>OZ012738.1:565227182-565827182 GCA_963859935.3 Lathyrus sativus | reverse complement strand
TTGAGTGCCTCCGCCTGGGTTGTGTTTTTTTCATCTCTGTTTGGTTTTGTAGGCATACGCATAGCATATAGGTAGATAGCAGGGCATATGCATTTTGCATCTTTGTGTTTGTTTGTTCCGTCACTTTGGTCGTGATTATCCCCAGGCGCTTGGGTGTGTCTTATCCTTCCAATTAGAGTTGCCAGCCCTAAGCAGAAAAAGCATAATATTTCCATTTTCCCACAGAGTTCGATCCTCGTGGAAGACAGTTGTTTTAGTACGTTCCCATCTGAGTTTATACCTCAATGGTCGAGTCTTGTTTGACAGCTTCTCTTCAGTTATTTCCTGAAGTGAACTTCAGTCCTTGACAATCGCATCGGTGGACATCTCCAACCTTCGAATATGGATAGAGCGTGCATTTATTTTATACTTGCTCCCCAGAAAGAATTTATGAAGATAAGTGTTGAAGACAGACGTTCCTCCGACAACATTCTCAACAATTTACATCTGGACTGCGAGCACTCTCTTTATTTGAGCAACTTGTTTTGATCAAGATTTTGTTCAAAACGACAAGTGACAGTCTTTTCAAGACAGTTCGACCATCCCCAGTGGATTTATCAAGATTATCAATTCATCGAAAGGCATTCCTCTGGAAATCTGTCGGAGAAAGGCATCGAAGACATTACAAGTATCTTTCTTTATTTGAGAATTTACACTACAAAGTACACATGCTTTTATAGCTACAACAAGAAACACTCCTCAGGAGCGCATTCCCCCCAAGAGTCTATCACAAAGTTTATTTCTATCAAATGGCATCTCTCTCGAGAAGTTTGATGAAGTCTACCACATTTGGTTTCTCTTTATTTGAAAAGACATTTTTTGCTAATCAACCGGTCTACGTCTCTTCCGGAGATCACCGTTGAAGCTTTACAACCTCCAGTACATCACCGGTCAGATGCCTTTTCTTAGGCTACCATACGTTTGGTAGTAGGTGATATACCGTCTTCCGGTCAGACGCCTTTTCTTAGGCTACCATACGTTTGGTAGTATGTGATATACCGTCTTTCGGTCAGATGCCTTTTCTTAGGCTACCGTGTTCGGTAGTAGGTCATCTTTCCTTTTGTGTTTACCTTTTCTTAGGCTATCATACATTTGATAGTAGGTAATACACCTTGTTTTGACTATTACCTTTTCTTAGGCTTTCATACGTTTGATAGTAGGTAATATACCATTTCTTTTGGGTAGATACCTTTTCCTAGGCTGCCATACGTTTGGTGGTAGGTAATCTTTCCTCCTTTTAGGTTATTACCTTTTCTTAGGCTATCATATGTTTGATAGTAGGTAATATACCATTCTTTTTGGTCAGACACCTTTTCTTAGGCTGCCATATGTTTGGTAGTATGTGATCTCTCCTTTTGGTTATTACCTTTTCTTAGGCTATCATACATTTGATAGTAGGTAATACACCATGTTTTGACTATTACCTTTTCTTAGGCTTTCATACGTTTGATAGTAGGTAATATACCATCCTTTTTGGGTCAGATTCCTTTTCTTAGGCTACCTTGTTTGGTGGTAGGTCATCTTTCCTTTTGTGTTCACCTTTTCTTAGGCTATCATATGTTTGATAGTATGTAACACATACCATTTTGGTCAGACACTTTTTCTTAGGCTGCCATACGTTTGGTAGTAAGTGATCTCTCCTTCTTTAGGTTATTACCTTTGCTTAGGCTATCGTACATTTGATAGTAGGTAATACGCCTTTCTTTTGGTCAGATACCTTTGCTTAGGCTACCAGGTTCGGTAGTAGGTTATCTTTCCTCTTCATGTTGCCTTTGTTTAGGCTATCATATGTTTGATAGTAGGTAATATGTGTTTCTTGGTTCAACCGGATACCTTTGTTTAGGCTGCCACACATTGATAGTGGGCTACCCTTCACCTTCAAGATCTCGTTTCATTGTCCAAGTTACTATATTCCCGATGGTATTACTATATCTTATCTTCATTTTGGAGGATCCACAATGCTGATTGTTGTCTCTTCTCGTGGTGTCTCATGTCGTTGAGTTTGCTCTCCACGTGTTATGTCCAGTTGTTCCCCTGTGATATCTTTTCCTCACAGGACCCGTGTCTTGCATTCTCATATCATTGCATATCATACGCATTTGATGGCATCTTAGGGCCAAAAATCCGTGCAATGTTTATATTTAAGTCCCTCCTATCTCGTCGAGACAAAGATTTCAATCTCTATATCTCCGGATAGAAGAAACTTAAATAGGGGCATCTGTCACACCCTAATTTTTGACCTTAAGATTCCACCTCCCTTTTTTATCTTATATTTTATCTTTATGCTTTTATGCGTTTATTACCACTAATCAATTTGTGCAGGTGCGATATTTCCATGTATAGATTTTTATGATCAAGCATCGCAGGGACAAGACACGAATCATGGTGATTAAGGCTTTTTGCGCCATCAAGTACTTGTTGCTATGAACGCGAGATAGATTTTGAGGTTAAGGTTCTCCCAAATATGCTTCGAGTTTATTATTTGCAAAGGGTAAGTTTTGGCTTGAAGATCCCAAGAGACATCCGAGTTTGGTCCGTGCTATTTAGAGCCCAATCATTGAAGTTCATTTGGATAAATTGAATTTTTGTGCCTGTCAAAGTCAAGTTTTTTATGTGACCTAAGTAATGATGTCTGTGAAGATTCAGATTTGAAAGTTTACAAATTCAAGTTATAATCCTCACAAATTTCAACTTGGAACTCAGACTCAAGTCGGCACTCCAAAGTCAAGAAAACTCATTTTGAGCATTGTTCCAGTCTTTCATTAATTGGGGATAACTTTGAAGTTTCCATACCATTAATCCACTCTCGAATACATACTTAAATTTTACAATACATCCTAGTTTTGGCGCCCTGGCCCACTTACTGATCTTGTTAAGAGAACTCAGGAGAACCAATATTTATTGTGCAGCTACCGATTCGAAAGTCCTTATGCTACGAGGCCCATGACGTACCATTTATAATAAAAAGCCTCAAACATCCAGGGCATTATTCTCCAAGCTTAAATACTGAAACGGATTCACATGTTTGGCAATTAAAAAGATGAAGCAGTGATGTAGAATCATTTAAGAGAAGATGTTTTAAGATCAAGAACGTTAATATTGGATTTGGTACATAGATTATTCTTTGTCATGGACCTATGAGCCAAGATTCTCATTACCTACAAGTCTCCACTTAACCAAAATGCCTACAGGTTATCATGAACAAAGTGCCTGCAATCATTATCATGCCAGACCGTTTTTTAATTGAGACATCATAAGTTTACACCAAGGTCAAAAAACGAGTCTTCCGGTAGTTACGTTGAGTTGTGCAAGAGAATGTGTAGTGAACCATCCATCAAGAAGCTCCTAATGTAAGATACGCAGCCTCGCGGGCTAGGAAGCAGTAGCATGATTTTGATCTTCCGCCGCCAGTGGGAGTTAGATTTGGGAGGCGCAACATTCTGATAATGCCGAAGAGTCTTCTACTGCTTGGAGCTCAAACCTCTTGCCTTCATTTAATGAAGAAGCCGACTTAGGGATTCGAAGTCTTTCGTATCAGAAATGTTTGCAACTTCAGAGATACAGACATGAAGGTCCACGGGCCTAATTATGTTCCAGATCTTACAAGGGGAACCTGCCAACAGGATTCGATAAAGTTAGTAATGCGATAACACAATCTCTGCGACAAAAGTGTGATTCAAACATCCAAGGCGATGGTCAAAGAATGCATTATTTGGCATAAGATATGGCCATACCGAACAACGGATGTCTATGAACTTCAACGCAAATTTAAGACTTGTTTATAGCTCATGGCATTGTTTTCAAACCAAATGTGACAGAGGTAATTTCATCATTAAATTCTGAATAAGAGAAGGGAATGGTTAGAAACTTTGCCTTCGTAACATCAAGGTTAATTAGAAGAAGAACATATGTGCACTAAAGAATAAATTCTAACCACATGGAGATGTAAAACAGGCCTTCAAATGGCGATGTCTCCCGGCAATGCCGACTTTTGTGTTCGCCCCAATCAAAGTTCTTCGGGAAGTGACAGAAGATACCATTTCCCTGCATTAAAATCAACGACTGTTATAATTGCAAACAACCTTGAATCATCCATACCAAAAGTCTTCAAGCTGCCATTGCCACTTCACACTATCAGCCAAACCGCCACGGCATGTAGACTTTAGGCATACCTCATGGAGGCCTAAAGCTAACAACCTGCACCAAGAACTTTACATTATTATCATTACAACAATATCCAAAGTGTCAAAGCTAGGTGACTAATTAAACAATGAAAGCCCTCACCACCGTTTCTACCAATGCTCATGTTGAATTTGGAGAATAGCTTTATGGCTAATTCACTTCATCATGTCAATCATCATCAAAAGTAAGTAGCCACGGTTTTTATCAAACTCCACGTGTGAATAATTGCCAAAACTCCATACGGTTCACCATGCCCAAAGCTGCAACAAACATGGAAGTAAATGAATGTAAAACATTAGTGTAATGTAAGCACGCAATAATATGTTCAATTGCAGAAGAAAAACTAAATTGCAGAGCGGGAGACCATTCAAGAGCATAGTAATAGAACTGAGAGAAATCTTCACACATGGATACTCAGAACAATACCACATGATGCCTATCACAGAAGAAGCCTTCAAAGGAAGATATGAAGTACGGATTGCGACCATGCCATACTCAGCCTCACGAGAACAACTTCCTCTTGGGCAAGCATTCAAGACCTGCGTTTAAATCATAACAAGAGCTTAAACAGCCATAACAGCTTATTCTCGAAGATATTCTATAAACACGGCCGAGGAAAATGTAGAAACAATTTCGTAGCTTTGATTACAGGCTCAGACACAAATCAAACTCTTCCCTAAAACACAACAACATATCGGGCAATTAGATTTTTTTTGGATCCTGAAATCATTGGAATAAGGAAATATTTTGAAAACCTTTATTTCCATTATCATCCTTTATCATCTTGCCAAAACAAGAACAGACAGTTTATACCACACATTGATGTCCCAAATTGTGAATTTAATTCACTTTAGCCTATAAAACCCACGAGTTCGAATGCACAAAGGGATAAGAAAAAATTCGAAACACGTAAACCCAGAAATACCACAGAAGTTCCAAATCAAAACCCTGAGTTCAAAAAGAAGAAACTTATCTGCTTTGGAGTTTCGTCGCCGGATCCCTTTTGAGCTCCGCTGTCGAACTTCCGCGAAACTCTTTTGCACCTCGCCGAAATCAACGTCACCACCCTCAAAACCCTCGCGCGAGTCACTCTTCACCATCCGCCGCGTCCTCGTCGTCGGAGTACCGAGAAGCTACCGCAGAGTCACCGGGGAAGCCATTGTCATCACGTAGTGGGTAACGTCTTTTTCAAAGGTTCTTTTTCATTTTATGATTGATGTTTGCTTGTGGTTGTTGTTCGTTTTTTTAGAGAAAGCAAAATGGTGGAAGCAGTGAAAGGAAGAAGAAGGAATTGAAGATAAGGGAAGATGAGGGAGCCGATCGGAGAAGGAGAATTGGGATTTAGGGTTCTTTCTGTCTTTTTTAAGTTTTATGTTGTAATGAAATCACACACGACACAACCACATACGCGTATGGTGCACCCCTCATCATCATCGCACAATCCCCAAAGGATCACAATCTTACGATCCACGCCTCGCACCCACGGTAACTTCAGTACGCCTGCCCACACGCAAACCCGTCGCCACTTAATTAATCCCAGCTAATTAACACTAATCCACCCTTTTATTAACCTTTTGATTTAAATGATCTTTTTTTTCTTAATTACTTAATTAATACTTTTTTCTCTGAAAAACATAAAATCTGTATTATTTTAATTAGCCTATTTTAATCTCTTAAGTAATCTCTTAATTAAGTTAATCTTTTTTTTTATAATAAAATTATCCATAACTTTATATAATAAAAACCCTCTTCATAATTAATAAATAACAATTATTTTATTTTTAAAAACTCACTTCATGGCAATCTTTTTTATCAATAAAAATAATCTTTTATAATAACTTTAATAATAACCTTTATATTTATTTAATAAACAAATAAAACTATTTAACTATTTTAATAGAAATCCCTTTTATAAAAAAAATAAGAAACCTTTTATAATAACTTAAGTAAAAAAAATAAAAACAATTTAAAAATCATTTTTATAATCTAAATAACATTTATTCACTTGTTAATAACAATGACTAAACCTTTTTTTTTATATATTAGTAAAAACCGTTTTAAGTAAATCAACCTTTATATGATGATAATAAACTTTCACTAAAACGAATTTAATTTTCTTCTTAAATCAATTAATACAACTTTTTTTATAAAATCCATCTCACAAAAAGATAATATAACTTCTAAATTAAATAATCCCGTCTAAAATCAATCAATATCCCATAATCAACATCAATCGTGCACGCTTACACCTCTCTCCGTTCTAGCACCTCACTTTCACACACTTAGCGCTTTCATGCATGTGTATGCTTATATTTATCCGCTTTTATTCTATCCGCAATTTATTTTCCGCAGTTTATCTTTCCTCGCATCGCATTCCACCCAAAGGAAGAATCTGCGCATGATCTAAACAATTGTGTGTATACATCATTTGCATCATTATCCCCATTGATCCTTGATCCCATTCAAGTCGATCACCTAAGATAGATCCTACCCCATAGGAAGGACTCTTATTTTACAACATAGGAAAACAAAACAACTCATACAATCACTCAAACATTAGAGAAAGATGTTAATCATCTTAAGCGAGATAGAATCTCCACCCCACAACAAATACAATCTCTTACACTTGTGGCGGTTAAATCTCTCTTAAAATGACAACTCATCTCTTCTCCTAAAATCAATCAATCAACTACCCTAAACCCGTAGAAACTTTGACCACAGTCAAAGAACTCCTCAAACCCTTTAGGGGAACTACAGATACTCTGATTCCACTCTCGTAAGGATATGTAGGCATAAGATGCGATATCTTATCGAGTATACTTAGAAATAAACCCCTAGGTCTTTTAACCTTAAGCATATAAACCTTAGCAATAAACAAACATAAAACAAGAGGTTCCTGTAGAGTACTACAGAAACTTAGGATGCTAGCACCTTCCCTAAGTTTAACCGACCCTCGAACCTATAACTCTCTAGCTTGCATTTGCATTACATTGTGCGAATTTCGATCTTTATCCCTTCCTTTGGACAAATCAAAGTTCGGTTTCAAATGAATAAGATTCAAACTAATCAATGGTTTGGTATCCAAATTTCACCGCGACGGGTATCTTTGAAAAAACTTCTTCCAAGTAGAGGAAGGAACTCTTTAATATCTTCTTTATTCCTACTTTATTTATTGCATGTGAGTTTTTAATGTCTCTCATTTTTTAAATTCCTTTTATTTTCTCATATGCTATAAAGAGGAAGGAAACCTCAGTTATTAGTCTCATGCCTACATGGGACCTCAGAGTTCCTTTGATTGCGTTTTCTCCTTTAGAGGGTCAAAGTAAGAAGAATCACGATAGAGCTGCCTCGACTAGGGTTAAACAGAACCGGGGTATGGTAGTCATCTGAGGCAATCTTGCTAAAAATTTGAAGCAGCGGAGGTCTATTTCTACCACTCACTTGTCTAGAAGTACGAGGAACATTCCTCTCCCTTTACCTGCAGTGTTAGTCGGTCGGTTGCCTTAAAATGCAACAGAGATAAAGGGTTGTGTGTCTGCCGATGATTATGCTCATGTTCGTCATCTCTCAAAAATTGGAAAGTCTAGCTTGTTAGCGGGACATGCCTCCCAATGTTTGTAGGAGGCTTCGCTTATGTCCCAACTAGTTGTTGGCCATGAGGAATTCTTGGTCCCCCATGCTTCTTCTCAAGAGGTAAACGATTCAAAGGCCTTCTATATTCTTATTTAGGAAAACATTTCTTTCTTTGAGAGGGGTTTCTTTAGGGTGTGTAGTCATTTGGATCAAGTGTCCCATTTTCTGGAAAAAGTAAATCCATATGGAACTTCTGCAACCTTGGTCGGCCGCATAGTGAAACTCGAGGGCTTGCTCGAAGAGGTGAAACATGGTTCTCGTCAAATGGAACTTGTGTTGGTGACTTTATCTTCTAGTGCTCGGGCTATCACGACAGAGCTTGAGGAGAAAATAGTCAGTCAATCTAAAGAGATGCAGGCTCTTTAAGAGGATCATGCCAATTTGAACAACCATTTGTTGGATATTTTTTATGATGATATAGAATAAGCTTCCTTCTATAACGTCTTGTGGCATTTGAATTTTTGTTTAATTTTTTCAACCTTTTAATAAAAACATGAATAAATAATAATACCTATTTTTTATATATAATTTTTAATTCGAATTGGGCCTAAAAATGAAAACAAATACAAATGCTTTTAGTACACCAAAAAACTTAAACTAGTAAAACATGGGCACAATTTAGGGTACGACACTTATATAGTGGAACACTTATAATAACATGCTATTCTTTGACGCATGGGATGTAGGGAGTCGTTGGATGTATCATGAACTTTGATCTCATGTGCTCTTCCCCAAGGTAATTTCCCTATTTTGCGAGTGGTTGAGTGGATTATTGATTTCACTAGGCTGCGACCATTGGTCGTTCTAGCCAGCCCATAATAGATTATAACAGACTAAGAGTCAAAAGGGAAAGAAAAATGTACCTAAAAATGTATATCCACATAAATTATGTAACACCCAAGCCTAACTTGTTCACATTACTCGAAAACACATTAACAATTATCGAAACCCTAAAAGCCTAAATTGGTGGACTGTGGTTACTTTTCCGAGCAACAGAACTTGGACTGTATACATAAACCCTAACTTGGAGCTTTTGTCTGATTCTTGCTTAATGCTTAGTTTAGGACACTTTGCACACACACGACTTCCTCTTAGGCTACCTTATATGAGATTATTTATTTTGTGTTATCCCGTGTAACTTACACGTACCCCGCTCCCATTCTAATGTACGCATTCGTTTTTATTTGATTATGGTTTATTTAATAGGAGCACCCCTAAGGACTAACATAAACTAAACCATTTTTCGAACTAATTCTCAATTCATCATTGAGCCACTTTTAAACACTCATTGTAAGTCGATTGCTCGTACGCATTCTCCATCAAGCTATTGTGCATAATCACACATTTTGTCGTGGTTTCGTTATTAGGAGCACCTTTAGGGACTAGTATCGATTCTCACCTCTTTTCAATCAAACCCTCGACTCGTCGTCGAGCCATTTTTCAAATCAACTTCTTTTAACAAAATTCTCCATTGCATGCTAATATAATCAAACCCTTGATCCAAGGTCAAGTGGTGATTTCAAATGAGTGGCTCTCGAGGCACGCCCCTTGGGTTGTTATTCATTCAATCTTTCGAATTCAAAACATTCAACCATTCTCTAAACCTCTTTAATAAACTTCCGACAGAACTGAGTTCTTGGAATCTTGCATTCCTTGGATTCTTGAGTGACATCTCTCGAGGTACGCCCCTTGGATTGCATGTCAGTTAATCTTTCGTTTCCAAACCAAACTTCAACTTAAATTCAATCCCCTCTTTTTGTGGTCATCTCCACGAACTACTAACGCTCTGATTCTTCATTCTCATCTAAATGTAAGATACATAGACACAAGATATCGATGACCTTGGCGAGCATAACTTTATCCATCTTCCATTTTCTCCCTACCTTTCCCGTAGTCGAACTACGATAACTCTGATTTCTCATTCTCGTCCGAATGAGCATACGTAGGCACAAGGGCCCCAATCTTTGTTGAGTACCCTACCTTAAACCACCCATTTTCCCCCGCACCGTTATCCTTTTATCTTACTTTTCGCATTTATCATTGAGAAGAAAACAAACAAGCTTAGATAATGCCCATCGCAAATCAAACTAAGACGTTTCTGTTGAGTACAACGGACGTGAGGGGGTGCTAATACCTTTCCCTTGCGTAACCGACTCCCGAACCGAGAACATGGTTGCGGCGACCGTGTTCTTCTCTCCTTTAAAAGTTTTCTCGATATTTTCCTTTCCCTCTTTTGGGATGAATAAAGTTCGGTGGAGACTCTATTGAACTGGATTCCGGGCCTTTCGTGCGAGGGTCATGTTCTCGATGATTTTTCGAGGTGCGAGAGTCATAATCAGCAGCCTTGAATCAAAAAAGAAGATTGGAGAGGAAGAGAAATAAAGGACAAGGAAGTACCATTAAAATTTTAGAGAAGACCTCACCCAATATAATATGGTTCAAGGACAAACCAAGCGGAAGCTGGTGGGCATGTAACATCTGAGGCCGACGAGGGTGGGGAGTGGTTTTCGGTGCACAGGGAATGACCATGAGCGGCTCTTGAAAGCTTTTTGGAAAAAATCAAATTTAAATCGGAATGAGAGGGATCATGAGGTTACACAGATATGGTATTAAATGGTTGAAGGAATGCTTATAAGGATTGATTGGTACTACTCATACCAATAAGATGCAACTTCTTTTTAGTAACCTAACAACTAAGAACTCCATAGTTAAGTGTGGTTGACTTGAAGTAGCATATGTATGGGTCACCTTTTGAGAAGTTTCTCAAAAAAACGTATGAGTAAGGATAAAACATGGTGAAAAGACCCGTGTTGATTTGTGGGGCAAGTCGGTAGTTCTGAAAGCAGTCTAGGGCGTTAAAAATTATCTCTTGGAGGATATAAATATTTAAAGTCATAAAGATGATTGAAAAAGGGAAGCATGGACAATAAGAGATGGGAAATGCTTCCTTAATCATTGATCACAGTCCATCTCCATCACCACGTCATGAGAAATATAAGAGAGCCCAACAAAAGGCAAAAGGATAGTACACATAAGAGACTACACAATCAGTTGCTCAAAAGATTGTAAGTAGGTTCTTTTTCCAAGAATATTAATTGTAGATTAATTCATTTTGGTAATAAACTTTTATGTGTGTTGTAGGACTTGTTGGTTGAAAAGACCAATGAAGGTGCCTTTCTTCCACAAGCACGCCATGATAAGTTAGTATAAGCCATTAAAATAAATTAGTATGGTGGATATGTTTGTAGTATTTGGTGAGGCATTAGCCTGGGACAATTCTTCAAATCATCTTCAAGGAATGGAGATTTGACCTACAAATATATGAAAGAGATACTTGATCAGAGGGTTCGACAATATTTAGATAGGGTTAGGAAAGTATAAAATAGTATGTGATTGCGGTATGTATTAGTATGGTTATGGAACTTCCATTTTTGTTTGTCTTTTTAAAATTATGTGTTATGTTTATTGTTCTCAATTATTTTTAATTATATTTATCACTTCAATACTTGCCTTTTGTTTTAACATTTAGATACATGTTTCGTCTTTGTAGAAAAAATATTAAGTCTTATTTGTACGGCTTCTTGGACCCTTACACTTATTCAATACTTAGAGCATCAACCAATCGATATTCAAACCTGCATATTAAATTAGTTAAATGAGTTGAATAAAGTTTGTTTTATATATATATATATATATATATATATATATATATATATATATATATATATATATATATATATATATATATATATATATATATATATATATATATATATATATATATATATATATATATATATATATATATATATATATATATATATATATATATATATATATATATATATATATATATATATATATATATATATATATATATGCTTTTTTTTGTTGATAATAGTATATATGAATTTATGTTTTCTCTTATTTAACATTCAATTGTATACCAATTACTAGTTATTTTTATGTTCATGGAATGATTATTGGCAATTAATATTATTTGTCCTAACAAGAATAACATAATTATATTATGTACGATAGAAAAAAAATCCTAAGTTTATTTATCGCTAAAGTAAGTGGTGTTGGTTGGTTGTGACATTCATATATATATATATATATATATATATATATATATATATATATATATATATATATATATATATATATATATATATATATATATATATATATATATATATATATATATATATATATATATATATATATATATATATATATATATATATATATATATATATATATATATATATATATATATATATATATATATATATATATATATATATATATATATATATATATATATATATATATATATATATATATATATATATATATATATATATATATTTATTTATTTATTTATTTATTGGGGATCGACTTGCTCCAAGAGTAAGTTTTTATAACTTACTCCACAATCATAGCCTTTAAATTAGTATATATATATATATATATATATATATATATATATATATATATATATATATATATATATATATATATATATATATATATATATATATATATATATATATATATATATATATATATATATATATATATATATATTTATTTATTTATTTATTGGGGATCGACTTGCTCCAAGAGTAAGTTTTTATAACTTACTCCACAATCATAGCCTTTAAATTAGATTTAAGCGAATGACTATAAGTAAAAATGTTAATTTAACCACTAGATTAAATTCAATTTAAAGGCTGATGTGAAGTAAGTTAAAAAAACGTACTCTTGGAATAGGTTGATTATATATATATATATATATATATATATATATATATATATATATATATATATATATATATATATATATATATATATATATATATATATATATATATATATATATATATATATATATATATATATATATATATATATATATATATATATATATATATATATATATATATATATAACTTGTGTTATTGTGTGTATTATTACTTACTATATAAAATTTATTTATATACGAGGCGACAACTATGAGTTTGGATATTAAGGGATGAAACATATGTTGAATAATCAATCCATAATATTGATTCATGGAAGCAGAAAATATATTCTTAATTAGATATTAATGACTTTTACTGAATGATATTTTGTTATTTTTCTTAGTGTTTTTACATTTTTTCCAACTTATAGGTATTTAACAAACAAACACCATTGCCAAAAGAAGATTTATATCACGTTCGTTTATACTAAACAACTTGCTTTCTTGATTTTTATGAGTTACTTTGATTTATGGTTTGTTGGTTAGTGACTTTTTGGTTGAACAATTTGATATGTTTGAGTTTTGTTGTAGAAAATAAATATGTTTAATTGCAACTTTGGTCCCTCTATTTTAACTTTATTTCGATTTTGGTCCCCCTATTTTAAATTTCGGGTTTTTATTCCATTTTTAAAGTATTTTTCAAGATTTTAGTTCCTCTTAGAATTTGAGACTAATTTTTAATGGGGTTAAATGCAGTTTTGCTCTCACTAGTGTGATATTTTTTAACTTTTAGTCCCTCTATTTTAAATTTTAATTTTTTGGTCCATGAACTTTACTTCCCTTGAGACTTCGATTTCCCCCTCCAATTTTGTATATGTGGCACTGATGGTTAGGATAAAAATTTAATTTTAATGACATGACAATGATGATTATGATTTTACTATTTAATATTCTTTTACACAATTAATTAATTTTTTTTACATAATAAATTAATTATCTGAAAATTAATTAACAGAAATTTTAAACTAAAACTTATGGGTCTTAGGCCCAAGTCACTTCAACATATTTTCAATCCACAAGAATACAACATGTGACGTAGTTGTGAGCTATATAAACACTAATATTATTTAAAGGGAAACAATGCGGGACTTGCTCTCCACATGCAAAAGCAAATCATCTCTTTTCCAACACATAAAACGCGTAACATTGCATTTTGTTTCTGTGTTATAAACACACCATAAAGCACAATCAACGTTCACGAGCTTCTTTTCACTCATCTATTTGAAATAATACATAGCTAGGAGCTAAATCTTATGATTTTTTTGGGTGATGTCTATACCCGTGAGTTATGTTTTTATTTGCTTTACCTTCTGTTGCAACGTCAAGATTTATAGGACTTCTCCTCCCTTGATTTTTTTTTAAAATCTTTTAATACGAGAGACAATTATGGAATTTATTTCTCAGTGAGATTCCTTCCAAAAAGTTCTTCACCAATGAAGCGATTTCCAAAAAATTCCCTAAACATCATATCTTTGAGAAATATTTAGACACATGCTTTGTACAACTTTTATTGATCTGACACGTAGTCTTTGGTGTTGCAAAATATTCCTCTTCATTTAATTTTCTAGATGTTTATTCATAATATGCTTTAGATGATACATCAAATGATATTAAGTTTCTCTTTTTGATCTTTTCCTCATCTTCCTCATCTAAAAAATATTTTCTTAGACTATCTGGACGCACAAAGATTTCTACCACTACAAAGGTAACATGTATGAGTTCTTTCATGATCACAATTATTTTTGTTGTGAATAGGATACCGTTAAACAAAGTATACACGGTTTCTTATCAATCAAGAAACACACAAGGGTTAGGGTTAATAAAGAAGACAAGGTAAAACAACAAGGAACAACAAGGATTGATTATTAAACTGCTATTCTTTCCTTTCTCTTAGAACAAGATTACAAGTATACAAGAATAACAAAATAACCTCTCTCCCTTGAAATTAGGATTTTATCTCCCTATTTTTCCTTATCTCAAAATTGAGAAACTAGCATCCTATTTATAATAAAATAGCACACTAACCTAATGGGCTTTTTAACAATTACCCATTACAAGCTAACTTAGGGTACAAGCTAACTTAAACAATTGGGCTTACAAGCAAGACCCAATTCAACATGCTAACAACCCTAGCAATATTTACTCATGCTAACAACCTTAGCAATATTTACTCATGCTAACAACCTTAGCAATATTTACTCATGCTAACAACCTTAGCAATATTTACTCATGCATGTTAGAACAAACTTCGACTATAACACGCATTACTTGAGAACAGACTTCGACCACACTATCCAATGTCTCACAAATCTCCACCTTGGATCTAACTCTATAACATCAAGAAACTAGCTTTCTTCATGCAGATTTATTAACTGCATACAGTGGAAAAACTTGCAACTGGGCAATGTCTTGGTGATCATATCAACAGCATTATGATCTGTCGAAACTTTCAGCACTTGGACTTCTCCACGCTCGATTACCCCTCTGATGAAATGCAGCCTCACATCAATGTGCTTGGTTCGCTCATGATAGGCTGAATTCTTCGACAGATGTATTGCACTTTGACTATCACATTTAACAGTGATAACTCGACCTTGAAGTTTTAGCTCCTTTGCAAAACCTTCAAGCCACATAGCTTCAGTTTGAGCAATATACTCCGCTTCAGTGGTTGATAAGGCAACGACCTTCTGAAGTGTTGTTTTCCAACTGATTGTTGTCCCAAACATAGTGAACACATATCCGGAGATAGATTTTCTAGAATCCATACAACCTGTATAATCAGAGTCGACATATCCTTCGATTACTGCTTTACTATCTTCACCCAAGGCTCCACCATAAATTAGGACTCTATTCAGAGACCCATTTATGTACCTTAAAATCCACTTCAATGCTTGCCAGTGAGCCTTTCCAGGATTCGCCATGTACCTGCTTACAAGACTTACTGCATATGCTATGTCGGGTCTAGTACAGACCATAGCATACATCAAAGACCAATTTGTCTTCTTTTGATTCCTCATAACTTCCTTATAGTCTCTAGGTTCTTCGTCTAGAACCTCACTTGCAAAGATTAAGGCATAAGCTATAAGATCTGCATACCCAAGTCTCTGAGGTGGCTTGATGACTCTCCTCGACCTGTCTCTTGCTAGCAGGTAGTCATTATCAGTCTCCTCATCTTCGACAACATCTTCTGTGTCTTCTTCGACTTCATCTGGGGTAAGCAATTCAGCATCAACATGCTCCACCTCAACAGGAATCTCTCCCTGTTCCAGCTCTTCGTCAGCATTATCAGTTTTCTTGAAAGCCATCTCTGCTTCGTTGAAAACTACATCTCGACTGGTGATACACCTCCTGTGACCTGGCTCTAGGCACCATAGCCTATAAGCTTTGACTCCTTCAGGGTATCCCATGAACATGTATTTCAGAGCTCTAGGTTCGACCTTGTCTTGCCTAATATGAGCATAGGCCACACAGCCAAATACTCTCAGTCTGTCGAGACTAGGTGGATGTCCCGACCAAACTTCTTCAGGTGTCTTCATTCCCAAGGCAGTCGAGGGACATCTATTTATCAGGTAAGCTGTTGTCGAAATAGCTTCCGCCCAAAACACCTTCTTCAATCCAGCACTAACCAACATGCATCTAACCCTTTCAAGGATTGTTCGATTGAATCTCTCAGCTAAGACATTTTGTTGAGGAGTACCTGCTACAGTCTTATGCCTTGCAATCCCAGACCCAACACAGTAACTGTCGAAAGCTTCGTTGCAGAATTCAAGGCCATTGTCGGTTCTCAACCTCTTAACCTTTCTGCCAGTCTGAGTTTCGACTAGAATCTTCCAACTTTTGAAATTCTCAAAAGTTTCATCCTTCGTCTTCTGAATGAATACCCATAGTTTTCTGGAATAGTCATCAACGATGGATAGAAAATACCTTGCACCTGAGTGTGAAGGATTCCTTGCAGGCCCTCAAAGATCAGCATGAATGTAATCCAGGGATCCATGTGTTCTTTGCTTGCCTTTGTTAAACTTCGCCCTACAGGATTTACCAAATACACAAGATTCACAAAATTCCAACTTTTCGACTTTGTCACCTCCTAGCAGGTTCTGCTTCCCCAATTTGACCAGACCTCTTTCGCTGACATGGCCCAATCTCATGTGCCATAATTCTGTCTTCGACATAGATTTCGTGGATGCAACATTTGTCGAACCACTTACAACCTCAGCCTCAAGGGTATACAAGCCTTGTTTCTTCACGCCTCTCAAGACTTCCTTCGACCCCTTCATGACTCTTAGGATACTTTTCTCTCCTTGAAAAACATATCCTTTTCTGTCGAATTCACCAAGAGAAATCAAATTTCTCTTCAAGTCAGGTACGTACCTGACTTCAGTCAATAACCTTATTGACTCATCATGGAGCTTGAATCTCACAGATCCAATACCTGCAATTTTGCAAGATTTGTTGTTTCCTAACAGCACAGATCCACCATCTTGATCACATAGCTCCTCGAACAATTCTCTGTTTGGAGTCATGTGCCAAGTGCAACCTGAATCCATAATCCACTCTTTCCTCGAGTCGCCACTTGAAACCACAAGAACATCAGATGAGTCGAAGTCATCTTGAACAATGACTGCATTGCCATTACCTCCATGATCTTTCAGGCGTTCAGGGCACAGCTTTCTTATGTGACCCTCCTTCTTACAGTGGTAACATTGAATACTAGATGTTTCGCCACTATAAGACTTCTGTTGACTTTTACCTTTTTTCTTGTCGAACTTACCATCCTTTCGCAAGAATTTTCCCTTAACAGCCAAACATTCACCCACCGTCGAAGGTTTATGCTCCTTTCGTTCGTTCAAGTCCTTAGAATACAAGGCTGATTGAACTTCTTCGAAGGTTAGGGACTCCCTTCCATACAAGAGAGTTTCTTTGAAGTGAGCATGTGTTCTGGGCAAAGCACACAGCAGCAATAGTGCTTGATCTTCATCATCGATCTTCACATCAATATTTTCAAGATCAAGAATCAGCTTGTTGAACATATCCAACTGCTCAACCAACACTTTGTCTTCACTCATCTTGAATGAATATAAAGCTTGCTTCAGGTATAGTCGATTCACCAGAGATTTGGTCATGTACAAACTTTCAAGTTTCACCCATAATCCCGATGCTGTAGTCTCCTTTGATACCTGTCGAAGAACCTTATCACCAAGGCTCAATAATATTGCACCGTGGGCTTTCTCGATCATGCCCGTCTTTTCTTTTGTCGTTAACGCAGCGTCCATGGCTGCCTCACCCTTCAGCGCTTCCAAACAACCTTGCTGAACCAATAGGGCTTTCATCTTCAAGCGCCACAGACCAAAGTCGTTCACTCCGGTGAACTTTTCAATCTCATACTTTGTTGAAGGCATCTTCTCTACGCTCACCGCACCAATTTGTTGTGAATAGGATACCATTAAACAAAGTATACACGGTTTCTTATCAATCAAGAAACACACAAGGGTTAGGGTTAATAAAGAAGACAAGGTAAAACAACAAGGAACAACAAGGATTGATTATTAAACTGCTATTCTTTCCTTTCTCTTAGAACAAGATTACAAGTATACAAGAATAACAAAATAACCTCTCTCCCTTGAAATTAGGATTTTATCTCCCTATTTTTCCTTATCTCAAAATTGAGAAACTAGCATCCTATTTATAATAAAATAGCACACTAACCTAATGGGCTTTTTAACAATTACCCATTACAAGCTAACTTAGGGTACAAGCTAACTTAAACAATTGGGCTTACAAGCAAGACCCAATTCAACATGCTAACAACCCTAGCAATATTTACTCATGCTAACAACCTTAGCAATATTTACTCATGCTAACAACCTTAGCAATATTTACTCATGCTAACAACCTTAGCAATATTTACTCATGCATGTTAGAACAAACTTCGACTACAACACGCATTACTTGCGAACAGACTTCGACCACACTAGAGTTCGATCCAATGTCTCACAATTTTTATAATAAAAATTTTGATAGAGAAGATATTTTTTTAAGTTTTAAATGACCTTGCACATAGAGGAATTACAACATACTATATTACCTTTGTAACACAATTTACTTGATACTAATTGAATTATGTTATAAACTTGCAATTCTCAAAATAGTTCAATAATAGGTTTAAGACTCTTATCAGTGGTTTTTGAATAAACAATTTTACCCTTGTTGTTACTATAAGAAGAAACTTCAGCTCTTATAGAAGTAAAATAAGAGAAAAAAATTATATCTCCAATCATATAATTTGAACAACCACTATCACACAATAATTTTAAGATGTCAAACATTTCTGTTGAGAATAATAAAGTCAAGTGTGAGTTGGAGTCTCACATTGGTTATAAATATGGATAGTTGAGAATTTATAAGTGGAAGAACTCATGCACTTATCACCTTAAGGTTTTGGGTGAATATGTGGTGTCTTTCTCACTTGTGATGCTCTTGACCCAATATTGATGCTCCTTCTCATGACCCAACAAATGGTATCAGAGCCTTTGGTTCGTAAATGGACCGACTTACTTGTATCGAAATTTACATGAAGAAGTGTCATGTTGAAATCGTAATTCCCAAGAAGAGGTGTATCGAAATGCCTAGTAAGAGGTGCCTAGTAATAGGTGTCAACAGGTACAATTGTATGTGGACAAAAGAGATTCCACTTGTGAGGGAGTATTGTGGATTCACACTTGAGGGAGAGTGTTGAGAAGAATAAAGTCAAGTGTAAGTTAGAGTCTTACATTGGTTATAAATATCGATAATTTAGCATTTATAAGTGGGAGAATCCATACTCCTATCACCTTAAGGTTTTGGATGAATATGTGGTGTCTCTCTCACTTGTGTTGCTCTTGGCCCAATATTGATGCTCCTCCTCATAACCCAACAATATCTGCATCAAAATTTTAATTGTTGATCTTTGATACCCAAATATTTTTGAATACTTTATGGTTAGTATATTTAATGTGGCTCAAGTTATTAGATTTAAATTTATTTGTGCTGCTACACGAAAAATAATTGGTAAAGACACAGAGTCGCCATCGAAATTTATTTATCCCAATAGGGAAATGAAAATATTGAGAAAACCTCTTAAGGGAAAGAACATGGTCTCACAAACAAATTTGGGGTTCGGGAACCGATTACGTGAGAGGATGGTATTAGAATCTCTCGCGTATGTTGTACTCAACGGGATCCACTCTTGTTATTCTAATCAAACGGTGTGTATATCTAAAACTTAATTTTGTCATACCCCAAAATTTTCCTACCTGTATATAAATTTCATCTGTGCATCCTACATCAACTGTTATTAAAAAAATATTTAAAAAAATATGTTGCTTCTGCAAGGTGTTGCTAGGTTGAATCAAATTTCAGGTGAAGCTGTCAAGTCGGGTGTATGTATAGTGTATGCTGAGGTATAAGGGTTTTGATTTAATCTGTCAGTCAGACAAGGGTTTGTTTCAAGATCAAGGCTAGGGTTTGTGGTGATTCAAGTGTTTGAAGCTCCAATTAGGGTTTATGTTAAGGTAATTCATTTTGTGTGGATCAGGTTATCAGACTGTGTTGAATTCAAATGTTTTGTTTTAAGGATCCAAGTTAGAGGTGTCGTGTAAAGTTTAGCTTTATGTGATGAGATCAAGTTACAAAATATTCAATTTTGGTGCATTTGTCCTCATGGTTCAAGGTTTTATGTTGCCCATTGTTACTTGATGATTCACAGAAGAATTCAAGTCCTCCATTTATTCAAGATCTTTCAGGAGTTGACTCATTGTGTCATTTCTCAAAGTTTTGATTCAAGTAAGTTTAGAGGGTTCAAATAATTGTTGAAAGTCCATGTCATTTTACAATATAAACCCATTACCTTTTTTTTCCTCATTACCTTTTTTTTATGAAAGCCCATGTTAATTCTACAAAAAAGTCTAAAATCCCATTATATTTTTAAGGAAATTTTACCTCATACCCTATCAGTTATACCCATACCCCCACATTTTTTTAAAAATACCTATTTTATCCCTATATATTTAATATTTTATTATTTTATTTATTTTGTATATTTTTAAGAGTTCTGATCCAACTGTCTATCGGAAGACTTCAAAAATGACATCTGGTAGGCTTTTTTTTTCAAACCGGAACACATGTTTAAAGAGTTCCGGAATGCAAAAATAATATACCGGAAGACTTCATAAAAGACTTCCAGTATTGTAATTTAAGTGGTGTTCACCGGAAGACTTCATCAAAGAGTTCCGGTAGTGTAATTTGTGTGGTGCATACCGGAACTCTTTGATGAAGTCTTCCGGTACGTGTTTCCAATTTTTTTTTTTAATTTTTTAATTTTTTTTTTATTTTTTATTACTTTATTTTTATTTTTTTTTAAATATTTGTTTTTATTTTTTTATTTTTAATTTTTTTATTTTTATTTTTTTTTATTTTGAATTTTGAATTTTTTTTTGAATTTTTTTTTATGTATTTTCAGAAATTCCTTTACAAATATGTGATAAAGATCAGATATGTGTAGATACGTCTGATGTTTTTTCAACAACTCAAAGATTTGGTACACGAGAAGAGGTAATAAGATGGATTAAAGAGATCGGAATTTGAAATAAAGTTACGGTTATCATCACTCGTTCAGATATTAAAACAGGCCAGAGAGGAAGAAGTAACAAATTAATATTTGGATGTGATAAAGGAGGAAAACACATAGATATTGATAGTGGAACCCAGAGTGCGACGAAAAAATGTGGATGTCCATTTAGAATCAGATCAATTCCAGCGACTGATGGATCTGGATGGAAGATTGATGTAAAATGTGGAGTTCATAACCATGGTTTACCTGATAGATTAGAAGGTCACGCATTTGTCGGTAGGTTGACAGCGGATCAGAAGCAACATGTTGTTGATTTGACAAAGAGAAAGGTTCCACCTAGACATATATTGCTTTCATTGCAAGAGCAAGATCCAGATAATGTCACTCGGATCACGCAAATATACAAACAGAAGAGTATGATAGAAAAAAATATAAGAGGTCCTAGAAGTGAGATACAACATTTGTTTAAGCTCGTTGAGGAAGCAGGTTATGTTTATTGGAGTAGAAAAAGAGATGACTCTGAAGTAATTAGAGATATCTTTTGGGCTCATCCAGATTCAGTTAAATTGTTGAACATTTTTCCTATTGTGCTAGTTATGGACAACACTTACAAGACAAACAAATATAGGCAACCTCTGTTTGAAATTGTTGGCATGACATCAACCGAGTTGACTTTTGCCATCGCATTTGCCTATATTGAGTCTGAGCAAACTGAGACTTTTTGTTGGGTGCTAGATAAGCTTAAACAATTGTTTGTGAAGAAAGAGTTGTGTCCACAAGTGATTTTGACAGATAGAGATCTTGCTTTGATGAAAGCCATTGAAATTGTGTTTCCAAAGTCGATCAATATGCTATGTCGATTTCATATTAACAAAAATGTTGGTGCAAAACGGAAATAATATGTGGCTAGTGAAATGCAAAAGAAAATTGACGATTTATGGACGGATGTTGTATGGGCTAGTGATGAGGTTGAGTATGATCAAAGGTTGAACCAACTTGAGCAGGCCTGTGTTGATTGTAATAAATTTATTGATTATGTGAAGGACACATGGTTGACACCACATAGACAAAGATTTGTTGGAGCATGGATTGATCGAGTGCTACATTTGGGTAACACCACGACTAATCGGTATGTATTTATTTTTAGTATTTATAAATTGTATTTTATTTTGAATTTTTTAAAAATATTTTTAATCTGTATTAATTTTAGGGTTGAGTCTGCTCATTGGAAGTTAAAGCAAATGTTAGGGAACAGTATTGGTGACATGGTCAAATGTTGGGAGGCTATGAATGACAATTTAAAGTTACAATTGGGTAATATTGGAGCTTCTTTTCAAAAGAGTTTTTATGAAGTTGAGCATGCCCACGTAAGTCCATTTTACAATAATTTACGTGGTTCAGTATCTCGAAATGCATTGAGACACATTGCTGAAGAGTTAAAACGAGTTGATTATGTTGGAACTAACAAGGAAATATGTCGTTGTACTCTTAGAACAACCTACGGATTACCTTGTGCTTGTGAGTTGACAGGATATAGAATTGATGGTATACCGATACCAATAGATGATGTACATGTTCATTGGAGAAAACTAAGTATGGAAGTTAAGTTGGATGAAGACGTAGATGATGGATCAGAGGTGGATATGAGTAGTGCAATAGATGAGTTATGGAAAAGGTTTAAGTCACTGGATGTTGTTGGGAAAAGGGCATTAAAAAGTAGGGTGTTTGAACTTGCCTTCCCTACAATGACTTCTATGTGTCCACCACCTGAGAAAATAAAAACTAAAGGGGGAGTCAAGAAGAAAGACAAAAAACTAGTAGGATATGATGTTTATAGAGACCCTTCTTATCACGAGTATGTTGATCAAGCATCTCAATCTTCACAGATGCAATCGCAACCATCACAAACTTCGAAGAAGTTGAAATTATCACAGTCTTCACAAAATAAATCTCAACCATCACAAGCTTCGAAGAAGTTGAAATTATCACAGTCATCTAAGCAGTTCATCCTTCAGTTTCCTAATCACATTCGGTCATATATTGATGATGTAGTTAATGTTGTATCAGATGGTAATTGTGGATTTAGAGTCATTGCTTCATTGCAAGGATTGGGTGAAGATGGTTGGTCAATGATTCGTCGAGACTTGGGGTTGGAAATAATACATAATGAAAGATCAAGTTTGTATGCCAATTTATTTACTGATCAGTTAGCAGTGGTGAGAGAATCTTTAATGATAGAGGAAGTCGGTTCTCAACCACCACATAAATGGTTAACTCTACCAGATATGGGTTACATGATAGCGAATCGTTATAATGTTGTACTTGTCTGTTTAGGAATTGAATGCTGGACTTTCTTCTCTATGACAACTTCATTTTCACCGAATGCAGCAATCTACTGCATTGGTTTTGTAAATGGAAATCATTGGGTTCAGGTACTTAGTTGTTTTTTTGATAATGCGATTAACCCTAAGTATTTTTCTTTATTTTTTACTTACTATTTTGATTATTTTTTTATTTAGGTGAACATGAAAGAAGGGTTTCCATTGCCACCGGTGACAGTAGATTGGAAGAATTTTCGTTCTCCAGCAACAACATCTTGGATGCTAGGATTTGCACCACGTCTACAACATTGGCAACAACTTACGCCTATATTACCAACACATTATACATTATAAATTATGTTACTCATTTTTAATTTCAAAACATGAATAATGAATTTTGTTACTCATTTTTAATTTCAAAACTTATAATATGTAAAGCCTCGAACAAATCCGCAAATTGTGGGTCAAATGAGTCTAAAAGTTAACATATAATCATAAATACAAAATATAAGTCACTGTG
Source organism: Lathyrus sativus (assembly GCA_963859935.3). Lineage (NCBI taxonomy): Eukaryota > Viridiplantae > Streptophyta > Magnoliopsida > Fabales > Fabaceae > Lathyrus > Lathyrus sativus. The sequence continues at coordinate 565,803,072 of OZ012738.1, read as the reverse complement.
ATCGAGCAATATGTAAAGCCTCGAACAAATCCGCAAACTGTGGGTCATCATCTTCAGCACCAGCCTGCTGAAGATAACGATGAATCAACGAAGACACACGAGCCCAACTAGGATCAGATGGTCCTGCTTCATATACTGGAACTGGCATCTCTACTGGCATCTCTGATGGTGCATCATGATAGGGTATCGGTACCAATCGAGGATGAGAGACACGATAATACCACTCAAGATATCCATCATCTATCTCGTATGGGGTGGTGGTCGGTGCTGTCGGACGAATCACATTCTGGACGCTCTGATGGTAACTAATCCAGTCAACATCAATATCACCAGCCATCCTGGGATCAATAGGTGGATGTGGAACATATTGCCTGTATCCAAACTGACGTATACATATGTCAGGAAAATATGGAACAATAGTGTCACCCCACCTCAGACACCCCCTATATAGGCATAACTCATCGAACTGACGCCATACTCTATGATTCTCGAATGGGCGCCATATGACATCAGCAGGTGTCAGCTCGTCCAGAATAGGTCGCAACTCATCCACCTTCAAGGCACCTTACCTATATGACCATCTCATCGCTCGAGGGAGACCCACATTATGAGCTGGTATCCAGTTCTCTCCTTTTTTTCCAAGTGTTGGAAAATACTCATGAATCCAGCACTGTCACAAAATTAATATGGTTATTAACATTAAAATAATTAATTATAACATAATAAAATTTATTAAAACAAAATATACTAAATTAAAATAAATACCTGTAAGAGAGTCGGATAACCACCAAGCTGCTTACAGCTGAACATGGAAGCATCTCCGAGATATCTGTAAAGAGTAGCCAACGCAGCTGCTCCCCAACTGTATCCAGATAAGCCATCCAAGTCTATAAACAGTGAGAGGTATCGTGCCTCGACAAGCGTAAACGTCTTGTCCGCGAAAATCGTGGAACCCACCAACATCAACAAATAAGCTCTAGTGGCATAATGCCATCTAGATGCAGCTCTATGCTCAACGAACAGATCATATAACCACTCCAGCTTGTAGTAGGAACCCCTGCATTCACGGACTTGTTGTTGTGCTACTCTCTGTGACACTCCTAAATGATCAACAGCCCACTCAACAGCAAGGGCTTCACTGATATCTTCAGGGCTCCTGAAAACTCCCCTGATGGGCAAGTGAAACAGGCAAGATACGTCATCTAGAGTAATCGTCATCTCACCAAACGGCATGTGAAATGATGATGTTTCTAGATGCCACCTCTCTACAAAAGCGGAAACTAGGTTTGTGTCTATCTTTGATAAACTGGTTTTCTGTACTGAAGCTAAACCAGACCTAGATATCCATCTCTCCATCTCTCTAGGTAGCTGTAGTGGAACCCTCTGAGCCAACTTCAACCCATGTCCAACCACCTTTAATTCTTTCTTCGACCCTCTCTCCTGAAAAAAATTAAAAGTAAATATATTATAAAATTCAATATTAAAAATTCGAAATGACCGTCAATATTAAATAATTTTCGTTTACTTACCTGACCGAACCATATACGGTATGCAATATGTTGTTCGTACTTAACTAACAGAGACGTATCATATGGTCCTCCTAGATATCCAACTGGTTCGGATGCTGATGCAGATGCATCAAAATGCTCTTCTTCAGCCATCCTGGAGGACTTGCCCCGTCCTAGTCCGCGAGGGATCCTACCATCTCTGCCTCGTGTGCGCACCACTGGAAAAAAAAATCAATATAATTAAAAAAAAATAAAATAAAAATAAATATATATAATTAAAAAATAAAAATTAAAACCATAATAATAAATAAATATAATTAAAAATTTTAAAAAGTAAATTAATAAATAAAATAAAAATTAAAATAAATAAATAAAATAAAAATTAAAATAAATAAATTAATTAATTAATAAAAAAAAACAATGAACCGGAAGACATGAAGAAAGTCTTCCGGTGAAGAAATTAGGAAAAATGTGTTTCGGAAGACTTAATCGAAGTCTTCCAGTGAAGAAATCCAAGAAATTGTATACCGGAAGACATGCATTAAGTCTTCCGGTGAAGGAAAAAAAAAACAAACGAACCGGAAGACTTACTTGAAGAGTTCCGGTTTGGCTAGCGCGAAAAATGACTTCCGGAAGACTTTAAGGAAGAGTTCCGGTTTGAGAGATAAAAATGTGTGTTCCGGAAGTCTTTCAATGCAAATGAAGTGAAATGAGAATTTTTTTTTAAATTATACTATTTAAGGAAGGGCATTTTGGTCCAATATTTTTTAGTGTAGGGGTGTGGGGATAGATGTAGGGGTATGAAGTAAAATTTTCTATTTTTAATTGCAAAAAATAAATTAAAGCTCATTATGAAACCCATTACCATTTACATTCTAATTTACAAAATCACCAAAAAAATATATAAACCAAGCCCAAGCATACAAAAATAAAAAAAAATGCCAAAAATGCTCCTGATTTACACGCATACTCATTCATACTACCAAGTCTTCTAAGCCAGCTACTTCCGAGAAGGTTCACGTCCATGACCCCACCTTCTTTCCAATGTTACACACATGATAGCAATGTAATTTTTATTTCCAACATGTGAGCCGAACCGTCACGCACCATCCACAAAATCCTGCATCCAAATGACCTTCATAGCTGACATGCAAAAAAGCAAATTCTTAGCCAAACAAACATGCAATGCCCAAACACACTGAAATGGAAACACGCACATGATACACACATCCACGAAAAATTACAAAACACAATTTCAAAATGGTAATAAACCAGATATGACATAATCCAAATGACAACAAAGATTTTTTTTCTTTTACAAAAATACCCTGCAACCATTCTAATAAATTGGACCTCCCTCTCCATAATTTGGGGAAGCTCAGAGTAGCAAAACAATTTTGCACAAATTCTTCACCCAACCTCCTCCTCCCGTTTTTCGGAACCTCACTCAAAATCTAATCTCCATTACTCAAAAAAAACCCAGCAACACCTTCAAATCTTCAACCGATACCAAACCCAAATCAAACTTCATCTTCCATATCACAAACAACAATCACATCCTGTGACCCAAAACAAAATCCTAAATCGTCCATAAACACCAACCAAAAACAAATCCCAAAATCAAACAGAAATAGATCAAACTAGAGAGAGTTCGAGAGTTCGATATGAAGAGAAATCAAAATGAAACCGAATAAAGGATGTGATTCGCAAAGCCAAACCTGAAGCAACAAGATTTTGAGCTATGCGAAAGAAGGAGGGATTGCACGAGGGTTCGCATGAGTGTGGTCTTTCTGTGTTGATGTTGATATTGTTGTTGCTTTATACGTGTACTTGGTTCAATTTTTTTCCGTGTGTTTTTAAAAGAGGATATGTTGATTCTTTCTCGTTCCCAAATCGAGTTGCTTCATTTGTTTCTTGTTGTTATGACCTTTAGTTTTAAAAGGAATGGAAGTTGTTGCTTTGACCGTAATGTTGCATTTTAAAAGAAAAACGAAAAGCTGAAACCCTTTTATTTTTTATACGAGTGTAATGTTTATTGGGCTTGTAGCCCGTGGTGATTGTTATCCACCACCCTCTCTTGGGAACAGTCGGGTTCATAATTATTTGGGAATGGTGGGATTTTATTTAGCCCAAATGATTTCTATTTTTTTTCTTTCACAAATTCACACTCCTTTCCGTTCTGCACACCCCTTTCTTTGTTTTTAATTTATTGTTTTAAGATTTTTGTTTTATTGTTTTTCTAATTTGTTAAATTGTTACTTCTTAATATGATTTTATCTAATCATTTTTTAATTTTTTTTTCAATTTACGCTTTCGATTTTATTTTTATTATTGGTCGATGAATATCTAATAGTCGTGGATTATCAATTCATCGATGAAAGTCCATGATCAAAATTAGACCATTTTATTTTCCCACTTATCTCATTCCATATTAAATTCTCTTTTTCTATCTTTTGGTTGATGAAGTCTTTAGATTCATAAACGTTGGTTGATTGAGGTTGTTAATCTTCATTATTTCAAATCTATAGAAAATGATCATTGAAATTATTTTCTTTACTTTGGGATTGTGATAGGATACCTTCGATTAATCAACACGAATTTGTGATTAAGACGAGACCATCACCTTTTCTTTTCGTGTGGCACGATTACTTTGGAGAATGATTCTCAATATCATTTCTCCATCGTGTTTTAGCATGAATGTCAACTTGCGCGACCTCCTATAGTTTGATCTTTGTTATAGATCGAGCTACGACGGTTTAACGCTATATTTTGACCGTATTCGTTCAATAACGACTAACAACTAATTTTAGTTTCAGTCAATATGTCTTGATTTTATTATCATTGTTCAGATGCTTGTTAATATTATATTGATTATATTGTTATATATCTTGTCATATTATTCACATTGTTCATATCACATTCATATTGTTCATATCTTGTTCACATTACTCGAAAACACATTAACAATTATCGAAACCCTAAAAGCCTAAATTGGTGTACTGTGGTTACTTTTCCGAGCAACAGAACTTGGACTGTATACATAAACCCTAACTTGGAGATTTTGTCTGATTTTTGCTTAAGGCTTAGTTTAGGACACTTTGCACACACACGACTTCCTCTTTGGCTACCTTATAATGAGATTATTTATTTCGTGTTATCCCGTGTAACTTACATGTACCCCGCTCCCATTCTGATGTACGCATTCATTTTTATTTGATTATGGTTTGTTTACTAGGAGCACCCCTAAGGACTAACATAAACTAAACCATTTTCGAACTAATTCTCGACTCATCATTGAGCCACTTTCAAACACTCATTGTAAGTCGATTGCTCGTACGCATTCGCCATCAACCTATTGCGCACACTCGCACATTTCGTCGTGGTTTCGCTATTAGGAGCACCTTTAGGGACTAGTATCGATTCTCACCTCTTTTCAATCAAACCCTCGACTCGTCGTCGAGCCATTTTTCAAATCAACTTCTTTTAACTAAATTATTCATTGCGTGCTAATACAATTAAACCTTTGATCCAAGGTCAAGTGGTGTTTTCAAATGAGTGGCTCTCAAGGCACGCCCCTTGGGTTGTTATTCATTCAATCTTTCGAATTCAAAACATTCAATCGTTCTCCAAACCTCTTTAATAAACTTCCGACAGAACTGAGTTCTTGGAATCTTGCATTCCTTGGATTCTTGAGTGACATCTCTCGAGGTACACCCCTTGGGTTGCATGTCAGTCAATATTTTGTTTCCAAACCAAACTTCAACTCAAATTCAATCCCCTGTTTTTGTGGTCGTCTCCACGAACTACGGACGCTCTGATTCTTCATTCTCATCTAAATGTAAGATACATAGACACAAGATTGCGATGACCTTGGCGAGCATAATTTTATCCATCTTCCATTTTATCCCTACCTTTCCCATAGTCGAACTACGTAAGCTCTGATTTCTCATTCTCGTCCGAATGAGCATACATAGGCACAAGGGCCCCAATCTTTGTTAAGAACCCTACCTTAAACCATCCATTTTCCCCCGCATCGTTATCCTTTTATCTTAATTTTCACATTTATCATTGAGAAGAAAACAAACAAGCTTAGATAACGCCCATCGCAAATCAAACTAAGAGGTTCATGTTGAGTACAACGGACGTGAGGGGGTGCTAATACCTTCCCCTTGCGTAACCGACTCCTAAATCGAGAACGTGGTTGCGGCGATCGTGTTCTTCTCTCCTTTAAAAGTTTTCTCGATATTTTCCTTTCCCTCTTTTGGGATGAATAAAGTTCGGTGGAGACTCTGTTGAACTGCATTTCAGGCCTTTCGTGCGAGGGTCGTGTTCTCGATGATTTTTAGAGGTGCGAGGGTCACATTCAGCAGCCTTGAATCAAAAAAGGAGATGGGAGAGGAAGAGAAATAAAGGACAAGGAAGTACCATTGAAATTTTTGTCGTTGTCGAAATCGGCGCGTTGAAAATACTCGAAGGTTTGTAGCGAAGATTGAAACAATTTCGGACAAAGACAAAGATCCTGTGTAGTTTCCGTTCCGCATTGATAGACCGTTAAAGATGATCATGCTCGCCAGACCCCAATCGTTCCGCCATAGACGCATGCTACGGAGGAGTTGAAGCGAGAAAGAAAGAGAGAGAGAGAGAGAGAGAGAGAGAGAGAGAGAGAGAGAGAGAGAGAGAGAGAGAGAGAGAGAGAGAGAGAGAGAGAGAGAGAGAGAGAGAGAGAGAGAGAGAGAGAGAGAGAGAGAGAGAGAGAGAGAATTGAGTACGAAGGTTCTCATTTCCTCCTTTTACAGTGTTATTCATACTGGGCTCGCGTGGGCCTAATCTTTTTTTTTATACTTTTCTTGTGGGCTTGGGATGAGCCCACCCTCATTTTTTTTTTCTTTCTCTTAACTTTAATGATTTTTATTTGCCTATTTAAAACTATATTTTATTTTATTTTCTTCTTTCTAATTAAAACTTGAAATAATATATAAGTTAGTTTTTTTTTATCAATTAGATTTGTTATGTTTAAAAATTTTGTAATTAAAATTTACTTAGAAGCTTATAGATATAAGATCATTATAATGTCAAATTATCTTTTGATTGAATGTTTATTAATAGAATTATAGTTGGATTTGTAACACTGTTAAAAAAATTTCGACGCGATGGTTTTCCTGAGTATCTTGATCGCTTTGTCTTGTAGAATATTATGATTCTCCATGATGAGTTATAATTAAGTCATAAGATAGGTATTCAAAGTTTGACTTTTCTTTCTTGACAATTTTAGGATAGTCTCCCTCAAATCTTAACCTTAGGTTTATAGTATTAAGTTAGACTTTCCCCGTAATCTTATTTTAGAAATTAGGTTATTTTCCCTTAGGATGTTCAACCTTAGACGACTTATGGATAAAGTCTCATTCTCCCACAAGAGAATTAGACACTAGTAATCCATAGTCGAGATATAATTTTCCTACCCCATAACATAGTCGAGAAAAAGGCTTAATCTTTTTCGCTTGAGAGAGGTATGTGGTATACTCGTCGATTATATATCCGAGTTGGAGCCCTTCTCTCATTGTGAAGCAAAGACCATCTTCCTCATATTTGTGGAGGTTTAAGTCGAGTATTGTCCTTAAGATGACTACTTGTATCTTCTCCTAAACCAATCAACAAAACATTCCCCGCTGGAACCTTGACCATAGTCAAGAGTTCCTTACCCTTTGAGGGGAACTACGAATGCTCTTATTCCATTTCCATCAGGATATGCAGGCACGAGATGCAATGTCTTGGCGAGCATACTTAGGAATAACACCTTAGGTCTTCCTTTACCTTTTCACCCATTAGCAGACAAAATAACAAATAACACAATAAAACAAAAGGTTCTTGTAGAGTACTATAGATATCTAGGATGCTAGCACCTTCCCTAGTTATAATCAACCCCCAAATCTTAGATTCTTTTTTGCTTTGCACTGCATTGCATATTTTGGGTTATTCGTTATTTTTCCCTTCCCTTGGGTAAATTAAAGATCGGTGGTGAATTAAGATTTGTGATTCAAGTTAATTGATAGCTTGATATCCAATTCTCACTGCGACATGCACTACTCATCAACCTTTTGAAGTATGGGCTTTGTAAGGTTCTCATGAATGGATCAACCAATTCCTTCTCTAAGAGTGGCGGTTGCACTTGGGCTGCTAATTCTCTCCATCGTTGTGTATATCATTTAAAGATTTATTACTCTTTTGAGATAGGCTTTGTAATTGAATACAGTTTGGAGTCATGTCCAAGTTGAACTTGTACTGCTTCAAAAATGTGTTGGATAAGTCTTTCTATAACTGAATATGACTTCTTTCTAAGTCCATGTACCAGTTCAAATATGTTCCACTCAAACTGTCTTGAAAATAGTGAATCATCAACTTATCATTATGGATATAAGAGATCATGTTTCGAAAGAACATCACCAAATGAACTTTTGGGCAACTGAGAACAGTGTACTTCTCAAAATTGGGTACTTTGACTTTCGGAGGGATCACCAAGTTAGGTATTAGGCACATATAAGCAGCATCTAGCACAGGCGCATCATGCACTTTTAAAGTTTTGACTTCCTTCTCAAAGGCATAAAACCTTTCCTTCATAGAGTCAGACAACGACACCATCTGAGATTGAGTAGGAATATTCACTTATGGAAGATCATCATCAGGTTGAAGATCGTATAGTGGATTAATCAACACCGTGAAACTTGATGGGGGATCAAGATTCTTCACCTCACACATGCTGAAAGTTGTTTTCTGACATGGCTACCACAACTTCTGAGTTGGTTTATCTGACTGGACTTTCAAGTTATCAATGCTCCTCTTATATCTGATTGGACTTGCTTCAAATTCCTTTCAGCTACCACAAGTTTAATATGAGTGTCAGGAAATCAACTGGAGTTATGGGTAAAAGATGGAATGAGTTTCTGCTAGGAGGATGATATACAATGCAAATGAGATGTGAATGAAATGATATGAAGATGAATTAAATGTATATTTTAGGTTATTCCAGATACAAGATCCAAGGTACAGATAGAGCATAAAGGCTGATTGCTCGAACACAGGGTTCTTACCATGAAAGATCTAGAGTTTAAAGGAACCCCAAAGTCACGGATTCATGCGACTGTTCATCAGACACACCATGAGCATGGCGATTGATGACTCCATCATATGAATCTCTTTTAGGTGAGATCTTTGTATCGAACTACACGAGGAGTGCACCTCGGTGTCCCATACCACATGACCATCGACATTGGGTTCTAAACAAAGGTCTCAGAGTCATGGACTTCCTTGACTGTTTGTTGTGTATGTTAGTGATTGCCAAGAAAACGAATCCATCAAGAAAGGATCTTTTGATTGAGATCTTCGTATCAAACTATGCGATGAGTAAACCTCGGTGCCCCATACTACGTGACCAATAATCCTAGTTTTTGGCCAAATGGTTAAATGTTCTAAAAGGTCCTTAGAGTCATGGATCCCGGTGAAAAGGTTGGTCTTCCACGTCAAAAGTTTGACAGCCGCCAACATTCTCATTAGAATCTACTCTAAGCGAGGTTCTTGTATCGAACTACACTAGGAGGACTCATCGACGCCCCATACTACTCAACCTCTTCTATCTTATGTTTTTTCTCAGGACTCGGGTATAGAGCATTTCCCACAATGTTTGTAATCAAAACTTCCATTCAAAGTATCAAAGCACCTCAGATATATATATATATAATATGAAAAACATAAAGAAACATAGCAAGCAAAGAAGATAAGCAAACACTCAAACATGCAAAGGAAGCCTATACTAGGCTTGACGTACTTAGGGGTGAACCAATCCCCAGCAGAGTCGCCATCTATTGTACCTCGAAAAATATGATATTCACGATGCACAAAACTAAGGTTTGCACGATCACGAATGGACTTATGAGAGCCGCCACCGAACTTGATTTATTCCCACAAGAGGAAAGGGAAAATATCGAGAAAACCCATAAGGAAAAACGATAGGGTATGGTCATTGCAACCATGTTGGATTCGGAAGTCGGTTATGTAAGGAGAATGCACTAACACTCCTTACATCCATCATACTCAACGGGAACCGTCTAAGTTGTCTAAGCATGAAATTTGTTTGATATTTTCTAGCTTGCTAAGGGAATTTGGTTAGTTTTTTATCAGAGTGCTCGACAAGGATTATGGCCTTTGTGCCTACGTATTATCTCGTCCAATGGGAAAGTCAGAGCAATCGTAGTTTGGATCAAAAAGGGTTGTTTGTTTTTTATGAACGAGTGCTTAGGTCACATTCTAACTGTTAAACATTGGCTTGTCTGCTCACTGTCGCTACTGCGAAAATCGAGGCCGGCAATGACAGAAGAGTCTCCACCGTGCGTTATTTATCCCAAGAGAGGGAAAGGAAACGCTCAGAGAAAACCTAATGAAAAGAGGGATAATGTTGCGGTGGAAATAGGATCACAAACTATTAATGAGTTTGAATCGCAATTCAATTCACAACCGCTCTTTGATTTATCCGAAGGAAAAGGTCAAAAGAAGGAAAAACCTATTTTGCATCGTAAACACAATGCGGGGAAAGATCTAGGGTTCGGGGGTTGGTTAAATTTAGGGAAGGTATTAGCACCCTAAACTTCTGTAGTACTCTACAGGAACCTTTTGTTCAGATGTTTACTATTTGCTTTATTTATTTGCTTAAGGTATATGTACAAAGGGATTAAAAGTGAGAAAGGAGACCTAAAGGGGTTAATTCTAAGTTTACTCGGCAAGACATCGCATCTTGTGCCTACGTATCCTTACGGGAGTGGAATCAGAGTAATCGTAGTTCCCCTCAAAAGGGAGGTTAGAGACTACTTGACTGTGGTCAAGGTCTCAAGGGGAATAAACATGTCTTAAGGACACGCTTACGCGGAGTGTAGAAACTCCAAATCTCTATGTTGAATTGTTAAGTTGTAATTAGGGTTAAATTAGGTTAGGGATTCCGCGGCGGGAAACCCTAAAATGAGTGCGGCGACTCTTTGACCTAATGCTAGGGGTAAATTTGTAATTTTGCCTGCGGCGAGGCATTTGTGAAAATTAGGGTTTGTAGTTTGTAGTTTTGAGGATTTGAAATTGAATGTGTGAAGTTTTACGGACTATTGGCGCGGCGGCCAAACAGTTAGACCTAACCTTCGGATGTGTGCAATGTGACAGAAATAATGGTAAACGCGTGAGATAATTGAATTATGCAAACAGAGAGATAATGTCATAATTTAAACCATGCAAGCAGAAATTTAAAGGCAGAATTTAAAGAGCGATTGTTAAGTTCGCGAGGTTACATGAGAGGAGCAGATACAATATGATAATGAAATTTGAATTGAACAATAATAAAATAAAATAAATAACGGTTCTAGTTATTATTTAAAAAAAAGATTTTAGTTATTATTTTAAATTTATCTAAAAAAAAGTTTTTCTTAAAAATAATAGGTTTTCATATTAATTTGGAAAAGATGTTAATGTTATTTATTTTAAAAAAACAAATTTTTATATTATAACAAATTTTAATAAATTAATGATAACAATAATAATAATAATGGTAATAATAATGATAATAATGATAATAATAATAAATAATGATAATAATAATACTAATAATAATAATAATAATAATAATAATAAAGCAATAATGAATTTTAAATGTGCCAAATAACCCAACAATGTTGCTAACGCAGAAATGCGCTCATCGCAACCAGATCTAAATCGGACGAAACAAAATTTATCGCAAAGAAAAAGAAATTAAGCAAACAATAGTATTATTGCTCACACAAAAATGCGATCATCGCAACCAGATCGAACTAACACAAATGTCACGCGTCATGCACACAAATGTGCAAACATCGTATCGACATAATTCGATCAAAAATTAATCTTATATATATAAACTCTAACAATTTAAAAATTATATATATATATATATATATATATATATATATATATAAACGTAACAGTAATAGATAAAGAAAAAGAAATAACGGTAATAGATGAAGAAAAAGAAATAACGGTAAAAGATGAAGAAAAAGAAATAACGGTAAAAGATGAAGAAAAAGAAACAATAGTAATGGATGAAGAAGAAAACTAAATAACGGCAAACGATGAAGAAAAAGAAACAATAGTAATGGATGAAGAAGAAAACTAAATAACGGCAAACGGCACTCACTCCTCTTAGGTTTTTTTTTCATTCTCCCCCCTTTTCCAACAAGGCAACACATGTATATATAGGGAACAAATTAGGGTTAACACCAAATTGTCAATAATGTCCCTAAAGCCCATTTTAAAGCCCAAAAATAATTTAAAATAATTAAAATAAACTTAAAATAAAAACTAATAATCCTATTGATTCCTAAAATCAAAAATGTTATAAAAAGAACAAAATTTTTTCAATATTTTTTATTTTATGATTTTTTGGATATTTTTATGAATAATTTAGAAAAAAGTGAAAAAAATAATATTTTAAAAAATGATTTAATTAAAATACGAAAATAATAATTAAATAATCATAAAAAACTATTTTTGTTATTTTTTTAATGAAAGATAGAAAAATTTAGAGTAAAAATAATAAAAACAAAAAAAAAGTGACAAAGGTGAGATTCGAACTCTCAACCTCTCACACTCATAACTCCTTACACATGTCCTCCTGCCAATTGTGCCATTTTTACTTTTTAGAAAAAAAATGCATGCCATATGATATTTACCTGCAAAAAGTCAAACGACTACACAAATTTGTTAGTAATTGATTAAATGCAATAAAAATGCAATGAAATGCGACGACAAATCTTAGGGCAAAATTTGGGGTATTACAGTTGCCCCTATTTAAATAACTTCACCGGGTGATTCGAGTGGCGGAGACTCGAGGAATCCTGGTGGAGGGATTTAAATATAGATAACCGAAAATTTTGCCCTTATATGTGGCGATATGCAATGTTATGGACCAAACAAGACTAATGCGGATGATGCCATGAATATGATATGATGCGTATGCTGGAATGATGAGTGCGAAAATGATGACGAATACTACGACACAGGGACAGACGCCACGAGAAGAACACACTGGGGAAAACGACGTGCTGAGTCACAGTACAACACTGGGGATTCTAAAATGATGGTCAACTGGTGCGGACACGACCAATTGTCATTTTTAGAACTGGAACGAGATTCTCAAATGGAGATGTCACCTATGAGACGGCCTCCACTGGGGAATCTAAAAAATAAAACTGGATCATGTACGATTGCAAGATCGATTGCAGAATGCTGGAGCATTGAGCAAAGAATAACATCCAAGCTTCTGTAAACTATCCCTCGTGACAGGATCAAACGGACTTTTCGGAACTCCGTAGCAAATATACAGGGTAAAGACCGGCTGTATGCCAAAATAAATGGACTTTTAATGAGATAAGATCCTTAGATGGAGATGGCACCTATGCGGTGACCTCCACTAGGGAATGTCTAATAATGAAACTGGATCTACACGGTTGCAAGATCGATTACAGAACGCTGGAGCATTGAGCAAAGAATAACATCCAAGCTCCTGTAAACTATCCTTCGTGATGGGATCGAATGGACTTTTCAGAAATCCATATCAAATATACAGGTTAAAGACCGGCTGTATGCCAAAATAAATGGACTTTTAATGGGAAATGCCCTGATAAGCTTCTCGAGGGAGAACTGTCACTTATCGTTGGAAGGGACTTATGTGCCAACATGGATAAGCACTCAAATAAAGAGGCTGCTGCTTATCTGATAAATAAATCTTCTCGCATTTAAGGTCGGCGCCTGGAATACGATTTTGATTCTTCTCTTACTGAAGGATAAATAAACTTCTTCATGCTTCAAGATCGTGCTCTCTTGAACATGGAAAAGGTAAACTGAACTTCCTCATACTTCAGAATCGTGCTCTCCTGAATATGATTCGGCTTTTTCGTGTAAATGAAATTCTTCATACTTCAGAATCGTGCTCTCCTGAATATGAAAAGGGCTGACTGAACTTTCTCATATTTCAGAATCGTGCTCTCCTGAATATGAAAATGGCTGACTGAACTTTCCCATACTTCAGAATCGTGCCCTCCTGAATATGAAAGTGGCTGACTGAACTTTCTCATACTTCAGAATCGTGCTCTCCTGAATATGAAAATGGCTGACTGAACTTTCTCATACTTCAGAATCGTGCTCTCCTGAATATGAAAGTGGCTGACTGAACTTTCTCATACTTCAGAATCGTGCTCTCCTGAATATGAAAATGGCTGACTGAACTTTCTCATACTTCAGAATCGTGCTCTCCTGAATATGAAAATGGCTGACTGAACTTTCTCATACTTCAGAATCGTGCTCTCCTGAATATGAAAATGGCTGACTGAACTTTCTCATAACTCAGAATCGTGCTCTCCTGAATATGAAAATGGCTGACTGAACTTTCTCATACTTCAGAATCGTGCTCTCCTGAATATGAAAATGGCTGACTGAATTTTCTCATACTTCAGAATCGTGCTCTCCTGAATATGAAAAGGGTAAATCGAACTTCCTCATAACTCAGAATCGTGCTCTCCTGAATATGATTCGGCTCTTGAAATTTCTTCATTCTTCAGAATCGTGCTCTCCTGAAAAATGGCCAATTGAACTTCCTCATAACTCAGAATCGTGCTCTCCTGAATATGATTCCGCTCAAACCTCCTCGTATTTCAAGATCGTGCTCTCTTGAATACGATTTGGTTCAAAACCCCATACTTCAAGACGACAGGTAAATGGAAGCCCAACTGCTCCATGGAGATGGCCATTTGCTGCAAGTCATAACGAAGGTAGGATCGGTTTCATAGGTGAGAAATGTTGCATACTGATGTTGCAACATGTAAGATTGTAAAGTGTTGTAAAGTGTTGTAACATGTAGGATTGTCAAGTATTGTACCGATAGATTTTCCAGGCGTGAACTGGCGTGTATCTGTAAATGATTGTAGTTGAAGATGGTGCAAAATCAATGCACGTCCGGGTACAGTGATAAACTTCTCGGGCGAAAACAGTCGCGTATCTGCCATGGTATGGTGAAAATCTTTAGATGGTGCAAAATAAATGCACGTCCGGTTGGGCTTGACGACCGACAAGACTGAGATTCAATCTAGGATCGAGCTAGAAAGAAGACTGGTAATCAAGACTCCATCGAGGGAATGAACTCGAAGGGTAAATATCTTATCCTGGCGAGGAAAGATAGCTGAAGTAACCGTCATCCACGAGGATCGAGCTCTGTGGGGAAACTGGAAACAAGTAAGTATTTTATGCTTAGGGCTGACAATCTATTTGGAGAGAATGGACGAAACCCAGTTACTCGGCGGTAACGACCAATGATAGAGACACAATGAACTTGTGCATGTTATCGCGTATGTTAATGACTATGTTGATATGTATGTTAATGTTTATGTATGCAAGATGTTATGAAATGAGTATGCCATGAGTATGTAATGAGTATGTAATGAATATGTAATGAGTATGTAATGAAATAGGCATGTGATGCTTATGCCCCTGCGTATGCTGACGGACAGACTAGAGACGGGACGAGAGATGAAATAAACATCTCGACGGAGATACCCTGCGCTCTCTGCAACCAATACGTCAATCATGGGTGAGAAAGATCAATGGTAGAACCAATCTGGTTTTAAAGTTCTGAATTCTCTGGGGGAGAAAGGTAATCTGCTTGGGCGCTCAGTATCACGTCTTCACATGGGGAGAAGAAAACCTGTGGGATACGTTCGAGTTACCCAAGGAAAAGTTGTCAGCTTATAGTCTTGCTGGGGACTGTGATGAGGCAATAGTTCAGGAGCCTGTGGCAACACTGAGATTTACTGGGGAATGAAGGCCGCCGTGAGTAAAATCCATCGGGTGCATGAAGAAAAAGTTGTGAAGCCATATGGTTTTGATCTTGTAGTCGCCATTTGTTTCTTCAAAAAACACGGTGCCCCCGGGTATTTGTGTTGTAAGGTACGGTCATCTCAAGAGGATTTTATAGAGAACACAGAGTCTGGTTGCCCCACTGTTTTCAAACTCTTTGAGAGATTTGTCCGGTCTCGACGTAACTGGCACAAATTAATCGTGTTACGACGAAATTTTTGAGAAATAGCTCTTCAGACTCGCGTTGGTAAGCGAAATGGGAAACCGCCTGCCCCTGTTTAGCAGGATCTTCAAGTTCCACGGGTTATGTTCATATATAAATCTCTAAGGTATCAAGCAAAGTCATCATGCCTGAAATGCCTATCCTGAGCTTGTCAATGCACACATATATTTGTCTTGAATTTTTGTTTTGAAAAAGATATCGCAATAACTCGTGACCGAAATCACTAGTCGGGATATAAGTTTTAATTATAATGCCAACATGAATTTCTTCTGAGCATAACTCGTAGGAGTCAGGAAACGTGATCTTGTCAAGTATGCTTTCAACCGAAGTCCTACTTCAATTAGGTCTTTTAAAGGTTGTATCGTGGCTCGGTTCACGGTTTAAGAAACAAAGGATAAAGGCTCAAAGTTATGTTTGTACCCACCCCTTCTTCGTGATGTTCTCCAATCCTAATTCAGTTAATCGGATACGAGCAGTCATATCTCAAGCGGATTTGCTATGGTCGAGAACTTATCAAGGCTTTGGACATGGCAGTCACTCACCTATTTCTAATGGCAATTGGTCCCACGACTAGGGATTATTTATAGTACCCTCTTGTTTTGCTTTTATTCCCTAACTTTTGCCTGGACAACGTCTTTTGATCTGACTTTGGAGTCCAGCGAGATGCCCCAGTTTTGCCTAAGTCTCCTTCGTAGGTTTTGACTTAGCGGGCTCTTATTTTTGAATAATCTTTTATGCACAAGTCGTGTAAATCTTTTGAAAGGCTCGTGACTGCCCCCACTCCTTAGGTAACCGAGGGATAGTCATTGTATTGGACTTCTTAAGATGCTAAGTATAAATTCTCGAAGGTTTGCTTACTTTTTGAGAATCTGAGCACTCGATTGGTTTAACTAAAACCTACCCTGCCCCAGGTTAAGATGAAGGTTCTTAAAAGAAGAAAACTCCTACTTCAAGGCTCAAAGGGTTGACTAGGGATTAACATCCTTATATCTCCAGTGTTTGGGATTTGAAACAATGCCTTACATCCTCAGCGGGTTTCGATCGAAAGCATACGACCAGAAATCTGACGTTTTAGGTTCGTCATCCTCCCCCCAATTCTCTATCAGAACAAGAGATCGGGTAAAGTTGGCATTGTAATTTATGAAAAATATTTTTGAATGAGTGAAACGAATGGATTTATTCAAGACAAACATATGCGTTGCATTAATTAATCAAAGATAAACAAGTTCGTGCATGCTAAATATGCTTAATCAAAGAGAAATACATATAAATAAACAAATGAACATGTCGAAAAAAATCCTTCTAAATGTTTATGAAATCTTGCACTCAAAAGTAACAGTCTCCTTTGGCGGAGCCTCACTGGAAAGGACTGTCTGGTTCATGATCACTGTAAGTCGTCATAGCTTGCCCCAGTTACGCTGGTCACATCTTCAACAGTTTTCAGTCGTTGCTTCAAAATAACTTTCCCAGATTCTTTGTTGATCCCGATCATATCATTTTGAGGGTTACTGAAGTGAAGCGAGCTAGGCCTTTGAATAATTACCGGATTTGACTGATTTGCCACAGGAATAGCACGCTTTGCAGGATTCGAACTCGACAAGTGAGGGACCCCGAGAGGAGTCTCGATCTTCGGCTGAGCATCGCTAAAAGACAACTTTTTCGCTTCTAGCAAATTTCTGACAACTTTCTTAAGAGCATAGCAATTCTCTAGATCATGGCCGGGCGCACCCTCATGAAATAAACAATGAGCGGTAGCGTTGTAACTTGCAGGTAATGGATTAGGCGGAGGACCCAAAGCACAAGTGGTAATCAGACCTTGTTGTACCAAATGGGGGTATAACTCAGTGAAAGTCATCGGAATTGGAGGACAAGGCTTATACTGACTCTTACGGGGATAAGGAACCTGATCCTGTGATTGCTGGTGAATAGGAGCGTTGGGCACTCGTTGACGGTTGACAGGAACTTGCATGGGCGGATAACCGGAAGGTTGTTGATAAACCGGTGCTTGATATACCGGGGCTGACGGCACAGGCTGGTATGTAGGAAACTGCTGATCGAAAGGAGGTGCAACAGTAGCTACATAGGGTTGTTGAACATATAGAAGCGGATAACCTTGAACATAACTCTGCTGATATGGTAAAGGTTGAGGAGTAGCCTTTTTGCGGTTCCTTGAACGTGTAGGTCCTTTACCATGGTCGGAGTTAGGAGTTTTGCACTTTGGAGGGGTAGCTCGTCGAACTGGTTGAGCACTGGGAGGCACCAAACCGGATTGAAGACCGTGAGGAGGTACATTCTCGACAGTAACAGCTGGTTGAGGTTCCATAACGGTATTAGTCTTAGAAACAACAGTAGACTGAGCATCCACCTTCACACTAAGAGCTCGTAACATCTCCAAAATCTGCCCTACACTTCCTCGAAGATCTTCGAATTCATGGCTGACACGGTTGATCTCTTGGTTTTGATCTTCCATTCTTTTGAAGGGTCGTATTGATGCAGAGAACTCAGGGTGACAAAACTGGAAGGTGAGAGAACCGAGTATGAGAAAACGGAAGACACATGCAATGCAAAAATATGATGCTAAAATGTGAATGCAAATGAAGATTTCATGGAATTCAAATATTTACGAATATTGCGGAATACCAAGGAAACTTTTGTTAATTTATTGAAGACAAATTACAAATAATGTTCTTGCAACCAAAATGGCTAAATAAAAGCCTAGAAAGTCCTAGAGAAGCATCTTCCACCCCTTCAGTGAGCAGACGGAGATCCGGAGGAAAATAAATATTCGTAGAGCCTTTGTTTCTTGTAGGATTGTATCTCATCATCCTTCGACTGAATCTGCCTTTGAAGTTTTTCGTACTCGCTGACCATCACATGGTATTTGTTCTTCCATGATTCTGTTTCGAGTTGTGATCTCTTCAAAGTGGTCTTCAAAGTCTCAACTTCAGTCATGAAATACTGGACAGGTTCCTCTCTTTGAGGTAAAGGATCTTGACGAGAGTAGGGCATCTTCAACTCAATAGCTCTTCCTCGGACCCATTGAAGGTATGGTTCCATGGACACACAATTAGGTTTTCCCAAACTTTCTTTGTCTTTCCTATGCAGATGATTCCAAGAAGATAGAATCTGATCTTGAAGCTTTTTGTCGTCTTTGAAAAAGATTTTCTCCACATGAATACCTTTAGGCGGTTCCTTCAAGGGGTATCCCAACTGTCGGCGAGCTAAGACTGGACTGTAGCTAATTCCTCCATTGAAACTGAGCAAAGGCACATTGTTGAAATTCCCACACCTATCAATGATCGATATCCCATCGTACATGCGATTATACCAATCAATATCAGAGTGAGTTAAAGCCATAACTTTTTGCGACCAACGTTCTTGGTTAGGTTTCCAGAACGGACCGGACTTGGGCAAGTGAGAAATAAACCACTTGTATAGTAATGGCACACAACATGTAATCATTCCTCCGCCATGAAAGTTTCGAAGATGTACTGAATGATAAATATTACCCAATAGTGTTGGAACTGGATTTCTTCTTATGAAGATCTTGATTGCATTAAGGTCCACAAACCCCTCAAAACTAGGAAAAAGCAGCAACCCATAAATAAGCAAAGCAAATATGGTCTCAAAGGCAAACATGTCTTTATGATCGGCATAAAATTGGGCCTTCTTGATTAGGAAGTCCCTGAGAAAACCGGAGGTCCCCCCTTTGGTGATCATATTGTTTTTAACATCGGATATCCTTAAACAAACGGCTTTAGCGATGTCTCGTTCTTTAGGGTCTTCCTCCAAGAAAGGGAATGGAGACTCATCCAAGATAGGTAATCCCACCAACTGAGAGTACTCTTCTAAGGTAGGTAAAAGCTGATAATCTGGAAAGGTGAAGCAGTGATAATCTGGATCATAAAACTGTAGCAAAGTCGCAAGAAGTCCTTCGTTTACTTGAACCTTCAACAAAGACAATAACCTTCCATATTTGTTTTGGAACTTTTCTTGATCTTGAACCAAATCTCTTAGCTTCTCTAGGACTTCCAGATTAAAACCCCTAAAAGTAAATTTCAAAGTATGCCTTCTAGGGTGATCCATGGTATCCTGCAATGTTCATAAATAGAGTTTGAATTCCATGAAGTCTTAATGCAATATGATGCTTTATGAATGCAATGCATGAAAACACACAAAGTCCTAGGTTAAAGGTACGTGAGCGGAGTTAAGGTCTACCCATCCTAAAAGGAGTGTACTATAGGTTAGTTGTACCTGCAGAACAAGGTTCTAAAAAGTGCCCAAAGTCATCAGCCCATCTTTTGGATATTATCAACCTTCCGATTGACTCAGGGGTTAATAATATTCTCAAGAGAACCTCTTTTGAGTGTAGTATCGCGTAGCAACCATTGTAGGACTACTCCCACATAGTTCCCGCACTACGTCCTAAATAAGGCCGAGGTGGTGTAAAGGTACTACGGTTCCCAATATCACAGACTCCAATCGACCATGGAAAAAGTTTTCGCGATTACTCGTTCAACCGAACCATTTTCGAAAAGGTCTCAACTGAGCGGTGATTCTCGAATCAGCTTGGTCGGGGTTCACTCCCTATAAGCCTCATCGAATATATCCCCATCCTATAATAATGTCACTAGTCCGGGCGTAGGACTTATCTCACAACACAAGGAACAGTCCCCACATCAGAGCACAAATATATACATGCAAATGAATAATAAAACAAATAGCAATAAATATGAACAAATTAGGGATAACCCTCAAAAGTTTAGAACACTCCCCAGTGAAGTCGCCACTTTCTGTTGCGGTGGAAATAGGATCACAAACTATTAATGAGTTTGAATCGCAATTCAATTCACAACCGCTCTTTGATTTATCCGAAGGAAAAGGTCAAAAGAGGGAAAACCTATTTTGCATCGTAAACACAATGCGGGGAAAGATCTAGGGTTCGGGGGTTGGTTAAATTTAGGGAAGGTATTAGCACCCTAAACTTCTGTAGTACTCTACAGGAACCTTTTGTTCAGATGTTTACTATTTGCTTTATTTATTTGCTTAAGGTATATGTACAAAGGGATTAAAAGTGAGAAAGGAGACCTAAAGGGGTTAATTCTAAGTTTACTCGGCAAGACATCGCATCTTGTGCCTACGTATCCTTACGGGAGTGGAATCAGAGTAATCGTAGTTCCCCTCAAAAGGGAGGTTAGAGACTACTTGACTGTGGTCAAGGTCTCAAGGGGAATAAACATGTCTTAAGGACACGCTTACGCGGAGTGTAGAAACTCCAAATCTCTACGTTGAATTGTTAAGTTGTAATTAGGGTTAAATTAGGTTAGGGATTCCGCGGCGGGAAACCCTAAAATGAGTGCGGCGACTCTTTGACCTAATGCTAGGGGTAAAATTGTAATTTTGCCTGCGGCGAGGCATTTGTGAAAATTAGGGTTTGTAGTTTGTAGTTTTGAGGATTTGAAATTGAATGTGTGAAGTTTTACGGACTATTGGCGCGGCGGCCAAACAGTTAGACCTAACCTTCGGATGTGTGCAATGTGACAGAAATAATGGTAAACGCGTGAGATAATTGAATCATGCAAACAGAGAGATAATGTCATAATTTAAACCATGCAAGCAGAAATTTAAAGGCAGAAATTTAAAGGCAGAATTTAAAGAGCGATTGTTAAGTTCGCGAGGTTACATGAGAGGAGCAGATACAATATGATAATGAAATTTGAATTGAACAATAATAAAATAAAATAAATAACGGTTCTAGTTATTATTTAAAAAAAAGATTTTAGTTATTATTTTAAATTTATCTAAAAAAAAGTTTTTCTTAAAAATAATAGGTTTTCATATTAATTTGGAAAAGATGTTAATGTTATTTATTTTAAAAAAACAGATTTTTATATTATAACAAGTTTTAATAAATTAATGATAACAATAATAATAATAATGGTAATAATAATGATAATAATGATAATAATAATAAATAATGATAATAATAATACTAATACTAATAATAATAATAATAATAATAATAATAATAATAATAATAATAATAATAAAGCAATAATGAATTTTAAATGTGCCAAATAACCCAACAATGTTGCTAACGCAGAAATGCGCTCATCGCAACCAGATCTAAATCGGACGAAACAAAATTTATCGCAAAGAAAAAGAAATTAAGCAAACAATAGTATTATTGCTCACACAAAAATGCGATCATCGCAACCAGATCGAACTAACACAAATGTCACGCGTCATGCACACAAATGTGCAAACATCGTATCGACATAATTCGATCAAAAATTAATCTTATATATATAAACTCTAACAATTTAAAAATTATATATATATAAACGTAACAGTAATAGATAAAGAAAAAGAAATAACGGTAATAGATGAAGAAAAAGAAATAACGGTAAAAAATGAAGAAAAAGAAATAACGGTAAAAGATGAAGAAAAAGAAACAATAGTAATGGATGAAGAAGAAAACTAAATAACGGCAAACGATGAAGAAAAAGAAACAATAGTAATGGATGAAGAAGAAAACTAAATAACGGCAAACGACACTCACTCCTCTTAGGTTTTTTTTTCATTCTCCCCCCTTTTCCAACAAGGCAACACATGTATATATAGGGAACAAATTAGGGTTAACACCAAATTGTCAATAATGTCCCTAAAGCCCATTTTAAAGCCCAAAAATAATTTAAAATAATTAAAATAAACTTAAAATAAAAACTAATAATCCTATTGATTCCTAAAATCAAAAATGTTATAAAAAGAACAAAATTTTTTCAATATTTTTTATTTTATGATTTTTTGGATATTTTTATGAATAATTTAGAAAAAAGAAAAAAATAATATTTTAAAAAATGATTTAATTAAAATACGAAAATAATAATTAAATAATCATAAAAAACTATTTTTGTTATTTTTTTAATGAAAGATAGAAAAATTTAGAGTAAAAATAATAAAAACAAAAAAAAGTGACAAAGGTGAGATTCGAACTCTCAACCTCTCACACTCATAACTCCTTACACATGTCCTCCTGCCAATTGTGCCATTTTTACTTTTTAGAAAAAAAACGCATGCCATATGATATTTACCTGCAAAAAGTCAAACGACTACACAAATTTGTTAGTAATTGATTAAATGCAATAAAAATGCAATGAAATGCGACGACAAATCTTAGGGCAAAATTTGGGGTATTACAGATAAGATCAGTCATCGCAACCAAATCTCGGGTTCGGGAGTCGGTTACGCAAGGGGAAGGTATTAGCACCCCTCACGTCCGTCGTACTCGACAGGATCCACGCTTGTTGTCTAGTCTATGGGTGAAAAACAAACTATCTACGACTGCTAAAGTTGAACGGAAAGAACTGAAAGAAATGAAAGAACTGACTCGATAGAGCGTTGCCGCTATATGCCTACATATTCCCTCGTGCAATGGGAAAGTCAGAGTCAACGTAGTTCGGGAAACTACGGGGGGATTGCTCGCCAAGACGTCGCGTCTTGTGCCTACGTATTCTCGTATGGTACGAGAAATCAGAGCAAAACGTAGTTCAGGCTAACTATGGGTAAAACAAGGTGTTCTCGATCACGCGGGGGTGAGAGAAGAGGTTGACGATACTAGCGCACGCATTCTAGCAGTTAGGTGTATTGCTGCTCGACCATTGGAGACTTAGGCGTTACCTGTTTGTGGTAGAACAGACGTAGTATGTCATTGGTTAAAAGGTACGGGTTACCTAAAGGGGAAAAAGGTAAAGTGTGCTCGCTAGGATTATTGCAATCCTATGCCTACGTACTCTCAAAAGATATGATAGATCAGAGCAACTGTAGTTCGGCTAACTACGGAAAACGATCTCGATCGCACGGAAGCGAGAGAAAAGGGAGTCTCGATTGCACGGAGGCAAGAGGGAATATCTCAATCGTCGGGATGCGAGAGAAAGGAGTTTCGATCGCACGGGGGCGGGGGAAAAGAGGAAGCAGGCCTAACACGCCTAAACGGGAAGGAACTCGGGACACACACGCAAGAACCTAAGGCGTAGGAGTGAATGCGTCGCATATCACCCAAAAGGGTGCTACATTAAACACCCTAGGCCATTAAGGGGAAACCCCTCAATCACCATTTCCTACGTATCTAACGCTACAGCTCACAACACTCGACGGTTGCATAGAAAAACTCGAATTAGAACGATGTTATCGAACGGAGTGGTTCCGTTGACCTTTGACATTGTGCGCAAGCTTCATTCCAATCTTCTCCTCTTTTGGTCCTTGATGATGCTTTGAATCAGGACCAATGTGACGCTAAACCGTCATAGCTCGACTTATAAGAGAATTCAAACTTTAAGAGGTCGCGTATCGATTTTCGTGCTATGGACAAGATAGAGAAACAATATTAAGGATCGTTCTCCAATTGAATCATGTCGCACGGACCAAAAACAGTGGGATCTTGTCTTACAAGACTTCATCGATCACCAAAAGTCAAAATAAAGTCAAAAGATGAAGAGAAATGAGGAGAGAAAAAAAGTGGTCTCGGATCCTTTGTTTCACGTCAATAGTTTGACGGCTAAACGGTGGAAACTTCTTCATCGACCAAAACGGAGAAAAATACCCAATAGCAAATGCGAAGTGAAATCCAAAGAATAAACTCTAAAAGAAAACCAATATATTAACTATTATGAAAATAATATATACAAAATAAAAATAGCTTATAAATTTCTAAAAGAAGAATTAATAAAACTATTAAGAAAATATAATATATAATATATATAATTTATTAACAAAATAAAATAATATTACTAAAACATATTATTAAGAAAAAGAAGAGGAGGGGTTATGAAATAGAAACGGGAGTATGAATCCAAACTAAAACAAATGGGCTACGAAGCCCAGTAACAGACAGCAACAAAATGAGAAAAGGCCAAACGTTCTCCTTCCTTTCCAACATTCCGTTCATCTCTCTGTTCACCAATAACCTCATAAATCAACATTTTCAGGAAAATTCCTCTTCAATCTTAAATCCCCCGTTTTCGCTTTTGAATTTGCTATCCATTTTCCGATTTCACCTCTGAACTTCTTCTTCTTATCTTTATTCGTTCTGTTTTGGATTTGAACTTTGTGTGGGTTAGGGATTCGAATGGGTTTTTGGTGGTTCAGGTATGGCGTGCGGTAGGTTTCGTCGGAAGAACAAGGGCGAGTTTCTGTTTGGTGAGTGATTTTCGGAGGAATGCTGGGAGATGAGGTGGGAGGTAGAAGATAGTGAATAGGGTTAGGGTTTGGAGGCTGAAGCTGCTAGGGTTCCCTCTCCAGAAGGTGATGATGAATAGTGCTTAAATACCCCAGGGCTAGACATGTGGCACTGAAGACCTTGGATTAAAGACATGCTTACTATGATAATGTTGATTAACTGATGCTGATAATGATGATTAATGGTTAACTAATGAAAAACTGATAAAAACTAATCCAAAGACTACTTAATTAACGAAAATAAAACTGAAACTATAACTAATTAATCTGACTATTAATACTAAATAGAAATTAATAATAATAATAATAATAATAATAATAATAATAATAATAATAATAAACTAATCCTAATTAAAAATAAATAAAACCTAATTAAATTACTAATAAATCTGACTAATAAACATTCTATGCTAATACTATTTCTAATATAATAAATAATAATCATAATGATAATCTAACTAAATAAAAAAGAAAATAATAATAATCTAATTAGTAAATAAAATCTACACTAAATTAAAAATAACATAATCTTAATCTAATAATAAATAAAAAAGACATAATTCTAAAAAACTATTAAATAAAAACCATTTACAAATAAATCCTAATACTAATAAACCTACAAATAAAAACCATATTATAAACATCTATTCCTATTTAAAATATTTCTAAATAAATAAAAATAAAACAAAAATAACAATAAAATGCAAAAATGCTATGGAAAACAGGCAAGCACCAAAATGCGCCGATATTATCGACACAGATTGAATCATAAAAAAGAGAGCGACTTTAGCTCGATTTTGACATTGAATTTCTCGTTTGAATTAATTTGAATCGCCTGAAACGCGAGCAAAGCGGCTAAAATTATGATACATTCAATCCGGCTGATAACACGGGCAAAATGCGGCCTAAATGATATACAAATGAAAACGAAGCAAAAGCCAGTCAAAGCTAGAAAACATGTGGGCAAATTTTAGGGTGCAACAGCTGCCCCTATTCAATCGACTTGGACCAGAAGGGATGAAAAGTAACCGCTTTCAGACATTCATGGTAGAAGGTGATTGGATACAAAAGAACCCAGAAATTTGCCAACCGCAAAAGAAACCTCTGACATCACCGTCAGACATCTATATCAAGTAGAATATATGGCCTCGCCGTTAGTCATCAACCAAGTAAAACATTCGACTTCGCCGTTAGAACTCCACATAAAATTGGTGAAACACCTGACCTCGCCGTCAGTCCTCAAAATCATCTGACTTCACTGTCAATTCCCTACATAATCTGAATTCGTCGTCAATTCTCAAAAATCATCTGACTTCGCCGTCAATTCTCAAAACAATCTGACTTCGCCGTCAACTTTCAACATCGTCTGATGATAGACGGAAAGAAAAATCATATCCAGAACTCACATCGTCTAATGGTAGACAGGAAGAATACACTATATCCAAAACACTCACATCGTCCAATGATGGACGGAGAGAAACATTATATCCAAAACTCGCATCGTCTAATGATAGACGAGAGGAAAACCACATCCAAAACACCACATCGCCTAATGATAGACGGGGAGAAACATCATACCCAAATCCCGCATTGTCTAATGATAGACGAGAGGAACATCATATCCAAATCTCGCATCGTCTAATGATAGACGAGAGGAAAATCAAATCCAAATCTCGCATCGTCTAATGATAGACGAGAGGAACATCAAATCTAAATCTCGCATCGTCTAATGATAGACGAGAGGAACATCTGCTGGGGATGTCATCATCAGAGGTTTGATGGACAAAGTACGACCGTCGTATGATCTGGAACCTAAAAGTAAGCAAGTGGATGAGCTGTCTGAACAAAGCTGTTGATATGCCACTGTCTTGATTGAAGAGTGATTCGAGCTGCCACGAAAGGCTAACAAAAATTGGCTTATGCTTCGCATGCATATGTTTGAATTTTTTTTATGGCGTAATGCTCCATACGAGATGGAAATGTTATGCATTTGAGGATGAGATGCAAGGATGATGCAAATATGATAACTATATACAAAAATGCAGATGCAGGCTCAGGCTGCTGGGTGGAAGTTGGATGTGAAAGAACCACTCCAGCAAAATAAATGCTGAAGAAGTGAAGCCAGCTCCGCTGGGAATAACCGGATGTGCCAAGTATGATTGGACTCTCCTGGGGATAGCTTACACATGCCAATGATGACTGGGCTTTTGCTGGGGAAGACAGGTGAAGGGTTACGACTTCCCGACATTCATCTTGAACCTAAAGATTGACTGCACCTGCTTGAATAACTCTGAGTAGCTCTGAAGATATGGAGAGGAAAAGTTCCTTTATTTCCAAAATTTCCCCAGCCTGTGGGTTCTCTGTATAAATCTTCCTCGAAAGGAGATTTGAAAGCTCTGTACCCTGCTGGTTTGGTATGAATTGCCTCAGCATCATGAACCTCAGAGAGGTGCTTCAGATTAACTGCCTTCTGGATAAGGATAATATTTGTACTCTTGGGGTGACCTGCCCCAGTCTTGAAGTGATTTGCCCATGATTGGATGATTTGCAGAGAGGTACCCCTGGCTGACTACGAGAGATTTATCGAATCTCGACCTGATTGCCCCAGATTAACTGATCTTCGGATGGCTGACTCCCTTTAGGTGATCATCAGATATGGCTTGCCCCTGCTCAACGGAGTAGTCAGGCACTCTGCATCTTATCTCGATCGAACTTTCCACTGTAGGAACTCTCCTGATGTCAAGTGCTTACTCACAAGTAAAACAAATTGCTTTGCAAAAGATAATATTAATGCAATGCATATGACAATTTTGAAATCCAATTCTGTTCACTGGAAAAAAGTTGTGACATATAGTGAACGAATCACGTATCAGAATGTCAATATCAATACCCATAGGATAAGAAAATCCTTTTTAGGAGTCAGTTTCGACGCGATCTTTACCGAAGTATGCTTTCGAAACAACCGGGCTTCAATTAGGACTTCAAAGGTTGTAACGTGGTCAGGTTCACGGTTTGAAAGAAAGGATATAAGGCTCAAAGTTCTGTTTTAACCTTCTCACTCTCCTTGATATTCTCCAATCCTATATTCAGTTAATTCGACACTCACTCGCCTCTCAGAGGTTGAATGATAGAAGTGATGGTTCAGGAAACCACAAGTTTTTGGAGTGACAGTCACTCGCTTTTCGTCTTTGGTGCCTGGCTCACACGACTTGTTCCTCGTCATTATTTTTTTTATTTCCATATTTTTTCATGGACTGACTCTTTTGAGTATATCTTCTCTCGAAGTCCAGCGGGATGCCCTAATTTTTGCCTAAGCCACCTGTTTTCAAGTTATCGACTTAGCGGACTTCTTATTTTTCTTTTCTTTTCTTTTGATTCTCCTTTTTTGAACAAATCGTGTGACACTGGCTTGTCTGACTTGTTTGATCGGTTTGTGATTGTCTCACTCTTTGGTCAGTAATGGATAACCACTGTGGTTTTTTAGGTACGACCTCTACGGGTGTGATGGATCCTCTAACAGGAACACTTCTCTCACAATTTGGACGCTTAGTCGAATTAACTGACACCTACCCTGCCCCGGGTTAAGATTGAGGGTTTTTCGTTTTCAGAAAAGAACTCCTACAACTAGGCTCAAGGGGTTGACAAGGGATTAACATCCTTATATCTCCGGTGTTTAGGGATTTGAAACAATGCCTGTACATCATCAGTAGAGGCTTTATTCAAAAGCATACAATCGGAAGCTTGCGCGTCTTTTAATTTCGTCATCCTCCCTCAAGGAATTATGCTTAAACAAGCGTTTGACATCAATAAAACAAAAAGAAATACTGAGTGAACACGAATGGATTTAATCAAAACATGCATATTTATTTCATTATCATTATCAATCAAAAACAAACACGTCTTACAAATGAAATTTGCAAATAAGTTCACACTTTAACAGAAAAGAAAACTACAAATGCAAAGAAATAACATGATAAAAAGATTGCCAGCTTCGGGGGACTGAGCTTTCATTCTTGACTTGCTGCTGAACCAGCCATCTTCAAAATTGCTCGTCGAAGTCAGTCTGATACTCTTCCGAACCCACATGACTAGATGATGAAAGATCATTAATCTGGACACCCTGAGGCGTGATTGAAAACCTGTTGGAGTCCAGCAGAGTCTGAACCTGGCTTCTAAGCACATTACAGTCTTCGGTTGAATGCCCCTGTGCCCCAATATGGTACTCACAGCAGGCGTTGACATCAGAACCTGGCGGATGTGGAGGAATCTCTGGATCAATCTTCTTCGGCACTACCAAACCACCTCTGATCAAGTCTGGCAATATCTTATTGTACGATAACGGCAGCTGAGTGAAATGTCTCTCTGGCTTTCTTGGTCTCCGTCGGGCGTACTGACGCGGCTGATGACGGTATGAATGTTGGCTCTGTGGGGAAGCAGGTATCTGATACACTGACCTAACAGGTCGTTGACTCTGAATACTTGAAACGTCTGAAAACTGAATCTGAGGTAATGGGGATTTCAGGATATCATTACTTTCTTTCTCCCATTCCTCTTTATAGCTGACAACTGATTCGCTTTCATAAACAGAGCTATCTGAGATGTCTCGAATCTTTCCACTCTTGATTCCGCTCTCAATATGTTCTCCTGCTTTCACCAAGTCAGAAAAGTTCACTACCTTACTACCAACAATCTTATCAAAGTAGGGACCTTGCAAGGTATCCACAAATAGGTCAACCAATTCTCTGTCCAGAAGTGGTGGTTGAACACGAGCAGCTAACTCTCTCCATCTCTGCACATATGCTCTGAAAGATTCATTGTCTGCCTGAGATAATTCCTGCAACTGCATGTGGCTCGGAGTCATGTCGAGATTGTAATCATACTACTTCACAAAGGCATTAGCTAAATATGACCATGAACGGATGCAACCACTCTCCAACTGCATGTACCAACTCAACGATGCCCCACTTAGACTGTCTTGGAAATAGTGAATCATAAGCTTGTCATTATGGACATATGAGGTCATTCTCCTGTAAAACATCATCAAATGCTGCTTCGGACAACTATCCCCTTTGTACTTCTCAAAATTTGGCGTCTTGAACTTCGAAGGCATCACAAGACCTGGCACCAAACACATGCTCGACGCATTCAGATTAAGAGTATCCTGACTCATTAGAGCGTCAAGTTTTTCATCCAACAGACGATATCTTCTCATAAACTCAACAATCTGTGGGTCTCTAGCATCAACCTTTGGAACAACCCTCTAAGAATCTGGCACAGGGAAGATGAAATTCTGATAGTCTGTGTCGTGAAGAGAAGATAAATCTCTATCTCTGGCTATAGGATGCTCTCCAACAGGAAACTGCGTAGGCTGAGCTTGAGCGACATTGTTCACCGGAGTCCTCTGAACATTGGCCTCCCCTCTCGTCATAGCTGTCTTGGCTTCCATGAGACGATTCAACTGATTCTTCATCATCTCAAACTCTGCTCTTGTAACAACCTGATTCTATTCTCCTGAGTCCATGATCCTTCCAGAAGCTAACTTAAGTCCAATGTAAATGTCGGGAAATCAACTATGGAATGGACAAAAGACGAGTAAGCTCTCTGTTCCGGCCAAGGATGGACATGCAAACATGAGATTCACATGAAATGCAATGCAAATATTGATGCAGCAAACAACGGATCAAAGATCCCACAAAGCACTGAACAACTGTTGTGTTGCTGACTGGACAAGTTCAAAAGTCCGCTCTGAAGAGAAAACCAAAATACCGGGTTGGTTGGAGGTCAAGTTTCCTGCATAACCCAATCCCTCTCATAGGTATGGACCTAATCGAATAAGGTTTGGCATCCTATGCGGTCGTCAGCGTCACAGACTTTCGAGAAACGATGATACGTTCACCATTTCTGGTTTGGCATCATTGTCTCACGAAGCGGCCTCACTTAGCTGACTCCCAAGTGATCGGTCCCCAGAGTCGACAATCCTCAGATCCAAAATTCCTTCGAGCCCAAAGGGCCAGAAAGAAAATCGTCAAAGAGAATCTCTTCTGAGCGCGAATTTCATGGCTAGCTGGTGCATGCAAAGCATACAGGCTCACCACTAATCTCCACTTCTAATTCTAAGTCTATACTTAAGCCTGGGTCTGACTTATCTCTCAATGGAACAATCACCCAACAGCATAACAGCAGCAGATAATAATATAGCGCGGAAAATGTAAATACATCAGAATACAAAATACTACACACAAATATATACAGATACACACACCCACAAACAAGCAAACAAGCGCTAGAATTGACTCGCATAGGGGATGGGAAAATTCCCCAGCAGAGTCGCCAGTTGTCGCTACTGCGAAAATCGAGGCCAGAAATGAGAGAAGAGTCGCC
Organism: Lathyrus sativus; assembly: GCA_963859935.3. Taxonomy (NCBI): domain Eukaryota; kingdom Viridiplantae; phylum Streptophyta; class Magnoliopsida; order Fabales; family Fabaceae; genus Lathyrus; species Lathyrus sativus. The sequence continues at coordinate 565,771,812 of OZ012738.1, read as the reverse complement.
ACCGTGCGTTATTTATCCCAAGAGAGGGAAAGGAAACGCTCAGAGAAAACCTAATGAAAAGAGGGATAAGATCGGTCATCGCAACCAAATCTCGGGTTCGGGAGTCGGTTACGCAAGGGGAAGGTATTAGCACCCCTCACGTCCGTCGTACTCGACAGGATCCACGCTTGTTGTCTAGTCTATGGGTGAAAAACAAACTATCTACGACTGCTAAAGTTGAACGGAAAGAACTGAAAGAACTGAAAGAACTGACTCGATAGAGCGTTGCCGCTATATGCCTACATATTCCCTCGTGCAATGGGAAAGTCAGAGTCAACGTAGTTCGGGAAACTACGGGGGGATTGCTCGCCAAGACGTCGCGTCTTGTGCCTACGTATTCTCGTATGGTACGAGAAATCAGAGCAAAACATAGTTCAGGCTAACTACGGGTAAAACAAGGTGTTCTCGATCACGCGGGGTGAGAGAAGAGGTTGACGATACTAGCGCACGCATTCTAGCAGTTAGGTGTATTGCTGCTCGACCATTGGAGACTTAGGCGTTACCTGTTTGCGGTAGAACAGACGTAGTATATCATTGGTTAAAAGGTACGGGTTACCTAAAGGGGAAAAAGGTAAAGTGTGCTCGCTAGGATTATTGCAATCCTATGCCTACGTACTCTCAACAGATATGATAGATCAGAGCAACCGTAGTTCGGCTAACTACGGAAAACGATCTCGATCGCACGGAAGCGAGAGAAAAGGGAGTCTCGATTGCACGGAGGCAAGAGGGAATATCTCAATCGTCGGGATGCGAGAGAAAGGAGTTTCGATCGCACGGGGGAGAGGGAAAAGAGGAAGCAGGCCTAACATGCCTAAACGGGAAGGAACTCGGGACACACACGCAAGAACCTAAGGCGTAGGAGCGAATGCGTCACATATCACCCAAAGGGTGCTACACTAAACACCCTAGGCCATTAAGGGGAAACCTCTCAATTACCATTTCCTACGTGTCTAACGCTATAGCTCACAAGACTCGACGGTTGCATAAAAAAACTCGAATTAGAACGATGTTACCGAACGGAGTGGTTCCGTTGACCTTTGACATTGTGCGCAAGCTCCATTCCAATCTTCTCCTCTTTTGGTCCTTGATGATGCTTTGAATCAGGACCAATATGACGTTAAACCGTCATAGCTCGACTTATAAGAGAATTCAAACTTTAAGAGGTCGCGTATCGATTTTCGTGCTATGGACAAGATAGAGAAACAATATTGAGGATCGTTCTCCAATTGAATCATGTCGCACGGACCAAAAACAGTGGGATCTCGTCTTACAAGACTTCATCGATCACCAAAAGTCAAAATAAAGTCAAAAGATGAAGAGAAACGAGGAGAGAAAAAAAAGTGGTCTCGGATCCTTTGTTTCACATCAATAGTTTGACGGCTAAACGGTAGAAACTTCTTCATCGACCAAAACGGCGAAAAATGCCCAATAGCAAATGCGAAGTGAAATCCAAAGAATAAACTCTAAAAGAAAACCAATATATTAACTATTATGAAAATAATATATACAAAATAAAAATAGCTTATAAATTTCTAAAAAAAGAATTAATAAAACTATTAAGAAAATATAATATATAATATATATAATTTATTAACAAAATAAAATAATATTACTAAAACATATTATTAAGAAAAAGAAGAGGAGGGGTTATGAAATAGAAACGGGAGTATGAATCCAAACTAAAACAAATGGGCTATGAAGCCAAGTAACAGACAACAACAAAATGAGAAAAGGTCAAACGTTCTCCTTCCTTTCCAACATTCTGTTCATCTCTCTGTTCAGCAATAACCTCATAAATCAACATTTTTAGGAAAATTCCTCTTCAATCTCAAACCCCCCATTTTCGCTTTTGAATTCGCTATCCATTTTCCGATTTCACCTCTGAACTTCTTCTTCTTATCTTTATTCGTTCTGTTTTGGATTTGAAATTTGTGTGGGTTAGGGATTCGAACGGGTTTTCGGTGGTTCAGATATGGCGTGCGGTAGGTTTCGTCGGAAGATTAGGGGCGAGTTTCTATTTGGTGAGTGATTTTCGGAGGAATGTTGGGAGATGAGGTGGGAGGTAGAAGACAGTGAATAGGGTTAGGGTTTGGAGGCTGAAGCTGCTAAGGTTCCCTCTTCAGAAGGTGATGATGAATAGTGTTTAAATACCCCAGGGCTAGACATGTGGCACTGAAAACCTTGGATTAAAGACATGCTCACTATGATAATGCTGATTAACTGATGCTGATAATGATGATTAATGATTAACTAATGAAAAACTGATAAAGACTAATCCAAAGACTACTTAATTAACTAATTAATCTGACTATTAATACTAAATAGAAATTATTAATAATAATAAACTAATCCTAATTAAAAATAAATAAAACCTAATTAAATTACTAATAAATCTGAATAATAAAAAAAAGTGAAAAAAACGCAAAACAAAAGGGCCTATGGTGGGATTTGAACCCAAGTCCTTTATCACAAGTCCATCCGCTAAGGTGAGAATACTTCCAATAACAAAATTGCTCAAATAACTATATATTACATATGAAATATAAAAAACAGATTTAATTAAAATAAACTTACTTAAACTAATTAATAAATAAACAATGATAAAAACTAATAAACATTCTATGCTAATACTATTTCTAATATAATAAATAATAATCATAATGATAATCTAACTATATAAAAAAGAAAATAATAATAATCTAATTAGTAAATAAAATCTACACTAAATTAAAAATAACATAATCTTAATCTAATAATAAATAAATAAATAAATAAATAAGACATAATTCTAAAAAACTATTAAATAAAAACTATTTACAAATAAATCCTAATATTAATAAACCTACAAATAAAAACCATATTATAAACATCTATTCCTATTTAAAATATTTCTAAATAAATAAAAATAAAACAAAAATAACAATAAAATGTAAAAATGCTATGGAAAACAGGCAAGCACCGAAATGCGCCGATATTATCGACACGGATTGAATCATAAAAATGAGAGCGACTTTAACTCGATTTTGACATTACATTTCTCGTTTGAATTAATTTGAATCGCCTGAAACGCGAGCAAAGCGGCTAAAATTCTGATAAATTCAATCTGGTTGATAACACGGGCAAAATGCGGGCTAAATGATATGCAGATGAAAACGAAGCAAAAACCAGTTAAAGCTAGATAACATGTGGGCAAATTTTAGGGTGCAACGCTCACTAGGGGAGGCTGAAACACTAGTTTATATGCGCTGAAGAAGGGACTAAACAATGTTCTTTTGAAAAAGTTGTTTGAGTTGTGGATCGCACGGGGGCGATGCCTTAGTGTCTCGAGAAGTTTCAATCGCACAGGGGTGAGAAAATACAAGTTTGATGTGTTGAAGTGTTTTTTAGGTTTTGAGAATATTTGTTTTTGATTTGGATCGCGCTAAAGACTATGAGAAGAGGTGATTATTCTAATCAACCAAGTCAATCGCCTTGCGTTGAAATAATCAGAGTGAGCGTATCGAAATCCATTCTCGCCTCTTCTCCACCACTTAAGGCTCCTGGCACGCAATCCTAATCGCCTTTTATTGTGTTTTTTGAAGTTTATTCAAGAAAATGCCAATTGATGTTGGATCAAGGGTTTTAACGCGGGATGAGTTTGAAAAAGGTTTGAAAAGGAAAAGGGAAAGGTTGATGGCGGCGCATAAAGCGATTGACTTACAAAAATAAGGTATGGCTTGATATATGGATCAAGAATGCTTGGGTTGATTGATTAATTGGTGTCGACCAATATTTTTGAAAATAGAAATTGGTGTTGACCAAATTCTTTGATTTTTTGAAAGATTTATTTTATTTTATTTTTTTGTTTTTATTAATTATCTATCTAAAGAAATAAAGGCGGCAAAAATAAATAACAATTACACACGAGAGTGAGGGATGCGTTTTGTCAATGAAAAGTAAGAAAATGACTAAAATACTAAACAATCAAACAAGTAAACGTAGGACCAAAACCAATCGAAATCGAAGAGCAACTGAATTTAACTTTGAAGCAAACTTAGAGTTGATTCATATAGGAATCACTCTGTGAGAAGCCGAGAAAAAGAATATATGCACTCAAGTGGTTCTCGAAAGTTATATTAGATTTTAACTTTGAAATCGAGATACAATAATAAACCAAACAACACTCAAAGACATTATTACTATTACGGTAGTGTCACAAATTTTTACATTAACTTATATTAATTTGAAAAATATAAAGTTAAACATAATATGTACATGATATCCACAAAGAATGTATATTGCTATGAAATTGACATAAAAATTAAAATAAAATAAAATGTAAAAATAATATTAACACACTATAATATATATATATATATATATATATATATATATATATATATATATATATATATATATATATATATATATATATATATATATATATATATATATATATATATATATATATATATATATATATATATATATATATATATATATATATATATATATATATATATATATATATATATATATATATATATATATATATATATATATATATATATATATATATATATATATATATATATATATATATAACACAAAGTACTGACCGTAATTTATAAAAATAATTATGTCATAACTAAACATATATAAATATATGTTATAATTAATAAAAGCAAGATACATTTTAAATTAAAAAAATAAGTACATATATATTAGAACTAAACTAAAAAAAAGTATAATTATATGTTAAAAACTAGAAGAAAAAAACAAGGAAACACACACACACACACACACACACACGCACGCACGCACGCACGCACACACACACAGACACACACCCACACCCACACACGCACGCACACACCCACACACGCACGCGCACACACACACACACACACACACACACACACACACACACACATATATATATATCCTAAACTTAAAACAAGGAAAAATATTATACCGACATATACATAAATATATAAGAATCACGAACAAATATATAGAGTGTAAACTGAACATGTATATAGGATACACAAACGATAAAGTGACAATATAAAATAGCAATCAAAAATATACGTAAGAAAACCAAACAAGAAGAAACAGTATAATGATACACATAACATACATGAAGAATGAAGAACAACAGTAGATCCGAAAAGAAAAAAACTATCGATGCTCCTATATTTTGGTTCTCTCTTTTCTCTCATATGCTGCTAGTACTGCTCCCTTTCTCTCCCTTGAATATTGTTCTCTTACCCTCTTTTTTAGACATTTTGAATCTTGACATTGAGATGCTGATTTGGAAGAAATTCAAATTTTTCTGAAACATGTTTGGAACATATTTTGTGATTTTGAAAACTTTCTTCTTTCAATCAAACATGTTTGGATTATATTTAAGACTTGTTTTGGAATGAATCTTGAATGGGTCTTGAGATTTTTATTTATTTATTTATTTAATACATAAAATAAAGATTTAAAAATAAATAAATAAATTTTAAAATACTCCTAAATAAAAAAACAAAAATTATAATTAAATAATAGAAAAAAAAGGTTTTTTTACCATTTTTTAATGAAAACACACAAAAAGGAAAATAAATACAAAAACTAATGTAAAGGGACTTGAACCCACAACCTTATGATTAAACCTCTTACACATACCTTCTTACCAAATGTGTTATCTCATTTATTCAAAATAAAAGCCACTCAAAAGCATATGAAGGGTGGACAAAATTGGGGTATGACAATTTTAGGATATGTGCAAAGAATAACATATGGTTGATCCCAGACTGGATGTTTCATCTTGCAATTAGAATGTGTAGTCAGGTTAACTGGACACTACCCATGCCCCATGTTAAGTGTAAGGGTTTAGAAATCGGAAGGAAACTCATACTTCTAGCCTCGAAGTGATTTATTAGGGACTAACTCCTTATCTCTCCAGTGTTTGAGGATTTGAAATAATGCATGTACATCATCAGCAGGATTTCATCTAAAAGCATACCATTCATAATTATGGTATTTCGCTTTCGTCATCCTCCCTCCAATATTTGCTAAAATAACAGTTTGTTAAAGAAAGTGGACGAGAGGTATATGAATATTTATTTTTTTATTTTTTGATATAAGAGAAGAAAAAAGAGCGAATGCGACATGATTAATTTAAAAAATGCATGATCACTTCATTAATATTACCTTTCAAAATAACAATGTTTAGATACAAGTAGCATTCAACAGGAAAGAAAAAACAAATGCAAATGATAAAAGTGATCTAATGATTGACAGTTCTGAGGATGCCTTCTTATCTGAACCACTGGCTTTAGGAGATCTCTCTGAAATCTTTAAACTCAAACAGATGAGAGGTTGTCGTGTACAAATAGGCTTCCTTCTGGAAAGGATATGTACTTCTTGTCTATCAAGTGATGTACCTTGGCTTGGAAAGCTTTGCAATCTTCAATTGACTGCCACATTGATCCAACATGATATACATATTGCACATGAGGATTGTACCCTGACGAGTATGGTTTTGGAATAGGCTTTAGAGACTTGGGCTCTACCAGTAAGCTTTGAATCAGATATGGCAAGAGTTGATTGTATGACATAGGAACTAAAAGAAGAATAACATCCCCTCTTTCCAAGTTGTTGTGAAGCCTATGTTGGATATGATATTGATTATGATATCCTCGGCTACAGGCTCGTTGATTCGTATGAGGAAAAATCCAAGGTTTATGGTACGAAGCTCTAGGCATAGTTGGTTGCCCATAAGGATAGCATGACACTACAAATGATGATTGTTGAGAAGATGAGGGACCATAAGGTTTTTCCGATGCATCCTAAAAATACTCAATATTTGTTATGATTGCATTAGTTTCATTCTCTTCTTCCTCTTCAGAATTACTGAGAGATTCAATCTTGCTAGCTTGGTTGCTCGAGGCATTTTGAATTTGTCCACTCCTGAGGCTGATCTTGATGCGTTCTCCAACTTTTACCAAGTCATAGAAGTCAAATGATGTGATTCCAACCATCTTTTCAAAGTATGGGCTCTACAAGGTATCCATGAACATGTCAACTAACTCTCTGTCTAAAAGCGGTTGTTGCACTCTGGATTCCAATTCTCTCCATTGTATGCATACTCCGTGAAAGATTCACTACTCTTCTGAGATAGGCTTTGCAACTGCGTGCGACTGTGAGCCACATCTAAATTGTACTAGTATTGCTTTAGGAAAGCGCTAGCTAAGTCCTTCCATGACTGGATACGACTTCTCTCCAAATCCATGTACCAACTCAATGATCCCCCACTCAAACTGTTTTAAAAGCAATGACTCATCAACTTCTCATTGTGGGTAAAGGAAGACACTTTTCAGAAGAACATCACTAAATAAAGTTTTGGGCAACTGAGACCTGTGTACTTCTCGAAGTTGGATACCTTAAATTTGGAAGGATTACCAAATCTGGCACTAGGCACATATCAATGGCATCAAGCCTAGGTATGTCATGTGCTTCCATAGCTTGTAATTTCTCCTCAAGGGCACAAAACCTTTCCTTCATAGGATAAGACAATGGCACCCTCTGGGATTGAGTAGGAATGTTCACTTGTGGAGGATCATCATCAGGCAGAAGATCGTACAATGGGTTGGTTATCACAGTAAATCCTGGTGGAGGCTCAAGATTCTCCACCTCAACATGTTGGAGGTTGTCCCTTGACATATATATCAACGACTTCCAATTTGGCCTTTTCAAGTGTCTACCTTGATCTTGCTTCAAGCACTTTGTTGTCTTTCAACAACTACTACTTGTTCAGAATGGGTACTGGGAAATCAACTAGCTGGTCATGGACAAAGGCGAAATGAGTTTTTTTTTGTTGAAATGGTATGTAATGCTGATGCAATGTAATGGATGAAAATGTGGTGCCATGTTCAATTATTTCCAAGGAATCTACATAATTTGATTCAAGTTTTGAGCAAAAGAAAGGTTCAACGACAAGACTCAAAGACAAGATCCTTGGAAATAAGAGGACATATATGTCACAAATATGATATGATGTTATGAATGCAAGGACATGGGATCAAAGCCTCCTCATATATACTAGATGAGTGGTGTACTTATAACAGCAAGGTTCAAAAGTCCACCTCCATAAGGAACATAAGAAAACTGGGTAGGATGAAAGTCACAGTTTTCTGCAAGAACCTCATTCCCTCTCACATGTGGGTTCTAATCTTGGAAAGAGATTCCTAGCAGGTCATCAGCTTCTCTGGCTTTCAGGTCAAGAAATAATAATATGTTCAGAATTTCTTGTTTGGAATTATTACTCCTCAAGGAGGCCTCCACTGATTTCCAAAGAAATGTCTCCAGAGTCATAAGTTCTCTATGAAAACATTATGTATATTGCATAGGCATGCAAGACAAAGATGTACCCAAGAAAACCTCGTCTAAAAGCAAGTCTCATGCCAATTATACGTATCAAGCGCTATGTAAGTCAACACGACTATATACTCTAGTCCTATGTGTATTCTCAAGCCTGGGAAGTGGGCTTATCTCTCAGCAATAACCCATCCCAATAGTTCAACAATATCCAAGATAACATGAATGACAAAGATAAAATGAATGCAACAAATAAAGCAAATAAAGATAAAGATAAACACCCATATAAAAAGAAAAAACACAAGAGCTAGGACTGACTTGCTTAGGGATATTCCCCAGTAGAGTCACCAGTTGTCGCTATACAAAAAACAACCAGCAAAGATACAGAGTCACCGTCGAACTTTATTTATCCCAACGGGGAAAGAAAAAAAAACCTCTGAAGGGAAAGAACATGGTCTCACAACCAAATTAAAGGTTCGAGGGTCGATTACGCAAGAGGAAGGTATTAACAGCCCTCGTGTCCGTTGTACTCAACGGGATCCACTATTGTTGTTATAATCAAATGGTGTGTATATTTAAAACTTACTTTCTAAGGAAATGCATGAATGAAAAAGGAAAACAAAAGGGGGCTCGCCAGGATCTCACAAACTTGTGACTACGTATTCCCATGTGTAATGGGAAAGTCAGAGCAACCATAGCTCGGAGGACTACGGTGAAAAATGGAAGGTTGCTCACCGAGAATTGGGGCACCTGTGTCTAAGTATTCTCAAAAGCAATGAGAAATCAGAGCATCCATAGTTCGTGGGACTACGGTTTGTTGGTGTTTTTTTATGGACGATGCTAACGTTCACATTCTAGCAGTTAGGTGTTTGCCGCTCGCTCGTGGAGTCTTATGCGTTACCTGTATTGCGGTAGAACGAAAATAACATGCCCTTTCTGAAAATATTTTAGAGTGAATCCTGAAGGATAAAATGCTTTGCATTTATGAAAGTGTTTTATTAGGGTTTTGAAAAAAGAGTTTGAGACACGTAATGTACTAAAGTCTATGACAGTAGGAGTGAATGTTTTGCACAAACGATCCAAGCGTGTCACGTGCAAAACACTCTAAGAAGAGGTAAGGAAAAACTTTTGCTCATCTTTTTCCATGTACTTAAGGCTCGTGACATACTACACGCATCATGTTTATTAAGTGTCTTTTTTTATGCAAGAAAAAGGTTTGGATGCAAAAGAAAAAACTAGGGGAACTGGATCATAAATATTGTCATGCAGAGTGGTCCTAATGTTGAGTTAAAAGGGAAAATCTATCCTAATAAGATCAAACAAGGTGGACCTAAAGTTAAAGTTAAAAGGAAGATCTAATTAATGTGATCATACTCAGTTGGACCTAAGATAAGGTTCAAAGAGAAAATTTTAATCTAATGTTGTCATGCTTGGATTAAGAACCTAAAATCTATCCTACTTCAATCTTAATAAAAAATTAATTTGAACTAGGAGATCCTAAGGGAATATGAGAATACATAAGTTGCTAGACAATGACAATGATCTAGAAGGAGGGTTGAATAGATCACTATTTTTGAAACAGAGTCGGCGCTTAAAAGAAATTTGGTTCTTAAAATTATGCGGAAGCGGCCGAGGAACTAGGTCGTCTAAAAGAACCGTTACTGAAAAGATCGGATATACGATATGCCAAAATGAAATATTGAATCCAATGAGAAAACAAATCAATATTTTGAAAGCTAATCAATACAATTAGAATCACTTAAGTTTGTTCAATTTCCAATGGCTTTTAAAAATTAAACTCATATTGAACAAGCATCAATAGTTTGTGTGCGATCAATTCGTCAAACATTTGGTGTACAAAACACTCCAAGTGAAATTCTCTAAGTAATGGTAGTGCAAATATTTTTCAATTACAATCAAAATGATTGTAATGATTTTTCAAAACACTTTTCAGCACTACACTACACCAAAAAAATTTTCGAACAATTGATTGTGCATAAACGTTAACAATTCAAAAATAGAGATATAGAGAAAGAGAGAACAAAACCAAACTTGTTGAGGCAGTTCCCCTTTCATCCTCGCTTAGGATATGTCTGCCCTCATTTCTAGAAATAGAATTGAGATCTATATTATCCTGTTACAAAAAGTTTGTACAAGAGAAGCAATAGTAACCACACACTCAAACCTAGTTATTGATGCTGAGACTTTGTTTTCTCTCTCCTTGATTCAAGTCAAATCAAGTGTCGCGAACGTGTTGAATAAACCTCCAGTTCCAGCTACTCGTCTGAACAACCCAACGGTCTTCAAATATTTAGCTCGGCTAATTTCAATCACACATAGCTCAAACCCAAATCTTTCTTCCATAATCCTCCGGTTACCGCTACTAGATTGAAAGAACCACCCGTTATTCAATCACCTACGCTCGGCTGAATCTGTGAAGAAATGATTTGTGCAAAACCCCTCAAAACCTCTAGATTCTTGGAGGACAAAATTGTAACGGTTTTATTCAAGAAAAACCCACCGAAATCTCAACCCAAACCCGATACAATATCTTATGTTTAGACGTTATCACCTCAATGATGTAGAACGATCAACAAAAATGGTTATGTATAGTTGTTGAGAAAATGCAAGAAAAAGGATGAAGATGATGAGAAAATTTTGTGTCAATATTTCACTTTTCTTATTATGTGTTTAAATGATGAGCTAAAAAGAATATATATATATGAAGCTAAAACCAACTAACAATCATAACAATAATTTGAAAATCAAACAGATCAGGAAAATAGTGTGATTCGAGCGAACGATCGACCTAAGAAAAGAGGGAGGGTCGACCTGAGCACACCCGATTGCAGAATTATGCAAAATTTGACTTTGTGTATCGACCGGAACAGGTCCATGCGTCGATGCAAACTTGCCTAAAAATGACAAATGCAAATACTATCAGTATGAGTCGACCGGAGGGTCGACGCAAGCACAACTGAGAGCAAAACCTTAAAATCCACATTGCATGAGTCGACCTAAGCAGGGCTTTGAGTCGAATCAAGCACTCAAAACTCCCAAAAATGACTTTTTGAACATATTTTGGTCTACCTAAACGATACTTATGCATACCTAAGTCTCTTAACAAGATCAAATACATATAAAACATATATGATGCTCTTCTATATGAATAGACTCATGTTTTTGAAATATTTTTGTGGACTAGAAAACTATGAATGTAGGCTAAGATTTGATGATACCGTCCAAAATACAAAGTACTAACTAGACACATTTTAACATCATTAAAATAAGGATTGAGACACCTTTCGCTCACATACTCCCCCTTTTTTATGATGGCAAAGCAATAGCAAAATTGAGTATGAGTACTTTGAGTAGTATCATCCTTCCCCTGATTTTATGCATTCTTTCGAGAGACAATCTGAAAATCTGATGAGATGAATTGCTTTTTTTTGCTTAGTCTCTTCTCCCCTTTTGAAAACATCAAAAAAAAGAGAAGCACAAGGTCAAAGGAAACACAATATATCCAAATGAACATAATAACATACTTTGCAATGGAAACACATTAACAAACATCCACATAAAATGATATTATGGAAGAAATATAAAGATAAATAGGACAAGAAGCATATAGAAAAAGTGAAGTGCATTAAACAAACACCAGGTTCCAAAATATCTCAAAGTCTCAAACAAACAAACAAACAAACATAAAAATGAGATGAACAAAAGACAACATGATATGCACTACAGCTAAACAACATCATCCTCAAGGTCTCCTCCCCCTAAAGGATGACCCCTCCCTCTGAAATGATAGTCTAGAGGTGGTGGTGGTTATTGCTCATCCAATCGCTCAGTGAGTTCCAAAACAGCCCTGTTAAGAATGTTGAAACTTGTCATAAGAGTTTGATTCTGAATCATAGGAGTCTCAGCCATAGTATCAAAACGCCCAATGATGGTGGTGGAGAACAAATTAAAGTTCTCAGTCTGAGCCTGAATCTGGTTCTGCAAAGCCGTGTACCGTTCCTCTTGAGCGGTAGCAAAACTTTGTTGTTGGAGCTGCATGTTTCTCAACATCTATTTTATTGAGGGCGCAGAGGAGAAGGAGGTATGTAATATGACTCTTGCTAGTTCCAGTTATTTGTTGAAGGCATATAGGCTGAACCGAGAAATGTCCATCTAATTTGTTGCCACTCACCCCATCCTTGATTTGCATAGGGATCTATATGAAATGATTGATCCAACCAGCCATTGTTATCTTGTTCAGTATCATTATGGTCAGTTTCCATTGCATGAGCGACTTATTCTTCTTCCTCTTCATCTTCATCTTCATCTGACTCGTGAGCTCGAGGCCTTCAATATGAACCCGTAACATTTCTCTTCTTTATCCCACAAATAACCCATCATGGTCAGGGTCTTTTGATGGAATTCCTGATCAGGTGTCAAAGACATATACGAAGTCCCTTAGACAACCATTTCAACACGGTTAAGCATACTTTGAATAAATGAGGCATAAGATAAAGCAGTACCTCTGCCAGAATCTCTCAAGGCATAAATCCTGCTAGCAATATAATGAGGCCAACGAATTTTTATTTTCTTTTTCAAAATGTAAGCTAAGTGTACCTTAGCCTGGTAGACCCTAGAGTAACCTCCTTTCTTAGGACGAAGGATGTGAGATACTATCCACTACAGAATTCTATCAACTGGCTTCAACCGACCAGTAGTAACCGACTTAGGAAATAGATCACTAGCCACAATATGATTAACAAAGGGTTTCTTTAACATTGAGTTTAAAGCTTCCTTAAAATCATAGCCATCAATAGTTCTAGTATCAGTGATCTTAGTAAGTGAAGCAGATAGTGGACACATATTAAATAAGTTTTTCCACACTTTATCATTTATTGATACCCTTTTATCGCCCGTGTGGTGGCTAAACCCCAACGCATGTTACTTCCCCAGTGGAGTTTCTCCATGATTTCTATCAAGGGATGATCTTAACTTCGTGTGGATTTTGTTGCTCGCTCTTATTTAGCAAAAGTCTGGCGGCGATGTCAGAAGTTTCCCAGAAATATGGTTATCTGACGGCGATGTTGGAGTCTTATCAGATTTGTGTTTGTCTGGCGGCGATGTCAGAGTCTTATTATCATTGTGGTTGTCTGGCGGCAATGTCAGAGTTCTTTATCCCCATAGGTACTTAATGGCGATGTCAGGTGTTTCTCAGAATTATGGTTAGCTGACGGCGATGTCAGATGTTATAGTTTCCCAGCAACGATGTTGGATGTTTGTTTCTGACGTTGATGTCAGGTGATTTTGGTTCTCCAGCAGCGATGTTGGATGTTTATTTCTGGCGGAGATGTCAGGTAATGTCTGTTTCTGGCGGCGATGTCAGATGATTTTTGGTTTCCCAGCGGCGATGTTGGATGTTTGTTTCTGACGGCGATGTCAGGTGATTTTTGTTTTCCCAACGGCGATGTTGGAGGTTTATTTCTGGCGGCGATGTCAGATGTTTTTGGTTTTCTAGCAGCGAGGTTGGATGTTTGTTTCTGGCAGCAATGTCAGATATGTGGATTTCTGGCGGCAAGGTCAGATGTTGTGGTTATTTACGGTGATGTCAATGGTTTAATCAACTTTGTGATGGTCCGACGATGATGTCCGACGCTTTATTTTGACTGACGGTGATGTCAGGTGTGATTTACTGGTTGGATTTCTTTGAATGACTGGCGGTGATGTCAGAGATTTTTATCTTGGGGTTCTATACCTGTGTTATCTAACAGAGGTCTAACGGTGATGTTAGCTATTCTACCGACTTGAAGTAGAAGTTCGATGACGATGTCAAATGTTATTATAGACTTAACGTCTATGACTGGCGGCGAGGTCAGGTGTCTGACGGTGATATCAGGGGAATTTAATGCAGATAATTGATGGCGAGGTCATGTGCTCTTCAGACTGTGTGTCATTATTGTTTTCTCATATTGGTTTTCCCCAAGCCAAGTTACATGTTAAGTTTCTCTTTTCGCCAGTGGAATGTGTTTGTAATCAGAGCAGTTACCCCATGAGGGTTTGCAGTTTTATTTATGCGGTTGGCAAATTTTCGGGTTCTTTGGTATTCAACCGTCTTTTACCTTGATTGTTTGACATACGTTCGCTTTTCATCCAGTCAGGTCCAAGCCGTTTGAATAGGGGCACCTGTTGCACCCCAAAATTTGCCCAACCTTTTCTTAACTTGGTTTATGTTTCATTTCATTTCTTTCTAGCATTTGCGTTGCATAGCATTTTTCATTGAACAGGGGATCAGGAGATTGTGCATATCAAGAGGAGTCTACTCAGAGGGTTGAGCCTAAGCAAGGGGTGTTACTCAAGTTTGGATGGCCATCAAGTCATCAGGAAGGGGGCATTGGTCTTATGAAAGAAAGGATGGATGTATGTGGGTTAGCTCCTAGCTTGGAGGCCAGTTCAACATCATCAGAGGATTGTGAATTCATGTTTATGGATATAAGATGTTGAGAGAGCTCATTAAGTGCCTTGAGGGTCATTGTAGAGCTCATCCAAGTGTTTGTGCTAAGGGTGAAAGGTTACAGTCAAAGGTGTTGCATCTAGGGTTTCATCTGGCTAATCCTCAATCAACTATGCAACTGAAGGAGATTAAAACTCAATTCAAAGTCTCTATGGTCATGGGATGTTGTGTTAAGACATATGAGACATTATTTCAAGTTCAATTCATCAAGGATCAAGTGTGTGAGAAGTAAATTAGGATTCTCAGGGTAAAATCCCTTATTTAGTGCCTAACTTCAAGACCACCTATCTCAAGATACAAGTTTCATCTCAACTTTTGACCAACATGGAACTTGTAGAGCATGTTCTTAGCTTTCTTTTAAGTACTAGAAGTCCTTGATTGGATTTATAGAACTCAAGTTATGATCCAGACAAGTTACAGGTCATCAGATGAATGTGATTTTGGTCAACAAAAGTCAACCAACTTCCAAGCCATTTTTGACCTAGAAGAATCTTTCTCCTCAACTTTTGGACAACATGAAAGTCGTAGATATTGGTCTTAGCTTTCCAAAAATTACTATAAGTATTTCATATAATTTGTAGAACTCAAGTTATGAGGGTTACAAGTCAGGGGTATTTTTGGAAAGTGAGATTATAGATCATAAAATTATAGGTCCATTTCACCAACTTGCACACTTCAAATGAAGATTTTTCCAACATCAAACTTGCTCCAAATGGTGTTATTTGCTTGGTCAAGCATTGAGAAGTCATGGATTTGGCTTGGTTTGAGGAATTAGTGTATGAATTTTCATGGAAGAAAACTTAAAAGGGCAAAATTGGAATTAATTCATTATTGACCATTTTTGTGCAAATGAATGCATATTTTGAGTGCAAATCATGTTTTAAACACATTGGCATTAGTAGAATTTGAATTTGAGGTGTTTAAGCGAGCCATTTTCAAGATTTCTTCATCATGAAGTTACACAACAAACATCAACCATTGAGATTAAACAAGGCTTTAAACCTAGCCATTCACATCCCATGTGATACCATCAAGCATTTTGGAGCCAATTTGGTGAGAATTTCATGTACATGAGAAAGCTCAAAATTCAATTCCTTGGATTTTCAATTGGGCTGTTAAAGGCCAAGATTGGGCTCAATTCTTATCAAGATCCATCACATATAAGGTTTTGGTCATTCATAAATAATCAGAACTGAGAATTGGAGGCAAATTGATCAAGAACAATTTTGAAAAAGTGTTGAAAATTCAAATTTCGAATTTGGAGAAAGAAGTCATTTCAAGCCAAATTGTGAATTGCAAAAGCTCTATTGAAGTTTATTGGACGATTCTGGACATTTTTCTGCAAGCTTAAGCTCCATTTGAAGGCTCAGTGGAAGTTCTCCACTAGGTAATTGCAATTCAACCTTACACTCTGGATATGCATTGGTTCACTGCCATTTTTGCATATTTGAGACGTAGAAACAATGTAGATCATTAATATGTAAAACAAACTGACATTGGTGTTGATTGTTGGATGATGCTCAAAAGTGTTTGGATCTGTTTTGGCTTGTTCTTGCGTGTTCTTGCTTAATTATTGATGGATCTGTAACCTACATAACTTCTAGATGAGTTTTGAACCAAAATGGAGTTGTTTTGATGAACTTTTGGTTTTGGTGCTCAAGTTTGTTTGATTCAGTTTGCTCTCATGTTGCGTGATAAGTGAATTTTGAGATTGGATTTGAGATCCTCTTGATCTCTGGATGAATTTTGGTATAAAATTTGTGCAAAATGGTTGAGAATTGGTGATGCACGTTGTTGTTGTTGCTGCGTGCGGTGGAGGTTGGCCGGAGAAGACTATGAATAGTGTCTCCGGCCGGCTGTGCGTGTTTTAGGGTTTTGGAGGTAGAACACACTGAGGTGTCACGCCCATGTTCACATGATCTGATGACTTTCCATTCCAACGCTCTTGATTAAGACCCACGGCGGTCTATGTTTGACTGTTTGCACCTGATTTCATTTAAATATTTAATTTATTTGCTGGAGTGCTTGTGGCCCTCTGATTTGATAACTAATTGATCACGCGTGCTAGAATGATTTCCATGATGCACCCTGTTTGACCTTGTTCCACGTGATTACCAGATTTTTGTTTTGTTTTGAGATTTTTCTGATGGGCCTTGTGTTTGTGCGCTACTTGCACCCCCAAATTGGGCCCAGTACCATTTTGAACTTCATTTAATTGCTATTTGCCACGCAGGTTTTCTATTTTCTTTTATTTTTCTTTTGTTTTTTTATTTTATTTTTTGTTATTTTTATTTTATTTTTCAGCTTTATTTTCAATTTAAAAAAGAATTAAATATTGGAGTGGTTTTAGATGGTTTAAATTTTAACTTTGTTTGATCTTGCATTTATTTCTCTTCCTCCTTTTTGATCCAATGATTGAAAATTGATCCTCATCTCAATGTTGAGTTGATCAATTTTTGAGGACCATTTTGCCCCTGGTTGTTGACTTTTGGATTGACTTTTGTGGTTCTTCTTCTTGCCTTTGTTTCTCCCATTTCAAAGTGGTACATCTAACTGAATTGATTCTTTTGATGGTGCTTTGAGGAGATATTTGTCTTGATCTTTTGGCCTCTAGTTTCCAACATGTTTAGTTTCTTTTTGTATTTTATTTGGTATTTTTTTGAGCTCTTTTCCTATTTTTGAGGTGACTTGCAAGTTAGGTCATCTCATAGGACAGCTCACACAAGTGCATGACCTAGTTTGGATTGGAAATGACCTTTGTGGATCCAATAAGCTCTCAACTCTTCTTATTACACATTCTAGACATGTTGAGCTTGTTGTATGTTCATTTTTAGGTCAAAATTATGTTCATTGCTTGTTGATTGATGCTTTTCTTTTTGTGCTTTCAACTTGAACTCCTAAGTGGTGTGTGCTTGCTTCCTTTGTGCTCTTACTTGCATTTCTTCTTGTTTTGTTTTGATATTGATTGTTAGCTTTCCATTATTCATATCCCTTCTGTCCAATGACCTTGGAGTGTCATTTAAGGTGGCTTGGTCCCTCCTTTGGAGGTATTTGAAGCATACCTAGAATGATGAATCTTTGAGGACACTTTTGGTGTTTATTTGTTTTTGATAAGTGATGCTTATGGTTGAGTACCTATTGTGGGGTCCTTGCTGCCCTCATTTTGTCTATCATCCTCACTTGGCTTTTGGTTTTTGTTCCACCTTTCATTTGGTTTGATTTTTTGGTGTGGTTGATGTTGTTTGACTTAGGTCATTTCATCCCACTTTTTGGTGCATCTTTGTGTGGTTTGCTTTTGTTGGTTTGATTTCTTCTTGTGCATTTTTCCTTCTTCTCTTTTCTTGCGTTTCCATATGCATGCTTGGTTGAGATGAGCTTGTGGAGGCTACTACCCCACACTATTTTCCTCCCACTTTCCTTCTATTTGTGCATCTTATGTGTGCACCCCTTCATTTGCATATGCATTCTTCTTCTTCTTCTTCTTCTTTTGCTTTTCTTTGCCATGCTCCCCATAAGTTCTATAACCTATTGAGGTTATGATAGACATTAAGGTGATAACTATGCATGATATCATTAGGTAGTTCCCTTTTGAATCCCAACTCTAAGTCCACTTTGCATGATAACTTTTAGGATTGATTAGTCTCCCATTAGTGTTCTTTCTTCTCTTCTCATCTTCAAACATTCATAAAACACTTAATAAAGAATGACAAGTGTAGCACGCTACGAGCCTTAAGCTACTTGAGAAATGGTAATTGAGGGGCCTCCTCTCAAGGACCTAGAGTGTTTAGTGTACACTCTTTGGGTGATATACGACACATTCTCTCTTAGGTCATAATCTCTAGTGCGACATGAGTCACAAATCAAATTCAAAACACTTCTTCTCTAAAAAACTCAAAAACACTTCAAACCTTTTTTCATCCTTCGGGATCTTAATCAGGAAATCTTTTCATAAAAAGAGTGTCGTTAACTCTTAGTTCTACCGCAAACGGTAACGCCTAAGTCTCCAATGGTCGAACTGCATACACCAACTGCTAGAACTATTTATTAACCCTACTCGGACCTAAAAAACTGTTGAACCAACCTGTGGTCCTTTTAGCCCGAACTACGTTTGCTCTGATCTTTCGTACCAGATGAAAGTACGTAGGCACGAGACGCGATGTCTCAGCGAGCAACCTTCCCCCTTTCTTTACCCGTAGTTAGTCGAACTACATTGACTTTGACTTTCCCATTGCACGAGGGAGTACGTAGGCACAGAGCGGCGATGCTCTGCCGAGTCACTTCTCTTTTCTTTTTCTTTTGTCCTTAAGCCTTTAGCTAGCTAGTATTAACACACCCCTTTAGATAGACAACAATGTGTGGATCCCGTCGAGTACGACGGACGTGAGGGGTGCTAATACCTTCCCCTTGCGTAACCGACTCCCGAATCCAGACATGGTTGCGATGACCTTGTCTTTCCCTTTTTCTTTAGGTTTTTGCGATTGTTTCATTTCCTTCTCTTCAGGATAAATAACGAAAGTGGCGACTCTTCTGTTTTTCCGCCGGTAGTTTTTCGCAGTTGCGACAGTAGCCATGAAATTCAATTGATGCAGAAGATGAACAGTAATTTGAATTTGAATTGATGATGAAAAACTCAATTGAAACCTTGTGAGTGTTGAAGTTTTGATATTGATGAACTTTGTTGAGAATGGGTTTTTAGGTTTTGTAGAGATTTTTGGGATAGGAGAAGTGGGAGAGAGTTGTCTAGATGCAAATGATAATGTTTGAATGCAATGAATGTAGAAGTGCAATTAATGGGTCAATCAAAATGGAGAAGCGTTGAATTTTTCAAGATTTCTCGGAAAATTTTCAGCGATGCGTCGACCTAAAGAAGTTATGCATCGACGCTTTCTGATGAAAATTTGACAATTTCAAATGCATACAATTTTAGTCGACCTATGGGTCGACCTGTGCATACCTGACCCAAAACTTGTAAAAATGGCATAATCATGAGTCGACCTATGACCTGTTATGGTCGACTCACACAACAAAAATATGTAAAAATGCACTTTTTAAGTCATTTATGCATCAACATTAATAAATAAAAGGCTCACACATATTTCAAACTTACAAATGGATAAAAATATGTTCAAACCATAGAATAAACATAAATCTAACACACAAAATGGCACATTATCTTACACATATGTGATCAAGAGTATTTTTCTAGAGAGGAAGAATATTACCTCCAATGACGATCGATGATGGATGCCCTCGCATATAGCTTGATCTTCTCAATATTGTTAAACAAAAATATAGACAAGCATAGATATAGAGCATGCAATCATGAAACTTTAGACACGATCCGAGATATCGAGAACACCCAGTTCCCTACGGATGTTAAAGAAAGGCTCTGCCGCAAGAGGTTTTGTGAAAATATCCGCAAGTTGATTCTTGGTATCAACATGCTCAAACACAACATCATTTTTCTTTAAATGATCCCTAAGGAAATGATGGCGAATTTAAATATGTTTGGTGCGTGAATGCAATACAAGGATTTTGGTTAGGTTGATGGCGCTTGTATTATCACATAAAATAGGAACACGTTCAAGTTTAAAATTGAAGTTGAGTAATTATTGCTTGAGCCACAAGACTTGAGCACAACAACTACCGGTCGTAATGTATTCTGCCTCGGCTGTTGACAAAGCAACGAAAACTTACTTTTTACTGTGCCAACTCACTAAGGAATTTGAGAAAAAGTGACAAGTGCCACTTGTGCTCTTCCTATCTAATTTGCAACTGACAAAGTCGGAATTGGAATAGCCAACCAAAGAACAATTACTTCCCTTGGAATGCCAAAGCCCATACTTTGGAGTACTAGATAGGTATCTATAAGTGCTCTTAATTGGCTGCATTTTGTGGCAAAACACTAGAGCATGTATGTATGTCATGTATGATATTAGTGCATACATAATGTGGACAGTGCAGGGTAAGTTGACTTAGCTAAAAGCAAGTTGAGCTGGATGTCATACCCAATATTATGACTTGGGTCGTATGACATCAAGCGTAGGTTTGCGCAAGTTTGTTTTTCTGGTAGCTATAAACCAGGAAATAGAATAGGAGCTCAAGTTGGATATCAGGAGACTTTCTAGAAGCCCTAGGAGAACTAAAAGATCCCTGAATTAAATGGCAAGCGTGCATATCATTGAAAATAGGTTTGTTATGGATAAAACCTAATTTGTGCACCAAGGCTCAAAAGGACTGACAGCTACTATAAAGATCAGAAGAAGCAATCCTGAATAGCAGCTCTTGACAGAAGAACATAAAGTGCAGATTGCAAAGTCCTTGTAAGTGAAGAAGGTTAATCTTCACGTGTGAATTCTGTTTAGGAATACTTGTACTTCAAGCAATTGTATGGTGGATGATTGCATTGGATAGGTAGATTCCTGGTTGTGTCTCACTCAAAGCTGTGAAGCAAGAGTGTGTGAGTTCCTTGATCAAAGTTGTGAAGCAAGATCAAGGTGTGTATGAAGTGTCTCTTCATATTTATTCTGTATTTGTGAATTGTATATCACTGTGGTGATTGAGGGGGAGTGGGTGGGTATACTCAGGTCTAGAGTGTCTCTAGGTTGAATTATCATTGGGTAGGTTTTAAGTGAGGAGTGCAAATTGTGTTGTTTGACTCTGAATTAATTCTGCAAATAGTGAAGTTCCTCCCTGGCTTGGTAGCCCCCAGATATAGGTGTTGTTAACACTGAACTGGGTAAACAATTGTTGTGTATTTAATGCTTTTATTGTTACTGATTATTAGCTGTTAAGTAGCAGATGTCACAGTGGATGTTATAACTTTGGTAATAACATCCATCGTGTGCTTGCCAGAATTTTCAGTATCTAAGTATGCGCTTGATGACTTTTAAGTTCGATTCCTTGGGACATGATTGATACCTCGCACACATACATACACTAAACATGATATCCGGTCGAGATGTAGTAAGATAGAGGAGAGAGCCTATCATACCTCTATACTTCTTTACATTCACATCCTTACCATTCTCATCTTAATTCAAGTTTGCACAAGTAGGCATTGGAGTATCAATTACTTTGGAGTTAGCCATGTCAAAATGCTTGAGAAGATCAAGGAAATACTTCGTCTGGCTCACGAAGTTCCTTATTTTGAGCTGCTTGATTTGCAATCCGAGGAAATAGTTTAGCTCCCTCATCGTGCTCATCTCGAACTCTCCCTGCATCAACTTAGAAAACTCCCTGACCAGATTCATGTTAGTAGATCCAAATATGATACCATCTACATATATTTGTATAAAAATAGAGTGTTTTCCTTGATGTTTAATTAAGAGAGTTGTGTCAACCTTCCCTTTTGAGTACCCTTGGTCTAGTAGAATTTTGCTAAGACGTTCATACCAAGCCCTAGGCGCTTGCTTGAGGCCGTACAAAGCACATTTAATCTTATAAACATGATTAGGATACTCATGGGATTCAAAACCAGGAGGTTGGGCTACATAAACCTCTTCATTGATGTACCTGTTTAGGAAAGCACTTTTTACATCCATTTGAATTAATTTGAAATTTTTAGCACATGCGTAAGCAAGCAAAAGATGTATAGCCTCGAGTCGGGAAATAGGAGTATAAGTTTCCTCATAGTCTATGCCCTAATCTTAGTTATACCCTTGCATAAATAAGCGTGCTTTATTTCTCGTTTTGACTCCATTTTCGTCAAGCTTGTTCCTAAACACCCATCGAGTGCCAATTACTCGATGGCCTCGCGGAGGAGGGACAAGTTCCCAAACCTCATTCCTTTTAAATTTATTTAATTCCTCTTGCATTGATAAGAACTAATGTTCGTCGAGTAACGCCTCTTTAGGGTTTTTAGGCTCAATCTGAGAGACGAAAGCAAAGTGATAACAAAAGTTATTTAGCTTGGATCTCGTAGCTACTCCCTTTGAAATGTCACCGAGAATGTTGCCGATAGGATGGTCTTTAGAGGACTTCTAAGCTGGAGGAAGGTCATCATTTTTAGTCGGATGATCCTCCTCAGTCTCCTCATGATGGTAATCTTTTTCCTCCTCAAATTTCATTGCTTCAGGTTGATCAGTCCCTTTTTCAGTGTCCTTGAGTATGTCTTTTGAAGATACACCTGCACCAGGAAAAGAAATATCTTTTCTGACATTTTCGGATAAGTTTCATAAAAAGTAACGTGAACGAATTCCTCAACAATAAGTAACCTCTTATTATATACCCTATATGCCTTACTTGTATGAGAGCATCCAAAAAAGATACCTTAATCGGCCTTAGAATGGAAATGCCAAGGTTCTCCTTACCATTATTCAAAACAAAACATTTACAACCGAATACATGAAGGTGAGATACATTGGGCTTCCTCCCTTTCAAAAGCTCATACGGAATTTTGTTAAAAATAGGATGGATGAACACCCTATTCAAAACATAACAAACCGTACTAATGACATCGTCCCAAAAGTATTTAGGAAGGCCACTTTCATTGATCATAATTCTTCCCAATTCTTCCAAAATTCGATTTTTACGTTCCATAACCCCGTTTTGTTAAAGGGTTCGCGGCGCAGAAAAATTATGATCAATTCTATGCCTATCACAAAATTCTTCAAAGAGATGATATTTAAATTCACCTCCATGATCACTTCGAATTGTTACAATGTTTGTGTTCAAAAGTGTCGCTCTTGCTTGCTAAGAAAATAGTCCAGCAAAACCTAGAGTAGTCATCGACAATCACAAAACCATATTAATTACCACCTAAGATCTTAATCTTAGATGGTCCAAATAGGTCCATATGGAGGAGTTCAAGTGGTCTCATGGTTGAAACAATTTTTTTAGATTTGAACGAGATCCTTGTTTGCTTCCCCATTTGGCACGCATCACATAAGTGATCCTTTGAGAACTTGATTTTGGGTAAGCTAACTACTAGGTCCTTAGAGACTATCTTATTTAGCAAATCGAAATTGACATGCATCAAACATCTACGCCACAACCATGAGTCTTCATTCATGGTGACAAGACATTTGTCCCTACTCAGTGACACCTCACTCAATTCAAGCATATAAATGTTATTAACCCTCCGACCTTTAAACACATCCCTTTTTTATCATTATTTTCAATTATGCAGCAGTCTTTTGAAAATGACACTTTATATCCCTTGTCACATAATTGATTAATACTTTTAAGATTGTGTTTAAGACCCACAACTAACAACACATCAGAGATAGTAGTAGAAGAGGGATTACCAACACTACCTTTGCCGAGTATTGGCCCTTTATTATTGTCTATGTAGGTTACAAACCCCTTCTTCTTTGCCACAAAGTCAATGAATGTAGAAATATCTCCTGTCATATGTCTTGAGCATCCACTATCGAGAACTCATCTTCTCTCCGTAGACTCAAGACTTTGTATCTACACAATCAAACAAGGGAAATAGGTACCTAATTTTTATTGGGTCCTTGGGTGTGAGTGAATTCTTGGTTGTATTTGGGAAACCATTGATAAACGTCGTTAGGAACTAAAAACCTCCTAAAGCGACATTTAGCAATGGTATGACCCATCCTGCAACAATACAAGCAAGTAAGATTAACATTGGTGTCACTTTTGTTAACTTGATCTTTGATCACATAAGTGTATTTTTTTATATGGATTATTCATGCTTTTCCTAAAATGTGATCTATCAATAGCAAAAGTGATATTTGCTTCTAGAGCTTTGTCAAGTTTAGCTTTAAGAGTTCTAACCTCTTTTTGCCAAATATGACAAGTCTCACAACCCCAATTTAACCATCTACTTTTGTCTTCCTCAACATTTACTTTTGTTGCTTCCACCATAGATGCTTTGAGAGCCTCTAATTCACTTTTAGAACCAGAGATCTTTTTCTCCAAATGAGTAAAAAAAAATTGTTTGAAGCTAAGCGTTTAAAGGCTTCCTTAGCCTCATGGTGTAAAGTATCAAAAGCATGTTGTAATTCAGAATGAGACATTTTAATAGAGTTATCATATTTAGTATGTCTTACCTTTTTATTCTTTTTCTTTTAATGAACGGAGAGACAAAGGTTAACAGACTCTTCTTCGTCACTTGAACTATCATCACTAAATGACTCACTATCACTTTCCTATGCAATATAAGCTCTTTTAGGTTTGCCTTGTTTCTTTTGTGAACAATTCATTTCCTTCCTCTTGTTCTTCTTCATCAATGGACAATTTGGCTTATAGTGCCAGACTTTTCTGTAGTTACAGCAAAACCCTTTTGTTTTACTACTCTTGTTTTCTTCATTCTTGGAAGACCTTGTTTGTCTTCTAAAGTTGACGAGATTATTTTCCGAATGTTGAATACTATTTTTCTTTATATAGCAATTATATCGCCTCATGAACAGTCTCATATCCTCATTTGTTTCTTCATCATCATTATCACTTAGCTCGTTTATGGAGGACTTTGAACAAGAAGCCTTGAGAGCTATTGACTTTTTTTCCGTATCTTTGGTCCTTTCTTTCTTTTCCTTCTTCTCAAGTCGATCAAGACTAATGAGCACTTGCTCATGTTCTTGGAGCTTTCCAAATCGAGTTGTGATGTCCAACGTCATGAGGTCATTGGCTTCCTTAATGGTCGTGACCTTTGGTTGCTACTCCCTAATAAGACACCTCAAAACTTTGTTAGTAGTAATGTCATTGGAAATTGGTCTACCAAGTGAGTTTAGTCGATTGATTAAATGAGTATATCTCTTTTTCATGTCGGCAATGGTTTCCCCTTGCTTCATGTGAAAAAGATCAAACTCTTGAGTCAAAGTGTTGATTCGAGCTAGTTTGACGTCATTGGTTCCCTCACGGGTAACTTGCAATGCGTCCCACATAGCTTTAGCAGTTGTATAATGTGAAACTCTATAATACTCATCAACTCCCAAAGAGGAGATTAGAATATTTCTAGCTTTCCAATCATAGTTATACTTTTTCTCATCTTCTTCATTTCATTGTGCTTTCGGCTTAGGCACAACAACGTTATTCGCATCGGTCATGGTAATTTCCATGGGACCATTTTGTATAACGTTCCATACATTTCTATCAATGGAATTGATATGCACGCGCATATAATCTTTCCAATAACTATAGTTGTCACCGTTAAAAACGGGTTATCTATTGTAAGCCCCTTTTGGTTTATTTACAATATTCTAAAAAGTTATATGCGAAGTACTAGATGAACCAGTGCTCGTGATACCACTTGTTAGACGATAACAATGATCTATAAGGTGGGGGTGAATAGATTACTAATTTCTAAACAAAGTCGGCACTTAAAAAAATTTAGATTTTAAAATTTATGCGGGAGCGAGCGAGGAACTAGGTCGTCTAACCAACCGTTACTTAAAAGACCGAATATGTGATAAGCCAAGATGGAATATCAAATCCAATGAGAAAACGAATCAATATTTTGAAAGATAATTAATACAATTAGAATCACTCAAGTTTGTGCAATTTCCAATGGCTTGTAAAAATTAAACTCAAATTGACACAAGCACCAATAGTTTGTGTGTGATCAATTCGTCGAACACTTGGTGTGCAAAACACCCCAAGTGAAATTCTCTAAATAATGGTAGTGCAGAATTTTTCCAATTACAATTAAAATGATTGTAATGATTTTTCAAAACACTTTTCAGAACCACACTACACCAGAATTTTTATCGAACAATTGATTGTGCAAAAACGTTAACATTTCAAAAATAAAGATACATAGAAAGAGAGAATAACACTGAATTTATTGAGACTGTTCCACTTTTGTCCTCGCTTAGGCTACGTCTGCCCTCAATTCTAGAAATAGAATTAAGATCTATATTATCCTGTTACAAAAGTTTGTACAAGAGAAGCAATAATGACCACACACTCAAGCCTAATTATTTATGCTGATACTATGTCTTATCTCCCCTTGATTTAAATCAAATCAAGTTCCTCGAACGTGTTGAATAAACCTCTGATTCCAGCTACTCGTCTGAACAACCCAATGATCCTTAAATCTTTAGCTCGACTGATTTCAACCACCCGTTCTTCAATCACCTTCGCTCGGCTGAATCTATGAAGAAATTATTTATGCAAAACCCCCAAAACCTCAAGATTCTTGGAGGACAAAATCGTAACGATTTTATTCAAGAAAAACCCACCGAAATCTCAACCCAAACCTGATACAATATCCTATGTTTGGAAGTTATCACCTCAATTATGCAAAATGATCAACAAGAATGGTTATGTGTAGTTGTTGAGAAAATGCAAGAAAGTGGATGAAGATAATGAGAAAAAATCCAGTGTCAATATTTCACTTTTCTTGTTGTGTGTTCAAATGATGAGTCAAAAAGAATATATATGAAGCTAAGACCAACTAACAACCATAATAACAATTTGAAAATCTAACAGATCAGAAAAATAATATGGTTTGAGCGAACAGTCGACCTAAGAAAATAGGGGGGTCGACCTGAGCACACCCGATTGCAGAATTATGCAAAAAATAACTTTGTGCGTCGACCGGAACAGGTCCATGCGTCGACGCAAACTTGCTCAAAAATGACAAATGCAAATACTATCAGTATGAGTCAACCAGAGGGTCGATGCGAGCACACCTGAGAGCAAAAGCTTAAAATCCACATTGCATGAGTCAATCTAAGCAGAGCTTTGAGTCGACTCAAGCACTCAAAACTCCCAAAAATGACTTTTTGAACATATTTTGGTCTACCTAAACAATACTTATGCATACCTAAGTCACTTAACAAGATCAAATACCCACAAAACACATATGATGCTCTTCTATATGAATAGACTCATGTTTTTGAAATATTTTTGTGCACTAGAAAACTATGAATGCAGGTTAAGGCTCGATGATACCGTCCAAAATACAAAGTACTAACTAGATACGTTTTGACATCATTAAAATAAGGGTTGATACACATTTCCCTCACACAAGCAAGCATTCAAATGAAATATAGCCCAAGCATCAAGAATAATCATCAGGCATGCGTATCAAGATCACTGCAAAAAAACATCCACAATGACGCATCAAGAACTAATCAAAATTATCATCAAGAATTAATCAAAATGAAAATTAACACCTAGCATCAAATATCAAATATTCTAATAAGATTCAAGATCAAGACCACACACACATAGAACCAATATGGAAGAGGATTATTAACCAAATTAAATATAAATATTTAATAGAATTAATTAATGACTTAATTAACCGATATTAAATATAAATATTAAAATAATTAATAATTATGAACATTTTTTTTGTCATTTCTTTATAACTAATAAAGCCTTTTTTTAAATATATTTTCATTATAAAAAACTAAGTATCTAATAAAAAAAGAAAGTACTAAAATAAAAGCTCTTTAATTATGATATTCTTTTATTAAAAAAAAAGTGATTAACTAACCAAACTATAAAAAAAAAGATATAGTTCAAATAAAAACATTACTAAAAAAATAAATTTGAACAAATATTAAAATAAAAAAATAATAAATCAAAAACGGAGTAGGAGTGAGAAGTGAGGTGCGAATAACATACTAGAATGAGCTTAGAAGGTTGAGAGGCCAAAACAAATTCATATGGATGAAATCAAAGGCTCTGAAACATTGTAGATCACATACAACTTAATTGTTCCTTGACCATAAATTATATGATATATTAAGCTGATATTTATTTGCTGCAAAACAGTGATTCCTTAAGTCATAATAACAAAACAGGCAAAATCTGACAATTCAACTGTAAACAACCTCTCGAACTTCCTTGTTTTCATAAGCTTCCAAAAGATCATTACCACCCTTGTTGGTATCACAATTAACAGAGCAATTTACATCTCTATGGCAAGCGGAAGATAGTGTCATAAATCCGTTCTCTTCCTTTTTCATTCCCAGAAGTTGTTTTGTTCCATAAAGAATTTTCGTTGACAACTTTCTCCAAGAAGTATGCTACAGGTGATGTTTTTTTATGTAAGGGAGGAGCAATGGTTGTTATTTAAAAGTGGAAAGGAATTCGATAGCGTAAATCGCGGTTGGTAAAAAAAGAAGATATATAGTGTGAGGTTGTTAGTTTTGAAGCTTAATGAGGCTAAGCTGGGGAAAAAAGAGTGGTGGTTGTGGTTTATGGTTGTGACATGGAGATGAAGATTTATTGATGACGGAACTTGGTTTGGTGGCGTTAAAGTTAAGTGAAATCAGATCTAAATGAAGGAAAATAGAGATAGGGTGAGTTGGTTGAAGTTTGGAGATGCAGAAGAAGCCACGTTTAGCAACAATGTGATGCAATACCAGCAAGGAGGAAACTCACTTGTTTTTTTGAAAGTTTTCTGCTTTCTCTTTCCTCTAATTCAATACAAAAATCAGAGAGAAACAAGGAGAGATTAACTTCATGTTTGTGGTATTGGCTTGCTCAGTGAGTTTTCGTGAAGTGATTCCAAGGTGGTGGATGGTAGTAAGGGGTGGTTATGGTGTTGCTTTTTGCGGAATTAACACAGTGTTGTAGTTGTTGTAGGCAGCGTGTTTTCATGATGGAGAAAAAAGTGTGGTGAAGGTGGAAAAGATGAAGCCGGCGGATCTTAGAGGTTTGAGTTTTGTAATACCCCAAATTTTGCCTTGAGATTAGTAGGTTCGTTTCGCATTCCATTTCGTTTTGCATTGCATTTTAGCTAACCACTAACGGGTTTGTGTAGTTGGTTGATTCTGCAGGAAAAATCACGTTGCACGCTCTTTAACTTAGGAAGGGTAAAATGGTCATTTATTTGAAGCCGGTTGTCAATTTATGAATCTGAGTTGTAGTCAGGGAATTTGAACCATTTGAATTTATTTGTGTGAATTGAGGCCGAGGGTGTTAATTCAAGGGTGTCAATTCAATTTAGTTGGATGGAGTTAATCGGGAAATATGGTCATTTGAGTTTAATCAGACAATTTGGATTTATTCTGATAAGGTTGTTCATTTAAATTGCCGGAAGGTTTAATCGGAAGTTGTATCGGAAACGAGATTAATCATATGAATTAGATGACTTTTTGAATTAATAAAAATAGAATTTTGTTAGTGTTTTCATTTTAAATAAAAATAAAAAATATACATCTTTAATAATGTTTTTCATTTCATATCAAAGAAAATACAAAAATATTGATTTTTTATTTCATTTGTTAATAATGATGTTTTCTTCATTTTATTTCTCATATCAAAAGAAATAAAGATTTTTTCATTTTTATAATGTTTTCATTTCATTTGCATATATCAAGAAAAATAAAAATATAATTTTATTTCATTTTATAATGTTTTTAGTTCATTTTATATCAAAAGAAAATAATAAAAATAATTATTTCATTTTTTATATTTTCATTTCACTTTCAATGTCAGAAAAATAAAATATGATAATGTTTTCATTTTATTTTTAATATCAAAAAATGTATATATAAATAATAATAACATTTGCATTTCATTAATATCAAAATAAATAAATAAATTTACATTTAATTAAATTTTTCTTTTCTAAAATCATAAAAATTCCTAAATTCCTAAACTTGTCCGACTTCTTCGACTTTTTCGAACTTCCGATTTTTTTGAACCTGCAAAATTAACGAATAACAAATTCTAATTGGTTAGATTTTTTTCGACACCCTCAAAAAAGTCTCATCATCGGGTGTGTCGGGAGGGTAACGGATTGCTCCGTCGCCAACTCCCGACTCTGATTCGCGACCTCGGCTAAACCAGCAATATATGTTCTTATTTTTCAAGGCAACCGAAAGATAGAGATAAAAAGTGCTTTCCAGAAAAAAGTGATTATCAAAAGTGCTTTTTTGAAAAGCATTTATTTGAAAAAGTGATTTTCTAGAAAAGTGGGTTTGCCAAACAAGGCCTTAACATAACTTTCCAGAAGTTCCAAAATCCAACGGATCAAATGAGAACTTTCACCAACGTAATTCCAGAAAAATCTCGAGCAAATTCAAATGAACTCAAACGTATTCATCAAAAAACACAACAACAGCGAAACCAAAATAACAAACTCGCCCAGAAATCTCGGTCAAACCAAATCTCCGAAAATCCTGCAAGTCAAGCTTAAAAATCGGAAGGAACAAGTCACAGATCCAACCCATAATAATAACAACATATGAGAATCATCATAAATCAAGTTCATAAGGGGAGAGGAAGAGGATATAAAGAGGGATTCAAAAAACCCTTAGGGTTTTTCATCATCATCCCATCAAAAAGAAAGAAAAGAAGAGGATTTTTTTCTCCAAAAAAGAACCGCGATTTCCATTAGTAAGAAGTTCATCACAGAAACCCAGAATCACAATAAGAAGGGCGTTCATCCACCATCATGGCGAAAACCCAACAGACCATATAGCAACGCGGCAGCCGTGAATCCATCTGAGGGATCACTACCACCGTCGCCGGACTCAAAGACGGAGGACGTCACCATCATCGTCTGCTAAAAGCTGCAAATTCGACCGTTATTTCGTAAGGAAGCCGTCATAATTAATGGTGTTTGTATTTTCATGATTTTTCAGGGACATTTTAGAGGAAGAAGAAGACATGCAGGCAAAAGGAAGTTTCGAAAAGCTTCGAAGTAGGGTGACCATGGCTGCGGCGGCACCGAGGAGAAGAGGAAGATGAAAAAATGAAAAACCTAACAGTGCATTAGAAACGTGCCATTTCACTTTAACTTTTGGGTTTTTATTATTATAACTTTAATTTGGGTTTTTTGTTATTATAACTTTAATTTGGTTTTAGTTTTTATTATAACTTAAAATTGGTTTTTATTATAACTTTAAGTGGTATTATTTTCTAATATTTAGTAATTTCATTTTATAACTCTAATTAATTTTATTTTTCATAACTTATAATTTATATATGACATTCACTTGACCTTATAATGTGTAGTTAATTTTTTTAGCTTATAGTCGTTTTGTAATTGGTTTAACTTTTAGCAAATGGTAATAAAAAAAAAACACATTTAGGTTTCTAACTTAAAAGGAAAATATTTGATTTAAAGGTTCATGTTAATTTGTCTTTGTTGTTTCTTTTCAAAATTAAGGTATTTATTTTAGTAAAATTACAAATAAAAAAAAAGAATAATAAGGAGTCTCTAATTTTCCCTTCTCAACTTTGTCCGACCGTCGTTCACCTGTGATTACTAATTCTTGGTTTTTATTCCAATTTTTCAATTGTAATTTCGCGAGGCTATCGTCGCTTTATTTTCGTATATTTTTGTATGGTTGTAATTTACGCGAGTAATCGTCGCATTGCAATTTTCTTTACTGCTTTCATATTTTCTTCCATTATAAATGCCATGTAATAATTCGTCATTTCGATTTGATTTACCGACAAACTTTCTGAAGGATTAGGTCTAGCCGTTTGACCGTCAAGTCAATAACCCTAATCTTTGACCATTTCAAAACCCTAATCTTGCCTAGGTGTCCCGCCGTGGACAAAAATACCCTTTATCCTAGCATTAGGTTAAGGATTCGCCGCACTCCGTTTTAGGGTTTCCCGTCGTGGAATACCTCTTAACCCTAATTTCAATTCAAACTATTTCAACGTAGAAGTAGGAGTCGCCGCACTCCACGTAAGCGCTTCCTTAAGAAATGCTTACTCCCCATTGAAACTTTGACCATAGTCAAGAAGTTTCTAACCTCCCTTTCAAGGGGAACTACAATTACTCTGATTCCATCCCCTACCTCGGATACGTAGCACAAGATGTGAATCTTGGCGAGTAAACTTAGGACTAACCCTTAGGTCTCTCTGTCACCTATAACCCTTAGCATATATACCTCAAGCAAATAATAAAGCAAAATAGTAAACTTTAAACAAAAGGTTCTTGTAGAGTACTACAGAAGTTTAGGGTGCTAATACCTTCCATAAGCTTAACCAACCCCTTACCTAGATCTCTCCCTGCATTGTTCACGATGCAAAAAATAGGTTTTCTTTCTTTTGACATTTTCCTTCGAATAAATCAAAGATCGATTGTGAACTAAAAGATGTGATTCAAATTAATTAAAAATTTGATATCATATTCTAACCGCAACAGAAAATGGCGACTTCACTGGGGACAGTCCTAACTTTTAAGGGTTGCCCCTACTTTGTTTGTTGTATGCTATTTACTTTATTATTTGTCGTTTACATGTAAATATTATTGTACCTTGCTTGGGGGGTATCCATTTGTAGTGAGATAAGTCCTACACCCGGACTTGAGTGACATTATTATAGGAAGGTGATATATTTGACGAGGCTTATAGGGAGTGAGTCCCGACCAAGCTGACTTGAGAATCACCGCTCAGTGGAGACCCTTTCGAAAATGGTTCGGTTGAACGAGTAGTCGTGAAAACTTTTACCATTGTCGATTGAAGTCTGTGATACTGGGGACCGTAGTTACCTTAACACCACATTGGCCTTATCTAGGACGTAGTGCGAGAACTATGAGGGAGTAGTCACAAAGTAGTTGCTACACGATACTACACTCAAAAGAGGTTCTCTTAAGAATATTATCAACCACCGAGTCAGTCGGGAAATTGATAATATCCGAAAGATGGACTGATGACTTTGGGCACTTCTTTATAACCTTATTCTGCATGTAAAACTAACCTTAGTACATACCTTATGGGGATGGGTATACCTTAACTCCACTCA
This sequence comes from Lathyrus sativus, assembly GCA_963859935.3. Classification (NCBI taxonomy): domain Eukaryota; kingdom Viridiplantae; phylum Streptophyta; class Magnoliopsida; order Fabales; family Fabaceae; genus Lathyrus; species Lathyrus sativus. The sequence goes on along the minus strand of OZ012738.1, from coordinate 565,738,283 downwards.
TTGTTCCTCTAACCTAGGACTTTTGTGTGTATGTGTGCATTACATCCATAAAGCATCATATCATTCCTAGTTTCATGGAATTCAACTGTCTTTTGCAAATTCAAAAGTCTCACATTTTAAAGTCTAAAACATTTTCCAGGTTTTCTTAGAAAACATTTACAATCGACCGTTGAAGTTCTTGAAACCATTGCATCGCATTAACACCATGTCTTGCATTGAATTTTCCCCCCAGTTTCTCATGTCCAGTTGTCTTTACTTTCTAGTGTTCCTTTTAGTCGTCAAGCTGATTCCTCGACACAAATATCGGACTAGAGCTAACTATAAACTCCTGATGTCAGAACAAGAGGAACATAATGCAGAAGTCCGAATGGAGATCAATGAGTTAAAAGCAGGCATGACCAGGCTTATCGAGATGCTTCAAGTACTGATTGCCAGAGGAGAGCCACCTCAGAGGACCGTCATTCAGGAAGTTTCAAGTGATGATCCACCTCCTATTTCACTGCCTCCCTCTACTTGGCCGGAGTTTGGTTTGCCTCCTAATTACTCTCCACCTTTTGCATCTGCTGCTACAATTAGTCAGACTGTCAGACCGGTTTTTCAAGCTCCCGTCCTTACCGAGGCCAGACCTGTGGTCCACACTGTTAACCAGACTGTCCAAGCTCCCTTTGAGAATCCTCCCTATGAGTGCAATGTTGTCGGTGTTCAAAGGGAAGACTATGAAGATTTTATTGAGCCTGAGATTACCCGTGAACAGTTTCATATCATAAATAAGAGACTCTAAGCTGTCGAGGGTACGGATTTCTTCAACATTGATGCAAATAATATGTGCCTAGTTTTTGGTATTGTTTTGCCTGCCAAGTTCAAGACTCCTGAATTTGTGAAGTATCAAGGTCACTCCTGTCCAAGAGCCCGCCTAGTTATGTACTTTCGAAAGATGGCAGCTTACACCAACAATCAGAAGTTGCTCATCCATTGCTTTCAGGATAGTTTGAGTGGTGCTTCTCTTAAATGGCATATGAACTTAGAGCATAACAGCGTCCACTGATTCCAAGATCTCGCCAACGCTTTTATGAAGCAATAGAAATACAATTTGGATATGGCTCCTGATCATCGTCAGCTTCAAAGTATGTCTCAAAAGGAAAAAGAGTAGTTCAAGGAATATGCTCAATGCTGGAGAGGGTTAGCTTCCCAAGTTGAACCCCCTATAGCATAGAAGAAACTAACAGGAATGTTCATGGATACTTTACCTCCTTTCTATTGGGAAAAGATGATTGGAAGTGTCTCTTCAAGCTTTACAGATCTGGTAACTATTGGCCAAAGGTTAGAAGAAGGTCTGGAAAATGGTAAGGTATCCAAAGCTGTCGAATCTTCTAGTGGGGCAAAGAAATCCTATGGGAATTTCCAGAAGAAGAAAGAGGAACAAACCAATGTCGTCATGACTGAATCAAGAAAGCCTCACCATGGACCTCAACCTGTTGTTGCTCCACAACCAGCTCATACTCCTCAACGTCCAGTTATTAGACAAGACCAGTATCGAAATAGGAATCAATTTGATCCTATTCCCATGACTTACACAGAACTTTATCCTTACCTGGTTCAACAAGGGCTGATCACTACAAGGGCTCTACCACCTCCTCCTAATCCTCCTCCAACTGGATTTAGGGCTGATTTCCAGTGCACTTTTCATGAGGGTGCCTTAGGCCACGACTTGGAGCATTGTTTTGCACTGAAGGCTAGAGTGCGTGAGTTGGTCAGAGATGGAATACTTGATTTTGCAGATAATCCTCCAAATGTCCAGAAGAATCCTTTGCCAGTGCATCCAAAGTGAAGTTGCGGCCTGACCCCAGCGGATTATTAGTGTTTCAGACAAGACGGCTCATATTTGTACTGATTTAGTCACTAGGCTTTTGTTCCTCATTATTTGTACTCTCCTTATTTTTGTATTAGCTGTTTGCTTTTAATTAGTATTTGTACTTTCATATTAATGAATGAGCATTGCAACTTTCGATTTCAATTCATTTTGTCTATTATTTGCATCTTTATGCTTTATCTTTCAAATATTTACTTCTTGTCCAAATTTTTGATATGCAAAGATTGGAGGGAGAATGACGAAAACGTTATACCCATAACTGCTGTCAGTATGCTTTCAATCAAACTTTGTTGACGATGTAAGGCATTGTTTCAATTTCCAAACACTAGAGAAATAAGGAAGTTATTCCCTTGTCACCCCCTTCGAGCCTAGAAGGTGGAGTTTCTTTCTTTATAAAAAAAACCCGCAATTTTTAACCTGGGGCATGAGTAGTTCTCAGTTAACTTGGTTGTGTGTTCCTACAATACACCTTTCCTATAAAGGTTGCAACCATAATTTATTTTCCTTCGCACACAACAAACAAGTGTGGAAGATGTTTTTTAAGCCAAAAAGTCGATGATGGTTCACCGTAATCATTAAGTCAAGCAGTCACTTTCTTTCAAAAAAAAAAATCAAAAGAAAAGCCCGCTAAGTCAAAACCTATGAAGGAGGCTTAGACAAAACTAGGACATCCCTCTAACTGTGTGCTTTAAAAGAAACAGTTCAGGAAAAAGTTAGGGATAATAAAAAGAGGAGATCTTTAAATCCTTACCCTAGAAATCCTCAATGTCAAAACAACCCAAGGTTATAGGGAAGTAGTGGTTGCCTTTTCATAGGTCCTTGATTTCTGAACCATCATTGCTACCGTTAGTGCAATTCCTAACCTATAGGAACTTCAATTCATAATATGAGTTAACTGAGCGTAGGACTGAAGACTATCGCGTAGATGGGGTGGGTACAAATAAATTTTGAGCCTTTATCTTTTATTTCTTAAACCATGAACCAGACCACGTTACAACCCTCAAAAGACCTAATTGAAGCAAGGTTATTTTGAAAGCATACTACAACACGGTTACGTAAGTTGACTCCAAAAGATCTTTGTGAATCATTTATTTTGGCAGTACCCCTTTGTTTTAAACTTTGAGCGTCTTGAACCACTGTGTTCTGACCAACGAATCACTTATTTTCCATCTTTCAAAATAATTTTAATTTCAAAAGTTGCATAAACTTTGCATTACCATGTTTGTATGAATATTTTTGTTTGCAAACTGACTTTCCTCTAAGAAATTTTCAAATAATCGAGAAACTTGGTCCAGTGATCCTATCAGGGGCAAGTTCCTTTTACATCCTGTCTGAGGATCAGTTCAATATTTGTTTCGAGCAAGGTCTTCTCATATTTGGTTTATCCAAAAGATTTTTCAAGACTCGGACTAGGGCAGAGCTTCTGAGAGTACAGTTAAGCAATCATTTTCAGAATCAGACTTGTTGAAGCATTATCAACTCATTTACAACAAACAGCTAATCTGGGGCAGTTTACTTATCAGAATCCCCAGACAGCTCTTCATCCTTCCAACAAGGACTATCAACTTGATACCATTTAGAGGTGTGGCACAGATGTGTTCAATAGTAACATCTTAAGTCCCTAAGGCAGAATGACATTAATCTCCGTGTTGAGGAATCAGTTGTTCAGTCTTGTCTTCTCACCAAAAGAATTGAGCCTTGTCATCGACATCTGCATTTGTATTTTATCATATATCATCTCAATAATTCATATAGACATGCATATCATGAGTGTTTCGTCCTCATTTGCATTTCTCTTGAAGTCGTGTTTTATCTGTGTCTCACCTTGTGGTCAAAGTCCAACTTACTTGGCACCTACCAAACAATTTTGTGTCGTGTCTATCTGATGTTCTTTCAGATATGACATTTCTTATCTGATGGTTTTTCCGGATGTTCCTATTCCTCTTACACCTAATACTATTCTTAGATTTTGTGTTTATACCTCTCATTCAAAGCCATTATTGGATGTCTGGTATCTTTTTATCCAATGCCATTCTTGGATGTCTCATTTGTTTCTCTCTCTGATGTTTTTCCAGAGTGAGCTTATGTTATAATGTTCTTCCAGAACTTATCTTATGGTTTTTCAGATAGCCCCTATGATTTTAATGGTTTTCCAGAATCTATCCGATGGTTTTTCGGATTTATTTCTCTTTCTGATGGTTTTCCAGATTGAGTCTTTGTTCTAATGTTCTTCCAGAACTTATCTGACGATTTTCTAGATATTCCTTTTGATTCTGACGGTTTTCCAGAATCTACCCGATGTTTCTCCGGACTTGTTTCTCTTTCTGATGTTTTTCCAAATTGAGTGTTTGGTTCTGATGTTCTTCCAGAACTTCTTTGTTGATTATCTGATGTTCTTCCAGATATGTCTTCAAACTTGTCCCATACATTTATTACTTTCCTAAATGGTTCAGATGTAACTTCGGAGACTTGTCTTCATCTCGTGCTCTTATAAATGTTTTCATTTTGTTTCTGGATGCAGCCCAGAGTTCATTCGATGTTTTTCCGAGTGTCTCTGGTGTGTTTCAAAGTACATTCGATGTTCTTTCGAATGTTTCTGATGTCTTTGTCTCTTTGTATACTTTCCGATGATTCCTGAAGATCCCGCTCGATCTCTTTGTTTAAAGGAATGTCCCGAAGACTCCAACACTCGTTGTTTACCCAATCCTACCGCCGTGTGGATCCTGTGTTACCTTGTCATCCTAGAGTGCTAGCCTGTCATGTCTGAATCCGTTGCATAGTTACACTTGGATATTCCCCAGTGGAGGTCGTCTAACCGGTACCATCTCCATTGAGGATCCCGTTCTTATCGTTCATTCTAAAGTGACAATTAGTCATGCTTGCACAAGTTGGCCATAACTTTGGAATTTCCCAGTGCCGCGTTGTTTCCCCAGTGCGTCATATTCCTCAGTATGGTTTGTCCGTCGCGCATGTCCCTCGTATCGTCTGCATCCGTGCATTTATCATTTTCATCATACGCATCATATTAAATTTATGGCATTGCCAGCATTTTAGTTCATTTTGTTTTGTCCATAACATTGCATATCACTGCGTATAAGGGCAAAATTTTCGGTTATCTGTATTTAAATCCCTCCACCGTGATTCCTCGAGTCTTCGTCGCTCATATAATCCGGTGAAGCTATTTAAATATGGGCAACTGTAATACCTGTCGCTATTGCGAAAATCGGCGCCGGCTAAACAGAAGAGTCGCCACCGTGCATTATTTATCCCACAGGAGGGAAAGGAAACGCTCGAAGTAAACCTACCGCAAAGACGGGAAAGGAATGGTCATCGCAACCAAATCCTAGATTCGGGAGTCGGTTACGCAAGGGGAAGGTATTAGCACCCCTCACGTCCGTCGTACTCGACGGGATCCACGCTTGTTGGTTTGTCTAAAGGATGCAAAAACAATCTATCTATGGCTGCTAAAGCTAAACGGAAGGAAACTGACTCGGTAGAGCATCGCACTCTATGCCTACATATTCTCAAGAGAGAAAGTCAGAGTCATCGTAGTTCGGGAAACTACGGGGAAGGTTGCTCGCCAAGACTTCGCGTCTTGTGGCTACGTACTTCCACCCCGCGTGAAAGATCAGAGCTTACGTAGTTCAAGCTAACTACGGCTAATCAAAGGGTGTTCTCGATCACACAGGAGTGAGAGATTAAATTGGCTTAGAGAGGTACGGAACCTACGGAACTTAAAACTACGGTCTACTCTCAAATGCGCAAGGGCAAGAGAAAGGGATAACATCAGTCATCAGCATGAAAGTTTCGATCGCACGACAGCGAGAGAAACAGGAAGAAGGTAAAAGGGAGGTAGCTCGCTAGGATATCGCATCCTATGCCTACGTACTCTCGTCTGGCACGAGAGATCAGAGCAAACGTAGTTCGATGGGAAAACGAGTCTCAATTGCACGGGGGCAAGAGAAGGGGTCTCGATCGCCTGAACGCGAGAGAAAAGGGGTTTCGATCGCACGGGGGCGAGAACAAAGAGGAAGCAGGCCTACGCCTAAACGGGAAGGAACCCGGGACACGCGCGCAAGAACCTAAGACGTAGGAGCGAATGCATCGCATGTCACCCAAAGGGTACCATACTAGACATCCTAGACGATTGAGAAGAAACTCCTCAACTGTCATTTCCTACGTATCTAACGATACGGCTCACAACACTCGACGATTGCCTGAAGACTTGAATAAGAAGATGATGATGTTGAACGAAGCGGCTCCGTTGGCTCCTGACATGCGTGCAAGCTCCATTCCAATCTTCTCCTCTCTGGATCCTTGATGAGGACGCTCGAATCAGGAACAATGTAACGCTTAGACCGTCATGGTTCGACTTATACGAGAAATCGAACTCTCAGAGGTAGCGTATTGATATCTGTGTCAAAGACAAGATAGAGAAATAATATCGAAAATCATTCTCCAATTGAATCGTGTCACACGGCCAACTAGAAATAAAATCGAGAATAAAATCGGATAGAAAAGAAAATAGGAGAGAAATCCAACACAAAATGGAAATAATAGTCTACTCCTAAAATACGGCAATTAAATTCTACCGGAAACTATATCCTAAAAAGAAAATATTACAAGAGTATGCAATTAAAAATTACAAGGTAAATTCCTATACTAAAATATGAATTAAAAGTAATATCCTAAAAGAAAATTAAAACTAAATTTAATTCTATCCTTTAAAAGAAATTAAACTAAATCCTAAATCTTCTTTAAAAGAAATTAAATTCCTAAAAGAAAATATACCTAAAAATTTTATTCTATGAATTATAATATTCTAAACAAAATATTAAACTAGTCCTAAATAGCATTACAATTAAATGCATTAAAAAAAGATTAAAAGAAAATAAAAGTGCAGGGGGAGGGTGAAAATGGAAAAGGGGGTGCAAACATGAAAGAGGAGTACATCCAGTAAAAAAGAAATGGGCCCAGCCCATCAGAAACCAGAACAGATACGGAAACGGGGGGTGGAACACGGAAACGGGGGGTGTGAACCGAAAAACCAATAGGCTTTGAAGCCCAACGACTAACCCACGCCACGTGTCTCTCCCTTCTCACGACTCAAACCCCAATCATTCTCCTTCATTCCCAATTCACTGTTCACCTGCGCCGTAACATCTCCTTCTCTCTCGTTTCACCACCTCTGATTCTCTCTCTCCCAGTCTCAAAATCTCTCATATTCTCTCCATCCATTTTCTATCATACTCAAACATCGTCTTGTTTTATATCTCACAAAATAAATGAATCAAAACAAATAACTACAAAAACAATAATGCACATCCTCTGGAAATGACTTATTTGTCCTCTGACATTCTTGAGGACCGGTAGTCGCTGATGAAGCTTTTTGAAGAAATTCTTGAAGGCGTAATGAAGGAGATGGTTGGAGATTTTTGGAGATGAAGTTGAAGATGAATACCGTTCTTGGAGATTCTGGAAGTGGATCTGGGGAGCTCAAGGAGATACCGATTGTTTGTAGATTTTCTGGAAGAAAACGCTATGAAGAAACTGGTGAATCGTTTGGTGTTGATGACGAAGATCTACGAAAGTTGACGAAGCTTTGTGGATGAGTTTCTTGTTGAATGTTCTTGATGATGAACAATCAATGCCGATTATGTAAATCTCAGGAAGATCTAGATGTGGACATTGTTGAAGAACTGTGGATCCTGAAGGATCTGATGATGAGCGATAACAATTTCTGGAAAAAGCAATCGATGAACTCGAGGAAGATTATGAAGGCTCCTGAAGATTTGATGAAGATCTGGAAAGTGATTTCTGAAAACGGATGAAGATTGGAAAAATTGGAGAGCTTCTGGCAATTTGGACGAAGACCGGATGAACGCATGAAGAACGTTGAAGATATTGATGAGCCTGGAGATAACTGATGAATGCAGGTCCAGATCGATGAATGGATGATGATCTTCGAAGATCTGGAAAACGGTTACGATGAAGATCTTGATGATCATGAAGATATTTGGTATATTGATATGAAGATCTTTGAAGATCTTGATGAACTTTCCGGTGATGAACAGATCTATGAAGATCTGGAAAAAAAACATGAAAATCCGTTGATGATGAGTTTTTCGGTGGAATTCCGGCGAAAAAATGCAGTTTCCGGCGATCTGTTACGAAGTCCGGCGGGAGGTTACGGTGGTCCGGTGGTGGCTGCATGGCCGGCGGCAAGAGGGAGATAGTGGAGTGTGCGTTGGCACACATGCAAGCAAGGGGAGGACGCTGGAAGAAAGAGAACATGCAGAGAGAGAGGAGTGGACAAGTGGAAGGGTGAGGTGTCAGGGAAGTGGTGGAAATGTGGAAGAGGGAAACTGATACGTGTGGCCTTATATGCTGATGACATGTGGCAGAAATTGGGCCTCCGAATTTGGACATCTGGCCCACAAACTTAATGACTCAATTGATTACACTTAAACTCAGTTAATGGTGATTAACTCATGATTAAGACTAAACAATGCAAACGAAAATTGATTAATCATGATAAAAACCCAATTAATTTTGACTTAAACTAAATACTCAATTAATTGCAAATCTAATGATGATTAATACCTAATTATAAGAAAATGATTAATACATGATTAAAGATGGATTAAAATCTAAAGTATATTAACTCCTAATTAAAATCTAAAAACGAAATAACAATCCAATTAAATTCTAAACTCAATTAAATCTACAAAAGAAAATTAAATCTATTTATACAACCTATTACATCTAACCAAATTCAATTAATATCTAAACAAAAATTAAAACAATTAAATTCTAACAAATTCAATTAATATCTAACAATGAATTGAATCTACCAAATTCTAAGCCAATTAAAAATAGAAAAAACCTATTAAACCTATTTAACTCAATTTAAAATTCTAGAAAAAGCTATTTAATATCTAAAAAAACTATCTATTAAAAGAATTAAAATCCTAGAAAAACAATTAAAATTCATTTAAAATTCCAGAAATTAAGAGAAAAATCGAAAAAATGCAAGAAAAGCCAATCAAATCGATTAGAAAACAGATACGTGACCAGCGAAATCAGCGGTAAAAACCGGACACCGAGATGTCCTAAAAAACAACAGCGAGAGCTGAAAACACCGAGACGAGCACAAATTCTCAAAATACACTTATTCGAACTGGCCTGATCTGCCTGAAATGCCAGGGGAGGCCGTAATCCTGATAAAATCAGTCTGACTGCAAAAATGCCATGCATGCAGTATGCGAATGCGAATGCCAAATACGTCGAAACATAAACCAGATGTGGGAATCGGTTGGTCAAATTTTGGGGTGCAACAGCTGCCCCTATTCAAACGGCTTGGACCCGACTGGGTGAAGAGCGAACGACCTTCAAACAATCGAGGTACGAGACGATTGAATACCAAAGAAACCCTGAAATTTGCCAACCGTGGAGATAAACTGCAAAACTGCTAGAGAAGCAACATCCAATAAACTGAGTCTGGTTGTTACGGCAACAACTGGTCAATTATCTGATAAAATCTGGTCTTAACATTAATCACCTGTGTGACGCCACAGGTATTGAACTATCTTTGCAAAAACACCCCCGTCCACAATTGGACTAATCTTGTTAACACAAGAAGAGAAACAAATTCGTCAACACGAATAGAGATTCTGTCGACACAGGAGTAACCTTGTCCACATCTGGACCCAAATTTCGTCAAATCACGAATAAATGCAAATCTGTCCACGTCAGGACTCACATTACGGAAAAAATCCCGGCACTTTCGCTGGGGAAACCTTTCTGTCTAAACACAGGAAACTCCATCCGCCTATCCATACGGGAACATCATCTGTCTAGACACAGGAAACTCTTCATCCGCCTATTCATACGGGAAAATCCTCTGAATACAGTTTCTCTGCCTATCTCTGCAGTAGCTAACTTCATCGATCCCAACCCAGAAACCTTCCAATGCTGACGTGACAGCAACTTTGAGGAGGACTCTATTGGGGATAATATTTTGTCAACACGAAGAAATCATGGCGGCTTCACTGGGGATAAAACTCTTCCACCTAAAAGGAACTCAATTTTGTCAATCATACTAGACAATAACTCCGCCTTATCTTTGCAGTAGCCAAACCCACTGGGGATGCTCTGAAATTAAATGTCAGGCACCTATTTCGATAACAGGCGACAACTCCTGAAATTTTGATTATGAAACCCTGTGACGCTAACGGAACAGCAAGCTTGAAGAAAATACTCTGATGGCCGGATAAGAGACACTTCAACAAGCAACTCTGTGGGGAAAATAGTAAGGTGAATCGTATCATCACACGTCTCACGGCGAGACCTCGAATACCTGGTAATAGATCTGAGCTAGAACTCCATACTCCTGCTGAGAAAACACACCTGAAAGCAAAAGGTTAACCAACCTGATCTATGTTTCGAAATGCATATGTTTGAAAATGATGCAATGCCCCATACGGCATGGAGATGCTATGCGTTTGTATAGATGCAATGCCCTATACGGCATGGAGATGCTATGCGTTTGTATAGATGCAATGCCCCATACGGCATGGAGATGCTATGTATTTGTATAGATGCAAATATGACGATATATGCAAGAGCAAATGCAAGCTCGAGCTGCCACAGAACACCGGGACCAAAGCCGCTTGGCAAAATAAATGCCGAAGGCAACGTCAACTCCACCGAGGAGTACCGAGTATCATAGAAGCATCCCAGCAAAATAAATGCTGGAAAAGTGAGACCAACTTCCATGGGGAAGAAACAATGCTGCTGAGGGATGGCTCACAAATTCATCGTTACGAACTCTGTAGAGGATGATCAACCTGACGGAGGAATGACAACCTGCTGGAGGAGGGAAGGACGACCCTGCACGGGGATGCCCTTTCTAAACCCTTGACAACCTGATTGTACTATGTGAGACTTAACCAAACTGGGGTTAATTATGCACAGCTCACTGCTGAGAATGCCCCTGCTGTCAGGGATATCCATTCTGACCTGCTGAGGATACTCCTGATCCTAACATTAATCGGGAAACTGGTATCAATTGAGCTTTGTATCGGGGAACGTGACACCATATAAGTCACTAGGAATTATCGTGTCGGGTATTTTTTTAGGCTTTTTCTAGTTTACGAATGAAAATAGGTTATTAACAAAATGGTTTTAAAGGGAAAATACTAGACAGGCTAGCATTCAAAGACGGACTACCAGGCGAGAACTGATAGCAAAAATAGGTTAGGTTATTTGGCGAGAATGGATTTACGGTTGGAACATCAGACGAGGCTGACCGGATGATAGGTTAAGGAAAGGATGGCCAGACGGGGCTGGTTTGGAAGCTGACATGCACCTGACGAGAACTGATGCAACAAATAGGTTAAAGCAAAGACGATCAGATGGGGCTGGTCAAAAGCTGACATGCACCAGACGAGAACTGATGTTTACGGAAAGGTTGGCCAGACAATAATTGGTTGAAAAAAATAACAGGTACCAGACGAGAACTGGTATTTACGGAAAGGTGGACCGGACGAGAACTGGTTACCGGTTTGCCAGGCGAGAACTGGGCTTTGGAAATGACAAGGTTACAAGGTTCTGTCAAGTAACAGGTTTAAACTATAGGATAATGATCCAATGACAGCAAGGCCTTTTCGAAGGTTCAGGTTTTTTGATGAGGGTAATGACACGATTCCCCGATACTCAACTCTTGTTAGGGTGAACAAACTTGCTTGAACAACTTGCCCCAGTGCAACTCAACTTGCACAAATCCAACTCTTGGGAGACTCACTCTGAACAGAAAGCAGCTTGCTACAATACGACCTTGAGATGGCTTGCCCCGGTATCTGTACGACAAAAGGATTCAACCTCAATTAAACAACTATCAACATAGTTGGTTTCACTATCTCTGAAGTGACTTGCCCCTGAACAAGCGTTGAGCGACTTAACATGCCCTAATTGAACACTAGAGGGATCTGCCCTCAAATTACAGCATTCTGGATAATTGCCCCTAATTGGCTCTCGAGAAGATCCACTTCTGATCAACTGCTTCTCAAGTAAATTGTCCCATAATCAACCGATGCTTTGGGACTTGTCCTTAGACCAACTAATTCTGAACTCACTGGAAGTCAATGCCCCAGATTCACAGGGTTTCACAACATACACCATTCTGATCCAGACTGCTGAATTATTCAGTCCTGTTTGATTATTCCCTGTTGGAATTTCCTTCCTGTCAGCTACTGACCTGCAAATAAAATTGTTTATTCCCGAATGGTAATTTTAATGCAGTATTCATGCAGATTTTGAAAAAATTGTGTTGTCACTCATTTACGTGTCATGATTGTGAGTGACGAATGAACCAGAGTTCAAACGTAGTGCTGATATGATCAGTGAAAGAAATACAACAAGGATATGACTAGCAAATCAAGAAGGAGTCAGGTTACTCAACCTTATCGTAATGCGCTTTCAGAATAAACCCTACCTCAATTAGGTCTTTTAAGGGTTGTATCGTGGTCGGGTTCACGGTTCGTGAAACAAAGGATATTTGGCTCAAATTATGATTTGTACCCACCCCTTCTACGTGATGATCTCCGATCCTAAAGTTTAGTTAACTTGGCTCAAGCGCTCGCCTCTTCGAGAGGTATGTTGAATAGTAGGAACTCGCAAGGTTTTCAGAGTGACAGTTACTCCTTTTTCGTTTTCGGTGTCTGTATCTACACGACTTTGTCCTTGTTCGAGGATTTTTCTTTTTATATCCTTTCTTTTTCATTCTTTTGATTCCCTAATTTTTGCCTGGACTGACTCCTTTTGAGTTCTTTTCGATTTCTTTTGAAGTCCAGCGGGATGCCCTGATTTTTGCCTAAGTATTAGCTTTCCAACTTTTCTTTTCTTTTTACTTAGCGGGCTCTCTTATTTCTTTCTTGGAACAAGTCGTGCGACACTGGTTGTCTTGATTGCTCCGAAAGGATTGCAACTGTCTCACTTCTGATTGGTGAGGTTTAACCATTGTGGTGGACGAGGTGCGACCTCTGGGAAAAATAAGATGTGATTGGTCCTCGGAAGGCAACACTCCTCTATAAGACTTGAACGCTCGATCAAGCTAACTGACAACTACCCTGCCCTGGGTTAAGATATGAGGGTTTAAAAGTCCGAAAAAACTTCTACTTCTTGGCTCGAAGTGGTTAACAAGGGACTAACACCTTATATCTCTAGTGTTTAGGGGATTTGAAACAATGCCTTGTACGTCATCGGCAAGGTTTGAACTGAAAGCATACGATCATCGGTTATGAGTATTCAGTTTCGTCATCCTCCCTCCAATCTTTACTAATCATAGTGACAAAGTGGAGTGAATAAGATGCAAGTGTCAGTGCAATGCAATAAATGAGTGACAACGACATGATTAATTCAGAAAAATGTATAGTCACTTTATCAATACTACCATTCGAAACAAACAATGTTTAACAACAAGTAGTAACTAACAGAAAAGAAACTACAAATGCAAATGATAAAAAGTCTGAGGACTGCCAATGCTGAGGACGCCTGCTTGTCTGGACCACTGGCCTCTTGCAAATAAACCTCTGCATCTACGGGCTTAGGCAGCTGAGAAATTGTCATGAACCACCAGAATTCCTTCTCTAAAGGAAATGCACTCTTGGTCGATCAACTATTGTACTTTTGCCTGAAAAGCTTTACAATCTTCAGTTGAATGCCCTGGAGATTCACCATGGTAACCACACTGAGCGTGAGGATGGTACCTAGGAGGGTAAGGTTCTGGTACAGGCTTAAGAGCTTTAGGTTCCACCAAAGAATTCTGGATCAAAGATGGTAGAATATGGCTATACGGCACAGGCACTATATGAGAAGGAGCATTCCTTCGTTCCAAGTTGTTACGAGGTCTGTTCTGATTTGGGCGCTGATTCTGATAACCTCGGCCACGAGTTCACTGATTTGCAAGAGAAGCGACATAAAGTTCTGGATATGGTGCCCTAGGCGCAATTGTCTGTCCCGCATAACAAGACACAGAAGATGAAGAACCATCAGATTTCACTGATTCATCTCGAGGATACTCAACATCTGGCATGCTTGCATTGATCACAACTCCTTCTTCAGTTTGGTAGCTACAGAGAGATTCAGTTTCACTAGCCTGACCGCCCGAAACAATCTGAATTTTCCCAATTTTTACGGCATGCTCGATACGTTCTCCTAATCTTACCAATTCAGAGAAATTTGGCGCATTTCCAAGCATTCTTTCGAAATACGGGCTCTCTAGGGAGTCTACAAACATGCCCATTAACTCTCGGTCTAGAAGCGGTGGGTGCACTCTGGCAGCAAATTCTCTCCATCTCTGAACATACTTCCTGAAGGGTTCCTTGTTCTCTTGAGACAATTCCTGCAACTGCATGCGATTAGGAGCCATGTCTAGTTTATAATCGTACTGTTTCAGAAAAGATCTGGCTAAATCCACCCATGATCGGATCTGATTACTCTCTAACTGCATATACCAACTCAGAGATGCCCCAGTCAGACTATCCTGAAAGCAGTGAATCATCAACTTGTCATTTTGCACAAACGAAGTCATTCTTCGGCAGAACATCACCAAATGTTGCTTCAGACAGCTATCTCCTCTGTACTTCTCAAATTTTGGCGCTCTAAACTTAGGAGGCAATACCAGGCCAGGAACCAAACACATGTCAGCAGTATTGAGGTTGACAACATCTTTAACTTTCAAAGCTTTGACTCCTTCTTCCAACACTCGAAGCCTTCTAGCATACTCAAGAGCTCTTGGGTCTTCGGTCCTGGCTACCGGGATCTCTCTTAGGATATTCGCCATAGGGAAAACAACACCTTGACTGTTAATAAGAGGAGGGCGTTCATTTCGGACAACAAACTGCTCACGTCGATCTCAGTCCCTAACCGGAGGTTGCACAAATTGGTCTGTAGTAACGTTGTTCACTTGCAGAAGGTCTTCCACAGACATAGAGCCATACAGAGGATTGGTCGTCATAGTGAAACCCGTCAAGGTGTTACGAGACTGGAAGTGGCTCTCAGACATAGCTACAAATAACCTTCAACTGACTTCACTGCTCGATTCTGCTCAAATCTGCTTCAGCCCCTTGGTCGTCTTCTAACAATCAACAGTTGCTCAAGCCACACCGGAGAATCACCTTCAGAATCAAAACAACGGCTGGATCAGATTCTGGCTAGCTGGAGAATGATATGCAATATGATGCAAACACGTTTATGCAAATGTAATGCAATATGCAGCAAACACGGGATCACAACCCCCATAAAGCTCTGATTACTGCTGCGCTGCTGACGGGATACGTTTGCTCTGAAGAGAAGACCAAGATGATGGGTAGGCTGGAAGTCAAGTTTCCTGCAAAAACCCTCCCACTCACGGGTACGGACCTAAACTGACACAAGTTCGGCATCCTATGCGGTCATCAGCATCACAGACTTTCAAGAGCAATGATACGATACCCAGAAGGTGTGGCATCATCATCCCTTGAAGCGGCCTCACTTAGCTGAATCTCAAATGATCGATCCCCAGAGTCGACAATCCTCCAAACCAACAACCCCTCAAGCCCAAAGGGCTGGAAAAGAAGTCAACCGGGAGAACCTCGTCTGAGCGTGGATTTCATGAGACACTAGTACCTGCAAAGCAAGCACGCGCCCACTAATTTCCACAACTAATGTTAGGTACACTCAAGCCTGGGTCTGACTTCTCACTCAAAGGAACACCCCACCCAACAGCACAACAGCAACAGATAATAGCAAAGTGCGGAAATTGTAAATACAGTAATATACAACACACAAAAGGTAAACATCCAAAGACGAGCAAACAAGCGCTAGGATTGACTCGCATAGGGGACGTTGGGTCCCCAGCAGAGTCGCAAGCTGTCGCTACTGCGAAAATCGGCGCCGACTAAACAGAAGAATCGCCACCGTGCGGTATTTATCCCACAGGAGGGAAAGGAAACGCTCGAAGTAAACCTACCGCAAAGAAGGGAAAGGAATGGTCATCGCAACCAAATCCTGGATTCAGGAGTCGGTTGCGCAAGGGGAAGGTATTAGCACCCCTCACGTCCGTCGTACTCGACGGGATCCACGCTTGTTGGTTTGTCTAAAGGATGCAAAAACAATCTATCTACGGCTGCTAAAGCTAAACGGAAGGAAACTGACTCGGTAGAGCGTCGCACTTTAGGCCTACCTATTCTCAAGAGAGAAAGTCAGAGTCATCGTAGTTCGGGAAACTACGGGGAAGGTTGCTCGCTAAGACTTCGCGTCTTGTGGCTACGTACTTCCACCCGGCGTGAAAGATCAGAGCTTACGTAGTTCAGGCTAACTACGGCTAATCAAAGGGTGTTCTCGATCACACAGGAGTGAGAGATTAAATTGGCTTGGAGAGGTACGGGAACCTACGGAACTTAAAACTACGGTCCAGTCTCAAATGCGCAAGGGCAAGAGAAAGGGATAATATCAGTCGTCAGCGGGAAAGTCTCGATCGCACGGCAGCGAGAGAAACAGAAAAGTTAGTTGTTAGTGTGCTCGCTAGGATATCGCATCCTATGCCTACATATTCTCGTTCGATACGAGAAATCAGAGCAGCTGTAGTTCGACCAACTACAGCTAAACGGGAGAAACGGGAGGAAGGTAAAAGGGAGGTAGCTCGCTAGGATATCGCATCCTATGCCTACGTACTCTCGTCTGGCACGAGAGATCAGAGCAAACATAGTTCGACGGGAAAACGAGTCTCGATTGCATGGGGGCAAGAGAAGGGGTCTCGATCGCCTGAACGCGAGAGAAAAGGGGTTTCGATCGCACGGGGCGAGAACAAAGAGGAAGCAGGCCTACGCCTAAACGGGAAGGAACCCGGGACACACGCGCAAGAACCTAAGACGTAGGAGCGAATGCGTCGCATGTCACCCAAAGGGTACCATACTAGACATCCTAGACGATTGAGAAGAAACTCCTCAACTGTCATTTCCTACGTATCTAACGATACAGCTCACAACACTCGACAGTGCCTGAAGACTTGAATAAGAAGATGATGATGTTGAACGAAGCGGCTCTGTTGGCTCCTGACATGCGCGCAAGCTCCATTCCAATCTTCTCCTCTCTGGATCCTTGATGAGGACGCTCGAATCAGGAACAATGTAACGCTTAGACCGTCATGGTTCGACTTATATGAGAAATCGAACTCTCAGAGGTAGCGTATTGATATCCGTGTCAAAGACAAGATAGAGAAATGATATCGAAAATCATTCTCCAATTGAATCGTGTCACACGGCCAGCCAGAAATAAAATCGAGAATAAAATCGGATAGAAAAGAAAATAGGAGAGAAATACAACACAAAATGGAAATAATAGCCTACTCTTAAATTCTACCGGAAACTATATCCTAAAAAGAAAATATTACAAGAGTATGCAATTAAAAATTACAAGGTAAATTCCTATACTAAAATATGAATTAAAAGTAATATCCTAAAAGAAAATTAAAACTAAATTTAATTCTATCCTTTAAAAGAAATTAAACTAAATCCTAAATCTTCTTTAAAAGAAATTAAATTCCTAAAAGAAAATATACCTAAAAATTTTATTCTATGAATTATAATATTCTAAACAAAATATTAAACTAGTCCTAAATAGCATTACAATTAAATGCATTAAAAAAAGATTAAAAGAAAATAAAAGTGCAGGGGGATGGTGAAAATGGAAAAGGGGGTGCAAACATGAAAGAGGAGTACATCCAGTAAAAAAGAAATGGGCCCAGCCCATCAGAAACCAGAACAGATACGGAAACGGGGGGTGGAACACGGAAACGGGGGGTGTGAACCGAGAAACCAATGGGCTTTGAAGCCCAACGACTAACCCACGCCACGTGTCTCTCCCTTCTCACGACTCAAACCCTAATCCTTCTCCTTCATTCCTAATTCACTGTTCACCTGCGCCGTAACATCTCCTTCTCTCTCGTTTCACCACCTCTGATTCTCTCTCTCCCAGTCTCAAAATCTCTCAGATTCTCTCCAACCATTTTCTATCATACTCAAACATCGTCTTGTTTTACATCTCACAAAATAAATGAATCAAAACAAACAACTACAAAAACAATAATGCACATCCTCTGGAAATGACTCATTCGTCCTCTGACATTCTTGAGGACCGGTAGTCGCTGATGAAGCTTTTTGAAGAACTTCTTGAAGGCGTAATGAAGGAGATGGTTGGATATTTTTGGAGATGAAGTTGAAGATGAATACCGTTCTTGGAGATTCTGGAAGTGGATCTGGGGAGCTCAAGGAGATATCGATTGTTTGTAGATTTTTTGGAAGAAAACGCTATGAAGAAACTGGTGAATCGTTTGGTGTTGATGACGAAGATCTACGAAAGTTGACGAAGCTTCGTGGATGAGTTTCTTGTTGAATGTTCTTGATGATGAACAATCAATGCCGATTCTGTAAATCTCAGGAAGATCTAGATGTGGACATTGTTGAAGAACTGTGGATCCTGAAGGATCTGATGATGAGCGATAACAATTTCTGGAAAAAGCAATCGATGAACTCGAGGAAGATTATGAAGGCTCCTAAAGATTTGATGAAGATCTGGAAAGTGATTTCTGAAAACGGATGAAGACTGGAAAAATTGGAGAGCTTCTGGCAATTTGGACGAAGACCGGATGAACGCATGAAGAACGTTGAAGATATTTATGAGCCTGGAGATAACTGATGAATGCAGGTCCAGATCGATGAATGGATGATGATCTTCGAAGATCTAGAAAACGATTACGATGAAGATCTTGATGATCATGAAGATATTTGGTATATTGATATGAAGATCTTCGAAGATCTTGATGAACTTTCCGGTGATGAACAGATCTATGAAGATCTGGAAAAAAAAACATGAAAATTCGTTGATGATGAGTTTTCCAGTGGAATTCCGGCGAAAAAATGCAGTTTCCGGCGATCTATTACGAAGTCCGGCGGGAGGTTACGGTGGTCCGGTGGTGGCTGCATGGCCGGCGGCAGGAGGGAGATAGTGGAGTGTGCGCTGGCACACATGCAAGCAAGGGGAGGACGCGTGGAAGAAAGAGAACATGCAGAGAGAGAGGAGTGGACAAGTGGAAGGGTGAGGTGTCAGGGAAGTGGTGGAAACATGGAAGAGGGAGACTGATACGTGTGGCCTTATATGCTGATGACATGTGGTAGAAATTGGGCCTCCGAATTTGGACATCTGGCCCACAAACTTAATGACTCAATTGATTACACTTAAACTCAGTTAATGGTGATTAACTCATGATTAAGACTAAACAATGCAAACGAAAATTGATTAATCATGATAAAATCCCAATTAATTCTGACTTAAACTAAAGACTCAATTAATTGCAAATCTAATAATGATTAATACCTAATTATAAGAAAATGATTAATACATGATTAAAGATGGATTAAAATCTAAAGTATATTAACTCCTAATTAAAATCTAAAAACGAAATAACAATCCAATTAAATTCTAAACTCAATTAAATCTACAAAAGAAAATTAAATCTATTTATACAACCTATTACATCTAACCAAATTCAATTAATATCTAAGCAAAAATTAAAACAATTAAATTCTAACAAATTCAATTAATATCTAACAATGAATTGAATCTACCAAATTCTAAGCCAATTAAAAATAGAAAAAACCTATTAAACCTATTTAACTCTATTTAAAATTCTAGAAAAAGCTATTTAATATCTAAAAAAACTATCTATTAAAAGAATTAAAATCCTAGAAAAATAATTAAAATTCATTTAAAATTCCAGAAATTAAGAGAAAAATCGAAAAATGCAAGAAAAGCCAATCAAATCGATTAGAAAACAGATACGCGACCAGCGAAATCAGCGGTAAAAACCGGACACCGAGATGTCCGCAAAAACAACAGCGAGAGCTGAAAACACCGAGACGAGCACAAATTCTCAAAATTCCTACGTCTTAAGGGGAAACAAACAATGATTATAAGCAAAAACTGATAAATTGGTATTGATGAAAAAGATGTTTAGTAATTTAAAACTTAGTTTAGCTAGTTAATCTATTTGTGATGGTAAATTTCAATTCCAATAAGTTTTATTGGCTGCTCGAATTATTTAAAATTTCAATTCCAGTATGCATTTGTGATGGTAAATTTCAATTCCAATAACATATTTGTAGGACATAAAGAGCATTGGTTTTTGCCAGATAAGTTATGCTTTAGTGATGCCAGATAAGTTAAAGTGATGTCAGATAACATATTTTCACTAAAGAATAACTTATGATGGTAAAATATATTTTCCTTTCAATTTCTCATGGGATAAGGTAGAAGAATTCTAGAGCAGTAAATTAAACTACATGTTCAGTGCGTGTGGGCAAGTCAACCCCGTATAGATCAACTTGATTAAGAATATTAAAGATTATAGGGAATATTTTTTTAACAAATGTTACTGCCATGGATGTTCTGCCTTAGTAGTATTACTACGGTTCAGCAGAACAACTTGATTAACAGGGTTGACTTGCCCACACGCACTGAACATGTAGCTTAATTTTCACTGAACATGCACGCTTTTTATTTTTAATGAGTACATCAACACCTAAGGTATATTTGGTGTTAGATGTTGGAACTCTTGCACAATTAAACAAATGTTCCATCTTATATAAAACGATATATGGCATCATAAGTTAAAGCCATGCTAATCAATTCCAGTATGATTATTTAAAGTGGTGCCAGATAAGTTATGCTTTAGTGAAAATATATTTTACCAACTATTCTCATCTAAGGCACACAAGTATGTAACTAGTAGAATTATATGTTTTCACATCATATATAAAACGTAATCTTGTCTTAATTTTATATTTTATTTCTATTTGTCTAAATAATTAGTTGACTTTATAAAGAGCACAATCTATTGTTACAAGACTAATTAATTAACTCAAATAATCACAATTCTCAATCTAATTTAACCAGATTTCAGACAGATTCTCCCCATCTTTAAGAGATGCCAAAAGGTTTGATTTTTTCTCATACCTTAAGGAGACTAACACATATTTAAAAAGAATTAACTTGTACTTACATTATTATTGTATGCATCTTCGCTGACAAAAGACCCGTCAGACTTTTTATGAGAAACTGCATACATTTCTCCTCTACTGTATGTTCGTCCATCTCTCGATTCCTACGAATAAGAAAATATATTAATTATTTTTACCATCAGTAATACATTCAAATATATATAAATTTAGACATACCAACTCATGTTTCTTCCTTGCAAGCGACTTAGATCCGAGTGTATGTGGAGTCTTCAATTTTGCTCTATTTTGGGCATTTTTTTGAGCTATTTTTTACATAGTTAACAATTAAAAACATGCGTTATAGATAGGGATAACATACAAACCAGATAAATCTAACAAATAAAAGCACTAATGTTACCTGTGTTTTTTCTTTCCGCCTATATTGAACAAAAACAGCCCAATCATTTTCCAGAATGCCTCTGCATATTGGATAATTTTGAAGATTTTCCTCCAAACTGAGATCCCATTTATAAAATTTGCGAAACAATTGATGTCGGCCATCCTTCCATTTCTTTGCAGCAGAAGCAAGTATGAATTCTTTGTCACGCCCATCATCAACAAGAAAGTGGAGCTAACCATAAAAATAAAAATTAGTTAACAAAGCAAATAATAATCACCTTGAAATTAATTTAAAAAATATGTAATTGTTTATTAATGATACCTTTATCTTTGAATCATAAAACTTTGTTTTTGTATCCGCTGGAATATCCTTCCAACTCTCGAACATTATGGGAAAGTCTTTAAACATTCTAATAATTATACCTAAATACCCTGCTAACAAACCAGAAGCTGGTCCTATTGCACAATGATCCTTATCAAATTCAAGTATTATCCATGTTCCATCAGACTTTGATTTTGCAACCAAGTCTTTCACACATAAATGTGTATTTGAAACATAACCTTCCTCATCTATCACATAAACAAGTAAGCAAATTAGTGTCATAACTCAACTATGTAAAAAAATTAAATTATTTACAAATACTTTAACCTTAAATTACTTAGTAATGACATTTACATCCCAATACACAGATTTAGCCACTTTTACAACAGCTTCAGTCACATCTTCTACCACAACATCTTCAGCCTCATCTCCTACCACAACATCTTCAACCTCATCTCCTACCACAACATCTTCGGTCTCGTCTCCTACCACAACATCTTCATCCTCATCTTCTATCACAACATCTTTTGTAGTTTGTATTGGCAAATGCGTTATTGTAGTTTCAATTGGCATAGGGGTAATTTTAGTTTGGATTGGCGGAAGAGTTATTGTAGTTTTGATTGGCGGAGGGATTATTGATGATTTGCACATTGTAGCTGAACGTAGGCGCTTCTTGTTTACTTCAAGCTCTCCAGGTTGTACAAACCTCGGACGACCCTTCACAGGCTAAATAAAATACATCAGTGAATATCAATCAACAATTAATACAATTAATTTTTATAGACTAGTATTGAGAATTTATTACTAACCGGTGATGGTTTGGAAGAAGACGAAGGTGTTTTGTGAAGGGATTGAGAGAGCTTTGGAAGATTGAGAGCCTCTAGCTTTTTCTTATTCTCTGCAATCCTTTTGAGGCGAATTTCCTCATATGATGAAATCATTGTCTCACAAAAGGCTTCAACTGCAAGTATATGTATTAAAAAGACAATACACTAATAATAGTAAACATCAAAATTTTATATTAGTGACTATAAATTTAATAAACATAACGCAAACACAATAAATTAAAAGAATAATTTATGCAATAAAATATAGAATAGTAATGTCATCTCACGCATTAATTATGGATAAACAACAAAAAAACATAAAGTAATAATGTTAATTATAGCAACAAACTAAATTTCTTATCAATAAAAAAACTATATGTTAATTATTGTTATCATTTGCTGATGAAGTTCCAATATCATCATTCGAAAAAATTTGTTCCAAATTTTGTGATGGATATGGCTCAATGGGTGACATAATTTCATCATTTCCACCCATGTCATACAAGTCTCTTGGCTTCAAATGAACAGGTATGCTCCACCCTTGTTCATTCTCATCATCCACATAAAAAACCATCTGAGCTTCTGACGCTTGAATGTACGGCTCATTATCTTCATGTTCCCCAGAATGTAGTAGTTTTGTAAAGTTTATAGAAGTAAAACCCAACTTATCTATCTTAATGCCTCTTGGGTTTGTGGTATTAGCCCATTCACATTTAAACATGGGCACTGTGAAGCCATCGTAGGAAAGCACAATAATGTCTACCAATCTTCCATAGTAAGGGACCCCTCCAAATCTCATTTGGGTATCATTATTGCTTGAATAACTTCGCGTCCCAAACAAGCCAAAAACGCCACTATTTTGAGTTTTTAAAAGATTATCTCGTTCCAATGTTCGAAATTTGAATCCATTGACATTGAACGCAGTAAATCTTTTAACTTTATCAAAAGGGCCATAAGCAAGGCTAATGAGAACATCTTTATCTGGTCCATGAATGTTGTCAAGATTGTTGCAAATCTATACACGATACAACATCTAATTAGTCTTGTTATTATTAAAATCCAATTCAATTAAAACATCTATTTTTGTACAAAAACTCACACGATTGCGGAACCAGTGAGCAAATTCTCTATGAACCTTCTTATCTATCTCAGCAGCACTTCTTTGACTGCGCTTCAGTTGATTCTGAGTAATACTTCGGAACTGCCTATTTGGTTATTTGATATTAGATGTAAAAAAAAGTATTAATAATGCAAATGAAACTACTTAAATGGCATAAACCTACTTACTTTAGATAGTCGTCAACTATTGGACAATTCGTTAAAATGTGTCTATGAGACTGCAACTTTTCAATTGGTGTTAGGGTGTAATAAGAAGATCCACCCACGGGTTTTCCAAATATAGGAAATAATTCGGCTACACGTGATCCTGTTTGGATATCACCAATAGGGTCATCATCTACACGTCCAGGTTGATTCCATCTAGTTTCAATATTTTCTAGATATCTTGAACAAAATGTAAGAATCTCTTCAAAACGGTATCCTTCTGCAATAGACCCTTCTGGATTTGCCTTATTACGTACATGCGATTTAAGTTTTCCCAAGTATCTATTATTGAACCACAATACTATCGGTTAAAAAAATCTTTCTACTTTATTAGTTAGTAACAATAAAATAAAATCACATAGTTTACCTTTCAACAGGATACATCCATCGATAATGAACAGGACCTCCAAGTTTAACTTCTTCAACAAGGTGAACAACCAAGTGAACCATAACCGTGAAGAACGAGGGAGGAAATAACATTTCCATGTGGCATAAAGTAAGGACAATTTGGTTTTGCAATTTTTCCAATTCTTCAATTTTCAATACCTTGGCACATAATTGTCTAAAGAATGAGCACAACTCAATCAAAACTGCTGAAATCTCATGAGGTAATGTGTTGCGAATGGCTAATGGTAGGAGTTGTTCCATTAATATATGACAATCATGACTCTTCATCATTCCATTCACCTTGAGATTTACTAAATCAATGCATCTAGAAATGTTGCTCGAATAACCATCAGACACCCTAATATTCCTTAAAGTTGTTAAAAAATTCCTTTTATCTTTACCCATTAAAGTAAAGGCTGCCGGAGAAATTCTACCATTTTCATCAGGCCAAAGATCGGGTCTTATACCCATGTTTTGAAGGTCATCTCTAGCTTTAGAATTGTCTTTACTTTTTTGCCTATCATTTAGTAAAGTAAATAGGACATTATCACACACATTTTTCTCAATATGCATTGGATCAAGATTATGGCGCAGAAGATTATCCTTCCAATACGGAAGTTCAAAAAATATGCTCTTTTTTCTCCATTGTTGAGGATGACCTAGTGTAGGATCACACTGTGTACTATCACCTTCTATAGGCTGTCCCTCAAATGTTCTTTTTAGTGATTTTTCTCTCACTGACTTTTTACCAAAGATGACTTCAATATCTTTAACCTGTTCAAAAACTTCATGTCCAGATAATGTTCTCGGTGGACTCCGTATTTCTTGTTCACCATTAAAGCGGATCCTGTTCAATCTAAACCTGTGTCTCCGGTCAAGGAAACGAGGATGACCCATAAAACACCATTTACGGCTAGCTTTAAGACGAAGGGGTGTAGTTTGAAAGTTACACGATGGGCAAGCAAGCCCTGTGTATGTGTTCCACCCAGAAAGTGCGCCCATACCTGGAAAGTCACTAATCGTCCACATCAAATTTGCATGCAACTTGAACATCTCTTTCTTGAAAGAATCGTATGTATCCACGCCATTTTCCCATAACTCTTTCAGCTCTTTGACTAAGGGTTGTAAGTAGACATCAATATTATTTCCTGGTGCTTCTTTTCCAGGAATTATCATCGACATTATAAATGATGTTTGTTTCATGCAAACCCATGGAGGAGTGTTATATGGAATGAGAACAACTGGCCAAATACTATTGTTTGTACTCATCACACCAAAAGGATTAAAACCATCACTAGCCAATGCAAGACGCACATTTCGCGGATCTGATGAAAACCAAGTATGTGTCAAGTCAAATTTCTTCCAAGCTTCTGAATCTCTAGGATGCCTCAACATTCCATCGTTGTTAGCATCTGTTGCGTGCCATCTCATATCCTCTGCCGTCTTTGATGACAAAAATAATCTCTGTAATCGAGGTTTTAATGGAAAATAACGAAGAACCTTGGCAGGAATTTTTTTCTTTTTCTTGTTAACAAAGACTGCTTCATTTGTTTTCCATTTTGACGTGTTGCAATTTTTGCAAGTCTCCCTTTCTTCATCTTCTCCCCAATAAAGCATACAACCGTTTGGACATGCAGGTATCTTTACATAATTCAAACCAAGTTTTGTGATTGATTTCTTGGCTTCATGGAACGAACCTGGAATGTTTGCATATTCAAATGCATCTTTAATTAACTCTAAAATCATTGTCATTGCCTTCTCACTCAATCCACATAAACACTTTATATGGTACAACTTAACCAAAAAAGATAGTCTTGAATATCGTCTACACCCTTCATACAAAGGTTGTTCTCCTTCTCTAGTCAATTCATAGTACTCTTTGGCTTCGTTTCTTTCCTGAGTTGCACTTAGCATCACATAATCTTCTTGGCCAATCTCTAAATTTGACGCAGATGGTATTTCATTAGCATGATTCATATCAACTCCAAATGCATCATTGATCATGTTATGAATAGGATCTTCGAAAATGATAGTATCTTCAACCATATTTTGAGTAGTACTAGGGGAGATAGTACTAGGTACAACAAAGGACTCTCCATGATGAATCCACATGGTGTATCCCTGCGGAAATGGTGACCACATTAAGTGGTCGAACATGTCACTCCTACTCTTTGATTTTTTGAAACCGCAATGTTTGCAAGGGCATATTACTACGTCATTTTCTTTTGCACCTTTAAATGCAAAATCAATAAATTCTTTTATCCCTTGCTGATATGCAATCGATGAATGTGGCTTAGTAATCCATGACTTATCCATTTCTTCAAAAAATAGACATAGATAGATACAAGAATAAAGTTCAAAGCAAATCCTATAAAAAAAACAAACACTCTAAATACAAATATTATTTAGAGTATAGTGAAAATACAGAATGCGAGTATAGTGGACTTGAACATCAGGTAAATTTCATTTCACAGCAATACATGTCATATACCATTATCCAAATCGTGATTAATATAATTTGCTTAGAATTTTTGGATTATAGGTTGTGAGGGGTGTAGTAGAAAGTATCAAAATTATTACACGCCAAGCAAGTACAAGGGTGGCTGAGTATGCTTTTCACTACACCAAGGCACATGGAAGAAAGAGGGTATCGAGCAACAAAGTTTCTAACCATCACACTGTCCAAAAGTTGGTGCAGGCTTACATTGCAGCTAGAAACAATTCCTTTCATCGGGCCTTGTCTCTGCCAAATAATAATTTCCACCATTTCACCCACATCTACCTCAGGAAATCTCTGAGAATCACCTTTTCCTCCTTTACCACTTCATCTTCTATTTAAAATCTTAGAATACTCTTTATCTACTATGATTATAGTGTGTCAATATGTTGCAAAGCATTCTTTCTTTCAAATCTGAAACAAGCTTTAAGGAAAAAGTTGCAGCTCAAGAAGCTGAAACAGGGATGTTTGTAACTGAATCTATCGGGGATGTTTGGCATTCGAAAGACTCTGGTGAAGGTTCAATACATGCTCTGAAGCTGATTTCTTAAATAAATTGCTTTGAAGAGCCATCATCCTATTGCCATGAGGGATGTTTGTAACAGAATCTATCAGTAATTGCAGAATATGAATTGCCGGGAGGAAACCATGAAGAATAATTCCCAAATTCTGGTTTCCAGAATGGAGTTTCTGTCTTTTGTTGTTACTATCTATCTATCGATGCTCATTCATTTTAGCATAATGTTTGTTACTATCTCTATTTCTTTCTCAAGTTCTTGAAATCTTTTATAGCTGACTCAAAAGTTAGTGGTTAACTCATGCAATTACTGTTAATTAGATTTTGTAAACTTGTTAAACTTACATATAAAATAGATATTTCAATCCTTCTCTAAGGGATCCAAACTGCAACATTTAGTCAGGTTCTAAGGGATTCAAATCTGCACTACTGATTGTATTCTACTGCAGGACATAAATCAACTAAACAAATATGCATAGCAAGATCAAGAACAGCATTAGTACGAGCCTATAGAACAGATCCTGTTCAAGTAAGGTCATGACATGCTGTCTTCCCATTTGAATATATAATCATTTCGTTAAAATACTACGCAAGCAATGTGGAGCGATATGGTATGTACTTCTACTGGTTTCCAGAATGGAGTTTCTGTCTTTTGTTGTTACTATCTATCTATCGATGCTCATTCATTTTAGCATAATGTTTGTTACTATCTCTATTTCTTTCTCAAGTGCTTGAAATCTTTTATAGCTGACTCAAAAGTTAGTGGTTAACTCATGCAATTACTGTTAATTAGCTGCTGTAAACTTGCTAAACTTACATATAAAATAGATATTTCAATCCTGCTCTAAGGGATCCAAACTGCAACATTTAGTCACGTTCTAAGGGATTCAAATCTGCACTACTGATTGTATTCTACTGCAGGACATAAATCAACTAAACAAATATGCATAGCAAGATCAAGAACAGCAGTGCGCCTCAGTTGCTTCTTTGAGAAAAAATTGTACAAGTAATGTTGATAAGTGGGTCATGGGGTGCATTTTTGCTGAGCTGTTGACCTTGAAGCTACTATGTCAAGGTGCATAAGTCAAAGCTACACCAAATCCTTTTCAGCTTTATCAACTTGACAAGATATTCAAGATGTTCTAGAGTTTAATATCTTTTTCATGTCCTCAGTATGATTTAATGGGAATAGTCATGTCATGGAGTCATGAAGAAGGGAAATGATAATATCCCATAGAACATTTTTTCTCAAGGTGGGATGACTAAGTCAGACGGTTAGTAAATGTCCTAAATCTTACCATTATGATTTAATAGGCACATGGAAAGAATCATGCGATTTAAAATAATCTTACTGAAAAGAATCATGTTGGTTGGAGGATTGGTATTAATACTTAGGAGTCGTATGAGATGTCGTATAACCAAGACTTTCTTTTGGACTAACTCCAACTTCAACATAGCAAGGATGTACAATAGTGAATATCAAAACTTTCTTTTGGACTAACTCCAACTTCAACATAGTTAGGATGTAGAGCAACTTATCATTGGCAGGACAAGAGATCCAGAACTGCTGAACATTTTTAGGGATGACCTCATCCTTATGGTTTTCCTTTTCGGCCAAAGTCAATACTATAGCGTTGTGTAAAATCAAATTTTTTAGTTTGTCAACATCGGCCAAAGTCAAATTTTTTAGTTTGTCAACATCCTTATGGTTTTCCTTTTCGGCCAAAGTCAATACTATGTGAGGTGTTAATGATTTGATGTTAAGAGAGGAAATGGCAGAAATAAAGAAGATGCATGATTTAATTCAAAAGTATCAACTAAAGGGCCAGTTCAGATGGATTGCTGCGCAGACTGATCGATTTCGCAACAGAGAGCTGTATCGCTGCATTGCTGATACAAAGGGAGCTTTTGTGCAACCTGCTTTGTATGAAGCATTTAGATTGCTACTAATCAAGGAGGTCCGGAAGAAATAATCATGCAACCTGATTATATTCTACTGCAGGACATAAATCAACTAAACAAATATGGAGGCTGATTTAAACAAGCTGATTTAATAAGCTGATAAATATGGGAAACAAGCTGATAACTTAATGAACTTAAGAGGTATACTAAAATTTCCAATAATTAGTTTGATCTGAATCTTATTCATACGAATCTTAGTGGATGATTACATTTGATTTCGATATGTAGGTGGGTTGAAAAGTGTGGTTTGAGTAATATGGGATTCGGCAGAGAAAAAAGCACTTATTGTTACTTTGCTGTTGCTGCAAGTTTAACATCCCTCCCTCACGACTCTTACGTTCGAATGCTTATAGCTAAAACTGTAATTATAATCACAGTTATAGATGATTTCTTTGATATTGTTGGTTCTATCGATGAACTAGAAATCCTCACCGAAGCAGTAGTTGAATTCAGTGATTCTCACTTTACCATTTTTCTATCTCAACACTAATTTGGCTACTATGAAAAATTATATCTTTCTCAAAAAAATTCTATAGAAGATCTAGTCTAAAATAACACAACCCGATATTTCAATTTAAATCGCAAGTATATTATGAAATTATGAAGCCTGTTCTGAATTATAAACAATGTATCAAAAATATAGTTTAAACTCCTAAACAAGCAAATGACTCAATCAAACAACAAGCACAATAGAGAAAGCAACCGCCGCAGCTAGACATGATCACCGAAAACAAAATCGAACCTGACATCAACTCAGGACAAAACCATTGAATTAACAGCACACAAGATTTCAAATAAAGGTCCTATACCAGAATTTGCTACTGCAACCCTTCAACATCAAGAAACTCGATCCGACACGTCCACACAGATAAATAATCCATTTTTTTTACACAAATTTAACTCTCAAGCAGAGAAATCTAACACATAATGCTTAATCAAAACCAATTAAATACAAAATTCAGAGTAAAATCCAAACCAGAATCCGATTCAGGGTTTGAGAAGACAAACCTGTAAAGATTTGAATTGATGGTGGTTGTTTTGAGGGTGATTCGGTGATTCGCAATGACAGCTTCAGGTTGAGAAAAATGTCAGTTTCCCTTCCCTCTTTCTCCAAGAACGTGAGCGGCAAATTCTTAAGTGAAAAATACGTGGCTGAGTTTTTGCGGGAAGACGAAACTTTGGAGCACGACGGTTGATATTACCGTCACAAGATTGAACTAACGACGGTAGCTCCAGTCGTTTTATTTTAATATTTTTTTTTATTTCTCTATTTTGACTGAATTATTTTTTTTATCTAGTATTTTATAATATTATGATTATGAGTATATATAATTTAATTTTATATTTAACTTTTATTATAAAAATTGTTTCTAAAATTTTGATGTATAGTTTAATTTTAATATTTTAATTTTGGATATAATATTTTGAATTTAATTTTTACTATAAAAATTGTTTTTAAAATTAAAGTTTATTTTGAGTATATATAATATTTTCATTTTTATGTATTTTAAGTTTAATTTATTACTATAATTATATTTTATAAATGATTTTAGTCATTTATTTATTTAAAATACATAGACTTATTTAGATCCGCTATTGGTTATAGTTTGTGTTACTGGGTTTAAGGGGCGACAGTTGTTCTACCGTCGGGACATAAAATTTAGGGCGGCACTTGAGACAGTCATGAACTTATTTGTAGGACGGCTTAATGATAACAGTCGCAATATTTAATAATCTTTTAAAAATATAAGGACGGTAGGTGTATACTGTCATGAAACGCGTCTCTATATTAGAGTTACGACAGTTATCAAGTAACTGTCGCAACTTTTGTGTCGTAAAACTCTAATTTTCTTGTAGTGACAGGCCAATAAGAAAACGTGATGCATCTATATATACAGGTGAGATGTTGGTTGGACCATCTAAGGGTCTACTCATGGATGAAATATCTAGTTGTTTGGATAACTTATCAAGTTATGGAAGTAGTATGTCCAACTTCTCAAGGGAACTATTGTGATCTCGCTCTTGCAGAGAGTGCCTGAGACTTACGATATTTTCGAAGACATTATACTACTCTCTAGGGGACATATTGTGTATCCAACCAGGTCCTTGGTTGTTCGAAAATTAATAGAAATGAATCTAACTATAGAATTGAACGAATTATTCTCTCTAGTTAATGAACAACGAATTATTCTCTCTAGTTAATGAACAAAACTACAATTTATCAAAGAGTTCGATAATCAAACCGCAATTTACCAAACCAAAATTTAACGAACCAAATTGTAGTTAACTAAAAAAATTTATTATATATTATTACTTGGTTATATTGGAACTTTGGTTAAATAGCATTATTGATTTTTTTAACATTGAAGTTTATTTTAAATTGTAAAAAATTAATTATTTAAAAAGCCAACTTTTTTTAATCGGTAATAATATTTAATTTTTCATGTGGGTGATAAATGTTTTAAAAAATAATTTATAATGAAAATTCAATTTTATTGGAACATTATATATATATATATATATATATATATATATATATATATATATATATATATATATATATATATATATATATATATATATATATATATATATATATATATATATATATATATATATATATATATATATATATATATATATATATATATATATATATAGGTTTTGAAAAATTAATTTAAAATCTGATTTGAGTGGTACGATCGTTCAATAATGTTTAATATGGTTTGCTTTTTTATTTTTCGATGTGTTTGAGATTTTAATTTGACTTAATTAGAATTTAAATATATTAAAAGCAAAATATTTATTTATTAAAATATATTAAACTATCTAAATATGCAAAATTATCTATTTATTAAATATTTTAAAAGCAGTTAAAGTCGTTATTTGTTAAAACATATTAGACTATTTAAATATGCAAAATCATCTATTTATTTTATAATAATTTGTAGATTTTTTTATATTTATAAACAAAGACAGTGTAATTTAAAAAAAAAGAAACAAAAACTTCATGTTGAAGTCAAGATTGATTTACATACGACTGTTTAGAAAAATATTATTCATAAATATAGTAAATTATAACATATTTAAAAAAATGAGCAAGAAAAAACTCAATATTAGAGAAAGTTTTTGGAGATGCGGAGAAGCCAGTTTGCATGGTTGATATTATGATTACATGTTTCAACAAAAATTTTCCAATTGTATTACATTTTGAGATTGAACCAAATCCTTGATTGACTTGGATATACGTTTAAAAGTAATTATTGAGAAACACATAAACATCAAGTAGCATAGCATAAAAGCAATTATTGAGAAACGCATAAACATCAAGTAGCATAGCATAAAAGCAATTATTGAGAAACACTGAGAAACACGTAAACATCAACATCAAGTGCATGCATGTATGAGTGGAAAATTCTGATGAAGTTGATGTAATCTTGCAAAGTTACATACCTTTCTTATATTGAGAGATTATCACACAATTATTTTTATGTTTTATATTGTACTTTTGAATTGCAATTCTGCCTGACATATTTAAAATTATATTGTTTCCGTTCATTACATTAGAAGTATTTCAATTTTAATTCAAATTTTCACAGGTTATTATATCATTGTTATTAATTTCCGTTTATCGTATTTTAGTTTATTTGTCCTTAATTTCAATTGCTATAAATTTTATGTTTAAGTCTCGAAAATTGTCCGGTTAAATCTCTTTAAGGTTGGTATATGATGATCGTTGTTCTGACAGGACTCGGTAATTAAATTGACGTTAACTTTTTATAAATTTCTCTTCTGACTTTAGTTTTCAATATTAATTCAAAATGTTTTGCACGAGAGTGGAAAAAAATAAAGGTTCGAGCCGATAACGCGAGAGTGTGATGATTGAACCGAATAGTGAAAATTGGGCATTGATCCTAAATACAGCGAGAACACTTTAGGTATCAATTAGGACTTATTTAGTTTTCAAAAAATTCTTTTTAATTGAAATGGGCGAGCGAGAGAAAAATCTCATGGTCAGAAAGTGTAGCTTTAATCAATAGCGCAATAGTGTGAGATGAAGTTTTTAAACTGGTATTATCTACTGAAGGCAAATTAACCGTTAACTAACGCCAATGAATTACAAAGTCCTCAAGATGCACGGAATCACATTCCAGTCTCTCTTGTCTGATATATTTTTTAAATCTTATTTTAGTTTTAGTTTTAATTTTCCCTAACTCAAAAATTCATTAGCCTTAACTTTACACAGTAGATTTATTATTAGTTCCCGTAAATTTGATATCTTTTAAAATTATACGATAGATTATATACTTGTGGTTAGATAATCCGATAGACTCGTAAAATCACAATTAATAATTTTTTATTATGATTAAGTTCGGTATAATTCAATTCTTTAAAAGAACTATACCATATACTACCCTAATTATGGATGACTTTTTACGAGAAATAAATTTATTTTTGCCTTATTTAAAATGAACAACTTAGTGAATCACTTTCAACACAAACACTTATCATATAAATTTATATATATAAGTTGTTTCTCTTTAACAAAAGATAAAATAAAATAAAACTGTTTTCATATTGACTTTTAAGTTATATAAAATGAATCTTAAATGCAGCTTATCAAACTAATTAAAAAAAAAGTTAAATTTATATATATAAGTTGTTTCTCTTTAACAAAAGATAAAATAAAATAAAACTGTTTTCATATTGACTTTTAAATTACCTTGAACGGCATATAAAATGAATCTTAAAAGCAGCTTATAAAACTAATTAAAAAAAAAGTTAAATTTATATATATAAGTTGTTTCTCTTTAACAAAAGATAAAATAAAATAAAACTGTTTTCATATTGACTTTTAAGTTACCTTGAACGGCATATAAAATGAATCTTAAAAGCAGCTTATAAAACTAATTAAAAAAAAAGTTAAATTTATATATATAAGTTGTTTCTCTTTAACAAAAGATAAAATAAAATAAAACTGTTTTCATATTGACTTTTAAGTTACCTTGAACGGCATATAAAATGAATCTTAAAAGCAGCTTATAAAACTAATTAAAAAAAAAAGTTAAAGCCATAATTTATATGCATATCTTGTTAAAACCTGCATCCCAAAAATCCTTCAATAACTTTGGGGCCTCAATGGAGATTATGCTCCTCATCTCCGAATTACCTCTAAATTCAAAGGATGAGAGATTCAAAGCATGAATAGAGAGTATGCTCCGGAGACCTCTGTTTTCAATCAATGAGCCATTGGAAGCAATATCCAAGACTTCCAAGACTTCTGTATTGAAACAATGAAGTATGCTCAAATGACGCAACTTTGCACTGATGATTTTGCATTCACACGTGAGCCAACACTGGCTAATGGTGACATGTTGGAGTTGGAGACATTTAGAAAACAGATGAGTTATGACATCACCCTCCCTGAGTCCAAAATTTATGACATCACCCTCCATGAGTCCATCCAAGACAATTGTTGTGACATTCTTGAGTCCAGAAAAGTGAACAAGATTAGAAATTTGAGCACATGTGTAGCTAAAGTTGGATAACTTATGAGACTTGATATTCAGCGTGTGTAATAGAAATTCAGCGAGACAGTCTGAGGAATATTGAACGGAGGAGAGATTTGATGCAATGATATCAATATTAATCTTCTCGCCAATGATATCCCCGCAGTTAATGTTCAAATGAAGCAATGTTGTACTAGTTATTTTTAAGTCAGATCTGAAGGTACATTCATTAAGAGTCAAGTTGTGAAGATGGATGCATTTAAGACACATATCCTGAAGCATATTCTGCTCGACAGGAAGTAGATGCAACACAAGAGTTGTCAAATTCTTCAATCCAGAAAATTCCATTATGCGGCAGTTCTGTAGGTGTAGATATGTGAGAGAATTATGAGAGTCAGACAAGAAAAAATTGTATGGCTCTATTTCAAAATCAGTTTCTTCATCATATGGCAATGGATATGCGAAGAGCAGCTCAATACGATTGACACCCTTAAGAACTCCTTTGTGAATCAATCTATCAATGACATGAGTATTATCCCGACCTAATGGAAAATTGATTCTGATTGAACTGATGATGTCACCATGATATTTCTGGATGAAATAATCCAATCTTGTGGCAAATTGAGATTGAAGCTGTTGAAAGAGTGGGGTTTTTGGTAACTCTGGATTACAGTCAAACATGTTATGGAGATCAAAATTGAGGTCCTTTCTTAATCCCCATTCGTGATACCATTGTTTGGACAATGCACTAGTTTTCACCAAAGTCTTCAAACTTAACTTGGAAAAGATATGTGATATAATACAATCAGGCAACTCAGTTGATTCACTCTTGACTTTTTTCACCATTCTGCCGTTGCTGCAAATTCTTCAAGCTTTGTGTTCTGCCTCCAAAACTAAATTGAAACAACCAGTAGGATTTATATCTCTAGAATTACGGTTTGTTTTTTCACTTCACTCGGCCTCCTTATAAATCTCTAGAATTATGGTTTGTTTTTTTCACTTCACTCGGCCTCCTTATAAATCTCTAGAATTAGGGTTTGTTTTTTTCACTTCACTCGGCCTCCTTATAAATCTCTAATTACTGTTTAAACATATCAATACATATATAAAATATTAATCTCTAATTTTAAATCTGTTCAAATTTATACACACCCATCAAATTGTTGACTTCAATATATTATATGCTCAGCTACCAAAAATATTATATAATATAGATATTCCGTTCAAAAATTTATTTCATTTGATATTAAATTTAATTTTACCTCAAATTTATGGGTTAATTTTTAGCAATACTAGGTTTCTAATTTATAGCGATTTAGAAACTGTGGGGTGTTATTTTTTAAAATATTAGTATTTTTATTTAATTAATTATTATTTTAATATAGAAACGGATAAATTTAATTATTATTACTATTATCCATTCTTGGTTTACTATATAGTATATTATTAGCATTTTTATTTAATTATTATTATTTATATCATTTTTTTAATGATAAATAATAATAAAAAAGAAGAAAGAGCACCCAAGTAAAGAAAACGAATACATCGAAGAAAGAGCAAAGTAAAAAATCACCCAACCAAAACAATCAAGAACCGGTCCCTAAATTTGGAGACAAAAACTTAACTCTGCTGACCACTAACTAGAGCTCAGACCGTCTGACTCACCATCTGCAGGCCAAAAGCACCACAGCTACACCAAGAATCAATAAACACCTCCAAAGAATCGCTACTAATCATGACACTAGATAGGATTCTGAAGTCAGTCAAAGAAAAAGTAGGTGTTCACGGATAACCAATCAAAAAACCAACTCCGTGTCAAATAAATACTCTTCTCTTCCAACTCTTTCACGTTTTTTGTTTTTTCAGCGAAGTGTTTCTCATTGCGCGCCGGCCAACTAAATAGACCACGCGACATCATGTCAAATTATAGAAAACACTCTCCTAGACTTAGACTCTTCCCCTAACAAGATGAACATATCATAGAGATTCTTAATATTCTTAGGGAGATCTAACTGATACCTTAACTATAACACCCCGAAAATTCTACTAGAATGTTAGTAGAATTTTATTAAACGTTTATTAGAATTTTTTGTTTTCTTTGAGATTTATTGTATTATTATTTATAGTCTTAATAAAATAGAAATAAGGATTTATTAATATAATAATAGTAGAAAATAGGAAGAGTTGTGGTTATTTAGAAATTATGGGTTAAATAATGAGAATTAATAAAATAAAGGAAAATAGTAAGAATAAATAAAATAAAAATAAAGCTTATTTTTCTATATAAGGGTGTCGGAAGTTCAGAGAACTTGTTAGTAAAGAAAAATGAGATGAGTTGAGGCAACTCTAGAAGAGACATTCTCAAGAATAGAAACTTCCATCACCAAGAGTTTAAAGATTTAAACTTAATCATGGTAAATGGGGAGGTTTTTTCATAATGGGTGTTTAAACTTAGGGATAGTGAGGATTCCCCTAACCTATTTCCTCTTGTATGAACTATTATTAAATTATGTGGAGTTTGATCAAAACCTCACTACGCCAGAATTGACATTTAGCAGCGCATACAAAGACAGCGCTTTATAAAAAAGCGCTGCTAAAGAGTCTTAAAAAAAAAAGAAAAAAATTTCATACCTACGACAGCGCTTTCTAAAAAAGCGCTGCTAAATGGGGGGGGGGGGGGGGGGTCTAGGAAAGCGCTTTTAAAAAGCGCTGCTAAAGGGGGGCCTAAGAAAGCGATGCTAAAGGGGGGGGGGGGGGGAGGGGGGTCTATGAGAGCGCTTTTAAAATAAGCGCTGTTAAATGGGAGCCTAAGAAAACGCTTTTAAAAAGAGCTGCTAAAGGGGGGGGGGGGGGTCTAAGATAGCGCTTTTAAAAAACGCTGCTAGGGGGGGGGGGGGTCTATGACAGCGCTTTTAAAATAAGCGCTGCTAAAGGGGGGTCCTAAGGCATACCTATAGCAGCGCTTTTATAAGCGCTGCTAAAGGCCAAAAAAAGCGCTGTTATAGGTTTAAGTAGCATAAATTTTACAATTCCCAATTAAATTGCAAAAACATAACAGTATTCGTCTTCTTCTTTCCCAGACGCGAAAACGAACCCTAACTCTCATTTTCCTTTCCTCCTTCCGTCCGTGCATTTCGTCCGTCTATTTCCACCACCGTCCGTCCATTGCGTCCGTCCATTTTCGTCCTTCTTCATCCGTCCGTCCATTTCCACCATCGACGCATTTCCACCATTTTTGAGGTATTTGAAGTTTTTCATTTTTCATATTTATTATTTTGATAGTTGAATGCATTATTGGAATGTGATTCTTTCTATTTCTTGCAAATGGAATGTGTTTTTAGTTATGGGATTTTTCAAAAGAGTGTGTTGTTGTTTATAGGTGAAGAATATAAACTATGCATCACCTTCATGAAAGCATGCTTTAATAGTAGAAAGGGAATAGATAGTTTATTATATTATATTTATTATAAATGAGTGTTTCAATTTCAATTACAATATATTTATTATCTAGTTTTTTTTAATATGATTTGTTTTGGTGGATTATCTAGTATTTTTGTTTTGGTTAGTTATTAATATGATTTTAATAAAATTTATATATTGTCTGTTATAGGGGTTATCTGAGAAGTGCAAGGTTGTGATTGTTTCCAAGCATCCTACTGTACAGCTTTCTTAGAAGTTAGTGATTTCTTTAAAGATATTCTCTGTTTTTGCTAAACTTTCATAGTATGGATAAAAATTGGATGTCTATTAATCGATTGTCAAAAGAGTACGAGAATGAGGTATCGAAATTCGTTAAGTTTGCTGTTGAACACGCCAAAGACCCCAGTAGGATCACATGTCCTTGCTTAGGTTGCTGTTATGGGCGTCGAATTGACGCGGTTCAGTTGGAATCTCATTTAATGAGACATGGAATTCATCGAAGTTACACATGTTGGACATTACATGATGAGATAAGTAACGAGAATGTTGAACCCCAGAATAATACGACCTCTACTTCAAAGGACAATGGTAGGGATACATACGATTGTGATCGAGTCGAAGAGATTGCAGAAGCACTTGAAGAAGATCTTCAAGATTGTCCCAAGATGTTTGAGAGGTTGGTAAGCGATACAGAGAAACCGTTGCATAAAGGTTGCACTACTTTCAAAAGATTGTCTGCGGTACTAAAGTTGTACAACTTAAAGGCGAGTAATGGATGGTCGGATAAAAGTTTCATAGAGTTGTTAGCCCTACTTCAAGAGATGCTTCCGGAGGATAATGTTCTTCCCAATCGAACCTATGAAGCTAAAAAAATGTTATGCTCTATTGGTATGAGCTATGATAAGATACATGCTTGTCCAAATGATTGCATTTTGTTTCGAAATGAGTATGCATCATTAAACGAGTGTCCTAAATGCGGTGTATCTCGGTATAAGAAAAAGTTGTCACCAACAAAAGTCTTATGGTATTTTCCTATAATTCTGAGATTCAGACGCATGTTTCGTAGTGAAACAGATGCGAAACACTTGACTTGGCATGCAGATGATAGAATTATAGATGGGAAGTATCGACATCCGACAGATTCACCACAGTGGCTGAAAATTGATAATGATTATCCTGATTTTGAAGAAGAAGCTAGACACCTTCGCTTGGCATTATCGACTGATGGAATGAATCCACATGGTCTGCAAAGTATCTCACATTCCACCTGGCCTGTAATTCTTATGATTTATAACCTACCTCCATGGCTATGTATGAAGAGTAAGTACATGATGTTACCTATGTTAATTTCTGGCCCTAAACAACCAGGGAATGACATAGACGTATACCTGACACCTTTAATCGAAGACTTAAAGAGTTTATGGGGTAACGGTGTGGAGGTTTATGATGGATATAGGAAAGAAAGTTTTAATTTGAGGGCCATGTTGTTTGGCACAATTAATGATTTCCCAACATACGGAAATCTATCGGGGTATAGCGTTAAAGGTCAATGTGAGTGTCCTATCTGTGAAGAAAACACAGATTGGACGCGGTTGGAACTTGGTCAGAAGAATGTCTTTCTTGGTGATCGTAGATTCTTAAATTCTAATCATCACTACCGTGGGTGGAGAAAAGCATTCAATGGAAATTCAGAACAACATAGAGCTCCACCTACATTGACCGGCAAACAAATTTTTGCAAAGGTGAAAGATGTGAGTACTAAGTTTGGCAAGCCTTTTGCTCATATGCTTGTCACGCGTGGGTGGAAGAAGAGGTCAATTTTGTTTGAGTTGTCGTATTAGAAGTCGTTGTATGTACGACATTTTTTTGATGTTATGCATATTGAAAAAAATGTATTTGAAAGTGTTATTGGTACGTTACTCAATATAAAGGAAAGTCTAAGGATGGCCTTAAAGCAAGAAAGGACTTGGTAGCAATGGGAATAAGAAATGAATTAGGACCCTTGAAGAAAGGAAATCGCACATATCTACCACCTGCTGCATATACTTTGTCTAGAAAGGAGAAAAAGATAACGTGTAAGTTTCTGAGTGAAGTTAAAGTTCCAGAAGGATACTCTTCAGATATTAGAAGACTTGTTTCTATGAAAGACCTAAAGTTAAATAGTTTAAAGACACATGATTGCCATGTTCTAATGGAACACTTTCTACCAATAGGTATACGTTCTATTTTGCCAGAAAAAGTGAGAGGCGCAATAACAAAATTGTGTTTTTTTTCAGATCTATTTGTAGTAAGGTGATTGATCCTGCGATCTTACCAACATTGTAAAAAGAAATAATTATTACTTTGTGTGAGCTTGAAATGTATTTT
Organism: Lathyrus sativus; assembly: GCA_963859935.3. Lineage (NCBI taxonomy): Eukaryota > Viridiplantae > Streptophyta > Magnoliopsida > Fabales > Fabaceae > Lathyrus > Lathyrus sativus. Next base: position 565,697,845 of record OZ012738.1, on the reverse strand, counting down.
CCTCCATCATTCTTTGACATAATGGTACATCTAGTTGTGCATCTTGTGAAAGAGACACAACTGTGTGGACCTGCCTATATGAGATGGATGTACCCTGTTGAACGTTATATGAAAATATTGAAAGGGCATGTGAAAAATCGAAGTCGACCAGAGGGATGTATTGTTGAATGATACATTGTTGAAGAAGCTATTGAGTTTTGTACTGAATATTTGTCCAACATTAAATCCATTGGCCTCCCAAAATCTCATGTTGTTGAAAAAATAGTAGGTAAACAGTTAATTGGAAATAAAGTTGTGACAGTTTCAAGGGATGAACGGGAGCAAGTGCATTTGTATGTTCTGCACAATGACATTGAGGTTGAGTCGTACGTTAAATTGCACAAGGACGTCTCCGAGGTTTAAATCTTAATAGAAATGAAAATTGGATAGTACGTGAGCACAATAGAAGTTTTATGACATGGTTCAAAGAGCATATGTTTTCAAAGTTTTATTCTGATCCCGCTTCAATAACGGAAAGGTTGAGATGTTTAGCACATGGTCCAAGTTTACATGTGTTTTCTTATAGCGCATACGCGATTAATGGATACACATTTTATACCAAGGAACAAGATGATAAAAGTACAATGCAAAATAGTGGTGTCACCGTGCTTGCCGAAGCAATGCACATTTCCTCGTATTTTGGGGTAATCGAGCGCATTTGGGTGTTTGATTATGAGAAGTTTCTGATTCCTATCTTTGGATGCAAGTGGGTTGAAAATAATAGTGGCATACGAATGGATAAGTCAGGTTTTTTGCAAGTGGATCTTAATATGGTGGGGTACAAAGATGAGCCTTTTATTATAGCCACGCAAGCTAAACAAGTGTTCTATATCACTGATCCGAAAAGTATGAAATGTTCTATAGTTCTTTTTTCCAACAAAGTAATCGATGATAACATTGGAGAAAAAGGGGATGTTGATGTTGAGAATGAATCTTATATTATGGATGATCCAGATGAGAATATTTGAGCAGACGAATCATATATTAGAAATGATCATAACGAGGGAATTTGGATCAATCCATCCGTCCCTGTTGTTAAGAGACAAGTAAACCACGTTCAAACTAAGAAAAGAAAGAGATGTTAAAGGTACTTGTAAAATTACATATTGTCTCATTCAATAAAATTACATATTATTTCTTATTTATACGTACCATGTTTTTCTTATTTATACATTTCTTATGTATGTATATATTTCTTATTTACATATTTGCATGTCATTCATTTTATACTTTGGTTTTTCTGAATTACAGGTAAATTATGGCCAGCAATGAGGATCTGATTACTCTCTAACTGCATATACCAACTCAGAGATGCCCCAGTCAGACTATCCTGAAAGCAGTGAATCATCAACTTGTCATTTTGCACAAACGAAGTCATTCTTCGGCAGAACATCACCAAATGTTGCTTCGGACAGCTATCTCCTCTGTACTTCTCAAATTTTGGCGCTCTAAACTTAGGAGGCAATACCAGGCCAGGAACCAAACACATGTCAGCAGTATTGAGGTTGACAGCATCTTTAACTTTCAAAGCTTTGACTCCTTCTTCCAACACTCGAAGCCTTCTAGCATACTCAAGAGCTCTTGGGTCTTCGGTCCTGGCTACCGGGATCTCTCTTCGGATATTCGCCATAGGGAAAATAACACCTTGACTGTTAATAAGAGGAGGGCGTTCATTTCGGACAACAAACTGCTCACGTCGATCTCAGTCCCTAACCGGAGGTTGCACAAATTGGTCTGCAGTAACGTTGTTCACTTGCGGAAGGTCTTCCACAGACATAGAGCCATACAGAGGATTGGTCGTCATAGTGAAACCCGTCAAGGTGTTACGAGACTGGAAGTGGCTCTCAGACATAGCTACCAATAACCTTCAACTGACTTCACTGCTCGATGCTGCTCAAATCTGCTTCAGCCCCTTGGTCGTCTTCTAACAATCAACAGTTGCTCAGGCCACACCGGAGAATCACCTTCAGAATCAAAACAACGGCTGGATCAGATTCTGGCTAGCTGGAGAATGATATGCAATATGATGCAAACACGTTTATGCAAATGTAATGCAATATGCAGCAAACACGGGATCACAGCCCCCACAAAGCTCTGATTACTGCTGCGCTGCTAACGGGATACGTTCGCTCTGAAGAGAAGACCAAGATGATGGGTAGGCTGGAAGTCAAGTTTCCTGCAAAAACCCTCCCACTCACGGGTACGGACCTAAACTGACACAAGTTCGGCATCCTATGCGGTCATCAGCATCACAGACTTTCAAGAGCAATGATACGATACCCAGAAGGTGTGGCATCATCATCCCTTGAAGCGGCCTCACTTAGCTGAATCTCAAATGATCGGTCCCCAGAGTCGACAATCCTCCAAACCAACAACCCCTCAAGCCCAAAGGGCTGGAAAAGAAGTCAACCGGGAGAACCTCGTCTGAGCGTGGATTTCATGAGACACTAGTACCTGCAAAGCAAGCACGCGCCCACTAATTTCCACAACTAATGTTAGGTACACTCAAGCCTGGGTCTGACTTCTCACTCAAAGGAACACCCCACCCAACAGCACAACAGCAACAGATAATAGCAAAGTGAGGAAATTGTAAATACAGTAATATACAACACACAAAAGGTAAACATCCAAAGACGAGCAAACAAGCGCTAGGATTGACTCGCATAGGGGACGTTGGGTCCCCAGCAGAGTCGCCAGCTGTCGCTACTGCGAAAATCAGCGCCGGCTAAACAGAAGAGTCGCCACCGTGCGTTATTTATCCCACAGGAGGGAAAGGAAACGCTCGAAGTAAACCTACCGCAAAGAAGGGAAAGGAATGGTCATCGCAACCAAATCCTAGATTCAGGAGTCGGTTGCGCAAGGGGAAGGTATTAGCACCCCTCACGTCCGTCGTACTTGACGGGATCCACGCTTGTTGGTTTGTCTAAAGGATGCAAAAACAATCTATCTACGGCTGCTAAAGCTAAACGGAAGGAAACTGACTCGGTAGAGCGTCGCACTCTAGGCCTACCTATTCTCAAGAGAGAAAGTCAGAGTCATCGTAGTTCGGGAAACTACGGGGAAGGTTGCTCGCTAAGACTTCACGTCTTGTGGCTACGTACTTCCACCCGGCGTGAAAGATCAGAGCTTACGTAGTTCAGGCTAACTACGGCTAATCAAAGGGTGTTCTCAATCACACAGGAGTGAGAGATTAAATTGGCTTGGAGAGGTACGGGAACCTACGGAACTTAAAACTACGGTCCAGTCTCAAATGCGCAAGGGCAAGAGAAAGGGATAATATCAGTCGTCAGCGGGAAAGTCTCGATCGCACGGCAGCGAGAGAAACAGAAAAGTTAGTTGTTAGTGTGCTCGCTAGGATATCGCATCCTATGCCTACATATTCTCGTTCGATACGAGAAATCAGAGCAGCTGTAGTTCGACCAACTACAGCTAAACGGGAGAAACGGGAGGAAGGTAAAAGGGAGGTAGCTCGCTAGGATATCGCATCCTATGCCTACGTACTCTCGTCTGGCACGAGAGATCAGAGCAAACGTAGTTCGACGGGAAAACGAGTCTCGATTGCATGGGGGCAGGAGAAGGGGTCTCGATCGCCTGAACGCGAGAGAAAAGGGGTTTCGATCGCACGGGGGCGAGAACAAAGAGGAAGCAGGCCTACGCCTAAACGGGAAGGAACCCGGGACACACGCGCAAGAACCTAAGACGTAGGAGCGAATGCGTCGCATGTCACCCAAAGGGTACCATACTAGACATCCTAGACGATTGAGAAGAAACTCCTCAACTGTCATTTCCTACGTATCTAACGATACAGCTCACAACACTCGACGGTTGCCTGAAGACTTGAATAAGAAGATGATGATGTTGAACGAAGCGGCTCCGTTGGCTCCTGACATGCGCGCAAGCTCCATTCCAATCTTCTCCTCTCTGGATCCTTGATGAGGACGCTCGAATCAGGAACAATGTAACGCTTAGACCGTCATGGTTCGACTTATATGAGAAATCGAACTCTCAGAGGTAGCATATTGATATCCGTGTCAAAGACAAGATAGAGAAATGATATCGAAAATCATTCTCCAATTGAATCGTGTCACACGGCCAGCCAGAAATAAAATCGAGAATAAAATCGGATAGAAAAGAAAATAGGAGAGAAATACAACACAAAATGGAAATAATAGCCTACTCCTAAATTCTACCGGAAACTATATCCTAAAAAGAAAATATTACAAGAGTATGCAATTAAAAATTACAAGGTAAATTCCTATACTAAAATATGAATTAAAAGTAATATCCTAAAAGAAAATTAAAACTAAATTTAATTCTATCCTTTAAAAGAAATTAAACTAAATCCTAAATCTTCTTTAAAAGAAATTAAATTCCTAAAAGAAAATATACCTAAAAATTTTATTCTATGAATTATAATATTCTAAACAAAATATTAAACTAGTCCTAAATAGCATTACAATTAAATGCATTAAAAAAAGATTAAAAGAAAATAAAAGTGCAGGGGGATGGTGAAAATGGAAAAGGGGGTGCAAACATGAAAGAGGAGTACATCCAGTAAAAAAGAAATGGGCCCAGCCCATCAGAAACCAGAACAGATACGGAAACGGGGGGTGGAACACGGAAACGGGGGGTGTGAACCGAGAAACCAATGGGCTTTGAAGCCCAACGACTAACCCACGCCACGTGTCTCTCCCTTCTCACGACTCAAACCCTAATCCTTCTCCTTCATTCCTAATTCACTGTTCACCTGCGCCGTAACATCTCCTTCTCTCTCGTTTCACCACCTCTGATTCTCTCTCTCCCAGTCTCAAAATCTCTCAGATTCTCTCCAACCATTTTCTATCATACTCAAACATCGTCTTGTTTTACATCTCACAAAATAAATGAATCAAAACAAACAACTACAAAAACAATAATTCACATCCTCTGGAAATGACTCATTCGTCCTCTGACATTCTTGAGGACCGGTAGTCGCTGATGAAGCTTTTTGAAGAACTTCTTGAAGGCGTAATGAAGGAGATGGTTGGATATTTTTGGAGATGAAGTTGAAGATGAATACCGTTCTTGGAGATTCTGGAAGTGGATCTGGGGAGCTCAAGGAGATATCGATTGTTTGTAGATTTTCTGGAAGAAAACGCTATGAAGAAACTGGTGAATCGTTTGGTGTTGATGACGAAGATCTACGAAAGTTGACGAAGCTTCGTGGATGAGTTTCTTGTTGAATGTTCTTGATGATGAACAATCAATGCCGATTCTGTAAATCTCAGGAAGATCTAGATGTGGACATTGTTGAAGAACTGTGGATCCTGAAGGATCTGATGATGAGCGATAACAATTTCTGGAAAAAGCAATCGATGAACTCGAGGAAGATTATGAAGGCTCCTAAAGATTTGATGAAGATCTGGAAAGTGATTTCTGAAAACGGATGAAGACTGGAAAAATTGGAGAGCTTCTGGCAATTTGGACGAAGACCGGATGAACGCATGAGGAATGTTGAAGATATTGATGAGCCTGGAGATAACTGATGAATGCAGGTCCAGATCGATGAATGGATGATGATCTTCGAAGATCTGGAAAACGGTTACGATGAAGATCTTGATGATCATGAAGATATTTGGTATATTGATATGAAGATCTTCGAAGATCTTGATGAACTTTCCGGTGATGAACAGATCTATGAAGATCTGGAAAAAAACATGAAAATTCGTTGATGATGAGTTTTCCAGTGGAATTCCGGCGAAAAAATGCAGTTTCCGGCGATCTGTTACGAAGTCCGGCGGGAGGTTACGGTGGTCCGGTGGTGGCTGCATGGCCGGCGGCAGGAGGGAGATAGTGGAGTGTGCGCTGGCACACATGCAAGCAAGGGGAGGACGCGTGGAAGAAAGAGAACATGCAGAGAGAGAGGAGTGGACAAGTGGAAGGGTGAGGTGTCAGGGAAGTGGTGGAAAGTGGAAGAGGGAAACTGATACGTATGGCCTTATATGCTGATGACATGTGGTAGAAATTGGGCCTCCGAATTTGGACATCTGGCCCACAAACTTAATGACTCAATTGATTACACTTAAACTCAGTTAATAGTGATTAACTCATGATTAAGACTAAACAATGCAAACGAAAATTGATTAATCATGATAAAATCCCAATTAATTCTGACTTAAACTAAAGACTCAATTAATTGCAAATCTAATAATGATTAATACCTAATTATAAGAAAATGATTAATACATGATTAAAGATGGATTAAAATCTAAAGTATATTAACTCCTAATTAAAATCTAAAAACGAAATAACAATCCAATTAAATTCTAAACTCAATTAAATCTACAAAAGAAAATTAAATCTATTTATACAACCTATTACATCTAACCAAATTCAATTAATATCTAAGCAAAAATTAAAACAATTAAATTCTAACAAATTCAATTAATATCTAACAATGAATTGAATCTACCAAATTCTAAGCCAATTAAAAATAGAAAAAACCTATTAAACCTATTTAATTCTATTTAAAATTCTAGAAAAAGCTATTTAATATCTAAAAAAACTATCTATTAAAAGAATTAAAATCCTAGAAAAATAATTAAAATTCATTTAAAATTCCAGAAATTAAGAGAAAAATCGAAAAATGCAAGAAAAGCCAATCAAATCGATTAGAAAACAGATACGCGACCAGCGAAATCAGCGGTAAAAACCGGACACCGAGATGTCCGCAAAAACAACAGCGAGAGCTGAAAACACCGAGACGAGCACAAATTCTCAAAATACACTTATTCGAACTGGCCTGAACTGCCTGAAACGCCAGGGGAGGCTGTAATCCTGATAAAATCAGTCTGACTGCAAAAATGTCATGCATGCGGTATGCGAATGCGAATGCCAAATACGTCGAAACATAAACCAGATGTGGGAATCGATTGGTCAAATTTTGGGGTGCAACAATACCCCAAATTTTGCCCTGAGATTAGTAGGTTCATTTCGCATTCCATTTCGTTTTGCATTGCATTTTAGCTAACCACTAACGGGTTTGTGTAGTTGATTGATTCTGTAGGAAAAATCACGTTGCACGCTCTTTAACTTAGGAAGGGTAAAATGGTCATTTATTTGCAGCCGACTGTCAATTTATGAATCTGAGTTATAGTCAGGAAATTTGAACCATTTGAATTTATTGGTGTGAATTGAGGCCGAGGGTGTTAATTCGAGGGTGTCAATTCAATTTAGTTGGATGGAATTAATCGAGAAATATGGTCATTTGAGTTTAATCAGACAGTTTGGATATATTCTGATAAGGTTGTTCATTTAAATTGCCAGAAGGTTTAATCGTAAGGTGTATCGAAAACGAGATTAATCGGATAAATTAGATGAATTTTTGAATTAATAAAAATAGCATTTTGTTAGTGTTTTCATTTCATTTTAAAGAAAAATAAAAAATATACATCTTTAATAATATTTTTCATTTCATATCAAAGAAAATACAAAAATATTGATTTTTTATTTCATTTGTTAATAACGATTTTTTCTTCATTTTATTTTCCATATCAAAAGAAATAAAGATTTTTTCATTTTTATAATGTTTTCATTTTAGTTGCATATATCAAGAAAAATAAAAATATAATTTTATTTCATTTTATAATGTTTTCAGTTCATTTTATATCAAAAGAAAATAACAAAAATAATTATTTCATTTTTTATATTTTCATTTCACTTTTAATGTCAGAAAAATAAAATATGATAATGTTTTCATTTTATTTTTTATATCAAAAAATGTATATATAAATAATAATAACATTTGCATTTCATTAATATCAAAATTAATTTTACATTTACAATATCAAAATAAATAAATAAATTTACATTTAATTACATTTTTCTTTTCTAAAATCATAAAAATTACTAAATTCCTAAACTTGTCCAACTTCTTTGACTTTTTCGAATTTCCGATTTTTTTGAACCTGCAAAATAAACGAACAACAAATTCTAATCGGTTAGATTTTTTTCGACACCCTTAGAAAAGTCTCATCATCGGGTGTGTCGGGAGGGTAACAGATTGCTCCGTCGCCAACTCCCGACTCTGATTCGCGACCTCGGCTAAACCGGCAATATCTGTTCTTATTTTTCAAGGCAACCGAAAGAGAGAGATAAAAAGTGCTTTCTAGAAAAAAGTGATTATCAAAAGTGTTTTTTTGAAAAGCATTTATTCGAAAAAGTGATTTTCCAAAAAAGTGGGTTTGCCAAACAAGGCCTTAACATAACTTTCCAGAAGTTCCAAAATCCAACGGATCAAATGAGAACTTTCACCAACGTAATTCCAGAAAAATCTCGAGCAAATTCAAATGAACTCAAACGTATTCATCAAAAAACACAACAACAGCGAAACCGAAATAACAAACTCGCCCAGAAATCTCGGCCAAACCAAATCTCCGAAAATCCTGCAAGTCAAGCTTAAAAATCGGAAGGAACAAGTCACAGATCCAAACCATAATAATAACAACATATAAGAATCATCATAAATCAAGTTCATAAGGGGAGAGGAAGAGGATATAAAGAGGGATTCAAAAACCCCTTAGGGTTCTTCATCACCATCCCATCAAAAAGAAAGAGAAGAAGAGGAATTTTATCTCCAAAAAAGAACCGCGATTTCCATTAGTAAGAAGTTCATCACAGAAACCCAGAAGCACAACAAGAAAGGGCGTTCATCCACCATCATGGCGAAAACCCAACAGACCATATAGCAACGCGGCGACCGTGAATCCATATGAGGGATCACTACCACCGTCGCCAGACTCAAAGACGGAGGACGTCACCATCATCGTCCGCTAAAAGCTGCAAATTCGGTCGTTATTTCGTAAGGAAGCCGTCATAATTAATGGTGTTTGTATTTTCATGATTTTTCAGGGGCATTTCAGAGGAAGAAGAAGACATGCAGGCAAAAGGAGGTTTCGAAAAGCTTTGAAGTAGGTTGACCATGACTGCGGCGGCACTAAAGAGAAGAGGAAGATGAAAAAATGAAAACCTAACCGTGCATCAGAAACGTGCCATTTCACTTTAACTTTTGGGTTTTTGTTATTATAACTTTAATTTGGGTTTTTTGTTATTATAACTTTAATTTGGTTTTAGTTTTTATTATAACTTTAAATTGGTTTTTATTATAACTTTAAGTGGTATTATTTTCTAACATTTAGTAATTTCATTTTATAACTCTAATTAATTTTATTTTTCATAACTTATAATTTAGTTTATATGACATTCACTTGACATTATAATGTGTAGTTAATTTTTTTTTAGCTTATAGTCATTTTGTAATTGATTTAACTTTTAGCAAATGGTAATAAAAAAAACACATTTAGGTTACTAACTTAAAAGGAAAATATTTGATTTAAAGGTTCGTGTTAATTTGTCTTTGTTGTTTCTTTTCAAAATTAAGGTGTTTATTTTAGTAAAATTAAAAAAAAAAAAAAAAAGAATAATAAGGAGTCTCTAATTTTCCCTTCTCAACTTTGTCCGACCGTCGTTCACCTGTGATTACTAATTCTTGGTTTTTATTCCAATTTTTCAATTGAAATTTCGCAAGGCTATCATCGCTTTATTTCCGTATATTTTGTTATGGTTGTAATTTACACGAGTAATCGTCACATTGCAATTTTCTTTACTGCTTTCATATTTTCTTCCATTATAACTGCCATGTAATAATTCGTCATTTTGATTTAATTTACCGACAAACCTTCCGAAGGATTAGGTCTAGCCGTTTGACCACCGAGTCAATAAGCCTAATCTTTGACCATTTCAAAACCCTAATCTTGCCCAGGTGTCCCGCCGTGGACAAAAATACTCTTTACCCTAGCATTAGGTTAAGGAGTCTCCGCACTCCGTTTTAGGGTTTCCTGCCGTGGAATACCTCTTAACCCTAATTTCAATTCAAACTATTTCAACGTAGAAGTAGGAGTCGCCGCACTCCACGTAAGCACTTCCTTAAGAAATACTTACTCCCAATTGAAACCTTGACCATAGTCAAGAAGTTTCTAACCTCCCACTCGAGGGGAACTGTGATTACTCTGATTCCATCCCCTACCTTGGATACGTAGGCACAAGATGCGAATCTTGGCGAGTAAACTTAGGACTAACCCTTAGGTCTCTCTGTCACCTTTAACCTTTATCATATATACCTCAAGCAAATAATAAAGCAAAATAGTAAACTTTAAACAAAAGGTTCCTGTAGAGTACTACAGAAGTTTAGGGTGCTAATACCTTCCCTAAGCTTAACCAACCCCTTATCTAGATCTCTCCCCACATTGTTGACGATGCAAAAAATAGGTTTTCTTTCTTTTGACCTTTTCCTTCGTATAAATCAAAGATCGGTTGTGAACTAAAAGATGTGATTCAAATTAATTAATAATTTATATCCTATTCTAACTGCAACAAGTTTGCACAATGATTTGTTAATAATTGAGAAATAATGAATGTTGTTGTTGTTCGGAAGAATAAAAGAAAATGGTTGAGAAGAAGGGTGATGAAGTTAATGTTATAATGAAGTTAGTATGTTATGAGAAGGTCATTGCAAAGGTATGTGGGGTTTGTAAATGATGGTGGTGTTGTAACTCACATGATGATGAAGTGGTGTAGAGAAAAAAGGCTCTGTTGTAGTTTGATTTTGAGGAAGTTAAAGTGAAGATGGGTTGAAGGAGGAAAAAAGTGGTGAAAGTTGGTATTTAGAAAACTAGCTAGAAAATGGAAGTTTGTGTGATGGTTCTTTAAGCTTGAATGTAGCTGCAACTGTTTTGATGTGGTTTAGAAAAAAAATGTGAAGGTGGGTGTTATGTTCACATGGTTGTTTTGCTCTTACACGAAGATGGTGAGTGAAGTTTCTGTATGAAAATGGAAGTAATCTTGTTAGCTATGAAAAATGGTTTGCAATTTGTTGAGAGAGGATAGGTAAGATGGTCGCCGAAATAATCGGTGATTGAGGGTCTTCACGTGTATGTGAGAGAGAGGTTGAGAAAGGTTGGTCTCAAGGGTGTCAAGAAAATCAAGAAAATATATGGCGATGTTGTGGTTTTGTTTTGATGTGTGGTAGGTGGTCCTAAGTTTTTCTTTTTCACTTCTGCTCCTTTTCAAATATCAATTAATGTGTGAGAGACAAGAGATGCCTTGGTAGACCGCCCTCCTCCATAAAGTCTTTTTTTTCTTTTTTTATTCTATTTTGTTTTAAATTCAAATTAGAGAGAGTGTCGTGATGTGTGTGTCTTGTGTAGATTTGTTCTCAATGCAATGCAATATGATGTAATACTAGTTTACTACAATTAAGCTAAAAAAATAAAATAACTTTTTAAAACTTAGTAATTTACTAAAAAGAGAATAAAAACAAATTTATATATTAAAAAAAAATTAAACATAAAAATAAATTAATAATAAAAAGACTTAAACTAATTAAAAATAAATGGTTAATTAACTTTTAAAAAAAGAAACTGGTTAAAAACGAATAAACAGTCTGGTATCGAAGTGTTCGAAAAAATAAAATGAATGCGCTAAAATAGTCTGTGCAAAATAAACGATTTGGAAAAATACACCGTTTGGTCAAATTTCGAAATAAATCTGGACCGAAAAAAATGCTCAGACTGATCAAAACGTGGTCGAATAATCATCAAAAATTAAAACGAGCACGCTAGGTTAAACTACACGAAACTTAGATTAAAATAAATGACGTCTGCAAGCTCGATTTTGAAACTTTTCGTCCACTGATTTTACACACAGTTGACTTTCAGTTTGACCGATTTGACTGTAAATCCGACAGGTTTATTCTGGCTGATAATTTGGGCATTATGCATGGTGAAAAACAAACTATACTATACAGATGATGCAAAGTTAAAATACAAGTTAAATGAATGCAAGTTTTAAAATGACTGGTCAAAATTTGGGTTATGACAATTTGACCACTTTAAATATTTTATTTTGCTAAAAAAGTAATACTCAAGATGATCAAATGTATAACAACAACTGCATTTATAAGCGAACCAATTTTGTTTCTCTTTAGCATGCCACATTGATCTTACCAGATCAAAAATGGATCAGCAGCCAGCCACACGTCGTGAGCTCATTCGTTTGCCGGTGGTGGAGAAGAGGAGGGGGTGTACCTGCAGGGTACTCCGATGCTAAAGTGAGAAACAAAGTAAGAGAGAGAACAAGTACAAAAAGAAGGTGCAGAATTTAGAATACCTGACACTCTAGTGAAATAGGGTATTTATAGTGTGCTTCTAGCGCTGGGCCAACAGTCACTTTGTGTTGGACTGGATTGTCAGGCCTAACACAAGTAACTGCCAGTGTCTACGTGGCGTAGGGAAGACCAGCACGTGACCTTCACCCTGGTTCAACTGCCTCGTGATCTTCGGAAGGTGGAAGACTGGTTCTTTAGGGCATGAGTAATTGCCTGATGACGCGTCCCTGCGTGGGGAACACGTGGAGAACGTGAAAGAGGTGTAACAATCCAATTTTCAATAATTGATTATTTGTACTGATTAATTGATTTAATGAATTATTGGATCTATTTAATTTATAAGAGTTAATGGATTTAACTGATTTATTCTATTTGGTAGAATAATGTGGGTTTACTAGATATTCTCTAATTAATGATGAGATGAGATATTTTTATGAGAAAATGAATTGGTAAGTATTTTGAGAGAAGAATTATGATGGAAGGAAAAATGATAGAAAAAGATATAAAAGAAAAGTAGAGAGAAAGGAAAGGGAATGAAAAACATAAGAGAAAGAAGAGTGGAAAGAAAGAGGAAGAAGAGAAAAGGGGAGAAAAAAAGGGAAAAGCTTGGAATCATCAAGAACGACTTCTAGATTCTGATTAATCAAGGTAAGGGTGTGAAATGTTGTTATTCTATCAATGTTTATGATTATGTATGGATTGTATGGATTGTTTGGGTGTTTTCTCCATTTTCCATTCTAGGGCATAGTGAGTTTAATCGATAGAAACCGAGTTTTAACGGTCAAAAATGAGAATAAATGGTATAATTTAGTCGAGGGAGGTTAGACTAAGACTATGGAACTTGTTTGGTGAGAATCGGTTGGTTTTGTGAAGAGTTGAGGATTGATGACAGTGAGGGTTTTTGAGTTCGCAGGCACTCGCTAGCACGTTCGCTAGGCGAGCTGGTCGCGAGCGTTCGCTGCAGCGAGCTTTAGCAAGTAGGTAGCGAGAGGTCCCAGACTTGGACAAATGGAATTAGTCTTCTTCGCTGGGAGCGAGTGGAGTAGCGAGCATTCGCTAGGCCTTCGCTAAGCGAGCGAGGTAGCGAACGAAGTCAGTAGCTTCTGTTTGCCTTCACGAGCTTGTTCGCTAGGTGAACAAGTAGCGAGCACTCGCTAGGGACTCGTTAGGCGAGCATGCTAGTGAGCGTGACAGCATTTGGTTTTCTTGAGATTTCATCCTATGTTGATTTCTTGGTTTGATTGTGTTCGATCCTTGTTGGAAATAAGTAATTGTGAGTTGTGAAACATATGTGGTGGGTAGCCGTAAGGCGTGAATCCTAGATTGTGGAATTGATTATGAAATATGGCCTTTTGGCGTGTATAATGCATTGTTTTAAATTGATTAAAAATGCATAATGAATTGTGATGAGGGTTGTTGCCGTTTGGCACGATGTTGTATATATATATATATATATATATATATATATATATATATATATATATATATATATATATATATATATATATATATATATATATATATATATATATATATATATATATATATATATATATATATATATATATATATATATATATATATATATATATATATATATATATATATATATATATATATATATATATATATATATATATATATATATATATATATATATATATATAGAGAGAGAGAGAGAGAGAGAGAGAGAGAGAGAGAGAGAGAGAGAGAGAGAGAGAGAGAGATTATATGTTATAGTATGTGAAGAATGCATAGGAACATATTGTGAATATGTGTGCATTGCTTGATAATGTGGTGATAATATTGAATTATGAATGCATATTGTTTGTATACGATGCTGTGAAGAATTCATGGGAACATATTGTGAATATGTGTGCATTGCTCGATGAATATGATGTTATTGAATATGAATATGTTATGTGTGCAATCATGTTATAATTCTTGAGTGATGAATTATTTGAATGCATGGGATTAAGATGCGGGAATGGTCTTAAGTGCATTTGGTGGTTGATTGCATATGCATCATTTAGTCAAGAGGCAATGTTTGCTAGTTTCGTGGAGACTAGTGACTTGTCCCAAACCTAGAAGGGTGGGTTTGAAAGCTTAGGGAACAGGCTTTTGTTGTTATCGATCTAGAAGGGTGGACCCGGTTTAAATGTAAAAACCGAAAAATGATAACAAGTGTTGGTACCACATGGCATTGAGTTGCATTGAGTCACATGGCATATATCATTGTTATATGGAATTATGCATGTGTATGAATTGTTGAATGAGAGTTGTGATTGGATGAAGAAACATAATTGTAAATATTTATGTGGAATGATGTGAATTGTGGAAGTGTGCATGATGTTATGCTTGGATTATATGTATATGTATGGCGATGTACATGAGTGAATTATGATGTATGTGTTGGTGATTATATATATATATATATATATATATATATATATATATATATATATATATATATATATATATATATATATATATATATATATATATATATATATATATATATATATTGTATATACATTGTGACGTATATGGATGACTTGTGGTGAGAATGTTGATTATGTCTACTCTAAGATTGTGGATATATATAATTATATGCATTGATTATTATGATAATATTTCTCACCCTTCTGCTGGAATGATGTCCTATCTGATATCGTGCAGGTATCGAGAATAGAGCTACTCGTAGTTGCATGGTCGTTGTTGGTGTAGCCATTTAGTAACTTAGTTATATTGGGTCGAGTCATGCTCTGGTCATGTAACACTGGGATCGTTTGGTTTATATTTTAGAGATATATTATGTATTCTATGTTATGTTGTTATATTCATTGGAATATTATGATGTTGGCCTTGGTGTCTAATTAATGTTGAATTATATGATGAGCATGGTTATTCTGTTAAGAGAATTATGATATAAAATGAATCCGCTGCTACATGTAAAGTGAAATTGTGAGAAGCATGATTACTTATTATAAGTGTTAATGAGCATGACAGATGGTTTTTGATGTTTTGAAAGTTATGGGTGACACCCTTTTGTAAATGCATAATTATTTACTCTGATTATTCATATATTTACCGTGGGGTTTAGAAGGGTGTTACATTAGTGGTATCAGAGCAGGTCGGTCCGTCCGGCCAAGTTGTCTAATGTTGTTTGTTCCCTTGTATGCGACATGTGTGTGAAAACACTGTCGGTACGTGTTTGTTGCCTAACCTTTGTCTGGAGAAGTGGGAATGACTCAAGTGGGGGAGAAACTTGTGCTTCTCCAGGATGCTGCAAGTGTGAAGTTGTAAGCTCAGTGTGTGGTTGAACGCTCTTATAGTTTGGTAAAGATGGTTTATGCCCCATCATGATTTCGGCTGTCTATTGACAAATTGAGGAACTGATCACCCTTAATCTCTTGTTGATGGTAGTTGGAATTGTGTTGGATGGGATAAATGTATCTTGCAAGCTTAGATAGCGTGATGCAGTGAATTGTCTTGAGTTAAGCTAAGTGCTTCAGAATTGTTTTGATGAGTCGGCACAAGACAATGTTGAGATGTTTAATTTTGATGGGAATTTTGAGTGTTAATGAAAGTGGGAAGTTGGCGGTTTACCGATTAATTGTGGTTGTCTGGAAGTTATCTTGACAAGATGGTGATACACAGCCAGGACCTGAAGTGGAGTTGTGATTGACTTAGTTACGGAAACTAGTCGAGAGCTCCATATTATATGTCTATTTGGATGGTCGAGGAATTAAATTGATTGAGTAGTTTTGAGACTTGTGTCTGGTGTGTGTGCTACGGCAACAGATTGTGAGGTCGAGTATGTAAAGGGTGGATGGTGACTTCTGGTGATTATTGAAGTAAGAGGTGGAATAAAATATTGGTATAATTAGACCTTTAAACATTTTAAGAGTTGGAGATGTGTTGAATGGCCTTCTAAGTGTGGAGATGTTGTTTTCGTATTTTTGACTTAACGAAAGAACTGTAACTTGGAATGACGCACGGTTCGAAGCGTTGGACGCTATTACAATTCTCTATGTGATGATGAAGTAGTGACATGGAATTAAGTTATTTATTGATGGAATACGTTTGGATGTTGTAGTGAGTGCGGAAAGTGCGATTCATGTTTCCGCCATAACTCATAAATTGGGTGAGTCAATGGTTGTGTTAACCGATGATATTTTGATATATTCGAAGAGTATAGAGGGTCGTGTTGAGAATCAGGAACTTGAGTTATCAGTGTTGGAGAGGAAGCAGTTATATGCCACTGTGAAAGAAGTTCAAGGAGTTTTGGGAGAGCTGTCAACAACTCGTGTGTTGATTTTTGCCAAATCCGACAGAACTGTTCGTTGTGTTTTGTGATGCTTTGTTAATATGATTGAGAGATATGTTAAGTGCAACATCAGCGAGTTTAGTTATGCTTGGAGGCAATTTAAAGTACATAAGAGGGATTATCTGACAAGTGATTTAGAGTTGGTTGTTGTTGTATTTGTGCCGGAGTTGGAGACTTAAATTGGTTAGTGTGAGATTTGAAATGGTTGGTGAATCTCAAGAGCTTAAGGTATTTTTTTGATTCGGAAGAGTTGAATATGAGGCAGAGAAAATAATTGGGACTCCGGAAGAATTATGGTTTTGGATTGAATTACCATTCGGGCGAAGCAAACGTGGTAGCTTATGCATTGACTTGAAAATCTTTGCATATACTGATGATGATGGTGAAAAAAGTTAGAACGGATTGAGCAATTTTGTGATATGAGTTGGTTTGTGAAGAGACTTCTTATGGAGTTAATCTTAGTATGTTGGACCTTACTAGTGGTATTTTTGATGAGATTCGATAAGGTCACAACTCTGGTTTGAGTTGGTAGAATGGTTGAATTTGATGAATTAAAGTCGAAGGGCTGACTTTCAGATTTATGGAAATGGTGTCATGAGATGTCGTGATAGAGTTTGTGTTCTAGATATTATTAAGCGGAATAAGAGTATTGAGGTAGATGGAGTATCCATCCCGATGCTATGAAGATGTAACCGGATTTGAGGAAATTATTTGACGGCCATAGTTGAAGAGAGAAGCGGTTGAGTTTGTATATGCTGGTTAGACTTGTTGAAAGTCGAAGTGTGAACATCAGAGACTGTTGGGCCTGATACAACTGTTGAATATTTCTGAGTGGTATGAGATAGTATTCTGATAGATTTTGTGACGGGTTTTCTGAAGAATTTGAAGAGATATGATTCGACTTGGGTGGTTATGAATGGATTGACAAGATTAACTCGTTTCTTTCCAATGAGGATGAATCATTCTACGCTGAAGCTAGCTAAGAGGTATAGTGAGGAAGTTGCGAAGTAGTATGAGAATATTGTGTCAGATGGGAATCTAAGTTTCATCGAGATTTCTGGGAGAGCTTGTAGATTCCTTGAGTACCATGATTGAAGTTGAACTATGCCTATCATCCGTGGACGGATGGACGTACAGAGAGAACAGTCCAGTATATAGAAGATTTGTTGAGAGCTTGTGTGTTGGATCAAGATGGATCAGGGGGTAGTTAATTGTCGCTGATTGAGGTTACCTACAATAATCGCTATCATTCTAGTATCGAAATAACATCGTATGAGGCTTTGTAGGGTGGGAGGTGTAGGAATCCTTTGTGTTGATGTGTGTCCAGCAAGAGTATTGTAATCGGACCTAAGATCGTGCAAGAGACGATTGAAAAGATCAAAAGGATCCAAGAAAGGACGTGTTTTGAGAGTTACGATAGTAACTGGTGTTGGTCGAGCTTGAGGTCTCTGAAGCACACACTGTGTTTTGTTGATCTGTATCATAGTGGCGCAGCGGAAGCGTGGGGAAATAGCATGAGATGTTCATGTGTCTAAGCTGAGGAGGTACATTGCTTCAGATGGATAGTGTACGAGTGAGGGAGGATTTGACTGTTGAGGCATTGCTAGTTCAGGTTGATGAACGAGAAGCAACTTCGAAGTAAAGGGATTACTTTGGTGGAGGTAGTTTGGGAGAAAGTTGGATTTGGAAGATTGGGATGCAAGAGTCATATCCAGAGTTGTTTGAATTAGGTAACATTTTCGAGGACGAAAATTCCTAAAGTGGGGGAGGGTTGTAACCGCCCAATTTTCAATATTTGATTATTTGTACTGATTAATTGATTTAATGAATTATTAGATCTATTTAATTTATAAGACTTAATGGATTTAACTGATTTATTCTATTTGGTAGAATAATGTGGGTTTACTAGATATTCTCTAATTAATGATGAGATGAGATATTTTTATGAGAAAATGAATTGGTAAATAATTTGAGAGAAAAATTATGATGGAAGGAAAAATGATAGAAAGAGATATAAATGAAAAGTAGAGAGAAAGGAAAGGGAATGGAAAACGTAAGAGAAAGAAGAGTGGAAAGAAAGAGGAAGAAGAGAAAAGGGGAGAAAAAAAGGGAAAAGCTTGGAATCATCAAGAACGACTTCTAGATTCCGATTAATCAAGGTAAGGGTGTGAAATGTTGTTATTCTATCAATGTTTATGATTATGTATGGATTGTATGGATTGTTTGGGTGTTTTCTCCATTTTCCATTCTAGGGCATAATGAGTTTAATCGATAGAAACCGAGTTTTAACGGTCAAAAATGAGAATAAGTGGTATAATTTAGTCGAGGGAGGTTAGACTAAGGCTATGGAACTTGTTTGGTGAGAATGGTCGGTTTTGTGAAGAGTTGAGGATTGACGACAGTGAGGGTTTTTGAGTTCGCAGACACTCGCTAGCACGTTCGCTAGGCGAGCTGGTCGCGAGCGTTCGCTGCAGCGAGCTGTAGCGAGTAGGTAGCGAGCATTCGCTAAGCGAACGAGGTAGCGAATGAAGTCATTAGCTTCTGTTTGCTTTCGCGAGCTTGTTCGCTAGGCGAACAAGTAGCGAGCACTCGCTAGGAACTCGTTAGGCGAGCATGCTAGCGAGCGTGACAACATTTGGTTTTCTTGAGATTCCATCCTATGTTGATTTCTTGGTTCGATTGTGTTCGATCCTTGTTGGAAATAAGTAATTGTGAGTTGTGAAACATATGCTGTGGGTAGCCGTAAGGCGTGGATCCTAGATTGTGGAATTGATTATGAAATGTGGCCTTTTGGCGTGTATAATGCATTGTTTTAAATTGATTAAAAATGCATGATGAATTGTGATGAGGGTTGTTGCCGTTTGGCACGATGTTGTAAATATATATATATATATATATATATATATATATATATATATATATATATATATATATATATATATATATATATATATATATATATATATATATATATATATATATATATATATCGATTATATGGTATAGTATGTGAAGAATGCATAGGAACATATTGTGAATATGTGTGCATTGCTTGATAATGTGGTGATAATATTGAATTATGAATGCATATTGTTTGTATGCGATGTTGTGAAGAATGCATGGGAACATATTGTGAATATGTGTGCATTGCTCGATGAATATGATGTTATTGAATATGAATATTGTAATACCCCAAATTTTACCCTTACATTTAGTCAGTCAGTTCGCATAGCATTTCATGTTGCATCCATTGCCCCTAGGGGCGTTTTGGTCATTTTAAGCAGAATTCATAATTTTGGGGACAAATGAGACATTATTCCTGGGGCATTCCCACGGATTGATTATATCAAGGTGTCGGCATGTTTTGATTGGTACCGAGAAACTCTGGTCAGAAATATAATTGGACTCGGGGCCGTTTCGTTGATGAAAGTTTGGATTGAAAATGAAGTGGATATTGTCGAGTTTGTTTTGAGAAAGCGAAAGTCAGTTTGAATTTATTCGGGGATTAATCAGGTTGTTTTAGAGAATACTTCAAACTCAATTCATAACACGAGTTCTCCCTTTTGTTATCATGTCTTGGAACGGGAAGTTGAGGTTTTTATGGTATGTTCAAACATTCAAAGGCGATGGGCATAAGTGGTATCTTTATTGCATAACAGTGAAATATTTCAAAGTTCATGACCTATGAAACATAAACCATTCAAGGCATAAAAGAAAATTGAGAGAAAATTGAATGGAAGGAAAATATTGAATTTTATTTCATTTGAACTCTTTGTTTACAAATTACAAGAGAATCCTAGTTACATTGTTTTCCTATCCTAAGACATAAGCCTAAAAAGCTAAAGTCTTCAACCTTGTTTTCAATGATTTCCTTTTCCGGTTACCTGCACAACAAAGACAAAACAGAACAGAAGCAAGAAAAGTGTTAGAGGTTGTTTTGACACTCTCAGAACAATGTCATCATCGAGTGCCGGGAGGGCACAACCGAAGCTACATCCTACCCCCACTACCGACCCGCACCACCAGTTCCCTCTGAAAGAGAAAAGGAAGTAAAGGCCGAAACAATCTAGTGGCGTCGAAAACTGGATCTGGAACAAGCAAGACTTGCTTCGAACAAATGCCACCATAAAAACAAGATAATCACTGCATAAAAGTCTCAGCCACTATCAAGTAAATGTTTCGAAGCAACATTGAGCGAAAACCCGGATGCCTACGGATCTCCGACTAGCCACGAAGAGGCCGAGTTGAACTTGAGTTCACAAGCTGCATAAAATTGAAAAGATCAATTCGATTCAAGAATAAATAAATCCATGGTTGTCACAGAAAATTGCAAAGAAGAGAGAGTCAGGAAAGCGCATCAGCAACAGGTGTAAAGTATCAGTTCAGAAGCCAAACAGGGCGCGAACCACAGCAAAAGGAACTGGGAAACAGGGCCCAAATCCGTGATGGAAGCCATAACCGGACATTAAGGTCAAAAGGGATAATCGAGAGTGAATCCAAATGAAGGCAAATCCGAAAGAGGAAAGAAGTAATATCAAAAGAAATCGAACCACATCCCAACCAAATCCAATCGAATCTGCGGCATATCACAAAATCAAATCGTATCACAAAATCACAATCCAACAATCAGAGGCCCAAAAAGGAATCAGAAGAGATTATAAAAAGGAACAGATACAACCTGATAAACCCTGGACGAAACGAGAGAGAGGGAGAGGGAGTGCAGAAAGCGGCCGCGAACAAAGAGCTGAAACCATCGTCAAAGCCCATCCGCGATTATCAACGAGGCAGCATAGACTCAGAGGAAGCGAAACCCTCATCATCGTCGCCGTAATCAACAGAAACACCGTGAAGACGAAAAATATCCCACCGAAGGAGGTCCGCCGGCGCCGTTTCATTCAACGACGGGCAGACATCCTTTGAGGCTCAGTTCATCACATCATCGCCCTTATAATCGTCCCATAAATCGCGAACGATCGAACACCATAAACCTCCGCGAAAATCACCGTCAAAAACGACGTAAGCTCATGATTAATGGTTACTATGTGGTTGTTTTGTTCTTTTCAGGTTCGAAATGAGAGAAATCGGAGAGGACAAGAGCATGAGAGATGAGAACAAGAAGAAACATGCGTCGCGGGGAGATTAGGGTTTTGAAACCCTAGATCCTTTTTTCTTTTTGTGGCATTTACACCAACCGGGTTGGGTCCGGATGTGATTACCGGCCCAACCTCTTCCTTTATGTGTTAGTTTTTATTTTATTTTTTTTATTTTTTTATTATTATTATTTTGTTTAATTATAAAAAATCTTTTCCCAAAATTAATTAAAACCAAACCTCTTTTTAAAAAGTAATCAAAAAAACCCTTTTAAAAAAATAAACGAACTCTTTTTTTATAATAATAATTTTTTTAAGAAACTTAACATAAAACATGTTTTTCAAAATTAAATTCTTTTTTCCATTCAATTTAATTGTTTTTATCAATATCTTTTTTAAAACCTTAACAAAAAAAAGCTCTTTTTCAATATAAATCAAAAACTTTTTCTTTATATCACAAAAAACGACAACGAAAATCTCTAATCTTGCACTTTTGTTTCGTAACTCGCCCGATGGCCGTCTGACTTTGCCTACTAACGCGTGTGTTCATTTTTGCAGCTTATTACGTTGTGTTTTTATTTAAGTTTCATTATTATTGTAACTGCTCCTCTCATGTAACCTCGCGAATCCTAACAATCGCGCTTTAATTTCTGCCTTTAAATTTCTGCTTGCATGGTTAAATTAGGACATTATCTCTCTGTTTGCATGATTCAATTATCTCACACTTCCACCAGTATCTTTGTCACACTACACACCTCCGAAGGATTAGGTCTAGCCGTTTGGCCGCCACGCCAATAGTCCTCAACTTCAAACCCTTTCACCTTACAAACCCTAAATTTTCACAAATGTCTCGCCATGGACAAAATTACAAAACTACCCCTAGCTTTAGGTCAAAGAGTCGCTGCACTCATTTTAAGGTTTCCCGCCGTGGAATCCCTAATTTAACCCTAATTACAACTTAACAATTCAACGTAGAGATTTGGAGTTTCTACACTCCACGTAAGCGTGTCCTTAAGACATGTTTATTCCCCTTGAGACCTTGACCACAGTCAAGAAGTCTCTAACCTCCCTTTTGAGGGGAACTACAGTTACTCTGATTCCATTCCCGTAAGGATATGTAGGCACAAGATGCGATGTCTTGCCGAGTAAACTTAGAATTAACCCCTTAGGTCTCCTTTCTCACTCGTAATCCCTTTGTACATATACCTTAAGAATAATAAAGCAAATAGTAAACATTTGAACAAAAGGTTCCTGTAGAGTACTATAGAAGTTTAGGGTGTTAATACCTTCCCTAAATTTAACCAACCCCCGAACCCTAGATCTTTCCCCGCATTGTGTTTACGATGCAAAAATAGGTTTTCCCTCTTTTGACCTTTTCCTTCGGATAAATCAAAGAGCGGTTGTGAATTGAATTGTGATTCAAATTAATTAATAATTTGATATCCTATTTCCACCGCAACAGAAAATGGCGACTTCACTGGGGAGTTCTAAAACTTTTGAGGGTTATCCCTAATTTGTTCATATTTATTACTATTTGTTTGCATGTATATATTGTACTTTGATTTGGGACTGTTCCTTGTGTTGTGAGATAAGTCCTACGCCCGGACTAGTGACATTATTATAGGATGGAGATATATTCGATGAGGCTTATAGGGAGTTGAATCCCGACCAAGCTGATTCGAGAATCACCGCTCAGTTGAGACCTTTTCGAAAATGGTTCGGTTGAACGAGTAATCGTGAAAACTTTTTCCATGGTCGATCGGAGTCTGTGATACTGGGAACCGTAGTACCTTTACACCATCTTGGCCTTATCTAGGACGTAGTGAGGGAACTATGTGGGAGTAGTCCCACAATGGTTGCTACGCGATACTACACTCAAAAGAGGTTCTCTTGAGAATATTATTAACCCCCGAGTCAATCGGAAAGTTGATAATATCCGAAAGATGGGCTGATGACTTTGGGCATTTTTTAGAACCTTGTTCTGCAGGTACAACTAACCTATAGTACACTCCTTTTGGGGATGGGTAGACCTTAACTCCGCTCACGTTCTTTTAACCTAGGACCTTATGTGTTTTCATGCATTGCATCCATAAAACATCATATCGCATTAAGATTTCATGGAATTCAAACTCTATTTATGAACATTGCAGGATACCATGGATCACCATAGAAGGCATACTTTGAAATTTACTTTTAGGGGTTTTAATTTGGAAGTCCTAGAGAAGCTAAGAGATTTGGTTCAAGATCAAGAAAAGTTCCAAAACAGATATGGAAGGCTATTGTCTTTGTTGAAGGTTCAAGTAAACGAAGGACTTCTTGCGACTTTGCTACAGTTTTATGATCCAGATTATCATTGCTTCACCTTCCCAGATTATCAGCTTTTACCTACCCTAGAAGAGTACTCTCAGTTGGTGGGATTACCTATCTTGGATAAGTCTCCATTCCCTTTCTTGGATGAAGACCCTAAAGAACGAGATATTGCTAAAGCCATTTGTCTAAGGATATCCGATGTCAAAAACAATATGATCACCAAAGGGGGGACCTCCGGTTTTCTCAAGGACTTCCTAGTTAAGAAAGCCCAATTTTATGCCGATCATAAAGACATGGTTGCCTTTGAGACAATATTTGCTTTGCTTATTTATGGGTTGCTGCTTTTTCCTAGTTTTGAGGGGTTTGTGGACCTTAATGCAATCAAGACCTTCATGAGGAGAAATCCAGTTCCTACGCTATTGAGTAATACTTATCATTCAGTACATCTTCGAAACTTTCATGGTGGAGGAATGATTACATGTTGTGTGCCATTACTATACAAGTGGTTTATTTCTCACTTACCTAAGTCCGGTCCGTTCTGGAGACCTAATCAAGAGCGTTGGTCGCAAAAAGTTATGGCTTTGACTCACTCTGATATTGATTGGTATAATCGCATGTATGATGGGATATCGATCATTGATAGTTGTGGAAAATTCAACAATGTGCCTTTGCTCAGTTTCAATGGAGGAATTAGCTACAATCCAGCCTTAGCTCGCCGACAGTTGGGATACCCCTTGAAGGAACCGCCTAAAGGTATTCATGTGGAGAAAATCTTTTTCAAAGACGACAAAAAGCTTCAAGATCAGATTCTATCTTCTTGGAATCATCTGCATAGGAAAGACAAAGAAAGTTTGGGAAGACCTAATTGTGTGTCCATGGAACCATACCTTCAATGGGTCCGAGGAAGAGCTATTGAGTTGAAGATGCCCTACTCTCGCCAAGATCCTTTACCTCAAAGAGAAGAACCTGTCCAATATTTCATGACTGAAGCTGAGACTTTGAAGATCGCTTTGAAGAGATCACAACTCGAAACAGAAGCATGGAAGAACAAATACCATGTGATGGTCAGCAAGTACGAAGAACTTCAAAAGCAGATTCAGTCGAAGAATGATGAGATACAATCCTATAAGAAGAGGAGGCTCTACGAATATTTATTTTCCTCCGGATCTCCGTCTGCTCACTGAAGTTGTGGAAGATGCTTTCTCTAGGATTTTCTAGGCTTTTATTTAGCTATTTTGGTTGCAAGAATATTATTTATAATCTGTCTTCAATAAATTGATAAAAGTTTCCTTGGTATTCCGCAATATTCGTAAATATTTGAATTCCATGAAATCTTCATTTGCATTCGCATTCTAGCATCTTACTTTTGCATTGCATGTGTCTCCCGATTTCTCATACGCGGTTTTCTCACCTTCCAGTTTTGTCACCCTAAGTTCTCTGCATCAATAAGACCCTTCAAAAGGATGGAAGATCAAAACCAAGAGATCAACCGTGTCAGCCATGAACTCGAAGATCTTCGAGGAAGTGTAGGGCAGATTTTGGAGATGTTACGAGCTCTTAGTGTGAAGGTGGATGCTCAGTCTACTGTTGTTTCTGAGACTACTAATACCGTTATGGAATCTCAACCAGCTGTTACTGTCGAGAATGTACCTCCTCACGGTCTTCAATCCGGTTTGGTGCCTCCCAGTGCTCAACCAGTTCGACGAGCTACCCCTCCAAAGTGCAAAACTCCTAACTCCGGCCATGGTAAAGGACCTGCACGTTCGAGGAACCGCAAAACAGCTACTCCTCAATCTTGGCAACATCAGCAGAGTTATGTTCAAGGTTATCCGTTTCCATATGTCCAACAACCCTATGTAGTTACTGTTGCACCTCCTTTCGATCAGCAGTTTCCTACATACCAGCCTGTGCAGTCAGCTCCGGTATATCAAACACCGGTTTATCAACAACCTTCCGGTTATCCGCCCATGCAAGTTCCTGTCAACAGTCAACGAGTGCCCAACGCTCCTGTTCACCAACAATCACAGAATCAGGTTCCTTATCCCCGTAAGAGGCAGTATAAGCCTTGTCCTCCAATTCCGATAACTTTCACTGAGTTATATCCCCATTTGGTACAACAAGGTCTAATTACCACACGTGCTTTGGGTCCTCCGCCTAATCCGTTACCTGCAGGTTACGACGCTGCCGCTCATTGTTTATTTCATGAGGGTGCACCCGACCATGATCTAGAGAATTGTTATGCTCTTAAGAACTTTGTCAGAAATTTGCTAGAAACGAAGAAGTTGTCTTTTAGCGATGCTCAGCCGAAAATCGAGACACCTCTCGGGGTTCCCCGCTTGTCAAGCTTAAAATCTGCAAAGTATGTTGTCCCCTCAGCAAATCAGTCGAATCCAGTAGTTATTCAAAGGCCTAGCTCGCTTCATTTCAGTAACCCTCAAGATGATATGACCGGGATCAACAAAGAATCTGGGAAGGTTATTTTGAAGCAACGACTGAAAACTGTTGAAGATGTGACCAGCATAACTGGGGCAAGCCATGACGACTCACAGTGATCGTAAACCAGACGTCCTTTCCATTGAGGCTCTGCCAAAGGAAACTGTTACTCTTGAATGCAAGATTTCATAAACATTTAGAAGGATTTTTCCGACAGTTCATTTGTTTATTCATATGTATTTCTCTTTGATTAAGCATATTTAGCATGTATGAACTTGTTTATCTTTGATTAATTAATGCAACGCATATGTTCGTCTTGAATAAATCCATTCGTTTCACTCATTCAAAAAATGTTTTTCATAAAACATAATGCCAACTTTACCCGATCTCTTGTTCTGATGGAGAATTGGGAGGAGGATGACGAACCTAAAACGTCAGATTTCTTGTCGTATGCTTTCAATTGAAACCTGCTGACGATGTAAGGCATTGTTTCAGATTCCAAACACTGGAGATATAAGGATGTTAATCCCTAGTCAACCCTTTGAGCCTTGAAGTAGGAGTTTTTCTTTCTTTTAAGAACCTTCATCCTAACCTGGGGCAGGGTAGGTTTCAGTTAAACCGATCGAGCACTTAGACTCTAAAAAAGGAATAGCAAACCTTCGAGAATTTATCCTTAGCATCTTAAGAAGTCCAATACAATGACTATCCCTCGGTTACCTAAGGAGTGGGGCATTCGCGAGCCTTTCAAAAGATTTACACGACTTGTGCAAAAAAATAAAAGCCCGCTAAGTCAAAACCTATGAAGGAGACTTAGGAAAAACTGGGGCATCCCGCTGGACTCCAAAGTCAGATCAAAAGACGTTGTCCAGACAAAAGTTAGGGAATAAAAGCAAAACAAGAGGGTACAGTAAATAATCCCTAGACCAATTGCCATTAGAAATAGGTGAGTGACTGCCATGTCCAAAGCCTTGATAAGTTCTCGACCATAGCAAATCCGCTTGAGATATGAGCATTCGTATCCGATTAACTGAATTAGGATTGGAGAACGTCACGAAGAAGGGGTGGGTACAAATATAACTTTGAGCCTTTATCCTTTGTTTCTTAAACCGTGAACTGAGCCACGATACAACCTTTAAAAGACCTAATTGAAGTAGGACTTCGGTTGAAAGCATACTCGACAAGATCACGTTTCCTGACTCCTACGAGCTATGCTCAGAAAAAAATTCATGTTGGCATTATAATTAAAACTTATATCCTGACTAGTGATTTCGGTCACAAGTTATTGCGACATCTTTTTCAAAACAAAAATTCAGGACAAATATATGCGTACATTGACAAGCTCAGGATAGGCATTTCAGGCATGACGACTTTGCTTGATATCTTAGAGATTTACATATGGACATAACCCGTGGAACTTGAAGATCCTGCTAAACAGGGGCAGACAGTTTCCCAATTCGCTTACCAACGCGATTCTGACATTCTTAAGAGCTATTTCTCAAAGATTTCGTCGTAACACGATTAATTTGTGCCAGTTACGTCGAGGCCTGACAAATCTCTCAAAGAGTTTGAAAACAGTGGGGCAACCAGACTCAGTGTTCTCTATAAAATCCTCTTGAGACGACCATACCTCACAACGCAAATATCCTGGGGCACCGTGTTTTTTAAAGGAAACGAATGGCGACTACTACAAGATCCTTCAGGATCAAAACCATGTGGTTTCACAACTTTTCTTCATGCACCCGATGGATTTTACTCACGGCGGGCTTCGTTCCCCAGTAAATCTCAGTGTTGCTACAGGCTTTTAAACTATTGCCTCATCACAGTCCCCAGCGAGACTATAAGCTGACAACTTTTTCTTGGGTAACTCGAAAGTGTCCCTCAGGTTTCCTTCTCCCCATGTGAAGACGTGATACTGTGCACCCAAGCAGATTACCTTCTCCCCAGAGAATTCAGAACTTTTGAAACCAGATTTGGTTCTACCATTGATCGTTCTTACCCATGATTGACGTATTGGTTGCAGAGAACGCCGGGTACCTCCATCGAGATGTTTATTTCATCTCTCGTCCTGTCTCTAGTCTGTTTCATCAGCATACGCAGGGGCATGAGCATCACATGCCTACTTCGTATACTCATTTCACATACTCATTACATATTCATTTCACATACTCATTACATACTCATTCCACTACATCCTGCATATTTAACTACATACATAGACATTAACATACATTCACATTAACATGGGCATTAACCTTCACAGGTCCATTGTGTCTCTCCATCATTGGTTGTTACCGCCG
The DNA here is from genome assembly GCA_963859935.3 of Lathyrus sativus. Taxonomy (NCBI): domain Eukaryota; kingdom Viridiplantae; phylum Streptophyta; class Magnoliopsida; order Fabales; family Fabaceae; genus Lathyrus; species Lathyrus sativus. The sequence continues at coordinate 565,669,144 of OZ012738.1, read as the reverse complement.
AGTAACTGGGTTGGTCCATTCTCTCCAAATAGATTGTCAGCCCTAAGCATAAAATACATATGTGTTTCCAGTTTCCCCACAGAGCTCGATCCTCGTGGATGACGGTTACTTCAGCTATCTTTCCTCGCCAGGATAAGATATCTGCCCTTCGAGATCATTCCCTCGATGGAGTCTTGATTGCCATTTTTTTCTTTCTAGCTCGATCCTAGATTGAATCCCGGTCTTGTCGGTCGCCGAGCCCAACCGGGCGTGCATTTATTTTGCACCGTCTAAAATTTTCACCATACCTTGGCAAATATGCGACTGTTCTCGCCTGAGAAGCTTATCACTGTACCCGGACGTGCATTTATTTTACACTATCTTTCAAGAAAACCTATCACAATCCTTTACAGATTCACGCCAGTTCACGCCTGGAAATCCATCAGTACATCTTATAGCATCGGTATGCAACTGTTCTCGCCTGAGAAGCCTATCGGTACAACACTTTACAATCCTACAGCATCGGTATGCAACTGTTCTCGCCTGAGAAGCCTATCGATATAACAACCTTACACAACAAGATCAGCAACTGTTCTCACAAGAGAAGCTTATCACAATCGATCAACAACAGTTCTCGGTTAAGAAGCTTATCGTAACATTCTTCAGCAACGGTATGCAACAGTTCTCCGTCGGGAAGCTTATCATCATCATCTGTTATCACCTCTACAAGCAGTTCTTACATGAGAAGCTTATTACTGCCACTCTTGCAGAAAAAGCGACATTTCTCGCCTGAGAAGCTGATCCTATCTTCGTTATGACTCACAGCAAATGGCCATCTCCATCGAGCAGTTGGGCTTCCATTTTCCTTGTCGTCTTGAAGTATGGGGAGGTTTGAACCGAATCATATTCAGGAGAGCATAGATCTTGAAGTATGAAGAAGTTCGTTTACCCTTTAGTAAAAGAAGGAGCAGAATCATATTCAGGAGAGCATGAATCTTGAAGTATGAGGAAGTTCGTTTACCCTTTAGTAAAAGAAGGAGCAGAATCATATTCAGGAGAGCATGAATCTTGAAGTATGAGGAAGTTCGGTTTACCCTTTAGCAAAAGAAGAAGCGGAATCATACCCGACGCGCTGTCCTCGGAAGTATGAAGAAGTTTATTTTATCCTTTAGTAAAAGAAGAATCTGAGACGTATTCCAGGCACCGACCTTAAATACGAGAAGATTTATATATCAGATAAGCAGCAGCCCCTTTATTTGAGTGCTTATCCGTTTTGGCATGTAAGTCCCTTCCAACGATAAGTGACAGTTCTCCCTCGAGAAGCTTATCAAGGCATTTCCCATCAAAGCCCATTTATTTTGGCATACAGCCGATTTTCACCCTGTATATTTGCTACGGATTTCCGAAAAGTCCGTTTGATCCCATCACGAAGGATAGTTTATAGAAGCTTGGATGTTATTCTTTGCTCAATGCTCCAGCATTCTGTAATCGATCTGGCAGTCGTGTAGATCCAGTCTTATTGTTAGACATTCCCAAGTGGAAGCCGTCTCATAGGTGCCCTCTCCACTTAGGATCATGTTCTAACCACTTTAAGTCCATTTATTTTGGCATACAGCCGGTTTCTTACCCTGTATATTTGCTACGGAGTTCCGAAAGGCCCGATTGATCCTGTCACGAGAGATAGTTTACAGAAGCTTGGATGTTATTCTTTGCTCAATGCTCCAGCATTCTGTGATCGATCTTGCAGTCGTACATGATCCAGTTTTACTTTTAGATTCCCCAGTGAAGGTCGTCTCATAGGTGCCATCTCCATTTGAGAATCTCGTTCCCGTTCTAAAAATGACAATTGGTCGTGTTCGCACCAGTTGACCATCATTTTTGGAATTCCCCAGTGTTGTGTTGTCATCCCAGCGCGTCGTTTTCCCCAGTGTGTTCTTCTCATAGCGTCCGTCCATGTGTCGTCGTTCATTTGCATCGTCGCATTCATCATTCCAGCATACGCATCATATCATATTCATGGCATCGTCTGCATTAGTCTGTTCTCGTTTTGTCCATAGCATTGCATATCGCCACATATAAGGGCAAAATTTTCGGTTATCTGTATTTAAATCCCTCCACCATGATTCCTCGAGTCTCCGCCACTCAAATCATCTGGTGTAGCTATTTAAATAGGGGCAACTGTAATACCCCAAATTTTACCCTTACATTTAGTCAGTCAGTTCGCATAGCATTTCATGTTGCATCCATTGCCCCTAGGGGCGTTTTGGTCATTTTAAGCAGAATTCATAATTTTGGGGACAAATGAGACATTATTCCTGGGGCATTCCCACTGATTGATTATATCAAGGTGTCGGCATGTTTTGATTGGTACCGAGAAACTCTGGTCAGAAATATAATTGGACTCGGGGCCGTTTCGTTGATGAAAGTTTGGATTGAAAATAAAGTGGATATTGTCGGGTTTGTTTTGAGAAAGCGAAAGTCAGTTTGAATTTATTCGGGGATTAATCAGGTTGTTTTAGAGAATACTTCAAACTCAATTCATAACATGAGTTCTCCCTTTTGTTATCATGTCTTGGAACGGGAAGTTGAGGTTTTTATGGTATGTTCAAACATTCAAAGGCGATGGGCATAAGTGGTATCTTTATTGCATAACAGTGAAATATTTCAAAGTTCATGACCTATGAAACATAAACCATTCAAGGCATAAAAGAAAATTGAGAGAAAATTGAATGGAAGGAAAATATTGAATTTTATTTCATTTGAACTCTTTGTTTACAAATTACAAGAAATCCTAGTTACATTGTTTTCCTATCCTAAGACATAAGCCTAAAAAGCTAAAGTCTTCAACCTTGTTCTCAATGATTTCCTTTTCCGGTTACCTGCACAACAAAGACAAAACAGAACAGAAGCAAGAAAAGTGTTAGAGGTTGTTTTGACACTCTCAGAACAATGTCATCATCGAGTGCCGGGAGGGCACAACCGAAGCTGCATCCTACCCCCGCTACCGATCCGCACCACCAGTTCCCTCTGAAAGAGAAAAGGAAGTAAAGGCCGAAACAATCTATTGGCGTCGAAAACTGGATATGGAACAAGCAAGACTTGCTTCGAACAAATGCCACCATAAAAACAAGATAATCACTGCATAAAAGTCTCAGCCACTATCAAGTAAATGTTTCGAAGCAACATTGAGCGAAAACCCGGATGCCTACGGATCTCCGACTAGCCACGAAGAGGCCGAGTTGAACTTGAGTTCACAAGCTGCATAAAATTGAAAAGATCAATTCGATTCAAGAATAAATAAATCCATGGTTGTCACAGAAAATTGCAAAGAAGAGAGAGTCAGGAAAGCGCATCAGCAACAGGTGTAAACTACACCAGCGTATCAGTTCAGAAGCCAAACAGGGCGCGAACCACAGCAAAAGGAACTGGGAAACAGGGCCCAAATCCGTGATGGAAGCCATAACCGGACATTAAGGTTAAAAGGGACAATCGAGAGTGAATCCAAATGAAGGCAAATCCAAAAGAGGAAAGAAGTAATATCAAAAGAAATCGAACCACATCCCAACCAAATCCAATCGAATCTGCGGCATATCACAAAATCAAATTGTATCACAAAATCACAATCCAACAATCAGAGGCCCAAAAAGGAATCAGAAGAGATTATAAAAAGGAACAGATACAACCTGATAAACCCTGGACGAAACGAGAGAGAGGGAGAGGGAGTGCAGAAAGCGGCCGCGAACAAAGAGCTGAAACCATCGTCAAAGCCCATCCGCGATTATCAACGAGGCAGCATAGACTCAGAGGAAGCGAAACCCTCATCATCGTCGTCGTAATCAACAGAAACACCGTGAAGACGAAAAAGATCCCACCGAAGGAGGTCCGCCGGCGCCGTTTCATTCAACGACGGGCAAACATCCGTTGAGGCTCAGTTCATCACATCATCGCCCTTATAATCGTCCCATAAATCGCGAACGATCGAACACCATAAACCTCCGCGAAAATCACCGTCAAAAACGACGTAAGCTCATGATTAATGGTTACTATGTGGTTGTTTTGTTCTTTTCAGGTTCGGAATGAGAGAAATCGGAGAGGACAAGAGCATGAGAGATGAGAAACAAGAAGAAACATGCGCCGCGGGGAGATTAGGGTTTTGAAACCCTAGATCCTTTTTTCTTTTTGTGGCATTTACACCAACCGGGTTGGGTCCGGATGTGATTACCGGCCCAACCTCTTCCTTTATGTGTTAGTTTTTATTTTATTTTTTTTATTTTTTTATTATTATTATTTTGTTTAATTATAAAAAATCTTTTCCCAAAATTAATTAAAACCAAACCTCTTTTTAAAAAGTAATCAAAAAAACCCTTTTAAAAAAATAAACGAACTCTTTTTTTATAATAATAATTTTTTTAAGAAACTTAACATAAAACATGTTTTTCAAAATTAAATTCTTTTTTCCATTCAATTTAATTGTTTTTATCAATATCTTTTTTAAAACCTTAACAAAAAAAAGCTCTTTTTCAATATAAATCAAAAACTTTTTCTTTATATCACAAAAAACGACAACGAAAATCTCTAATCTTGCACTTTTGTTTCGTAACTCGCCCGATGGCCGTCTGACTTTGCCTACTAACGCGTGTGTTCATTTTTGCAGCTTATTACGTTGTGTTTTTATTTAAGTTTCATTATTATTGTAACTGCTCCTCTCATGTAACCTCGCGAATCCTAACAATCGCGCTTTAATTTCTGCCTTTAAATTTCTGCTTGCATGGTTAAATTAGGATATTATCTCTCTGTTTGCATGATTCAATTATCTCACACTTCCACCAGTATCTTTGTCACACTACACACCTCCGAAGGATTAGGTCTAGCCGTTTGGCCGCCACGCCAATAGTCCTCAACTTCAAACCCTTTCACCTTACAAACCCTAAATTTTCACAAATGTCTCGCCATGGACAAAATTACGAAACTACCCCTAGCTTTAGGTCAAAGAGTCGCCACACTCATTTTAGGGTTTCCCGCCGTGGAATCCCTAATTTAACCCTAATTACAACTTAACAATTCAACGTAGAGATTTGGAGTTTCTACACTCCACGTAAGCGTGTCCTTAAGACATGTTTATTCCCCTTGAGACCTTGATCTCAGTCAAGAAGTCTCTAACCTCCCTTTTGAGGGGAACTACAGTTACTCTGATTCCATTCCCGTAAGGATATGTAGGCACAAGATGCGATGTCTTGCCGAGTAAACTTAGAATTAACCCCTTAGGTCTCCTTTCTCACTCGTAATCCCTTTGTACATATACCTTAAGAATAATAAAGCAAATAGTAAACATTTGAACAAAAGGTTCCTGTAGAGTACTACAGAAGTTTAGGGTGCTAATACCTTCCCTAAATTTAACCAACCCCCAAACCCTAGATCTTTCCCCGCATTGTGTTTACGATGCAAAAATAGGTTTTCCCTCTTTTGACTTTTTCCTTCGGATAAATCAAAGAGCGGTTGTGAATTGAATTGTGATTCAAATTAATTAATAATTTGATATCCTATTTCCACCGCAACAAATATGTTGTGTGTGCAATCATGTTATAATTCTTGAGTGATGAATTATTTGAATGCATGAGATTAAGATGCGGGAACGGTCTTAAGTGCATTTGGTGGTTGATTGCATATGCATCATTTAGTCAAGAGGCAGTGCTTGCTAGTTTCGCGGAGACTAGTGACTTGTCCCAAACCTAGAAGGGTGAGTTTGAAAGCTTAGGAAACGGGCTTTTGGTGTTATCGGTCTAGAAGGGTGGACCCGGTTTAAATGTAAAAACCGAAAAATGATAACAAGTGTTGGTACCACATGACATTGAGTTTCATTGAGTCACATGACATATATAACTGTTATATGGAATTATGCATGTGTATGAATTGTTGAATGAGAGTTGTGATTGGATGAAGAAACATAATTGTAAATGTTTATATGGAATGATGTGAATTGTGGAAGTGTGCATGATGTTATGCTTGGATTATATGTATATGTATGGCGATGTACATGAGTGAATTATGATGTATGTGTTGGTGATTATCTATATATATTGTATATACACTGTGACGTATATGGATGACTTGTGGCGGGAATGTTGATTATGTGTACTCTAAGATTGTGGATATATATAATTATATGCATTGATTATTATGATAATATTTCTCACCCTTCTGCTGAAATGATGTCCTATCTGACATCATGCAGGTATCAAGAATAGAGCTGTTCGTAGTTGCGTGGTCGTTGTTGGTGTAGCCATTTAGTAACTTAGTTATATTGGGTCGAGTCATGCTCTGGTCATGTAACACTGGGATCGTTTGGTTTATATTTTAGAGATACATTATGTATTCTACGTTATGTTTTTATATTCATTGGAATATTATGATGTTGACCATGGTGCCTAAGTAATGTTGAATTATATGATGAACATGGTTATTCTGTTAAGAGAATTATGATATAAAATGAATCTGCTGCTACATGCAAAGTGAAATTGTGAGAAACATGATTACTTATTATAAGTGTTAATGAGTATGACAAATGGTTTTTTATGTTTTGAAAGTTATGTGTGACGCCCTTTTGTAAATGTATGATTATTTACTCTGATTATTCATATATTTACCGTGAGGTTTAGAAAGGTGTTACAGGAGGCGCGTAAGCTCTCTCTGTGCTAGGTAGTGGTCTGCCCGACTGCAAAGAGTACTGAACGTGCCCGACGAGATGAAGGATTGAGCCTTGCTGGGCCTCCCCAATGTAACATTGGGTTGGGTCTGCCCGACTGTAGGACAAATACTGGCCCTGTCCAGAACACATATAATTATAAATGATTTAGCATTATTATTCAAGACGAGGGAATGAATTAGAGATTGGACAGAGTTTGATTATGTTTCACCTATTAGAATGTTTCAAATTTAGAACAAACTTCTTGAGAGACAAAGAAGTTTGTTAGGGTGTTTCATGAATTACTTTCTCTTTCATTATATACAAGGATTTTTGTATCGATTCATAGAAATTTATTTTGAAATTTTTGAATTTAAAAATTAAAAAAAAATCATTTAATTTTTGATTTAAAAAATTTATTTAGTTATTAGAAAGAGAAAAAAGAACAATATCAAATAAAATAAATATATAACTTAATATTTATTGACAAAATTTATCCGAATTAAACAAGTTTGATAACAAATATTTTTTTAAAGACTTTAATGTTTATTAATTAAGATACTAAATAAAATCATACATTAAATGGACTTAGAGTTTAATTATGAAATCAAAAGATCCACATCCCAAACGGCGGGTTAAATTAAGATCCACAATTCAAAAAATAAGAAAAACCTCAAATTCAAGACACAGAATATTCAGAAACTAGAGAGCGGCAAAAATAAAAATAAAAATGGAATGCTCAACCTCAAACTCCGACCCTGAAACCACTCAACAAATGCGCAAACTCGATGCTATCACCACTTCTCTTTCCGAATGCTTCCAATCCCTCAAGATCACAGCGCAACAAACTTCTCGAAAACAAGGTCTTTACCTCTTTACCATTCACTCGTATCTTCTTCCTTAGGGTTTCGAGTTTCAACATTCACTTTACCGTTTTCGTCTTAGGGTTTTTATATTTACTCTCTCGTTTTCACATATCAGATCAACTAGAAGAGACTAAAGGCACCCTGAAGGAAGTGGAAGATGAACTTGTTAAAGTACTCGCAGGTAATTTCACTTTAGGGTTTTTCATTTTTAGCTTCATTGTGTCAAATGATGGAAACGTTGTATAATTTTGATTTTGAATGTGCAGAAAAGATCCGCAAAGAGGCCAAGCGAATGGCTTTGATGGATGTTATTGCTTCTGCAAAGGCTAGAGTTGGAAACCTCAACAATAGTGTTCAAGAGCTTCGGATTAGGAAACAAGAATACACCTCATTTTTATCTCAGCAGTCTCTTGGTAATTACCTCATTAGTAATTGAAATCATGCATGAGAAGTGAAATTACATCGGTAATATACACTAACATTGTTTCTATAATCATCCACATGAAGCTTTAGCAGCATCTGAGGGGATTATAAATGGGAGCATTGATCACACACATGACACGCGACAGGCCATCTCTTGGTATAACAATGTACTCGGTTTTCATGTCAAAGGGGGACATGGTAATTTGCAATTAACTTTTTTGCTCAAGATTTTTCTTTTTAATTTTTCAAAATTCATATTCTTATTAGTGATTTGTTCAGGGGTTAAGTTCACTTTCACGAATATAGATTTGAAGAATCCAAATAGAGAGTACTCTTTTACTGTGTACCATGACAAAAATACCTACTTGTGTAAGCAGCCAGCATATACAATTTTCTTATACAATCTTTATACTATATGGATACACTTCATGAAACTTAATCTATGCCTTTTATCTTTCAGTGTTAAGTTGTGAACCTTCCCTTGATGGTATTGAGGAGTTGGTCCATGAATTAAACAAAACAAATGATCTATTCAAGTTTGTTAGAGTTATAAGGAGCAAATTTCAAAAAAAATTGGCCCAAGGTATGATGATAATTCTTTCTAACTTTTAAGGGAGTATGTGATGTATGATGATAGTTATTGAATGTTTGTTATACCAATTGATATGCATTATTGAATTATTCAATCATGGTTTTAGTTCGTTTGATAATCTTCTCATTAGCTTATAATTATATGAATGCATGTTATTGTTCTTAATATATTTTCTTCACATGTCTAACAAAATAATATCTTGTTCTGTGGCCAACCACAGTAACACCTCATGTCTCTAATCTTTGTCCCTCATGAAAAATGGATTAAAAGGATGCTTATACTAAATGTAACTTTCATTAACTTCTATTAAACAGGGAGCTCAGTTCGAACAACAGTTAAACCTGAAGAATCAGCCTTTATCTCTTCATCTGCTCCAGGTTCATCTGGTAGAAGTGATTCTACAACCACAGAAAATGAACATCAAGTGGAATTCTCTGATGGCAGTGCACTTTTAAAGAGAAAAAACACCCGCACAAGGAAAAATTTGGCACTTTTATCTCCTGATTCTGCCTCATCTGTTCGTCAGTCTCCGCGTTTAAAGGTATGAATTATCACATATTGTATTCCTTGAATTTTATTCTGTTTTCTCACCAAAGTTTAAGTTTAGGATCACCATTATAGGGTGTAAATATTTTTCAGTTGCAGTGTTGTCTATTATACTACTTTGATAAGCACTTTATTGTGAAACAGGTATAGTTTAGGAAGACTAGAGAATAAATCGGCAAACCAGGCAGGGAAACTATAATCAAATAGTTAACTTAATAGGAGGTATTATCCGTAGGTAGCTGAGTAATAAAGTGCATATGTTGTTAAAAATCCGGTATAGCGCTGCTATACTGCTATTATATATCAGAATTTGGTGTAGCCGATACGAAAGGAATATGTAAACTCTGCTATTTGCAGCATAGCTGTGTTGTGTGTTTTAGCGATAATCAAACTTTTTAAATCATTAACAAATTATAATACCTAAAGTGGTGGCCAAATTTTTAAAACATTCAAATATAAAAAAAGTACAAAACCTAAAGTGGTGAGTCGGTTAGTGGAAAGATTAAAGAAGGAATCAGGGTATTTAAAAAGTACAAATTGTGAGAGGCAAAGGCTATCGAATTCACTAGCTTGTATTCTCGATGTCAACAGTTAATAGTCAACTGCTGTTTTTCTGTATTATATCCTACTAAAATTCCTTTTACCTTCCATGTGTTGATGAACGAATTGGGAAGCCTGACAGAAGGTTTAGTAGAGAGCTAAAAGAACATGTAGATCACCTGAAGGTTATTTGTTTCAATTGCTGCAACAAAATAATCTGGTGGAGAATGGGAAAAGATGTAAACTTGCTCAAGAATCTGTAGTGTATTTGGCCACCTTGTGTCACAAAAAAGGGGTTGCTGGAAGAAGTCCCCTAAAAGTTGAATCAATGATGCAGTAGTCAGCCCCAAGTATGTTAAGGCCTTGAGAAGGTTTTGGGGCTTGATAGGATACTACAGAAAAATCTAAAGAACTACTAGTTAATTGCTGGAAATAACTTCTAGTCTATAATGCATAGGTACGAACAACATTTTTAATAAAACTAAGGTACATCCAATCGCCACTCACCTTTATTATTATTAACCAATCAACCAATAGCAGCGCAACCCCTGTTAACTTTACAAATACTGTGTGCCCACCCACCATTCCCAAACCCAATTCAGCCTAACCCAAATTCTAATTGTATTCCCTCTCGTGTCCCTTTACCTTTTGCCCTCCCTACCCCAACCCTGTAACATGGGGTAAACCTGGAGGCTGAGATCAAAGAGATTGAAGAGCATATTGATGTTTTGGATTTGAAAAGTGAGCATATTGATGTTCTGGATTTGAAAAGTGAACCAAAACCTGAAGGAGGCTGAATGTCTCATTTTGGTGTGGGACAAGGAGGGTGATGCAAATTACAGTTATTTTCATAGTATACATCTCTAGCTAGACTAGAAGTTAATGGGATTTAGATGGAAACTCTGTTTGAACACTTGAGTAAACATTTGTTAAAGATTTCTTTTGGAGAGGACGAAGTGAAGCAAGTGGTTTAAGCTTGTGATAGTTTCAAGATTCCGGGTCAGATGGGATTAAATTCGGACTTTCTCAAAGAATTTTGGGCAGATATTAAAGTTGATTTCTTGATATTCCTCTTTGAATTCCACTCTAACTGGAGGTTGTAAAAAGTTCTAATTGTAACCTCATTGTGTTAATTCCTATAATTGAGAGCCGCAAAGGCTATTTGACTTTTAGCCTTTTTTTTGGTGGTTATATGTGCAACTCCTTGCTAAAGTCTTGGCATCTTGGTTGAAGAGAGTCACCGGTAATGTTATTTCGAAAACTCAAACTGCTTTTATTAAAGGGTATCAAATTTTAGATGTTATCGTTATAGTCGATGGGATAGTTGATAAAGCCACCGGATTGAAAAGGATCTCATTCTCTTCAAGGTTGATTTCGATAAGGCCTTTGATTCGAAAGAATCTACTTAGAGGAGGTCATGTCCAAGACAAATTTTTTTTGTCAGGCAGAGGAGTTGAATTATGGAATGCCTCAGCTCACCATCTCCCAGTAGTGTTTCTGCTCTCACGAGATTAGGAGGAAGAGGTGTTAGAACTTAGAAGTTAAATTCTTTCCGTTAGAAATCAATTTCTTTTCAAAAAGTCAATTGAATTTTTGTGCCGATGAAGCTTTTTTCTAATAGTCAAATTTCTACATCAATTAATTGTGTATGTCATGTTGCTTTTATATGTCTTGTTTCCGTGTTTCAATGAAAAGGGTATGGAGAAAGTGAAGCTAAGTTATCAACATATACATAGGTACATCAATATAATTGCTTAGAATCTTTCCTTTCAAATCCTTGAATCTTAAAACTAGCAGTAAGAACCACGAATCTAGAATAATATGTATAAGTGTAAGTCGTTGCGGTAAAGCTTCAAATTTGTTGGAGGGATGATATCTAGGAAATTCTGGAGCTTTTCTTGAAAGAGAGGAAGATGAAAGCGATATCGCAGAGCCATGTGTTAAATATAAAAATTAGAAAAACCACCGACAAAAAACACCATTTTTTACAAAACTGTTTTTAAAATGAGTGAACCCATTGTAACTCAATTTTAGTCTATCACATTTTTGTTTTCAAAATTAACCGTAAAATCCAAAAACTAGAAACATCCCTGAGAGGGCCTTAGATTTTAGGTTTTAAAAAAAAAGTCTTATACCTATACATCATAGATGTCGAAGGCATTATCTAACGGAGGTAAACTATTCAAAATTATGTTCTTTTCTATTTATAGACGATTGATTAAAAGATTTTTTTGTAATGCCAAAAGAATGATAACAAGCCTTCTACCTACTCAGCAGCTCTTCAGCTTAGTTTCTGTTGAAGGTTTTATTTTGACCGATTCTTTCATCATTTAATTGTAAACAGCTATAATGACAGTTTTTCCAAATGGTTTGTGTATATAATTCTTGCACAGAACGTTGCTAATACTGATTCCTGTGTCTCATGTCTGACAGGTTAGGAAATAAAATACATATGATGTTTTCCAAACGCATCTGATAATATGTGCTAAGCTCCCAGAGGTGCTCTTGCAAGCATAACTGATTACTCAGGTTGATAGGTGTTTGCTAACAAATTCACATTCCATTTCAGACTAATCTGCGTTCTGATTGCTAAGTTATTTTTGAAAATATGTATTGTCTGCAGCGGCCACATTTTGTGTTGGTCGCGACCATTTTGTGTTTCTTATATTTTTGTGTCTTTTTATTTGTATAGTTCTTTTCAACTTTTTCCTGAAATTATGTAATAGTCAGTCATTGGGTTGGTATCGTTTATTGGCAATGTATTGAAAATGGATTTCCATGATTTTTGTTTTTCCCCCTCGCCTGCCCAAAGTTACACTTATCGCGAGTCTGATTTGAAATTGGTCTACTTGTAAACCGATTATAAAAAAATAAACTGGTTTTATGAAAATAATTTCAAAATCCAAACCAAATCATATATATATATATATATATATATATATATATATATATATATATATATATATATATATATATATATATATATATATATATATATATATATATATATATATATTCAATTTGGTTTAGTTTATGATCTATGCACAACCCTACTTGTGTCTTATACATTTAACATTTTTCTTCTAAGATATATACTATGGATTAAATGAATGAACTATTCATGAAATGGGTTATGATTCAAAGACGCGGAGAACGCCCCCTCCCCCCACACACGCGCGCACATATATATATATATATATATATATATATATATATATATATATATATATATATATATATATATATATATATATATATATATATATATATATATATATATTAATGCATCCTATATATTACTAGATCTCCATGTAAAAATACAAAATTGTTCTTTGTTTTTGGAGATGCATTTTAATTTCAAACACATAATCTAGGGCAATTTTGCGTTACGTTCTAGAAATGTGATTTTTGTTTATTCGGAGATGCATCTCTAGAATCTGTTCGCAGATGCATCTCTGTAGCATACTAAAACAGAAGTAGAAAATTAAAAAATTATATTTTGACAAAATAAAATTATCATCCATAACATGAAATTAGCATTACATAGGCGATGTTAACATAAAATCAAACATTCTATTTCAATATTCAGGTGGACGCTTCAACATTTTCACAATATCTTCGACCGGTTTTGAAATCGTCGCTTCTACCTCGATTTGAACTTTTGTTTTGAAATGGAAAAAATTTATTCCCCACAACGGTTACATCCACATCCATCTTGAGCTCATAGTTGTTGAATGCAATCTTGCCTTCGTCGTTAATTGACGGTGAATAATACACGAGCTTCACAAATTTTCGATTATCTCCATAAGTTAGGAGATTCTACTCTTCGCATTGCAGATCTGTAAAAGAGGTACACTCATTGATCTTAAATTTTCGCATGGGTGTCGCACTGAAAAAGAAGACATTTACAACATACTAGAAGATGTTCATTTGCGACATTTGCGACATGTTTTGTTTGTATGAAATAAAAAACACAAGCCTATATTTATAGAAGTTGTAGACAAATATGAACCTAAAAAATTATTTCTTATTCAATGGAGATTTAAAGATGCATCTCTAGTACCATCTTATTGTCTTATTTCAGAGATGCATCTTCGGAACCTCTCATGAACCAGACAAAAAATAAAACTCATGTGTTTTGTTTTGAAAAACATCAAAATGTATCGAAATATTTGAAATTATATATATTACACTTCATTAATATTAATACACAATTACATACAATTAATTGATGATGAAAAACTAAAACGAATTGAAAGATTTGTCGCCAGCTAAATCTATAAGATGGGCGGTCCCCTTTTGCATTTTTTTTTGCATTTGATTCTCTTTTAATGTCACTCAATTTGGTGAACTCTTGCATCCTTTCCACATATCAGTTCGGAAAAGTCTCAACTTTTGTTGTTAAATGAGCCAGCCATTTCACTGATGTAAGTGGTATAAGGTATCACAGTTTCAAATAAACTTGAACAAATTGTCGTCATTTTGAAAGCCACCCAATACACATAATATGATCATTTAGATTTTGAGGTGGGACGGTGCGCAGTGGGAATTTTTTTAATGAAAAACCGTATGTTGTAAGATCAACACACAATCTATCATACACACTTGCTATGAGATGGCCCATTTTAGGGAAGTACATCCATTTTCCTTCGTTGTCGTTCCATTAATGCAAGGAACAAGAGATTCATATATTGCATCAAATTTTTCTTTCTCTTTGTAAAGCCGTGTGTATGTGTTATCTCAGATTTTCGATACAAGCATTAACGAAAGAGATGAGATAAGGATTATCAATAATGGTTTTGTTGGAAAGTCGAAATGGTGGATTATGACCATGAACTCTTCGACAGATTCGATTTAGTAGAATTTTAGTGATGATTCTAGTCGATATTGAAATAAGTAAAAGACCAGAAGGTTTATTGATTTTGGGACTTGGTAAAATTCAGAGTGTCCAAGATGTTTACTCTACGCAGTCGAAAGAAATATAATTGGAAAAGATCAGACAATTATTCAAGGACACATGGAAGTCATTGAAGGTGAATGCTGCACGGAGATGAAGACGTGGCATATTGTGCTTAGTCAACCGTTGTAGACGGTTATTGTAGGACAACATAAGTGTAGGAGTTCACTTATGTTTTAGGGATCCACATTAGTACACAATTCTGTAAAACTCAAAGTATCTGTGTGTGTGTGTGTGTGTGAGAAAAGAGTCAATAATTTACGTATATGCCTTCCACTTTTACAAATTAAGCCTTTATTTTAATCATTCTTTTTCAGCCATTTCTTTAAGTTTCTTTACATTTCGATTTCTTATTTAACTTCACTCATTATTTTCACTTTGCATTGTATTTTGACTTTTATGTCAAACTTGCTTAAAATTCATGATTCACACAAATATGTCTTGGAATATTTTCGAGTATAATCCCTTAGGTAAAATAAAATTTGTTTTTGTTTACTAAATTTTATAGTAAACAAATTGGCACACCCTGTGGAACCCTTTTTATGTGAATTTATACTTTTTTGCTTTTGAAAATTGTACAATGAATTTCTTTGTTTAAGGAAACTCTTAAAGTCTGAGTGTGCATAAGATTGAGGAGTGGTAAGATAACTAAAAAAGAAGCTAGAAAACCAGCGAGGAAAAACGCTAGAAGAATGATGTCTCCCAGAAACAACAATAATGGAGAACAACCATCTAATACCACAATCCTACCGTCAATGATGATTATGCCATAAACTGGACAGGAAGGGACAATTTTCTCCCATTCGATAACACAGAGTCACCCAGTGACTCCCAGGACGACAATGGAAACACATTTTTTTACCTTTTTGCCCATAGTTTCACAATGGCTATACTTGGGCGTAACAACAATATGGTATGCTAAGATATATGATGGAAAATTTATATACTAACCCTTCGATATTTGCTTACAATCCTGCAAATGCGTATTCTTCACTATTGGCATCAGGATCGACCATAGGTAACCTTGGTTGAACCATACAACCCCAACTAGGGATGGGATTTAGTTCCCAAGCAATGCCGACGTTCACCATAACTTTTGTGATGGCAATGAGACAACAGATGGACGAGAGTAACCATGATATGGTCAATACTCTTACTCTAACCCATTGATTTAGAACATGAATTAGATTTAGCAGCAATTGGCAACTCTAATGAATTAAATTGATGACTTCTTTGGAGCTCCTCCAGCGCAGATTTGACCCATAGTACAACCTCAAGTGGCCAGGTCAATTAGAAATGAAGGGATATTCCTTGAAGAAAACACAGTGAATTAGGGGCAACAATTTGTGCCCTACGTAGTCGAACAAAAAAGGTCCAGAGAGGATGAACGTCCATCAGTTTTAGTAGTAAATCAAAACCAGAACATTGAACAAGTGGTTCGTCAAGTCCGACAAGCTAATCTGATGGGAGAGAACAATCTTGCAACCATACTCAAAAGGATAATGACAAAAATGGTGTGAATATGGGCCTACAAAGGCCAAATTATACGTATCCCTTGTCATAATATACAGACTGAACTTCCATTGGGATGGAAAGTCCCTAAGTTTACCAAATTTTCCGGTGAGACCAATGAATCCACATGCGAACATATTGCTCGATATTTGACTGAAGCAGGAGACATAGAAAATAATGAGAATTTACGGATGAGATACTTTCCTACTTCTCTTAAAGAGAACTCTTTTATATGGTTTATAGCCATCCCTGCACATTCTATTAATGATGGGACTCGTCTGAAAAGGTTGTTCCATGAGCAATTTTATATGGGGAAATGCAAGATTAGTCTGAAAGAATTGTCGAATGTGAAGTGAAAGTTCGTTGAGTCAATCGATGATTACTTGAATCGATTCTGACTTTTAAAAATAAGATGCTTTACCCAAGTGCCTGAACACGAGCTCATTAAAATGGCTGCTGGGGGATTGAATTATTCTATTAGGAATAAATTAGATACATAATACATAAAGGATATGGCCTAACTAGTGGATAGAGTTCAACAAGTCGAACTGTTGAATACTGAAAAAGTCATAGTGAACAAAGGTAAGAAGGAACGAGTGGCTTACGTCGATATGGAAGAGAATGACTTGACATCAGATATAGAATATAAACATGTCGAAGAAAACGAGGTCGATGTGGCCGAGTTAAAGCCAAGACCCCATATGTGTGTAAACTTCTTACCCCAACAAATGGGAAGAACCCTTTTGAACCTGAAAATAGTGATAAGTTCTCTAAGAAAACCTATACTATAAATGTAACTAAATGTGATGAGATTTTCGACTTGTTGGTTGCAGATGGTCAAATATTAGTGCCACCAGGTGCTAAAGTATTGCCATTAGAACAAAGAAAGAAAAGAGGGTTTTATAAATACCATAATTTTCTAAGGCATACAACCTCACAATGTTTTCTTTTCAGGAAACTTGTTCAGAATACTCTAACCCGTTGTAAGTCGATGAGGCTATTTATGTGGAGCCTATGGAAATCAACATGGTCAAGATCACTGAGGATTTTGACATGGAGGCTAAGGATCAAGCTCTCGAAGGCAGTGAGAACCATATAGAGGCTGTGTACCCAAAGGCTGGTGAAGGTTTTCTTAATTTTCTTTACCGATGCAAAGCTGAGGATTCAGAAGTGATGTTATGCCCAAGGTGAAATGCTGTGTTCGATAACAGAGCTGCAAAAAAGGATTCAGAAGGGAAAACTGGAAGAGGAACAAACCTTAGTTTTATTTCGATAGGAGACATGTCCCTTAGAAAAAGGAGCAGCTGGATCCCACCAGAAGGACAAGCCTAGCACATACGTGTAAACGTCTAATGCTCCCCAAGGAAAATGGACGAGGCCTGCTGGCAAGGAACAAATTGGAAATCAGATCTGGAGAAATTTTGGAATAGGTCGAGGCTCTTCGTTAACCTATCGAGAAAATTTTCAAGTATCTGAGAGGCGCTCATACGCTTCCAATAACTATAAAGTGAAAAATCTAATGTCGAGAACTCAATGGATAAACTTTCAAAGGAAAAAGAAAGCTGAGATTCGTTGCTGAGTCAGGTAATAATAAACCATACCAGAGTCGAGTGGATAACCAGATCAAGAAAATAGTTGGGAGACAATTGTTTTCCCCTGCATCAGTCAAGTCGAAGGGGAAGGAAAAGATGGAGGCACATGCCAAGGAAGACATGTTGGTAATTAATAATTTTGACTCAGGATTGGAGGAAGAATTAGATGTGATATGAAGTGTGGTGTCGGTGCTCTAAAGGGAGTACGATTAGGTAATGAAGGTGTTTCAACCAACGAATTGTGAGGAGGAGGAAATGGAAAGGCACAAACCTGTGTGCTATTTCGTAATGGAAAATGGCTGCATTGAAAAGCAGAATACATTTTTTGAGAGACAACAAGAGGGACTGAAAATTCAGCTGGAGCCTTTTTTTCATAAGAATTAAGGTCGAAAATACTACTGTCAATAAGATTCTGATAGATGAGGGGGGATGGGGGCTGTTGTTAACCTGATGCCACATTTCTTGCTGTGAAAAATAGGAATGTACGATATTGATTTGAGGCCACATGGTATGGTGCTCTCGAAATATGAATGGAAAATAGGACATACAATGGGTATTATTTAGGTTGATGTGACAGTTGGATCGGTAACTCGACCCACTGTTTCATGGTTATTGCATCGAAAACGAGCTATAATCTGCTCCTTGGTAGGGAATGGAATGGATTCATGGTGTAGGAACAATAACTTCATCCTTTCATCAAAGGATAGAAATTTGGAGAGCAGATGGAATTGTAGAGAATGTGGAAGCTGATCAAGGGTATTTCATGGCAGAAGTAAATCATGTAGACAAAAAGAACTTTGACAAGAATTTAGCTAATATAACACCTTGTATTCCACCAGGGTTTGCTTACATATCTCTAGAAGAGAATTTTTATTCTCTCAGGTTACATCCCACCCATGGATTCATATGGGATAATGAGATCATGGATGAGAGAAGTTATGACACCATTCGACCAACTAGCTAGGGTCACGAGTTCGACAATGATGTTTGAATTTGACGCGTTAAAGTGAATTTCGGCTTATGTAGCCGAGACAAGATTAAAAGCGGCCTTAGAGGCTGAAATACCACATATGGCTGTCAAATCCAATGAACTAGAAGTCTTCGACGTGGCTCATAGGGTAAACATTGAGCCTGAATCACTTGAAAAACCACATCCTGTAGGCATAAGAAATGATGGCATAAAAGGCCAGAGGCTCAATTGCATTTTTGATGATGAGCCTTAGGGCTTCGAAAAGGATCCTGTTACGTCAACGACAAAGATACAACCTCAGGATCCATTGGAATAAATTGACTTGGGAGAAGGAGCTAACAAAAGACCAACATATATCAGTGCCAACCTTGACCGAGTCTAAGGTTAGTCAAAGATATTTTCTTTTAGTTGCTGAATCAAGAGGTTCATCGAATCTTCACCTGTGTTAGCCAACGAAGCATCAGAAGAATGAAAATATCTTGAGCCAATCGAGAGCTTGAGAAGTTTCTAAAGTCTTCTCAAGGCCTCTTTAGGGTTTTTCCTTTTGAGGGAAAAAAATTCTTCTTGGCTTATGGAGGTGTTGGAAGATGATTCATGAATAGTGGCTTGAGCCTGATCCTTTTTATTGGTGGATGGCTGGCCTTTCTCTTCTGTTGCAGCAGTCTCGACATTAAGGTCAGTTTGCTCTTCGTCCATTTTCTCCAGAATTTTGGGCTTTGGGTTGTCGTGAGTTAAGTTGTCTTGGACAGAGGCCATAGTTTCGTCCAACCCTTCATTGCGTTGGGGATTGATAACGCGAAATTGTATATATAAAATGACATGTGTTTTAACTAATATTTGACTGGTTTCACTCCGAATTCGGGGCATTCCATGCTATTTGTCTAAGTATTATGCCGGTATTCAAAGAACATGTCCAAGCAAAGCAATATGAAGAAAAGGAGCAAAAACAGGTGAAAACCAGATGAAAAACCAAGAGAAAAATAGCAGATACGAGTTCTACTGATGTGACGACCGTTACATAGCCGTTACGCTCGTCATGCGTGTGACGACCGTCACACATCCATGACGACCGTCATGCACCCAGAACGTGCAGAATGAGGTCACGTGCTAAAATTCCCCCTCAAAGACCAAAAGAGTGACCACTAACTCCTACTTTTCTGCCTCAAACCCACTTCCTGAAGGAATAACCGTTAGATACTCTCTCTCTATAAAAGGAAGAGGTTGGGACCTGAAAAAGGGAGCCGCATTCAAGACAACGAAGTGCTGCCAATTTATCTTCAGAGCAACCTTACCGTTCTTATATTCTTATTTGTTTCTCTTTTTCTTCTCTGTATTCTTTGGTATTTTGTACTTTCCATTTTCTTGTACGATCAATTGGCACAAAGACCAGAATCCTGCCAACATTGTGGAGGATCTGCCCAAAAGCCAATTGGGATATTTCCAGGTTTTCATTTTAATCGTAACTGCAATTTTCATTATGATGTATGTTCTTAATTTCTGCTTTTATTTATGTATTATCAATTCTTCTTCCATGTCTAGCTAAATTACCGTAATTGATATGTAATAATAATTCGGACGGGATTTGATAATAATTGGCGTAATCTTTCTCTTTTCAAAACTCAGTTATGGTTTTAGTTTTTAATTAAAATTTCTAAGTAAACGTTCGTCGCGACAGCGAGAACTTATTTAAAAATAGTTTTGCCACGACAGTGGGAAATTAACTAAGGTACGAACCAACAAGCGACAACTTCGGCTAAGACCAGATAGTAAAAACTAGGCATTCGATTTAAAAACAGCGAAAGCGCTTTAAAAAGGATTAGAACTTAGAGATTTTCAAAAAGTAACTTTAACCCCGAACGGGATAGCGACAACATACGTTCCGGCTTAGAGTTGCGACTAGCGTCAACAACCATCGTGAGACAAAAGTCTTTAGATCACTATTTTCTTCTTAAACTAAGTTTGAAAACACTTAATACGCCAGTAATTTGTCGAATCCCCGAAGAACAAAATTATTGCATATCGATTCATAAATTCATATCCTAAGTAAAAGTTTTAGTTCCCTTTAGTTTACGCATTTATTCTGCTATTATTCAACTTAAAACCTTACCGACCTAGCTAAACACCGTAACACCCGATAATACTAGATTGATTACGAGTCTCTGTAGGATCGATATCTATTATTACTACGCGATAGACTGTGCCCTTGCAGTTAGATTTGTTAGACATAGAAAGTCGCGATCAAGTTTTTGGCGCCGTTGCCGGGGACCCGTTTAGTCAATAGTGTAATCTTTTGTTACACAGTATAGACTAGGTTAACAAATTCTCTCTCCCTCTACTCGTTCTTCGATTGTATGCCAAGTACTCGCTCACAAGGCGAAATCTTACAACCTACAATCGCCGAACTAGAGTGCTTCTTACATCTAAGAAGGCGCATCGTCGAATATCAACGAAGACACGACATTCCTGATCTTCTAGCTCATCCTCCTGTTGAAGAAGCAAAGATGGCTGAAGGACCTCAGAACAAACCGCTAAAGGCATACGCTACACCCTCTCAGATGGAGCCTCGAAGTAGCATAGCTGCCCCAGCTATAAATCGAACCGATTTTGAACTAAAATCGTCATTGTTGTCAGCTGTACAACAAAATCAATTCTCAGGAAATGCAACTGAGGATCCAAATGAACACTTAACGAAGTTTGTACAATACGCAGACACAGTGAAGGCAAATGGAGTAACTCCAGACGCAATAAGACTTCATCTTTTCCCTTTCTCTCTTAGAGATAGAGCGTGGACATGGTTACAATCCTTACCATCCAACTCCGTTACGACGTGGGAACAGTTGAAGAACGTTTTCTTAGCAAGATACTTTCCGCCAAGCAAAACTGCTATGCTTAGAGCCCAAATCAACGGATTTCGACAAAAAGACACTGAATCTCTCTACGAAGCGTGGGAAAGGTTCAAAGATATGATGAGAACATGTCCTCACCACGGTTTAGAAGACTGGGTGACGATCCATACTTTCTAGAATGGGCTTCTGTATAACACCAGATTAACGATAGACGCCGCCGCGGGCGGTGCACTTATGGATAAGCCATAAGACGAAGCCTATCAACTAATCGAAAACATGTCTCAGAACCACTGCCAATAGGGAGGTGAACGCATTCCAGCAGAGAAACCCGCAGCGAAAGGTGGGATGTACGAGATCAGCAGCCTTGAAAAGTTCAACGCTAAAGTAGATGCTCTAGCACAGAGAATCGACAGTCTGTCCGTTAACCCAACTGCAACCGTCGCTGCCGTAACTCCAAACTGCGAGTTATGCGGAATCACCACTCATAATGCGCCCGAGTGCCCATTGCTGGCCGGAATCCCACCAGACCAAGTAAATTACGCTCAAGGAAATCCTTACGCAAATACTTACAACCCGGGATGGAGGAACCACCCAAACTTTTCCTACAAGAACGATAATGCCTTGCAAGCACCAGGTGCTCCGCCAGGATATCAGAAACCAGCCGCTGCTGCCCAGACTGCCCCTAGGAAATCAAACCTCAAGTTGATGATGGAAAAATTCATAGCTACTCAAGCTCAAACAAACAAAGAATTCCTGAATCAAAACATACACACTAGCGAGCAAATTAAACAGCTGACCGGAAAGGTAGACACTTTAGCCACCCACAACAAAATGCTCGAAACACAGATATCACAAGTGGCTCAATAACAAGCCTCTGCAGCTGCCCCAGCTGGAACATTTCCAGGACAGCCCGAACCTAATCCGAAAGGTCACGCAAACGCTGTTATATTGAGAAGTGGAAAAGAATTGGAAGGCCCAACAGATCCTAGGAACGAAGATTTAGTAATGCAACAGAAATCCGATAAACCAACCGAAAAGGAGTCTGAAACAGAAAAGAAGGAATGTGACGAGCAGAAGGCCGCCAAAGATGAAAACTCATATGTGCCTCCAGCGCCATATAAACCACCTATCCCTTATCCTCAAAGATTAATAAACTCCAAAACTTCAGGACAATTTAAGAAATTTGTTGAACTTCTGAAACAACTAAACATCACTATTCCTTTCACAGAAGCGATAACTCAAATGCCGTCATACGCTAAGTTTCTTAAAGAAATCTTGTCTAATAAAAGGAAAATAGAGGATAACGAGACAGTGACACTTACTGCCGAATGTAGCACAATCATTCAAAACCACATGCCTCCTAAACTAAAAGACCCAGGTAGTTTCTCCATACCCTGCGTCATAGGAAAGTTCGTTATAGACAAAGCTCTATGCGATCTAGGAGCCAGTATAAGCGTCATGCCTTTATCTATATGCAAAAAGCTGAATATGGAAGAACTAAGACCAACTAAAATGTCCGTACAATTGGCTGACCGATCGGTCAAATACCCCATCGGTATACTGGAAAACGTTCCAGTACGCATAGGACAATTCTATATCCCAACCGACTTCATAATCATGGACATCAAAGAGGACTCTGTTACCCCAATTATCCTAGGAAGACCGTTCCTAGCTACAGCCGGAGCTATTATAGACGTAAAGAAAGGACGACTAACATTCAAAGTAGGAGAAGAAAAGATAGAGTTCATCCTTACTAAATTCTTGAAGGCACCAACCATCGATGACACATGCTATATAGTAGATGTCATTGACGAATACATACGAGAATTAGAAAAGGAGGAAACTACATATTCTAAAATCATGAAAATCCCGATCCCTGCTATTCATGAAGACGACAACTGGCGTGCACCATACAAAGATGATAGTCTGAGCGAGATCTTAGCACTCACTCCAAATCACATGCCAGGTCCGAAAAACCCAGCTTTAGAACTCAAAGAGCTACCCAAAACTCTCAGGTACGAATTCCTAGATACAGAATTCAAAAGACCAGTAATAGTAAACGCTAATTTAGGACAATCAGAAACTGAGCGATTATTAGAAGTCCTAAGGAGATACCCAACTGCGTTAGGCTATAATATAAGCGATCTAAAAGGCATAAGTCCCTCCATCTGTATGCACCGTATCATTCTGGAGGAAGACTGTAAAACTTCAAGAGAACATCAGAGAAGGATAAATCCGATCCTAAGCACTGTAGTCAAAGACGAGGTGAAAAAGCTACTAGACGCAGGAATCATATACCCAATCTCCGACAGCCAATGGGTCAGCCCAGTACACGTAGTACCCAAGAAAGGAGGCGTTACTGTAGTGAAGAATGCGAAAGGTGAATCGATAACCCAAAGAGTTGTGACCGGAAACAGGATGTGTATCGATTACAGAAAACTGAACAAGGCGACTCGGAAAGATTACTTCCCTTTACCATTCATAAACCAAATGTTGGAAAGACTAGCGAAACATTCGTACTTCTGCTATCTAGATGGTTATTCGGGATTCTTTCAAATCCCTATTCACCCCGATGACCAGGAAAAAACAACATTCACCTGTCCTTATGGTACTTTTTCCTACCGCCGAATGCCGTTCGGACTATGTAATGCTCCAACAACCTTTCAAAGATGCATGATGGCAATCTTCGCAGATTTCATAGATGACATCATGGAAGTGTTCATGGATGACTTCTCTGTATGCGGACAAAGCTTCGAAAGCTGCCTGTCGAATTTAGAAATGGTACTCAAAAGATGCGCCAAAGTGAACCTTGTCCTTAATTGGGAAAAATGCCATTTCATGGTCCGACAAGGCATTGTTTTAGGACACCTCATCTCTGAAAAGGGGATCGAAGTTGACAAAGCTAAAATAGAAATCATAAAGGATCTCCAACCTCCGAAAATCGTACGAGAAATACAAAGCTTCTTAGGACACGCTGGATTCTACCGAAGATTCATAAAGGATTTCTCTAAAATCACAAAACCTCTTACAGGTTTGCTAATGAAAGATGCCGAGTTCATCTTCGACAAAGAATGCTTAGAAGCATTCGAAACTCTAAAGTCAGCACTTATCACCGCACCAATCATGCAACCCCCAGATTGGCGACTACCATTCGAAATCATGTGCGATGCGAGTGATTACGCCGTAGGCGCAGTTCTAGGACAAAGGAAGGACAAGAAGCTTCACGCTATCTACTACGCCAGTAGAACATTAGACCCTGCCCAAATGAACTACTCCACAACATAAAAGGAACTCTTAGCAGTCGTGTTCACTCTTGACAAATTCCGTTCCTACTTGGTAGGAGCCAAAATAATCATATACACAGACCACGCTGCCATTAGGTACCTAATAAGCAAAAAGGATGCCAAACCCAGATTATTGAGATGGATCCTATTATTACAAGAGTTCGACTTAGAAATTAAAGATAAGAAGGGGACCGAGAACGTAGTTGCAGATCACTTATCCCGTATAGAGGGCATAAAACAAGAACCAGTGCCTATCAACGACGACTTTCCCTACGAACGTCTGATAGCCAAATTGGAAAGCGATATGTCTAACTCTACTTCGGAAGAACCGGAACTGGAAAAAGCCGTGGAAGCTGTCTATGCCCAAGCTACTTTTCCGTGGTTTGCCGACATCGTTAATTACCTGGCCGCAGGCGTGCTTCCACCGGACCTGACTTATCAACAAAAGAAGAAATTCTTCCATGACTTAAAGCACTACTACTGGGACGAACCTCTACTCTTCAGACGAGGCGCCAACAACTTATACTGTCGTTGTGTCCCAGAGGAAGAAATAGAAGACATCATCACCCAATACCATTCAGCACCATATGGTGGTCATGCTAGCACCTCGAAGACGTGCACTAAAATTCTACAATCTGGCCTATTTTGGCCCAGTCTCTGGAAGGACGTCCACATCACTGTACTAAAATGCGACCGGTGCCAACGCACTGGCAACATCTCACGACGCGATGAAATGCCTCAGAGAGGAATTTTGGAAGTAGAAATCTTTGACGTCTGGGGAATCGACTTCATGGGACCTTTCCCATCTTCTTTTGGAAATAAATATATACTCGTCGCTGTCGACTATGTATCGAAATGGATAGAGGCCGTTTCCGCTCCAACAAATGACACGCGAGTAGTCGTTAAACTCTTTAAAAACGTAATCTTTCCAAGATTCGGTGTGCCCAGGCTCGTCATTAGTGACGGTGGTTCGCATTTCATATCGCGAATCTTTGACAAACTCCTCTCCAAATACGGAGTCAAACACCGCGTAGCCACACCGTATCATCCACAAACTAGTGGACAAGTGGAGGTTTAGAACAGGAAAATAAAGCAAATTTTAGAAAAGACTGTCGCAACCTCTAGGAAAGATTGGTCCTCAAAGCTGAACGAAGCTTTATGGGCATATAGGACCGCCTTTAAGACACCGATAGGCACCACACCATTCAAACTAGTCTACGGAAAATCATGCCACCTGCCGGTAGAGTTAGAGCATAAAGCCTTCTGGGCTATTAAGACACTAAACTTCAACTACACTACGGCAGGCGAAAAGCGAATCTTGAACCTTCATGAATTGGAAGAGCTAAGATTAGACGCGTACGAGAATGCACACATCTACAAAGAAAAGACCAAGAAATGGCATGATAAACGTTCAATCCGGAAGCAATTCAGAGTGGGAGACATCGTGCTCCTATTCAACTCCAGATTGAAACTATTCCCTGGAAAATTAAAATCTAGATGGTCTGGACCTTTTGAGGTCACCAAAGTCCTTAAGAGTGGAGCTGTTGAAGTCAAGAATCAAATCAACACACCGTTTATAGTAAACGGACAGCGTCTGAAACATTATAATCAAAGTGAACACAACGACCACGTGAGCAATATGAAATTACTCGAGATTCCCGAATAGCTTATATCCAAGCTATCGCCAGGCTTCTGACGTTAAAGACAGCGCTGATTGGGAGGCAACCCAAATTTTTCCATATTTTCCTTCTAAATTTATTAAAACTATTCTTTTTGTTAACTTATGATCTCTATAAATTTCTATTATCTTATTTTCCAATATTTATATTTATTTTATATTTTTCTCTTTTATCACCCTTTATTTCTTAAAAATATGATCTGAGTAAATGTGATTTTTTCCAGGATTTTAAAAGTCATTCTACTTTTCTTCCGTTTTATCCGACTAACGAGTATGGCCGACATCGACGTTACGACTGTTGTGTTTAGAGGACGAGCTCATCAGGCCAGATTCGAGGCACTGACTCAAAGAAACTTTGCTTCGACTCTGTACTACGATACACCCACCATGGACAAGCTAGGAATCCAGGATAGCATTCAGTACTTATTTTACCAATTAAGCTGGGAGCAAACTGCTCTAAAGACCCGATTTGCTACCTTCCGCAAACTGACATTCGAGTTCCTTAGCTCCCTAAGTTACTCACCTGAATATGGCTTTGGATCCACTAAAGAGCTAATAACCTTTAGAATGTTTGGAATAGACCAAACACACAACCGTACCACGTTAGCTAACATCCTAGGCTTCCCTAGCGGACCTTTTGTGTTTACCACCACTGAAGAGAATATTGATCTCGAATTAGACCAATTCTGGGGTTCCATCACCCGAAACTATCACCCAGAACCGAACGACATGCACAACAACGAGTTACACAATCCAGCCTTCCGCTATTTCCATAGGATATTAGCCCATACCCTCTTTGGTAAGGAGGAAAACATTACAACAGTCTCAAAGGACGAGTTGTTCATCCTTTTCTGTGCTTCACAAGGCCGCCCTGTAAATGCTGTCCCTTTTATGATGAGGGCATTTACACGCCTCAATCAGGATCCGCACTCACCCATTTTAATAGGAGGCCTAGTCACCATGATCACCCATGAAATTGGCCTGAGGTATTACCTGAACAAAGCCGTTCGTTTCGGCAACCTCAGAGCAATGGACATCCAGTTCTGCTTCAACATACGCATTCTAGGTACCTTAGGACCAGGAGCCTACGAATACCTCATAGCTGATCAACCTGTCCACCTTTTCACATTGCCCAACCATGAGCTAACCAGTATCCATAACAAAGACAATTGGCTTTATAAATTGGACGAGCCTATGGGACCTCCATCACCTCACTCCACACCCCAGGCTTACATGTATGACAGTGATCAAATCTCAGAAGCACATGACTATTTGTACTACCAAGACTACGATTCCGAAGTGGAGATCGATCCTGAGACCCCTCCTAACTACCATAACTTTCCTGACCCCACGCCTGAACAAAACACAGACAAGCTAGACACTGTTCTGAGAACTGTAGACGACCTCAAGCTGGAAGTGACCACTATCAAAGATGAATTAACGCAGCTTCACATGGATTTCGTTACCTTCATGGACTTGGTTAGCGACCAATTTAATGACGTTATTCAGCAGGTCAACAATTTAAAGAAACCGACGGAGTGATATTTGAGTTTTCGCTTTAATTTAAGTTTACTGCATTTTACATTAGTTCATTTTGCAATTGTTTCCTCTTTTTGGATATTGTATTACTAAACTCATTTTTCGATTTAATGTTATTTTCATTTCAGTATTTCCCTTAATTATGTTTCCTGTTAATTTTTATTTTGTCATTAGTCCATCATAAGTCAAAATACCATATTCTCCACTGTTAAAACGCCCCACAAGCAAAATTCTGCAGTTCTGCAGACTTTGCTGCTGTGACGGTCATCACATTCCCCCTGACGGTCGTCATGCGTGTTACGACCGTCACACATCCCTGACGGTCGTCACGTAGTAAAAACCCCAATTCTGTCTAAAATAGAGTTGCGCCCCTCTCCACTTCCTCTCCCCTAATTCCCCACTATCCCAATATTAAAACCCACTCAAAACCCTCCGAATCCCCCATAAAACCTCCACCATTTTCAACCTCCAATCCACCCTTATATATTACCCTCTGCATTCCTTTACCTCACCATTCTCTGAAACCCCATATTCTCAAACCTCTGCACTTCTATCACCAAAATGGCCAGACAAACCAGTGCAAACCCCGATTTGAGCAACATCGCCTTTCGAGAAGGAGAGGCCGGCGAACGGCAGCAGACCAACTTCCTAGCATTCCATCAACGGTCGCTTCAACCGACCCAGTATGCTCACTTGGATTCTTTGACGGAACTCGGGATTCTCGATGACGTCACTTGGATGTTGCAGAGAGCCGGCATCTGACATCTCTGCACCAATCCCCAACCCACCTATGAGCAACTCACTCTGGAGTTTCTCAGCTCTTTCGCATATACAACATCATCCGACGATACCAACCAACTTCACGGCGCCGCCTGCTTTCGTCTGTTCGTCACTGAATATCAGGTCCCCCAGGACCGCATCGCCGTCATTCTACAGTTAACTCACAACGACGATGCTCACCGCCGCATCTCCGATCAGTTCTACCAAGAGGCCTTCCCTCTCTGGAACCGACTGACCGGAACCACTCCAGACAGTTGGGACACGCTGAACGCCACTCATATCCACAACCCAGCTATCCGCTACTTCCACCGCGTGTTGAGCAACACAATATTCGCTCGTGACAGTAACCATAAGGTCAACTCGAAGGAGCTGTTTTTCCTCCGCTGCGTGTTCGCTTCAGAGCCGGTTAACGCCGCCCCGTTTCTCTTGGCTCACATTCAAGCCAATTGTAACCGCGGCTCTAAACCTTTCTATTTCGGTGGCATCATCACATCCATCGCCATAGGCCTCGGTCTTGGCGACCGCCTCCAGACACTCCGCCAGATGACCCCTGTCTTTCTGGACACCGACCATTGCCGCGCCTCCCACCTCATTAAGGCCTGCCGTGATGGGAGATATCATCCTGTAGTGCGAGGCCGCACTATCCAGAGCATCATCATGCCTTCACGCACCCGGATGCATCCAGAGGACAGAGCCAACTGGCTCTTCGACACCACTGCCCCTGCTGCCCCAACACAGGATAATATCCAAGAGCCCAGGGACGAAATTCAAGAGGAGCTAGACAGAGCCGACCAGCCTGAGCCATCACAAGCAGCTGCTGCCGAAGGCCCTTCCACGCGCCGCCGCCCCCATCCTGCTACTGATGACACATCCGAGGCCCTCCTCCGCTGCATCGAGCAATAGAACCAGATGATGCTTATGATGGGGCAGCAGAACCGAAGGGCTGAGGAATTTGAAGCATGGCAGAGAGAGCAAACCGGTCAAATTCAGCAATCTTTGCAGATGATGCACGATATCCATTCCGGCATGGCCGATGAGATGACACACCTCACTGTGCGAGTCGACGGCCTCCGGGATTACATATTCCACACCGGAGCTCTGAACCTCGCCGCCCGAGACGCCCCAGCCAGAGGTCGAGGAAGAGATCGAGGACGAGGACGGGAATAGTAGTATGTTTCATTTTTGTCATTTTTGTTGTTTTTTCTTTATTTACTTTGTATTCCTCCCTTCCGCATTCTTTCAAGTCAGTGAGGACACTGATTGAGATAGTGTGGGAGCGGATCGTTATTTCCCTTTTCATTTACCTTTTTCATGTTATTTCCCATTGTACTTTTTCTTTTGAATTCTCAATTTAAAGTAATTTTAATTTTCGGCAAATAAGCTCTTTTATATATATATATATATATATATATATATATATATATATATATATATATATATATATATATATATATATATATATATATATATATATATATATATATATATATATATATATATATATATATATATATATATATATATATATATATATATATATATATATATATATATATATATATATATATATATATATATATATATATATATATATATATATATATATATATATATATATATATATATATATATATATCTCCGTTACGTGAACTCCCCGCGCTTCATATGACATATACAAAGAAATTCTTAAACCCCTTGCCTCAAAGCATCAAGAGGACACGCCAAAGTTCAATCAAGTATGGAAATCCCGAGAAGAAAATTCTAACAATTCCATTACCTTCCTGACACCTTAGACCTCCAGTTTATGCGAGTCCGTTTCACTACCTACACGTACCGAAGCTTCAAGCTCCTACTCAAACGTAGCCCCCAGTAGTTTATACAAGCAGTCAGCACCATCCTAAATGCTTCTCAGCAATGAAACCGATGTAAATAAGTGTGTGATCTCTAATTCAAAATGAAAAATCATGAAGAAGAAAAGCCATATAGCCTGAGTATAAAGACATGTTCCTTCTAAGTTAGGTGCTCCTCACCCGAGCATTTAGCCCAACGGTACAGAAAGTCTTTGGAAATCAATAGCATAAGCTTATGTGCAAAGAAGAATCGAAATAGAAAAGAGATCATAGCCACTAACAGGTTGACTTGCCATGAAAGTATATGGATAACGGGCTTAATGTGACTGCGCCAGAACAAACCGGGTAAAACTTGTTGCAAGGAACTTGACGCCAAGCTGCAGTAGCATGATTGGAACTGGCTTGCATAAAAGGGAGGCCTTCGAAGACTTACAACTCAGTGTCACCACCGTATGTGTCTTGTTTCAATTTAAGGCCCGACCTTCCTAACTTATGATTTGAAAAACCTTTCGGAAAGGAGAAGCGTGCCGCGTGTTCGCCACATTTTTAACTTTTTCCAACTTTTACTTGAGGACAAGTAAAGATTCAAGTTTAGGGGAGTTTGATAACGCGAAATTGTATATATAAAATGACATGTGTTTTAACTAATATTTGACTGGTTTCACTCCGAATTCGGGGCATTCCATGCTATTTGTCTAAGTATTATGCAGGTATTCAAAGAACATGTCCAAGCAAAGCAATATGAAGAAAAGGAGCAAAAACAGGTGAAAACC
Source organism: Lathyrus sativus (assembly GCA_963859935.3). Taxonomy (NCBI): domain Eukaryota; kingdom Viridiplantae; phylum Streptophyta; class Magnoliopsida; order Fabales; family Fabaceae; genus Lathyrus; species Lathyrus sativus. The sequence continues at coordinate 565,637,735 of OZ012738.1, read as the reverse complement.
AGATGAAAAACCAAGAGAAAAATAGCAGATACGAGTTCTACTGATGTGACAACCGTCACATAGCCGTTACGCTCGTCATGCGTGTGACGACCGTCACACATCCATGACGACCGTCATGCACCCAGAACGTGCAGAATGAGGTCACGTGCTAAAATTCCCCCTCAAAGACCAAAAGAGTGACCACTAACTCCTACTTTTCTGCCTCAAACCCACTTCCTGAAGGAATAACCGTTAGATACTCTCTCTCTATAAAAGGAAGAGGTTGGGACCTGAAAAAGGGAGCCGCATTCAAGACAACGAAGTGCTGCCAATTTATCTTCAGAGCAACCTTACCGTTCTTATATTCTTATTTGTTTCTCTTTTTCTTCTCTGTATTCTTTGGTATTTTGTACTTTCCATTTTCTTGTACGACCAATTGGCACAAAGACCAGAATCCTGCCAACATTATGGAGGATCTGCCCAAAAGCCAATTGGGATATTTCCAGGTTTTCATTTTAATCGTAACTGCAATTTTCATTATGATGTATGTTCTTAATTTCTGCTTTTATTTATGTATTATCAATTCTTCTTCCATGTCTAGCTAAATTACCGTAATCGATATGTAATAATAATTCGGACGGGATTTGATAATAATTGGCGTAATCTTTCTCTTTTCAAAACTCAGTTATGGTTTTAGTTTTTAATTAAAATTTCTAAGTAAACGTTCGTCGCGACAGCGAGAACTTATTTAAAAATAGTTTTGCCACGACAGTGGGAAATTAACTAAGGTACGAACCAACAAGCGACAGCTGCGGCTAAGACCAGATAGTAAAAACTAGGCATTCGATTTAAAAATAGAGAAAGCGCTTTAAAAAGGATTAGAACTTAGAGATTCTCAAAAAGTAACTTTAACCCCGAACGGGATAGCGACAACATACGTTCCGCTTTAGAGTTGCGACTAGCGTCAACAACCATCGTGAGACAAAAGTCTTTAGATCACTATTTTCTTCTTAAACTAAGTTTGAAAACACTTAATACGCCAGTAATTTGTCGAATCCCCGAAGAACAAAATTATTGCATATCGATTCATAAATTCATATCTTAAGTAAAAGTTTTAGTTCCCTTTAGTTTACGCATTTATTCTGCTATTATTCAACTTAAAACTTTACTGACCTAGCTAAACACCGTAACACCCGATAATACTAGATTGATTACGAGTCCCTGTGGGATCGATATCTATTATTACTACGCGATAGACTGTGCACTTGCAGTTAGATTTGTTAGACATAGAAAGTCGCGATCAGGGATAAAGTTGTTCGGCATAAGCTTTTGCTTTAGGGTTTAATGGTGGATCAACAAATGCTTTTTCACTGGTTGGTTTACTAGATGAACATGTGAACTACTATAATCAAGAAAGTCTGACCAATGAATCTGAGAAAAGGTTTTAGAGGGAATCAAACGGGGGATACCTATTGGTTTGTCCACCACTTTCTCGTCCAGTTTTGGTGGTTCCTAAAAAGTAGAAACTTGGTTAGTGGAAACTAAAGTTGAGAAGGTATAAAGAAATTTTTTTTTCTTTGTATAAGGAAATGCATTGGGATTGTTGGTCTTCTGTTCTCCAATAGGAAGGTCTTTAGGTTCATCCTGTGTTGAATCATCAAGAATAGTTGAGTCCTTTTTCCCCTTTTCCTTGGTAGAAGAACCAGTAGTCGAAATGATTGTTTTCTTTTGAGAATTGGTTTTTTGAGTGGCGTTTTTATTTTTGATGACACTTAGTTTGGGAGAATCCTTGGGCTTAGGTCTCGAGAAGATTAAAATTTTCTCATTGTCTTCTGAGATTTCGATTTCAACCAAGGTCTTTGTTAGTTTTGGAGTATCCTGAAGAGATTGTCTAGGTTAAGTTGTTGAATCATCAAAACTACCAAATGTGAAATCGTACACACACCTGTGTTGAGGTAGTATTTTTGGATTTCTTCTTCTTCTTCTTCTTGAGTTTTGTGGTTGTTGGAGAGTTGGGATCACATGGTCGACTCTAAAAGGAAAAAGTATGTTAGAATAATTTCGATTTTAGTTAGCATCCAGATGGGAAAAGACTTGCCTTTTTCTTTTGGGGTTCTTCGTCTTTCTTAACCTCACCAGCATCAAAAGGGCCTTCAACATTGATGTCGCCTTTTACTTCAGGTTCACCTACAATCAAAACATGTGAGAAGTCGAAAGGTATATTAAGAATTCAAATAAATGGTTAATGCATACCTGTTTTCTTCTCTGGATTCTCTTTTAGGTTGGAAAAGGTGGTGAACTTCCTTTCCGACCAAAAAATGTCAACCTCCAAAGTGTAGAGTGAGTGTGGAAGCATTTGGCTAAAACCAAATTGTCTAGCCACCAAATTACATTGGTAACTGACAAAGCCGAAGTCGGTGGTTCTAGTTTGAATACGAGTAGATAGAATTGTTGGGGTTAGGATGGTTTCCTAGACGAAGTTCGACATTGCAGAGCTGAATGAGTTGCGCCAGGAAATCTGTTTCTAAATCAAGATGGACCAACACACATGTCCACAAAGGGAGCCACGGTCAAAACAAAAGTTGTAGATTCGAGGAACAGTTTGATATATTTCTTAAAATTTATCTGTGAAAGGGTGTCATTAAGGGTGGCTAAAGCAAGTCCTGCACTTTCGATATCTCTGCAGTCAATTTCTTCCATCAAGGCCTTAGATTCAGTTACGTGAAGCATTGATTCAAACATGACACTTAACCAGAGTTGTAGAAGCCATAAAGGTCCAGAAAGAAGGTACGACTTGTTGGTCTCAGGAAAGTGTTTCAATTTGTAAGAGGCATTTCCAATTGATTGATAAAGGTTGGCTAAAAGTAGCTTGCTTAGTGAGATCTTTCGACCTTCATGAAGTTGATAGGCTAGGGGGACATATTTCTTAGCTATTTGGAGGGAGCTTGAGCAAAATAAATAGTAGAAGAACCAGAGTGTTAAAAAAGAGGTATGTTCTGGTCAGAGACCTCTTTAGTTTTCTTATTATGGTGGTCAATAATGTAATTTTTGAAGCTAAAGCATTCAAAAATGATTTCGTTAGTGGTTTATAAGGTTGAGGTGAAATTTTCACCTCCATAGTTTAGTCCCACGATGGCTGTCACATTAGACAAAGTTGGCGTAAGCATTCCACAAGGGAATGGAAAATGTTGGCCAAACCTTCCCAAAAGAAGATTGACACGAGTAACATGGCTGGATTGTACCTAGGGCCAATTCTAAAAATTTGAATCATGTTGAAGATTCCTATTTTTCCCTATTGTTTCTTTCTTTGGAGTAGGACTTTATCGAGCTAGGCGTTGTACTCTTTATTTTGAGTAGGAGAGCAAATCGAAAGGCATACGCAAGTGCTTCCATGAAAGATAGCTCGAGAGAGCGTTCTTTGAACGTTGAGGGCATGGTAATTGGATAACATGAAAATAAGTTTTTGAATTTCCCAGGTTGTGATTTAGCAGTTGGGTATGGTCATAAGAATGCAAACAACTCATCAAATAAACAAAAAGGGACAAGTACTTGATTAGCCCAAATGTAGATTTTCTCTTTGGTCATTGGTGGTTCAGGAAAGCCATATCTTCCTTGTTTATCTTGTTCTGGTGGAATCTTGAATTCCAAAGGATTCTTTCTAGTATCAAGTTTGGATGTTGAAGTGTTGGTTGCCATTGTTGGAATTTAAGAGCTTTTGCAAAAAAGGGTTTTATTTGTGTAAGAAGCTGAGTGAAGATGAAGAAGATGAAAAGAAGAGATAGACTGAATATTTATAGAGTGTTGCTTCTTACCAGTAAGGAACACTTGGTGTACGCGTGTTTACGTTAAATGTTTCATGTTTCAAGAAGTGGAGAAATTGATGTGAGTGGAGCAGTTAATGTGACGTACAAATGCATGACCTCCTAGAAAATAGGAGTAATGATGGAATTCTGAGATGATCTTTTGGAAAATGACAATGCACAGTAAAGTGGTAATAATGAGGATGATGTCAACGAGGGAGTTGGAACAATGTCGAAAATACATTCAAAAATTGTGCTTTCACATGGTCCAAAATTGTGCTTTCAACATATTTCAACAAATTTGGATATTTCTCGCACACCTTCCTGAAATGTATAACGAAATCGGCATATAACTCTTTAGTAGAAGAATTTACTATAATATTCCACGCATCCATTAATTTTTCCACTATCACACCCGCCTTCACCATTTTTCAATCTTCGACTTTTATCAGTTCCGTATCTACTGCAGGTTTAACCCGACTTCTCACATTCTTTGTTATGTGATACCTATAAAGTGATGCATAAGAAGTAGGCAATACATTTGCAACCGAATTCATCAAAGTGGTATCGTGGTCGATAAAAATTACTTTTGACATCTCTTCTTGATCCTTCAACATTGCTCGACACACCTCTAAAACCCAAGTAACATTCTCCTTTTTTTTTGCTATCTAGAAATGCAAACTCAAAAGAATAGGTTTTCTCAGTAGAGGTAACACCAACCATCTCCAATAGTGGAAGTCAGTATTTATTGGTCTTATACGTTGAATCAATGATGAGAACACTAGGAAACATGTTGAAAAAATTGATGGAATGGGGATGCGTCCAAAATATATCTCTAATAGTTACCCCATCCTCGCACTTTTGGTACCTAAAAACATAACCGTTATCATCCAAATGTTTCAATCGTTGTTGCGTTTCACTTCTATCCCCCCTTTAGTGCTTTGTATTTTGGTACCGAATATTGTACACTTGCTTGATATTTGAGATATTTCTGGGTCTTTTATGTTTCAAAGTTGCAAGTATATTTTTCGGTTAAACCAAAATCAATTTCATATTTGAAACACATTCCTTCTTTTCCGGCATGAGGCGACACATAATTGAATAACCTGCTAAATTTTCATACAAGTCATGGTTATGTAAATCACATATAACATTAAATCTCCATTTCTTATTTGCCAACATATAACCACGTAACTTAAAGAGACACTCACATTTTCTTGAATCACTGTCATCTCAATTAAAATTCCAGAGAGAAGGTCTATGTTTCTCACTTCTTTCGCATGTCATTATCACAAATGCACCTATTCTATCCGAACTATTATCGGACCTTTCGATTACCACACCAAATCTCAGTTTGGAGACCTCCGTGTGAATCTATTGAAGCATGTGATCACGAAATTCAAACACTTGCTCATTTTTAAATTGGTTGCCAACATCCTACCTCCTTCACAACATCACCTTTGCCACCCGGGGACACAACATGTTTGGGAAAAACATCAGGTTGCACCATATCTAATAAAAACAATTACAATAAAAAACTCAAAAACTGCTAAAACTGTAAACAGAACTGGAAAAATAAGAACAAACAACTACAAAGATGCATCTCCAGAGGAGTTTATATAGAATCCAGAGATGCATCTCCGGATTAAACAAATGTTTTTCAGACTAAAACAAGCTTAATGTGAGTAATGAGGCTTAAGTTTGGAAAAAGATCTTATTGTGTAAGGTTAGAAGGAGACACGACCCGAATTGGATCGTCTTTTTCTTGAGGAGGAGGAAGAAGCAGAGCTTTAGTAGCTTGTCGTTGAATAACTAATCGAGTGGCTTTGGATGCCACCATACTTAATGAATCTAAAAATGGATCTGTTGGAGGGGAATGTTGATACTTCAAGGATGAAAATCTAGAAATAGAGATTTGAATCTTCTAAAAAAGGTGATCTAAATCTTTGGATCAGAAGAAATGGAAAATTTGTGAGAATTAGATGTTGATTCACACAGTCGACGCAAATGTTTTGTTATGGAACCAAAATGTTTGATAAACAGTGAAATGAGATATTGGTACAAAAGAGCAAGTTTATGGTGCAATAGAGAGGAAGCTGACCTACAAAGTTAGCATTTCAGAATGTTCGATAAACAATGAAATGAGATCTTGGTATAGAGGAACAAGTTTCTTGTGCAATAGAGAGAGAGAGAAAGCTGATCTACAAGGTTAACATTCCAACACTCAAATCAACAAGAGAATGAAAAGTAATATAAAAATGAGAATAAATTTGAATGTTTGAAATGACGTGTTTTTCTTTTTATATAGTTACAGCGGTTAAAATAGTTTGTGTCAGGTGAGGTGCGTTGTGTGGTTAGTCCGTTGAATCTAACCAAATGGTAATAACGTGTCTGGAGAGCAAAATTGTTTGTTTTTAGATGAGTGATAGATCACTTATTCTACGTGCTTTATCGATTGGTGGTGCTCTTCCGCCTTCCGCTTTGGTCGTTGTGAATGGCCAGAGCATACTTGTAGCAACAAATGGAAAAAAGAAGGAAAAAAATAGATTCTGCATTTTGAAATTCAAGAAAAAGAAAATTGGATATGTCACATGAAGATGACTTGGTATGTATACTAGAAATCTCCAAGGCAATGTCAAAATGGTATTTGAGGTTTGATACATTTGTGTTTAAATACAACTATCTTAGAAGCCATTATGATAGTTGTGGTTATTATAAGCTATGGTCAAAATCATCACATACATACCTCTTTTTATATGTTGGTGATATATTGTTAGCTCGCAAAAACATGATAGAAACAAATAAGTTGATAGAACAACTTAAGAAATTTAAAATGAAAAATCTTATAACAAAAAAGAAAATGATTGAAACAGAACCCTCACTTAATCATACATAAGAACACATAGATGTCAATTTTATGCCGTATACTCTCATATTTGTACAACAAATGATAATGTATCATGTCAGATATCAGTTATACACACACATGCACATTGTTTAGATACAAGGTCTAGAAAATAGGGAAGAAGAACTTCCAATTGTTGCTTGTCTTAGTCTTTTGTGAAGCAAAGAATTTGTATTGTTCCATAGCTTCTTAGCCTCTAACTCATCATTTGCAAGACTTGAACAATTACTCTCATTACAATCAGTAAAGTATTTTCCACTCACACCTTCCGTTTCTCGGCTCAGGGCAACATAACAAGTCGTTGACGCACCCTGCATACACACATCAATTTTCAAATAAATACCGCGAATTCAATTGCTATAATCGTCCATTTAAGAGATAGCCGAACCTGCGATACTGTTTTGAGCAACTTCGATGCAATGAAAAACAAGGAATCTGTTATTAAGCCCTTATGTGCTCGAATAATTCCTGTCCTCACGATCCCCGGATGTATTGCGTTGATAGTTACTCTTGCATTTCGCGCCTTTAATTGTCTAGCCATTTCCTTCACATGCAGAATCATGGCTAATTTCGATTGAGCGTACGCGCGTGTTCCATTATAACTACATTTTTTTAGTTAAACATTGATAAGTATACAAAATTTATTGCATAAAAGAATACTTTTCTTAATTTTGCAGAGAAAAGAAGAAGCAAATAGTGATTATACTTTTTTCCACCGAGCATGTCTTTGAAAGAAAAACAAGTTCTTTTCACCCAGCTATGGATTACTGATGAAACATTTATTATTCTTCCTTGAATTCCTGTCTTGTTTGATGTATCTATCATTTTCTCTAGCAGCATTTTTGTTAACAAAAAATGTCCTGCAATTTATGAACAAAAGAAACATAAGATATATAATAAAAAAAAAGCAAACAAACCAATTATCCTCATGAAAGAAAGTACCTAAGTAATTTGTAGCAAATGTCAATTCAATTTTCTCCTCAGAAAATTCCAGGTTATGAGAGTATACACCTGCATTGTTTCTGCAAAACAAAACCATTAATTCCAATAATATAACAACATGAATTAACGCAGCAACCGTGATTGGATCGTTGAAAATCCGATCTCATTTTTTTTGCATAATTAATGGATCAAGAATATATAAAAAAAACTTACATGAGAATATTAAGGGGCAATTCTAAAGATAAAAACTCTGAACAAAATCTCTGTATAGAAGCAAGAGAGCTAAGATCAATTTCCAATAGAATAATCTGAGCATAAGGACTCTCCTCTTGAATTTTCTCTCTGATTTTGATAGCTTTTTTCATGTCTCTAGCACCAACCACAACTCTCACTCCTCTTTTTGCTAACACCCTAGCTGTTTCAGCTCCAATACCAGAAGTAGCACCTTCAATTCAAAATTCCAAAACAAATATAGAAAAATGATTAACTAAACTAATCAAACATAGTTAATTGAAAGTATATAGTTAGTTAATTACCAGTGATTAGAGCAGTTAGATTATTTGAAGGTGAATATTGTTGAGTGACTTGTTCTGCAGTTGAGTTTGAGCCAAAACCACTAGGCCCTGCAATGCCTGCTAAGTACCTTATTGTTTCCTTCATCTAGATTAACTTTTTTATTTGTGATGCTCACAACACAATGGAATTAAATAAAAGCACTCGTGTGCGTGGCTTGAAGTAGTTTTGAACCACACACACATACATACATATATATATATATATATGTTGTTATTTTTCCTTTTTATTTACTTTTGGAGTCTTCATTTTTCATAATTACTGTCTTGTCTTTACTTAGTGGCTTGCATTTTGTAGTGGGATGTGTGGACTTTGGTGTTTTTATTGGTAAAACATAATTTCGAGTATGTAATAATGCATATGGTTAAGAGTTAATTAAGACTGAGAATTAATTATAATGAGAAGATTACTTCTCAAGTTAAACCAAATTCTTACGTTTGAAGGATGTTTGCTTGCTGTCACTTGTTCTTTTTTACTTTTACATATTCTTTGTGGTAATTAATTTGTTTCCATCATTTTGCACTACTTTTTATTTTTGACCTTAACCATTTTCAACCCCTAAATATGTCAATCAGAAAATGGGTTGTTAGATGTTACCAAAGTGTGACATATTAAATTAATTAATTAATGGCTAAAAGGGGACAAAAGTTGTCATCATTTTAAGTGCTCTCGTATCTACAGTTTGTTCATTAGTGAAAATAATAGTGATATAATATGGCTAATATTTAAATATGTAGTGAGGCTTGACTTTTTTTTATAGTTTAATTAGTATATATAAATGGAAACGTGATATTGAGTAGAGAATAAGAGCATATTATATTATCTGATGCACGATTGAGTTGAAGAGACACAGAAATTCCACGATCTCTATTGCTCAGCAAGATCCTAGATATGTGATTTCCTTGCCTAACTCCTAAATACTTTTGACTTTTTTTTTCTTTTAAATTAATATATATATATATATATATATATATATATATATATATATATATATATATATATATATATATATATATATATATATATATATATATATATATATATATATATATATATATATATATATATATATATATATATATATATATAATTATAAAAAGTTAATAGTAGACAAAAACTTGCGAATTTGCGTTACTATATTTTTTTAGATGACAAAATCAGTCATTTTAACAATTATATTCATTGTCCAAGAGACACAATATTGTTATGTATAAACTCTTACATTATATGTAAAAGATCTGGACTCTAATGTTAGAAAATAAAAAGTATCAAAAACATATTAATAGTCATAACACACTTTTTTATGCTTTGCAACTTTATTTTAAGTGAATTTTGGAATTGTTTGTCATTTAATAAAATCTTCAGTCTTCCGTCCAACAAGTAGAAAAATTCCAATTAAATTTACACATACATGTTTCCCTTTTATCCACCCGTACACTGGATAAATATTAAATTCTTATTCTATGGATCAGTCAAAAAAATTCAGAAACACCTCTTTATTCACAACACATAAAAACATATTAAATAAGACATTCTAAACAAAGTTATGACATTATATTTTACTTTATTTATTATTAAAAATTTTTTTTATCACTTTTTAAAAAAAATCAAATTTTATAAATTAAAATCAATATCTACTTCAATGAATAAGTTTTGTCTCTTTGAAACTAAACTATTATGGGACCAAGACAAAAGATTCAGAGGTAAAATAAAGGAAACAAATAATGAGAAATATGTTCCATAGCAGATTAACTGACTTTACCACTACCGTTTACAGCTAATTGAACAACGGACCCTCGTTCTTAACAAAAGAACATAATGTTTTCTCTGAGATATCATTTATCGTATCGTTCAGATCAATCAAACGCTTATCCGCTATGTACATCACACTCTTTATAATCAGTTTTAATTGCTCCTAACATATAAGAGATAAAGCGTGTCATTCTTATGTATTCAAATTCATTCTCTCATATTATTTCTCATTCTTTTACTGACTTGAAAATTAGAATGTTAATTTTGTAGATCAACCCCTTATCTGTCTCATCGAAAACACAAATATGCTGCAACAAAACACTACCTCGTCATTTTACCGATTATCTATAGTTCTAAACCGAGCAACATATATACATGTTACATCATATATAGTTGAGAAAAAAATTTATTCATATATTCATTTTTTCGATAAAAATCAGATAATCTCTATATACAACTGTAGAGACTAATCCCTCAAATTAGAGAGGACTAAAATGATTAATAAAATCTTCTTTAAAAGTTTGATATCGTTCCATGCCTAAGATTGAGTTCTCTTTATTTCAATTTAACTAATCATGATATCTGTAATTTATAATCCCTTCACTAATTAAGATGAAATGAATTACTTGCATGCACTCATGAAAATTAGAAAGAAAGAGATAGATAGAGTATATATGAATATAAATTTGTCCCAGCTAGCACGTGTGCATCTAGAATACCAATTATAGCATCTAGCATGCAATGAGGATTTGAATTTGGATAGAAGGAATTAAAACAAAAGAGAAACATATACACGTTTGAAGACAAAACACTTTTGCTGCGTGCCATTTACGTCTTTCTCTTTTATCCATCCGTGGCTCTTTGAGAAATGATGAACAATGTTGGAGAGTTTTTGACTTTGACGAACATAAAGTTATCCATTGAAAACGACCATTCAACAATGGAATGGTGCATAAGGGTCCCATATTGTTTCCCAACTAGCCAACACCATCTTTGATCTTCTAGCTGTATTCTATTTCTTCCATTCACATGCAATCTTCATCTTTTGTTGCTTGCCATGCGTCTAGAAAAAGTGTTGAGTAAAGTCTGAGTTATGTTTAACTGTATGTACATATATATGACATGAATTTATATGCTGCATGCATTATTATGCATATGCTGACATACATGCTTTTGGATATGACAGACATGAAAAGGAACTTAGTTTCTTCCATTATTCAAAAGCTAAAGTGGGTAATCATTACTTGTGTATCAAGATTCTAAGAACTGTGGTGGGAGTTTCAATCAGTAAATGTTGGCGTATAATTTACCGTATTTGTTTTGAGTGGCTCCACTTAGTTTTCTTCCATTTTATTCAATCTAATACAAATTTTTAGGGATTGGCATGGTGAAGACGTGAAGAGGTGGGTTTTGAAAGTGTGTTTTTTTAAGGCCTTCCACTAGGTGTAAATATATGGGTCAAAATTATATAGAGTTTTTGCTTTGGTTTTAAATTAAACTCGCATAAATGGACAGTAAGATTGGTCTCTTTAAATTAGTCGGTTGCAAGACTGAATATCATAATTTCAAAAAAAAAATCTAATACGTCTATCTATATGTACCAATGTAGTAAAAACAAATTAAATTGCTTAAATTAAAATAATAAAATTAAGTAAATAAAAAAAGTAATATCAAAACATTTCATATCTCATACCTTTTCCTCCGCAGTTTCATCATTTTCGTCACATTCGTCCTTCTCACTGTCGGTCACTGCAACCGTCTGTCCCAACCTAAACTTCTTGTTTCTCCACTTTTTGTCTCGCTATCATGAGTGAACATCGTTGTTTCACCATATCGTCGTATCATAGAGACGAGAGGCCAACGACACGACAATAAGGCAATGGTGTTCATGAATGACGACGAGTGAAGAAAAGACAAATAACTATGCACGCAATATGATCAATAGTCAATTTCTTCAAACAAACAATAATGTTGTGTTTTTAAGATATTTCACATCACCACATGTCAAGTCAAAGTCCAACCAAACAAAACACTTTTACCCCCTTCAACCCCTTTAACCTCCTCAAACAAGTCAACTATCGAATTAGATAAGACCACTGCTCTAACAATCCACCTAAAAAATATATACCAGATAGCCACAACAAACCTAGATTGAGCAAATAAATGATCAAAAAGTTTCACCTGACCAGAGCATAAAGTACAAAAATACCCACTAGGTTCGACAATAACACAATGCCTAAGGAGATTCTCTCTAGACAAAATCTTATTCGGGAACATCTACCTATAAAAGAGCAACCACTTTGGAGAGGGGTCAACGCTACCACCAACTAGCAAGATCTTGAACCACTCTAAAAAACCTATGTTTCGCCCTCAAAGAAAGATAGACGAGGAAATCAAATGTCGACCTCACAGATAAGCCACCTTTAATATATATACCTTCCACACTCAAGCGTCCTCGAGAGATAACTTCACTTTATCCACCAAAAAGTAAACATTACAACAAATTGTATATTTGCTAACAAACTTTTACCTCAGCAAATTAATTCATTGAGGTAAAATCTATTTCATTAGCGTATTTCTTTCATTTTAATTTTTAGGTCACTTTTCTCCTTGGTCAATGTTGCCAGCCGTTTGTAACGGTTCCTCAAGGACACGCTTCTAATCTCAGTTCTAACAATTTTGTGTTTTATTCATTATAAAAGTGACATGTTTCTTTTATTTTTATTTTAAAATTAAAATTAAATTACTTTTCCCCTCGATCATCTTTAACAATCTTGGAGAAATATCCATCAGGGACACACTTCAAATTTAAGTACCAACAATTTTGGTTTTATTCATTTTTAATTCACGTTTCCTTTTTAATTTTTTACCATTCACCATTTTCACTTTAGATTGCAACATCCTCTCAAATTTTTACTATCTTGAAAATTTTGGCTTTAAAGATTAATGTTAGGATTCAAGTATACTGTTTACTTGATAAAGTGAACTAAACATTAATCTTCAAACCAAAATTTTAAAGATACTGTTTTAGCATTTTTCAAAGTCAATTCTTCAAAGTCAATGATACGAGAACAACAAAACAAGAAATGGTGCTTTTGAGTTTGACTTTTGAAAGAAATTATGTTTTTGAGTTTGATTTAAGGGAGAAATATAGTTTTTTAATGGAAGGTGGAGTTTGGAGGCTGAATGAGCCAGGTTTATGGCGATGGTGAATGAATGTAAAGCTTTTATAGACAAAATTGGCTAACCTGTCCCCATGAATGGTAAACCAGACTGATATAAAAGGTTATTCCACTCCTTTTTTATTTAAATTAAAACATATTACTTTTTCTTACGGTTGGTAAAGCTGTCCGAAATGAAAAGTTGTTCCACTCCTTTTTTTATATTTTAAATTAGAAAGAAGTTCATAAACAAAGTTGTATATGATTTTCCTTTAGAACAGAACATCACCTAGAGAAACCTCATCTCCATAAACGTATAAATCATTATTTATTCACTAATAACCTCCATCATATATTTTCCAACTCGTACGAAGTAAGGAAAAGAAACACGAAACTCATAAACGTTTTTCTTTCATTGAGATAAGTAAAAGGTTTACTATTGATGTTGTTGTTATTGAGATTGAAGATTTTATGTTGTTGTTTTTGTAGAGATAAGTAAAAGGTTTATTGTTTTGTTGTATTGTTGAGATAAGTAAAAAGTTTATTTTTGTTATTGAGATCAAAAGTTTTATGTTATTGTTTTTGTTGAGATAAGTAAAAGGTTTAATGTTGTTATTGTTATTGGGGTTGAAGGTTTAATATTGTTGTTGTTGTTGTTGTTATTGAGATTGAAGGTTTAATGCATTTCTAAATTAATATAGGTGTGGATTTATTACAATGTGACTTGGAATTGTTTTGATTTTATAATGTCACTTAGCAAAGGTTTGATATGAAAAAGAGATAAAGAGATAGTGGACCCCCTAGTCTCACCCTCCTCTTGCATTTAATAAAGCCTTGTTGGTTACTGTTGATAAGAATTAAAAGTCTAGATAAGATTATGATGTTCCTTATTCAACCTTAGAACTCGGCCTTAAATTCAATCGCATCAAACACTTCAGTAAAAAATTTTCATTCTAATATCATTATTTAAAATCATGTTGTTCCACCATTCTTCTTATCCAACACATTAACCGCCTCTGAATCCAAAATCATGCAATCCTCAATATGTCAACCTAGGATGAACCCATCGGATAATGAGATACGGTTTTTAATGCAATCTTACCCAACATCTCCACTACGATCTTAATGATTATTTTGAAGATAAAGTTAGCCAGCGTTATATGTATGAAGTCATACATTTTTTCTGCCCCCGAAATTAATATCGGTATTAAGTGAAAGCATAATATTCCTATTAGTGAAGAAATGTTGCATTTCTAGGGTAACATCGGGCTCTATTATGTCTTAATAAGCTTGTTAAAAATGACCCTCAAATCCGTTTGGACTCGGGGCTCCTACGTCATTCGTACCAAACATCATGTCTTGGATTTCATAATATGTAGGAATAGCGTAAAGAATGTCATTGTCCTAGGTGGTAATCAGTTTAGGAATCAACATTACTACGGAAAACATATACAACAATGGCTGAAAAAGGGATAACATCACATGTGACCTGCCGTTGTTACGTAGAGCATGGTTGTATATGCACAACTTACAATCACAACCTTACGACCGTTGTAGAAAACCTGAAGGTGCACTATATATGATCACAATTTCTTAAACTAATTGTGGTGGTATATACCTTTAAGCAAATAAAATTTTATAACGGTTATTATAAATAATCATTGTTAGAAGTACCAAGGGTTTATTATATAATATGTAGATTGCTTGTTATTCAATAAATCTCACAACAACATATATCCATTCAAATTGATGAAGAAGTATATAATCTGAAAATTAAACTATTCTTGAAAACCAACTTACACAAACCACTGTTTTTCAAATTGCATGTGTCTCATAATTCATTTTCCGCTCTTTAACATATAGAATGTGGTTCAATGGTCTAAGTTCTTCATCACATCAATTCCTTCTAATCTAGTTTAATTTGAATAATATCAATAAAGTGTTGTTATTCAAATTAAACTATAAGAGAAGATATGTATGTGTTGAAGAAATCAGGTCATTGAAGCACATCCTATATGTTAAACAACATGAGATGAACGATGAGACTAATGCAATTCATAAAATATTGATTGATATAAGTTGGTTTTCAAGTACAACTTAATTTTCAGATTATAAGTTTCTATGTCAATTTAAATGAAATGTATTTTCAGTGAAGGGTTAATGGTAAACAAACAATCTACATAGAATATATAAACTCAACTTCATACAATAACATACAACAACACAAGATATTATGTAATGTTTTGAGAATTTTATAAAGAATAAAACATTACTAATCCACAAGAAGCTTCTTTCTTGTGACTTTGCAATATTTTGTTCTTAAAATATTAATCAACAACAACAACATACATCAACATTTATCAACAACACAACAACATACAAAAAAATAAGATTCAAGGACAACAATAAAAACATACAATAACATACAACAACATAACATATTATGTAGTGTTTAAATAACACACTTTTTTTAAAAATAATCGTGGATCTGGAAAAAAAATATGATTTTCATCTAGTTTATGAAGCTATGAAGAAGAAGTACAAGGTGAATGAAGTTTGTTAGACGATGGAACAGATCTAGAAGGGGGGTGAATAGATCGCTTGCTTAAAAACAGAGTCGGCGCTACCAAAAATTGGTTTTTAAAATTGGTTTAATAGGGGAAGCGGCCGAGGAACTATATATGTCTAAAACGAACGGTTACTAGAAAATCGGATATGCGTTAAGCCTATGGAATCTGATAAACGAGACATGAGAATCACTACGTCAATCACACTTTCAATTTGATTATGCTTACTATACGGTGTGACTAGTTCCAATGCCTTCAAAATATTGACAATATGAAAAGACAACACACAAGGTTTTTAGTTCACACAATTTATCGAACACTTGGAGTGCAGAGCACTACAAGTGAATTTTGTTTTGAGAGTTAAGTGTTCAAGTTCTCTCTTAAAATCAATGATTGTAATAGGTTTTAAAATAGTTCAGCACAACTCAAATCAAAACTTGATTGATATAATTGTTTGCACTAAAAACACAGAAATTAAGAAATATAAACGTACAGAAAAAGACACAACGATTTGTTGAGGCAGTTCCCCCGTCATCCTCGCTCGAGGTACGTTTGCCCTCAATTCTAACAATAGAATTCAGACCTGTATATAGATAGATATAACCTGTTGATCGATATTTATACAAGAAGCGAATAACTATCAAACAAACAAACACAATTATTGTTGTAGATCTTATTTCTTCTTGCCCCTGATTCAAATTGAATCAAGTACTTCGAACGCTGTGAATAAACCTCCGATTGCGGCCCTCTCTTTGAAAGGCCAAGAAGATAGTCCAGCAAAATCTAGAAAAATCATCGACTATAACAAAACCATAATAGTAACCACCTAGACTTTTAATTCTAAATGGCCCAAATAGATCCATATGGAGAAGTTCAAGAGGTCTCGTAGTTGAAACAACGTTTTTAGATTTAAATGAGATCCTTATTTGCTTCCCCATTTGGCAAGCATCACATAAGTGATCCTTGGTGAACTTGATTTTGGGAAAGCCTATGACTAGATCTTTTGAAACTATCTTATTTATAAAGTTAAAATTGACATGCGCTAAACGTCTATGCCATAACCATGAGTCCTCACTCATTGTCATGAGACATTTATCGCTAGTCAATGATACTTCACTCAAATCTAGCATATAGACATTATTTACTCTTAGAGCATTAAACACATCCTTCATTTTATCATTGTGTTCAATTAGGCAACAATCTTTTGAAAATGATACTTTGTATCCTTTGTCGCACAATTGACTAATGCTAATGAGATTGTGTTTAAGGCACTCGACTAGCAACACATCGGAGATAGTAGTAGATGAGGGATTACCTACACTACCTTTTCCAAGTATTGCACCCCGGTTGTTGTCTCCATATGTTACAAATCCCTTCTTCTTTGCCACAAAGTCAATGAAGAGAGATATGTCTCCTGTCATATGTCTTGAGCAGCCACAGTTGAGAACCCATCTTCTCTCGGTAGTCTCAAGATGTTGTACCTATGAACAAAATTAGCAAGAATAGGTACCCAATTGTTTATTGGGTCCTAGGTTGTGAGTGAAAATATGGTCGCATTTAGGCAACCATTGATAAACCCCTTTAGGAACCAAAAATCTCCTAAAGCGACATTTAGCAATGGTGTGACCCTTCTTGCAATAATACAAACAAGAAAAGTTAACTTTTGTATCACTTTTGCTATCATGATTCTTTATTACAAATGTGTATTTTTGATATGGATTAACTATACTCTTCCTAAAATGAGCTTTATCGATAGCAAATGTGATTTTGGGTTCTAGAGCCTTGTTAAGTTGACCTTAAGATTTCTAACCTCATTTTTCCAAATGTAACAAGTATCACACCTGAAGTTAACTACTCTCTTTCTTATTTCCTCACAACCCACTTTTGTACCTTCCACTATGGAAGCCTTTAAAGCCTCTAGTTTCTTTTCGGAATCACGAATCTTTTGCTCTAGGTGAGCAAAAATTTGTTTATTTGAGGCTAGGATTTTAAAGGCTTCTTTAGCTTCATGATGTAAGGTATCAAAAGTGGTTTGCAATTCAGAATGAGACAATCTAGTGGAATTATCATATTTTGCATGTCGTACCTTTTTATTTTTCTTCTTTTGATGAGCGGAGAGACAAATGTTGACGGATTCGTCTTCGTCACTAGAGCTATCATCCTCGGATGACTCATTATCACTTTCCCATGTGATGTAAGCTCTCCTTGGCTTCTTGTGTGACCGATTTGTTTCCTTTCCTTTGTTCTTTTTCATCAAGGGACAATCCGGCTTGTAGTGTCCGACTTTTCCGCAATTATAGCATGACCCTTTTTGTTCTACTCCCTTTATTGTCGTCATTTTTGGAATATCTTGATTGTTTTCAAAAATTGACTAGATTTTTCTCAGAGTGTTGAATACCATTCTTCTTGATATAGCGATTGTATCGCTTCACAAACAGCCTCATATCCTCACTCTTTTCGTCATCTTCGTCATCACTCGTATTGCAATCACTCAGCTCTTTTTCGTGAGACTTTGAAAAAGAAGCCTTTAGAGCTATGGACTTCTTTTCTATATTTTTCGTTTTCTCCTTCTTTTCCTTTTTCTCATATTGCCCGAGACTAAGAAGCACTTGCTCGTGCTCTTGAAGCTTTCCAAAAAGTGTTGTAAGGTCCAAAATCATAAGATTGTTTGGTTCCTTTATGGCGGTTACTTTTGGTTTCCATTCCCTGGTAAGACATCTTAATATTTTGTTAGTAGCAACCTCATTGGCAACTGGCCTACCAAGTGAATATAGTCTATTGATACGATGAGAAAATCTCTTTTACATGTCAGCAATGGTTTCCCCTTGCTCTATGTGAAAGAGATCAAACTCATGCATTAAGGTATTGATTCTCGCTATTTTAACATCATTGGTTCCCTCATGGGCAACTTGCAATGAGTCCTATGTAGTCTTAGCAGTCAAACAATGGGAAACCCTATAGTATTCGTCACCTTCCAAGGAGGAGATCAGAATGTTTTTAGCTTTCCAATTGTAATTATACTTCTTCTCGTCATCATCATTCCATTATTCTTTAGGCTTAGGCACAATCATGTTATTTTCATCGGTCATGGTTATTTCCATAGGACCATTCAAAATAACATTCTATACCTTCCTGTCAATGGAATTTATATGCACACGCATATAGTCTTTCCAGTAACTATAGTTTTCTCTATTAAAAACAGGTCCTCTATTATAAGCCCCTTTAGGTTCGCTAGCCATTTTCTACTAAGTTATACTTGAAGCACGAAATCAACTGGTGCTCCTGATACCACTTGTTAGACGATGGCACAGATCTAGAAGGGGGGTTGAATAGATCTCTTGCTTAAAAACAGAGTCGGCGCTGCCAAAAATTGGTTTTTAAAATTTGTTTAATAGCGGAAGCGGCCGAGGAACTATATACGTCTAAAACGAACGGTTACTAGAAAACCGGATATGCGTTAAGCCTATGGAATCTGATAAACGAGATATGAGAATCACTACGTCAATCAAAATTTCAATTTGATTATGCTCACTATACGGTGTAACTAGTTCCAATGCCTTCAAAATATTGACAATATGAAAAGACAGCACACAAGGTTTTTAGTTCACACAATTTATCGAACACTTGGAGTACAGAGCACTACAAGTGAATTCTATTTTGAGAGTTAGATGCTCAAGTTCTCTCTTACAATCAATGATTGTAATAGGTTTAAAAATAGTTCAACACAACTCAAATCAGAACTTGATTGATATAATCGTTCGCATTAAAAACACAGAAATTTAGCAATATAAACGTAAAGAAAAAGACACAATGATTTGTTGAGGCAGTTCCCCCGTCGTCCTCGTTCGCGGTACGTCTGACCTCAATTCTAACAATAGAATTGAGACCTATATATAGATAGATATAACCTATTGATAAATATTTATACAAGAAGCGAATAACTATCAAACAAACAAACACAATTATTGTTGTAGATCCTATTTCTTATTGCCCCTTGATTCAAGTTGAATCAAGTACTTCGAACACTGTGAATAAACCTCTGATTGTGGCCCTCTCTTTAAACAACCCTCGGTCTTCAAAATCTGGCCCGACTGATTTCAATCACCCGCGTGTCGAACCCGAATCTCCCACTCACAATCCTCCGGTTACCGTTACTAAATCGATAGAACCTCCAGCTCTTCGATTACCTTCACTCGGCTGAATATGTGATGCAACGAATCATGCAAACCCCCCCCCCCCAAATCTAAGATTCTTGGAGGGCAAAACCCTAACGGTTTTATTCAAGTAAAACTTGTCGATTACTCAACCCAAATCAGATAAACCAATCTTCGGCTTTGGACGTTATCACCTCGAACATGCACAATACACAACAAAAATGATTATATGTAATTATTGTGAAATGTTATGAAGAGAATGAAGTTGATGAGAATCAAATCGACATGTAATTTCACTTTCTTATTTTCTTAGATATTATGAAATGAAAGAGCAACTTCACTTATATATATCAAACATAACTAACAATAACAAACAAAACAAATTCACAAGGACAGTTGACATAACAGAATTTTGACACAAAACTGTGAGCGGTCGACCTATGCATTAGAGGGGGTCGACTTGAGCAGACCCGAATGCAAGATTGTGCAGAAAATAGGACCATGTGTCAACCAGAGCATAGCATGCGTCGACACATAGCATGCACTTTTAGACAAACGAGAATGCTTACAGTATGAGTCGACTGAAGGGTCGACGCGAGCCCTCATGAGACTAATGCACTAAAAAGACTTGTAGTGTGAGTCGACTGAAGCAGGTTTTTGGTCGACTCAAAATCCTGAAACAAGCAAAAATGTCTATTTTCATGCTTTACGACACATTTGGTGAACCCTATAGTATGACAAAAAACACCAACTAAGTCAACCCTATATGACGTACATATTTGGCCATCTATATGCAACAATCGTGATTTTTACGAGCATTTGAATTATGAGAGACAAGACATGCAAATACGACATGGTGACGACGTCCAACATATATTTTTCTATGGAGCTGAGTTTTGACATCATCGAAACGAGCACATCTATATATGAGGCTTTGTCCTCACAAAGTTAACGCAATAACTTCATACTTCTTGTATTTTTATTCATAGCTACACAAACCATATGTATCATAGCCAAAGTATACGCTTTGTTAATATGGTGAAGACGAATAT
Organism: Lathyrus sativus; assembly: GCA_963859935.3. Lineage (NCBI taxonomy): Eukaryota > Viridiplantae > Streptophyta > Magnoliopsida > Fabales > Fabaceae > Lathyrus > Lathyrus sativus. Next base: position 565,616,850 of record OZ012738.1, on the reverse strand, counting down.
GAAAAAATAAGAACATTCACCAAATAAAAAAAATGAGAACTCATTTTTTACAAGAAATGTAAACGTAATCGAAGTATAAGTTTAATGAACGAACCTAAAATATGATAAAAGAGTATTATAACGATCGGTGAAGATAAATCTGAAGGTTTAAGAAAGTTTAAAGAGTGGCATGGATGTCAGGGTTATGTTATGAGAGAGAAGAGTAAAATATGTTAGGGTTTTCATTTGAGAGAAACGATTGTTATGTTCTGAAAGATATATATTTCGCTTATATAGTTAAAAATATCACATTTAATCACGGTTAGAAAGAAAAACCGTGATATAATATATAACTTTTTATCACGGTTAGAAAGAAAAACTGTGATATAATTTTAAACTTTTACAACGGTTCTTTAGTAAAATCGTGGTGTATATAAACAATAATAATTATTTTTATTAAGAGGGTCAAGAGAGAGGAGTATATAAATTATTTCATTACATATTGTTTATATCAGAACAATAACCTCTAGCAGCAAAGGAATCTTCATAATCTATGACTCTCTCCTCACTACCCTCGTCAGTATCATAGTAACAAATCTTCCTGGGCACCTTTTTCTTCTTCTTCAGCTTCTTCTTTTTCTTCTTCTCGTCCTTCCTAACCCTAAGTGTATCCCTGACAGCAATCGACCCAAATGGTTGGACCTCCTCAGTTGATTTCTAATCATGGTGTTGTACTGTGGTGACTTCAGTTGAGATATTTTTGTTAGCATTCTCAGATGGAGAACTCATATTGTTATATGAAGTTAAGAAGAATAGTTTTGAAGAAGTGAAAATTCATTATATGAATATGTGCCTTTATATAAGAGGTTGAAGATGAAAGATCTGATGATTTAATTCTTGAAATGATTACTTCCAATGGTTGATATTCTTGAATGGCATTGTGACCGTCTTAAAACTGAAGAAAAGTTTTAATCATCATTATAGTTGGGAAAAGCGTTTCTTTGTTTAGGGAAGAGCAAAGGTTGTACAAATAATATTAGAACTGATGCATATTAAAACCATGATTAAATAATCTTCAATTCTTAATTTATTTATGAATTTAAGTGACACATGCTTTTTATAATAGGAAAAAATGGAAAAAATTTAGATGTCAGGATTCAAACCATGTACCACTCACTCTATCACCACGGTTGTGTCTACCAACTGTGATATATAAATTTAAAAAAAATATGGTGCATCTAGTTTCATATATTACAACAGTGGATGGATTTACTGTTGTAATATAATGTTACCGAATGTATATTTTGTAGTAGTGTAATTCTCGAATAGTACTAGACGGGGAGCAAGTACTTTGTGTCCCAAAAATTGAGCTAAAATAGTTAAGTATTTGCTGCTCAATTTGCTTTTTTTTTTATATAAACCACATCTTTATACCTTAATAGCTCAGTTTTCTTGTTGATAGACTTAATTTTGGAGATTATATGAAAATAGGTTGTATTTATGTCACCCTTAGCAAAGTTCTTATGTATTATCTATGTTTTCAAGGATCCTTAATCAATGACTCGAGATGTAGTTCTTCAAGCACATTTATATATAATAAATAATGTTGATGAATTTCAACCTTACTTATTTGCTTACAAAATACTTATCAAGGAAAAAATCCCTCAGATGAGTAACAAGTGGTTGTGGACAGAATGAGTTTCATGAATTGGTTTAATGAAATGATTTATAATGATGGGAGTGCATCCAAGACGATTAAATGGTTTCATACATGCCTAAGTTTAATATAATAACTTGGAATGCATGCGATATTAGTTAATTTTACTTTTATACAAAATTAAAGGATAATTGTAGTACAATGCAAAATGGTGGGGTTATGGTTGAGGTTGAATGCATGTACTTCTTTATTTCCAAATATTAGAATATTTTAATGGCGTATGGAATGTACTTTGGGGTAATTTAGGAGATTTGGGATATTGATTATGTTGTATTCAAGATCCCTTTATTTAAATGCATGTGGTTGATAATAACACTAGTGTACAGACTGATGAGTTAAGATTCACACAGGTTGACCTTTGTAAGGTAGCTTATCTGAATGAATCATTTATCATGACATCTCAAGTAAAACAAATATTTTATGTTATTGATCCTTCTGATAATATATGGTCAATTGTTCTCCAAGAAAAACCATTCTCGCTATTGATGAAAATCGAGATTTATTTCAAAATATTCATGAGACCTCTTACTTGCAACACATGTGTGTACTTCGTATGAAGAAAATGATTAAGATGTTATGCATGTTTATTGCTATGATCATAAAGAAGAGATATGAGAAAACAAACAAGTAAGTACTTTATTTTTTATTCATAATTTATTATTTGCTATTAATTCTAAATGTTTTTACATGTGTGCCAACAAGTGTTATTATTTTAACTTAAAGATGTTTAACGAACATGAAGGTGAGAGAAAACACAAGAAGAAAGGTTGAATTGTGTTAGCCTTTTCTCTTTAAGCTTTTTTTAACTTCTACTTTTGATGATTCTTAATAAGATTCTGAGCACTTAGTTCAGAGTCTGACCTGAGAATCACTCAGAGTCAGAAATCTAGAATGTCTTTATCAGATTCTGCAACAGAATCTAATTTAGAGGTAAACAAATGATAACATCGGAATAATGTTCAGAAGCAAGCAAAGTAAAAGCACAAGACACAAGTTGTTATCTTGGTTCCTCTCACAACCTGAGGGTGTCCAGTCCTTTTGTACTTCCAAGGGATTTTCGCTATAACTAAATTTGATTAAAAATGCGCAAGCACACAAACAAGAGAGTTCCTTTGCTTATACACACATGTATAAGACTTCTTTGCTCAACCACACAAGTTTGAGGCTTCCTTGCTCAAGCACACAAGCTCAAGACTTCCTTTCTCTAGCACACAAGCTAAAGACTTCCTTTGCTCAAACACACAAGTAAGAGAATTCAAGTGCTCAAACACTAAAGTAAGAGACTTTTGACTCTATAACAAATTGTTAAGAGAGTTGGGAACAACTACACTTAATCTGCAATAAGAGGTGTAGACAGAACACAACTTAGAAAGACTCTAAGACTTAAAAACTTCTAAAATTTACAGGTGTTAAGACGTTCTAAGTCTAACAAATTTGATAGAGTAGTTTCTCTTTGATTGCCAAGGTTTAAATTTTGTAGCAGAGTTGTAATGAAGCTTGGTAATCTTCTTCTTCATATCTGCAACTCCTTTTATAGAAAGAGAGAAAAGAGACATTGAAGGCTTTCACCAAATAGGTTGGACTACCTTTGCACTTGATTAGACACATAAATAAAATACTTTTCTGCAAGAGGAATTAGTCATTGAAGCTCAAGAACCAAGGAGGAAATTTTTTCTTAAGTCTTCACGTGATCAAAAGGTCTTTGAGTCTGTCAGAGTTACCTCGATTAAAGAGCCTTTGCTTTAGAGGTTGACTTTCTTCAGACTCCACTCTTCAGAGGCTGATCACTTCAGAGTCTACTTCTTTACTTCTAAAGCTTCAGAGTTCGGGTCACCAGAGGATGGGTTTTTTTAGAATTGACTTCTTCAGAGTCTGAATCTTCCATCCGAGCTAGAGTCTTCAGAAGTGATCTTCAGAACCAGAGTTCGATCTTTAGATACAAATTTCTCAAGTATTTACTCATCTGTTCTTAATGATTATGTCCTTGCAAACTTGAACATATGTTGTAAAGCCCAATTGTTCTTTAAGTACTTTATTATCATCAAAACCCAAGGGATATGGTATTAACCAATTTTTTCCAACAGAACAGATAACAAAAGATGTTTGTTCACATTGTGCATCTTGCTTCCATTATATTTATAGTCAATTAAACACTAATTTTTTCTGTTGATTTTGTAGTTGTGTAAGTAAGGAACAACATCCTAAAAATATACATAAGGGAATATAAATCACTCATACATCCTCTCAAATCCTAGTTCTTATGACACATGGTAAAAACAAATTAAATAGATGAAATTAAAAAGTAAAAGATTACTGAATAATAATAAAAGTAACATTGAAAAATTTTACCTATGGTATATTACCCCCATGTAATTCCATCATTTTCATCTCATTTTCTCTCTCATCATCATTAGTCGCTCATAGAGTCTATGTCATCCCAAACTTCACCTTTCCCTACTTATCGTCTCTCTATCATGAGTGAATATCAATGTCAATCCATATCATTGTAATGGAGACGAAAAACTAACAATAATTGGGAAGGACATTGATATTCGTTTATAATTGCGAGTGGAGAAAAAGGAGGTTCATGATGGAACAAACATTTGCGGTGGTTGGAAGAAGAAATAAGGATAGGAAAAAGATACAATGACATGTAAGAGACTTTTTTAATGACAAATTAAAGAAAATATATTTGTAAGAAAAATGTTATTTTGTTACACGATGTAAAAAGCTTTATTTCTAATAAGTTTGAAATGAAAGATACGAGTGAATGTTCATAGTATGGTTAAGGCATAAAACTAAACAAAAATGAACTAAACCATTACAAAAAAATTTAAAGAATCAAACTGGACCATTTCAGTTATTCCCGACCAAGCTGAGCCGAACGATTGGTTTGGTATACCGGTCCTAAATTCCCAACCGAACCAAACTATTGGTAGTTTTTCTTGAAATGAATTGTTATATTTTTAAATTTTTGTTGTGGTTCAATTTAGTTTGGTCCAGCTTTGTGTCTAAACATATAATGAGTACCATATATTTGGTTAATAAGTTTTGGTTTGGTTATTTCAGTTTGGTTTGGTTAACTACGGTTCGGTTCGGTTCTTGGCATGTTTGAAAAATACTGATTCGGTTTTTTAACCAAAAGAAATGATTTTGTTATTTAACAAGAGTTCAGTTCGGTTACGTGATTTTGTTCCGCTCTCTAGATTTTTGAAAAATCCTAATCCTATGTATTATGAGTAGAAATATTTGTAATAGATCGCAAGTATTTTTAAGAAAGACTTCATAAATAAATATTAGAGAGACTCATATATAATAGATAAATACTCTTAATGGATAATTCCTATTTAGAAAATGAACAAGTTTAGTCAAATGCACTTTCCAAAAGGTAAATTTGAATAAATAGAAAAGGAGTTTATTCCCAAGTTTCAGAGAGCCCGCCTCGATTCAAAGTATTTCATGAGACAAGACCGAATTTATCAACATAAATAGGTCAAGTAAAATACATAGAAAATAAACATTTAATTGATGGCTAATACGTTTCAAGATACCTACATAGTCTTAAAGACATATTGACAATCATAAATAGTCGATCCTATACATAAAAACAAGAGAATTGATTCCTATTTATTGATTTCAGACACACAATAGAATTGATTCCTATTTATTGATTTCAGACACACAATAGAATATAAATGTTTATGTCTCATCTAATGCGCTCTTATAGAGACTGGGCATGTGAAACTGTATATAAACTAACAAGCTAAGAGAAAAAGATGAAAACATCATTCATATATATATATATATATATATATATATATATATATATATATATATATATATATATATATATATATATATATATATATATATATATATATATATATATATATATATATATATATATATATATATATATATATATATATATATATATATATATATATATATATATATATATATATATATATATATATATATATATATATATATATATATCTTAAAAATAGATCTTAAAATAGAACTTGTAGCTTCTACAAAATTAAATCAAAATTGTCTATAGATAATAAACATAGTTTTTGTTAAGTGTCTTATTGAATAATAAATGGTTTGAATATGATTTTATAAGTGGGGGCAATTCCCACTCTATAAGTCAGTTTGTAGGGTTGAGTTACTTCCGACATTTCTTAACATGATATCAAGATCTCGTTTTAATATTCGATGGGCCATCTGCTATCAACTTTTTGCTATCAAACAACCTATCATTTATTTTCATGCTCCAGATGTCTAATTCTAAGCGTAAAGAGGTGTGTTAAAGTTCTATATTTGACAATATATAATCCGAACATATCTCTATAACGTGGTTAAGTCTAACTCAACCCTACAAAACTCACTTGTAGGATTAGGATTGCCCCTACTTATAAAGACATGTTCAAGCCATATATTGTCCGATGTAGGACTCTTAACACACCCCTTCACGCCCAATCTGAAGCGTGGAAATAAATAGTGGGTGGTCCGATAGAAGAAACTTGATAGCAGGTAGTCCACCGAGTATTAAGCTAGACTCTTGATACCATGTTAAGAAATGTGGTTATGCCTAACTCAACCTTAGAAAACTGACTTACCGGGTGAGGATTGCCTCTACTTATAAAACATGTTCAAACTATATATTGTCTAATTTGCGACTCTTAACACATTCCTTTACGCTCAAACTAGAGCGTAAAAATAAATGATTGGTGGTTCGATAGCAGAAACCTAATAGCAGGTGGTCCATCAGATATTAATTGATACCATATTAAAAAATGTGGTTAGACTTAACTTAATTTCTATAAAACCGACTTGTAGACTGATAATTATTTTCATTTTATAAAAACATGTTTAAGTCATATATTGTGCGACGTAGGAGTCTAAATTAAAATATCTTTAACTATTAATATTATAAATTAGCTATTTATTATTTTAAACAATATACAATTGATTGAGAGTCCGCAACTTACATTACTTGATCAATGTAAAGTAGAAAACCTTTCACACATTTGAGATGGGAAATCATAAATATAATTATGTAGAGGCTTTTTCTTTTTGAGATGATGGAAAAATGTTAAACACCGCAATACACGTGGGGTTGTCTTGTCTTGTCTTAGTTCCAATACCATAGAACTAATTAATCTCATATTTATAAACCTAATCGTTTTAATTACTGGCAACTAATCACCAACAGCTCTACTTGTATTGATTTATACGTGCTAGCTCATGCAAAATTAGATTTTCATGTTGCTAGGTCAAAAACAAAGTAACGTGTGTCACAACCTTGTCCAGTAATATGCTAAATGTGAATAAGTTGAACAATATTTTATTTAAATTTAATAATGCCGACAATTTCTATATCTTTCCCTCCGACCAACCAAGACAACTTGCATCGTTGATTTGATGTGTCGTCCATGCATCCATTGAAGGTCAAGATTATGAAGAAATTAGTTATTTTATTAGTGATGGAAATAAACATTATTTTTATATGCATATCACCCACACGTGTACACTCCAATCAATTTGAAGGTCAAGCACAAACTTTAAACATGATAATTTTATTCTTCAAAAAATTCAGGTTTTAATAATTCTAAATTCAATCGTTAAATAAATAAAATCTGACAAAAAAAAAAAATTAATTATTTAGAGTTCGATAACAAATTAATCTAAATAATTTTTTTTTACTTGTAATTTATTATTTACTTGAATGTGATAGCATGATTAAATATAATTATTCTTTAATGTTGTTTTTGGTTATTCACTTTACAATCTTACTATCTTTTCAATGATAAGTTTTAGGTGTTATTTTCTTATTATTTTATTTTATTTATTTTGAGGGAGGTGATATATTTACATTGGTAAAGATCTAACAATTTTATAAAATGATATATTTGGATTTTTTTATTCTTCGGGTTCAATGTATCTTTCATAAAAAAATCATTTTATCTTATTGTTTTATCGTTATTTATGATCAAATATATATATTTTATAATTAATAAAAATATATTAAGATGATAAAAATGGTATTTTAAGCCCACCAATTTTCAAGAGGATCACTCATGAGGGTACTAAAACAAAAACAAGTCAAAGCTTAATACAACCACAATCTAAAAAAAATCTATTAAATTTTTACACCACTCATAGTAGTTACACTGATTATTTTTTTTCGAAGTTGAACCGAACCACCACCACGAAAAATGAATAACTCTTTGAACCACTTCGTTCGGGACAACAATCACATCATTATAAATCATCTGGTTTCTTGTCCATCATATGCACCAACATATTGTCGTCCAAATTAAACAAGCATTGGATTTCGACAATTTCCCAACCAAAGTTATGAACCAAGGCAACATATGATTCCGACAGCCCGACATGTTTGGAATGTAAATTCCCAACCAAGACACTACCTTCATCCAAACCAATTTTGTTTTTGTACAAGATAAGAAAATATGATCGAGATCTTCAACAGTCTGGAAACAGAAAACGGACACCTTATCGTGTGGATTTGAAATAACTCCTCAATCTACAAGATTGACACTCGTAGGCAATCAATTCAACAAAAGCGTCCAACCAAAAACTCTAGCTTTTAATAGAATGTGCGTCTACCACAGAATGTCCAAAGCAATGCTAATATTTGATTCTAGCTAGTAATCTTCCAACGAAGCCCTTAATTCACAAAAATCCTCCCCATCCTAAGATTGCTCCTCATCAAACAATTTGGCAGCATCCCACAACTAAAGGTTATTATACCAACAACCAACTTCAATGATAACAACTTGTTTGAGTATAAAAAATTCAAACAAATTTGGAAAAAGAGTCTTCAAAGATGATGCACCTAGCTAAGGAGAATTTCAAAAAGAAAACAGTTCACCATCACCCAACTTCCAAGACAATTTCTTGAGAAAACTATTATGTTTACAAGAATCTCCAATCTTTATGATATCCTTCCACCATAGAGACGCAAGGCCTGCTGCTACGAAACCGCGTTTTGAAATAATTCTCTTCCTCAAATTGCCATACCGAGCTTCAAGAATATCATACCAAAGTGCATCATGCTCATGAGTGAACCTCCACAGCCACTTTGAAAGCAACACAATATTAAAGTCACCTACATCTTTGATACTAAGTCCTTCTGTTCTTACACACCGTAGACCAACTCACCCAAGACATACTCGTCTTTTCTATTGTTCCAGCTCACAAAAATTTATGTTGTATCGATACAATCTCTTTTATCACCTTCGTCGGCACCTTGAAAAAAGATAGATGATGAATTGGAAAATTCGTAAGAACGAAGTTAATTAATGTGACCCTACCACCAATGGATAGAAGCCTACCCTTCCACGATGAAAGCCTTTTCCTAATATAAGAAATAATCGGTCTCCAAAACGCTAACTGCCTGTGATTACCACCAACGGACAGTCCAAGAAACTTAAATGGAAGCAGGATAGACTTGCACGCGAGAAATTGAGAGGCTGCCATTAGAAATCATTCATCAACCCCAACACCATACAAGCAACTTTTCTAAAAGTTCACATGTAAATCAGAAGTCGGTTTGAAAGGTCTTATAATAGATTTTATACCCCATAAATTAATCCAAGAATTGTCACATGTGATTATGGTATCGTCCGCGAATTGTAATAAACTAACAGAACTTTCATTGTTCAATTGAAAACCTCTCTGCATGTTACTGTCAGTAGCCTTCTTAACCAAAAGCAACAAACATTCCACCACTAAAGCGAACTGTGAGATGTTGGATCGAACTCTAGTGTTGTCGAAGTCTGTTCGCAAGTAATGCGTGTTGTAGTCAAAGTTTGTTCTAACATGCATTAGTCAATATTGCTAGGGTTGTTAGCATGTTGAATTGGGCCTTGCTTGTAAGCCCAATTGTTTAAGTTAGCTTGTACCCTAAGTTGGCTTGTAATGGGTAATTGTTAAAAAGCCCATTAGGTTAGTGTGCTATTTTTCTTATAAATAGGATGCAAGTTTCTCAATCTTGGAATAAGGAAAAATAGGAAGATAAAATCCTAATTTCAAGGGAGAGAGGTTATTTTGTTATTCTTGTATACTTGTAATCTTGTTCTAAGAGAAAGGAAAGAATAGCAGTTTAATAATCAATCCTTGTTGTTCCTTGTTGTTTTACCTTGTCTTCTTTATTAAACCTAACCCTTGTATGTTTCTTGATAAGAAAGAAATCGTTTATACTTTGTTTAAAGGTATCCGATTCACAACAAATTGGTGCGGTGGGCGTGGAGAAGATGCCTTCAACAAAGTATGAGATTGAAAAGTTCACCGGAGTGAACGACTTCGGTTTGTGGCGCTTGAAGATGAAAGCCCTGTTGGTTCAGCAGGGTTGTTTGGAAGCGTTGAAGGGTGAGGCAGCCATGGACGCTGCGTTAATGGCAAAAGAAAAGACGGGCATGATCGAGAAAGCCCACAACGCAATATTGTTGAGCCTTGGTGATAAGGTTCTTCGACAGGTATCAAAGGAGACTACAACATCGGGATTATGGGTGAAACTTGAAAGTTTGTACATGACCAAATCTCTGGTGAATCGACTATACCTGAAGCAAGCTTTATATTCATTCAAGATGAGTGAAGACAAAGTGTTGGTTGAGCAGTTGGATATGTTCAACAAGCCGATTCTTGATCTTGAAAATATTGATGTGAAGATCGATGATGAAGATCAAGCACTGTTGCTGCTGTGTGCTTTGCCCAGAACACATGATCACTTCAAAGAAACTCTCTTGTATGGAAGGGAGTCCCTGACCTTTGAAGAAGTTCAATCAACCTTGTATTCTAAGGACTTAAATGAACGAAAGGAGCATAAACCTTCGACGATGGGCGAAGGTTTGGCCGTTAAGGGAAAATTCTTGCGAAAGGATGGTAAGTTCGACAAGAAGAAAGGTAAAAGTCAACAGAAGTCTTATAGTGGCGAAACATCTAGTATTCGATGTTATCATTGTAAGAAGGAGGGTCACATAAGAAAGGTGTGCCCTGAACGCCTGAAAGATCATGGAGGTAATGGCAATGCAGTCATTGTTCAAGATGACTTTGACTCATCTGATGTTCTTGTGGTTTCAAGTGGCGACTCGAGGAAAGAGTGGATTATGGATTCAGGTTGCACTTGGCACATGACTCCAAACATAGAATTGTTTGAGGAGCTATGTGATCAAGATGGTAGATCTGTGCTGCTGGGAAACAACAAATATTGCAAAATTGCAGGTATTGGATTTGTGAGATTCAAGCTCCATGATGAGTCAATAAGGTTATTGACTGAAGTCAGGTACGTACCTGACTTGAAGAGAAATTTTATTTCTCTTGGTGAATTCGAGAGAAAAGGATACGTTTTTCAAGGAGAGAAAAGTATCCTAAGAGTCATGAAGGGGTCGAAGGAAGTCTTGAGAGGCGTGAAGAAACAAGGCTTGTATACCCTTGAGGCTGAGGTTGTAAGTGGTTCGACAAATGTTGCATCCACGAAATCTATGTCGAAGACAGAATTATGGCACATGAGATTGGGCCATGTCAGCGAAAGAGGTCTGGTCGAATTGGGGAAGCAGAACCTGCTAGGAGGTGACAAAGTTGAAAAGTTGGAATTTTGTGAATCTTATGTATTTGGTAAATCCTGTAGGGTGAAGTTTAACAAAGGCAAGCAAAGAACACATGGATCCCTGGATTACATTCATGCTGATCTTTGGGGGCCTGCAAGGAATCCTTCACACTCAGGTGCAAGGTATTTTCTATCCATTGTTGATGACTATTCCAGAAAGCTATGGGTATTCATTCAGAAGACGAAGGATGAAACTTTTGAGAATTTCAAAAGTTGGAAGATTCTAGTCGAAACTCAGACTGGCAGAAAGGTTAAGAGGTTGAGAATCGACAATGGCCTTGAATTCTGAAACAAAGCTTTCGACAGTTACTGTGTTGGGTCTGGGATTGCAAGGCATAAGACTGTAGCAGGTACTCCTCAACAAAATGGCTTAGCTAAGAGATTTAATTGAACAATCCTTGAAAGGGTTAGATGCATGTTGGTTAGTGCTGGATTGAAGAAGGTGTTTTGGGCAGAAGCTGTTTCGACAGCAGCTTACCTGATAAATAGATGTCCCTCGACTGCCTTGGGAATGAAGACACCTGAAGAAGTTTGGTCGGGACATCCACCTAGTCTCGACAGACTGAGAGTATTTGGCTGTGTGGCCTATGCTCATATTAGGAAAGACAAGGTCGAACCTAGAGCTCTGAAGTGCATGTTCATGGGATACCCTGAAGGAGTCAGAGCTTATAGGCTATGGTGCCTAGAGCCAGGTCACAGAAGGTGTATCATCAGTCGAGATGTAGTTTTCAATGAAGCAGAGATGGCTTTCAAGAAAACTGATGATGCTGACGAAGAGCTGGAACAGGGAGAGATTCCTGTTGAGGTGGAGCATGTTGATGCTGAATTGCTTACCCCAAATGAAGTCGAAGAAGATGCAGAAGATGCTGTCGAAGATGAGGAGATTGATAATGACTACCTGCTAGCAAGAGACAGGTCGAGGAGAGTCATCAAGCCACCTCAGAGACTTGGGTATGCAGATCTTATAGCTTATGCCTTAATCTTTGCTAGTGAGGTTCTAGATGAAGATCCTAGAGACTATAAGGAAGTTATGAGGAGTCGAAAGAAGACTGAATGGCTGAAGGCCATGGATGATGAGATGAAATCTCTTCATGATAACAACACCTGGGAACTGATCAAGAAACCTGCTGGAGCCAGGTTAGTCAGCTGTAAATGGATTTTCAAAGTTAAGGAAGGAATTGAAGGAGTGACGTCGAAGAGATACAAGGCAAGATTGGTTGCTAGGGGGTTCACTCAGAAAGAAGGTATCGACTTTAATGATGTGTTCTCTCCTGTTGTGAAGCACAGATCCATTCGAATGTTGCTTGCCATGGTGGCCCAGTTCGACCTTGAACTGGAACAGATGGATGTGAAGACTACGTTCTTGTATGGCAATCTAGATGAAACAATCCTGATGAGGCAACCTAAAGGGTATGTCGAAAGGGGGAAGGAAGATTATGTGTGCAAACTGAATAGATCTTTATATGGACTGAAACAATCTCCTCGACAGTGGAATAGGAGATTCGACAAGTTCATGGCACACATAAGTTTCATCAGAAGCCAGTTCGACCACTGTGTTTACTTCAGATTTCGACCGGGTAATTCATTTGTTATTTTGTTGCTCTATGTGGATGATATTCTAATAGCAAGCAACAATGTCGAAGAGGTAATGAGTGTGAAGGCTGAACTCAATAAAGAGTTCGAAATGAAGGATCTGGGAGCTGCGTCCAGGATTCTTGGGATTGACATCCGGAGAGATAGAAAGCATTTGAAATTATGCTTATCTCAAGAGGCATACCTATAGAAGGTTGTCGAAAAGTTTGGTATGTCGAATTCAAAGCTTATTGTGACTCCGACAAACCCTCAATTCAAGCTGAGTATAGATCAGTGTCCCAGCACTGATGTTGAAAGAAATTATATGAATAGCATTCCATATGCTAACATAGTAGGTTCTTTGATGTATGTTATGGTCTGTACTAGACCCGACATAGCATATGCAGTAAGTCTTGTAAGCAGGTACATGGAGAATCCTGGAAAGGCTCACTGGCAAGCATTGAAGTGGATTTTAAGGTACATAAATGGGTCTCTGAATAGAGTCCTAATTTATGGTGGAGCCTTGGGTGAAGATAGTAAAGCAGCAATCGATGGATATGTCGACTCTAATTATGCAGGTTGTATGGATTCCAGAAAATCTATCTCTGGATATGTGTTCACTATGTTTGGGACAACAATCAGTTGGAAAGCAACACTTCAGAAGGTCGTTGCCTTATCAACCACTGAAGCGGAGTATATTGCCCTAACTGAAGCTATGAAGGAAGCATTGTGGCTTCAAGGTTTTGCAAATGAGCTAAAACTTCAAGGTCGAGTTATCACTGTTAAATGTGATAGTCAAAGTGCAATACACCTGTCGAAGAATTCAGCCTATCATGAGCGAACCCAGCATATTGATGTGAGGCTGCATTTCATCAAAGGGGTAATCGAGCGTGGAGAAGTCCAAGTGTTGAAGGTTTCGACAAATTATAATGCTGCTGATATGATCACCAAGACGTTGCCCAGTTGCAAGTTTTTCCACTGTATGCAGTCAATAAAGCTGCATGAAGAAAGCTATTTTCTTGATGTTATAGAGTTAGATCCAAGGTGGAGATTTGTGAGATGTTGGATCGAACTCTAGTGTTGTCGAAGTCTGTTCGTAAGTAATGCATGTTGTAGTCGAAGTTTGTTCTAACATGCATTAGTCAATATTGCTAGGGTTGTTAACATGTTGAATTGGGCCTTGCTTGAATGCCCAATTGTTTAAGTTAGCTTGTACCCTAAGTTAGCTTGTAATGGGTAATTGTTAAAAAGCCCATTAGGTTAGTGTGCTATTTTCTTATAAATAGGATGTTAGTTTCTCAATCTTGGAATAAGGAAAAATAGGAAGATAAAATCCTAATTTCAAGGGAGAGAGGTTATTTTGTTATTCTTGTATACTTGTAATCTTGTTCTAAGAGAAAGGAAAGAATAGCAGTTTAATAATCAATCCTTGTTGTTCCTTGTTGTTTTACCTTGTCTTCTTTATTAACCCTAACCCTTGTGTGTTTCTTGATAAGAAAGAAACCGTTTATACTTTGTTTAAAGGTATCCGATTCACAACACGAACAAATAAGGAGATAGAGAATCTTCTTGTCTAAGTCCCCTATTCACTTGAAAATCCATCGTCGTACTCCCGTTCACCAACACCGACAAATAGCTGTTAAGCACAACCCCTTTAACCCATTTTAGCCAAAGAGCTCTGAAATTCATAGCCTTCATTACCTTTTCTAAGAATCCCCAATCGACGCAACCATAAGCTTGTGCGAAATCCACTTTAAACAACAAACATTTTTTTTCTTCTTTTTTTAGCATAATCGATAAGTTCGTTAGCCACAATAACTCCGTCTATGATTTGTCTCCCCGGGATGCTGAGACGAGTTTACCAATAACTAGGCTCAATCTTGCAGCCATCAATTTCTATATCACCTTTTAGATGCACACTATTAAACTAATAGGTTTGAACTCGTTTATTTTTTATGGATTATCCACTTTTAGAATCAAAGCAATGAAGGAGGAAGAGTAGCTTTAGGAAGGACAACATAATGGTGAAACTCCATAATACAATTGATGACATAGTTACCAACCCGACCCTAACACCTTGAGAAAATCCATATTAAAGCCATTCGGACCCCGACTTTTTTTTCGTCGCAATTATTAATAGCATCTAGAATTTCCTCAGAGGTAAATGGTTCTTGGAGCTATCACAATCACAGCAGACAACATAGAAAGACCATTTAAATCCAAGTCATGTATGCAAGTATTATAGTCTTGAAACCTTTTAGAAAAATGCCCTTTGATTGAATTCTTAATCAAACCAACATTAGCAACAACTGAAGAATCAAACGTTAGCGAAGAAACACAATTTTGCCTCAATCTATATTTAAACATGGAGTGAAAAATTTTGTGTTTAAATCTCAATCCTTCAGCCACTTTAATCTAGACTTTCGGTTAATAATGTTTTTTTTTAAGGTGAAGCTTATTCCAGATATCCATTTGTGTTTCTCTCCTCTTTTTCAGGACTTCATCTGAAACAACATCAACATTATCTGCCATTGATGCCTCAATTTCATTCAGCAAACACACAACATCCTTAACCTTTAAATCTACCCAACCGAACACATGCTTGTTCCACCACCTCAATATCTCCCTTAAGCCCTTTCACTTTAGCATGAGGAAATTACTTGCACTACCCGACACCGTAATGGCATTCCATGAATTCTTAACAAAGTTGATAAAATCTGGATGATTGAACCAACAGTTAAAACTCAAATGATTTTGGCTGCTTTGATAGAGAAGTCGAAGGCTTCCCTTGTTGATGGAGAGAGACATTATAAAAAGATTTATGAGGATATGGATAAAGTGAGTCAGTCGTTTGAAGCAGATTGAAAAGTTCTTCAATAGAAGAAGGATGATCAGGTCAGTGCTTTGAAATGTCTTGAGGATGAGGTGGTTGCCGCTCGGCAGAGATCACAGAAGTCCCTTCAGTGGGATGTAGAAGCCGTGAGCAGGGTCCGGGATGAAATATTGGAACACGTATGAGGGTTTTGTCCCAGCCTTACCATTACACTAATCCGTTGGATCCATCTCTTGTGCTTCTAGAAAGGATATTAGAAGTGGTCCTGAAGCTTCAAAATCAGGTGCCAACATCTGAGAGCGCTTTGTTCTTCTTTCTTGTTTGATTTTTCCTGTAAGATTTGGTCGACCTTTTGTGAGGGCAAATCCTTATATACTATACACACTTGTGTTTCGATGATGTCAAAACGCATTCATGGAAGAATCGGTTTCTCGAATCTACCACCACGAGGCAAATGCATATCACACTTCTCATATCTCTCTTGTGTGCATACCATGTCTATCTAACTTGCCATACTCAGTCCAACATGTTTGGAAGATCTTTGGTTGAGCTTAGAAGTGAAGATATCACAAAATTCTACATTTTTGCAAATTTATAGAGTTTGAGTCGACCACCGGACTGCGCATGGTAGGCTCATGGAAAGTGAAAATTCCCACGGGTTGGTGTGAGCTGACCTATGGTCGACTGTTCACTGCGTTTTCTGTTGAAGTTGAAGAATTTCCACTTATTTTGAAAAGCTTTTATGTCTGTTGGTTTTGGGTTACTATATATAGAAGTTTAATTCATTTTTAGACATAACAATTGAAACATTAAGTCAATTGCACAAGAACAAGAAAAGTGAAATAGGTGCCCTAGTTCTCTTCATCTTCATCCTCAACATTTAACAACACAACAATTACACACAACAATTCTTGTTGTGCATTATGGTTTGTTCAAGGTGATAACATCCGAAGCCGACGATTGGAAATCCGGTTCAGGTTGAGTTTGGGGCAGGTTTTTCTTGAATAAAACCTTGAAGGTTTTGTCCTCCAAGATTCGTCGAATTTGGGGGTTTTTGGTACGAATCGTCTCTACAACATTCAGCTGAGTGAAGGTGATTGAGGAACGGTGTGTTCGGTCAATCTAGTAGCGGTAATCGGTGAATTGCGTAGGAGAGATTCAGGTTCGATTTGTTGGTGTTTAAGATCAGTCGGGCTGGGGTTTGAAGAACGCAAAGTTATTCAACAAAGGGGCTGTAATCGGAGGTCTATCCACAACAATCGAAGGACTTAATTCAACTTGAATCAAGGAACAAGGAGAGAAAGCATCATCAACAACCAGAGATTTTGTTTGTATATTTTTCTTATCTATCCTTGTATAAACATTTCAACTCTACAGGTGATATCTATATTATATCGAGCTCAATTCTAGTTTTAGAATTGAGGGCATACGTACCCCGAAGCGAGGACGGCGGGGGAACTGCCTCAACAAATCTTTGTCTCCTTTACTTTTCAGCACTTTCATTTTTGCTTGATAATTGAGTAATTTTAGTATAAGCAATTTTATCAAGTTAGCATTGGTTTGAGTAAGTGATTAACATTGTTTTTAACTCTAGTACAATAAGTATATTGTATAAGGAAGCTAGAGTCACTTACTCAAGACAAAACTCATTTGAAGTGTCTCGCACGCCAAGTGTTTGATAAATTGCCTACACCAAAATTCACTTGTGTTGTTTACATATTTTGTGGGCTTTGTGTAGCATTGAAACTAGTCCTACTAATTAGTGGTATAATCAATTGATAGTGTGACTAGTGTGTTGAATCTATTTGCTCATTATCATTTCCATAAGGCTAGACTCATATCCGGTCTTCTAATAACGGTTCGTTATAGACAGTATTTTTCCACGGCCGCTTCCGCATATCAAATATTTTTAAAACCAATTTTTAATTAGTAGCACCGACTGATTTTTTAATTGGGATCTATTCAACCCCCCTTCTAGGTTCGTGCCATCGTCTAACAAGTGGTATCAGGAGCACCGGTTCACTCAGTGCTTCAAATATAACTTTGATAGAAAATGGCTAACGAACCTAAAGGGGCTTATAATAGAGCTCCCGTTTTTAATGGAGAAAATTACAGTTATTGGAAGGACTGTATGCAGGTGCACATAAATTCTATGGATAGAAAAGTGTGGAATGTTATTCTCAATGGTTCAATGGAAATAACTATGACCAATGCGAATAATGAGATTATGCCTAAGCCCGAAGCACAATGGACTAATGATGATGAAAAGAAATACAACTATGATTGGAAAGCCAAGAATATTTTGATCTCCTCATTAGGAGTTGATGAATATTATCGGGTTTCTCATTGTCTTACGTCAAAAGCTATGTGGGACACATTGTAAGTCACCCATGAGGGGACTAATGATGTTAAGCTAGCTAGAATCAACATATTAAAATAAGAGTTTGATCTCTTTTACATGGAGCAAGGGGAAACCATTGCGGACATGCAAAAGAGATTCACTCATCTCATCAATAGATTGCATTCACTAGGTAGGCCAGTGGCCAATGATGTTGCTACTAACAAAATTTTGAGATGTGTTAACAGAGAATGGCAGCCAAAGGTAACCGCCATCAAGGAAGCTAACGACCTCACAATTTTGGATTTAACAACATTGTTTGGAAAAGAAAGAAAAGAAGGACAAAACAAAGATAGTTGAAAAGAAATCTATTGCTCTCAAGACTTCCTCCTCAAAGTCTAAATCTAAGGAGCATAGTGATTATTCATTGAGTGACGATGAAGATGATGACAAGTGTGAGGATATGGGGCTGTTTGTAAAGCGTTACAACCACTACGTGAGAAAGAACGACATCCAACACTCCGAGAAGAACCTTATCAACTTCCGAAAACAATCTAGGTACTCTAGAAATGATGACACCAAGGGGAATAAAACTAGAGGATCATGTTATACCTGCGGGAAAACCGGACACTATAAACCAGATTGTCCTTTTAAACAAAAAGGGCAAGGAAAAAGAATCAAGTAAATCACATAAGAAGCAATCAAAGCCAAGGAGAGCATATATAGCTTGGGAAAGTGATAGTGACTCCTCCAAGGACGAAAGCTCAAGTGATGAAGAAGAATCCGTGAATTTGTGTCTTTCTGCTCACCAAAAGAATAAGAAAAAACAGGTACGACATGCTAAATATGATAATTCTTCGAACATGTCTCATTTCGAATTACAAGCTGCATTTAATACTTTGCATTGTGAAGCTAAAGAAGCCTTTAAAAGGCTTGCCTTGAATAAACAAATTTTTGTTCACTTAGAACAAAAGATTCATGAGTCCGAAAGAAAACTCGAGGCACTTAAAGCTTCCATAGTGGAAAGTACTAAATCAGGTTGTGAGGACCTTAAAAGTAGAATAATTAACTTTGGGTGTGACACTTGTTATATTTGAAAAAATGAAGTTAGAACCCTAAATGCCAAACTTAACAAGGCTCTTGAGCCCAAAATTACTTTTGCTATCGACAAGTCTGATTTTAGAAAAAGTATGGTAAATCCATATCAAAAATACAAATATGTTATAAGGAATCAAGATAGAAAAGGCAATTCAAAAGTTAATTTTTCTTGTCTATATTGTTGCAAGAAAGGTCATTCCATTGCTAAGTGCCGTTTTAGGAAATTTCTAGTTCCTAAAGGAGTTTATCAATGGTTGCCCAAATGCGACCACTTTGTCACTCACAACTTAGGACCCAAAAGGCCATTGGGTACCTCCTCTTGTTGATTGTTTTTCATAGGTACAATGTGTCGAGACCACCGAGAGAAGATGGGTTCTCGATAGTGGATGCTCAAGACACATGTCAGGAGACATATCCCTCTTTATCGACTTTGTAGGAAAGAAGAAAGGATATGTAACCTATGGTGACAATAATCGCGGTGCAATACTTGGTAAAGGTAGTGCAGGTAACCCTTCTTCTACTACTATTTCTGATGTGTTGCTTGTCAAGGGTCTTAAACATAATCTACTTAGCATTAGCCAATTATGAGACAAAGGATACGATGTATCATTTTCAAAAGATTGTTGCAAAATTGTGCATAATGATGACAAGAAGAGTATGTTTAATGGCCTAAGAGTGAACATTGTCTATATGCTAGACTTAAATGAAGTATCGTTAACAAGTGACAAATGTATCATGACAATGAGTGAAGACTCATGGTTATGGCATAGGCGTTCAGCACATGTTAGCTTTGACTTTCTAAATAAAGAAGTCTCAAAGGATCTAGTCTTAGGTCTCCCCAAAATTAAGTTTACCAAGGATCACCTTTGTGATGCTTGCCAAATAGGAAAGCAGACGAGGATCTCTTTTAAATCCAAAAATATCGTTTCAACTTCAAGACCTCTCGAGCTTCTCCATATGAACTTATTTGGGCCATCTAGAATTAAAAGGCTAGGTGGAAACTATTACGGTTTTGTAATAGTGGATGACTTCTCTAGATTTTGTTGGACTATCTTTTTGGCTAGCAAGAGCGATACGTTTGCTGCCTTTGAGAGATTTGCCAAGCTTTCCCAAAATAAATTAAGCACAAACATTGTCTCAATTAGAAGTGACAATGGAGGTGAGTTTGAAAACCATTTATTTGAAGAATATTGCGGTAATCATGGAATTGATCACAACTTCTCCGCTCCATGCACTCCTCAATAAAATGGGGTTGTGGAACACAAAAATCGTATTTTAGAAGAATTGGGAAGAACAATGATCAATGAAAGTGGATTACCGAAATATTTTTGGGCCGATGCCATAAGTACGGCTTGTTATGTTTTGAATAGGGTGCTCATCCGCCCCATTCTAAACAAAACACCATATGAGCTTTTAAAAGGGTGCAAGCCAAATGTGTCTCACTTGCATGTTTTCAGTTGCAAATGTTTTATTTTGAATAATGGAAAGGAAAACTTGGGTAAATTTGTCTCTAAGGCTGACGAAGGTATCTTCCTTAGACACTCTCAGTCAAGTAAAGATTATAGAATTTACAATAAGAGATTGCTTACTGTTGAAGAATCGGTACACGTAACATTTGATGAATCTTATCCGAGAAATGTCGAAAAAGGTAGTGTTGTTCATGATGCAGGTACACCTACGGAAGACATACTCAAAGGTGCCAAGCCGGGAATTGATCTGCCCGACCAAGCCAAAGTTGAGGAGGAGAAAGATGTCCGCCATGAGGTAACCAATGAAGTTCATCCGCCCTCAAAAGATGATCTCCCTCCAACTTATAAGTCTTCTAAAGACCATCCAATTGACAACATTCTCGAAGATATATCAAAGGGTGTTACAACTCGTTCTCAGATAAGTAATTTCTGTTATCATTTCGCTTTCGTTTCGCAAATTGAACCTAAAAACCCTACAGACGCCTTACTCGATGAACACTGGTTTTTGTCAATGCAAGAGGAACTTAATCAGTTCACTAGAAATGAGGTTTGGGACCTTGTCCCTCCTCCGCGAGGACATCGAGTAATCGGCACCCGATGGGTGTTTAGGAACAAGTTGGACGAAAACGGGGTAATAACCCGAAACAATGCGCGTTTAGTCGTGCAAGGGTATAACCAATAGGAAGGCATCGACTATGAGGAGACTTATGCACCGATTGCCCGACTCGAGGCTATACGCCTTTTACTTGCCTTCGCTTGTGCGAAAAACTTTAAGCTATTTCAAATGGATATTAAGAGTGCATTCCTTAACGGTTACATTAATGAAGAATTTTATGTTGCACAACCTCCGGGTTTTGAGTCTCATGAATATCCCGATCATGTTTACAAATTAAAAAGAGCCTTGTATGGACTCAAGGATACCCCTAGGTCTTGGTATGAGCGCCTAAGCAAGTTTTTACTTGATCAAGGGTATTCAAGAGGAAAATTGGACATAACCCTTTTCATTAAGCGTCAAGGAAAGCATTTGATATTGGTACAAATTTATGTTGATGATATCATATTTGGGTCAACTAACATGAATCTCGTGAGAGAGTTTTCTAACCTAATGCAGGGGGAGTTCGAGATGAGTATGATGGGGGAACTCACATACTTTCTCGGATTGTAAATTAAACAGCTTGAGGATGGAACGTTCGTGAGTCAAACTAAGTATTGTTTGGAACTTCTCAAGAGATTTGACATGGCAAACTCCAAAGCCATAGACACATCTTTGCCTACATGCGCAAACTTGAATAAAGATGAAAGTGGTAAGGACGCAGAGGTAAAGAGATATCGAGGTATGATTGGCTCACTTCTTTATCTTACCGCCTCTAGACCCGATATTATGTTTAGCGTGTGCATGTGTGCTCGATATCAATTGGCTCCTAAGGAATCCCATTTGAAATCTGTTAAGTGCATACTTCGCTACCTATCTGGTACTCCGAAGTATGGGTTATGGTATTCTAAAGGAAATGATTGTTCGTTGGTAGGCTTCTCCGGTTCTGATTTTGCCGGGTGCAAATCAGATGGGAAAAGTACTAGTGATACTTGTCACCTATTTTTAAATTCTTTGGTCAGTTGTCATAGCAAGAAACAAGTTTCTGTTGCCTTGTCAACCGTTGAAGCGAAATATGTTGCCGCCGGCAGTTGTTGCGCTCAAGTCTTATGGCCTAAGCAACAATTGTTGGATTTTAACCTCAAACTTGAACGTATTCCTATTTTCTGTGACAACACAAGTGCCATTAATCTAACCAAAAATCCGGTATTGCATTCACGCACCAAGCATATCGAAATTCGACACCATTTTCTTAGGGATCACATGGAGAAAGGCGATGTTGTTTTTGAACACGTTGACACCACAAACCAACTAGCAGATATTTTCAAAAAATCGCTAGCCACTGAACCTTTCTTTCATATTCGATGAGAACTTGGTATCCTTGATATTTCGGATCGAGTGTCATAATATTGCTTACATATCTTTTATTCATTTATGATTATATTGTGGTACATCTAACCAATTGCAAGTTGTTATAAGTACACTTGTATATTTCATCAAGCTATCTTTGGCACAAAGGTGATATTGTTCCTTATCTCTCACACTCTCTCTCTCTCTCTCTCTCTCTCTCTCTCTCTCTCTCTCTCTCTCTCTCTCTCTCTCTCTCTCTCTCTCTCTCTCTCTCTCAAATTTCTCATGTTCACAAGTTGCATCATATTATGTGTTGAAATCATCATCTATGACCTATTGTATGCATCATATCTGTTTGATTGCTTAAAGTTGTTGTGGCTAAGTATTTATTTACCTTGTTTATTAATATATGATATTTTTATCCTTTGATATCTTGTTCATTGACAGTATTTTGTGTGAATATTCGTTGATGTTAGTTATTACCTGTTGAGATTGTCTATGATTTGAACATCTAAATTCTTAACCTATCTCTCTTTCTTTTTGATGTTGTCAAAGGGGGAGAAGGGTGTGCCAAGCCAAGCCAATACATTAGTTAGATACTTTGAAGAAGTGTAGAATTGGAAAAGGAAGACTTTGTGAATTGGGCATTAAGTAAGGGGGAGGCAATGAGCATTAAGAAAGGGGGAGGTTACTAATATTGCGCATTGCACAAGTTGGTCTCGCACGTTTTGCCATCATAAAAAAGGGGGAGTATGTGAGGGAAAATCCTTATATACTATACACACTTGTGTTTCGATGATGTCAAAACGCATTCATGGAAGAATCGGTTTCTCGGATCTACCATCACGAGGCAAATGCATATCACACTTCTCATATCTCTCTTGTGTGCATACCGTGTCTATCTAACTTGCCATACTCAGTTCAACATGTTTGGAAGATCTTTGGTTGAGCTTAGAAGTGAAGAAATCACAAAATTCAGCATTTTTGCAAATTTACAGAGTTTGAGTCGACCACCGGTCGGCGCATGGAAAGTGAAAATTCCCATGGGTTGGCGTGAGCTGACCTATGGTCGACCGCTGGTTGGCGTGAGCTGACCTATGGTCGACCGTTCGCTTCATTTTCTGAAGGTGCCCAGAAAGTGAAATTTCCACGGGTTGGCGCATGCTGACCTATGGTCGACCGCTGGTTGGCGTGAGCTGACTTATGGTCGACCTTTCGATGCATTTTCTGCTGAAGTTGAAGAATTTCCACTTATTTTGAAAACTTGTTATGTCTGTTGGTTTTGGGTTACTATATATAGAAGTTTTGTTCATTTTTAGACATAACAATTGAAACATTAAGTCAATTGCACAAGAACAAGAAAAGTGAAATAGGTGCCCTAGTTCTCTTCATCTTCATCCTCAACAATTCACAACACAACAATTACACACAATAATTCTTATTGTGCATTATGGTCTGTTCAAGGTGATAACGTCCGAAGCCGACGTTTGGAAATCTGGTTCGGGTTGAGTTTGGGGCAGATTTTTCTTGAATAAAACCTTGAAGGTTTTGTCCTCCAAGATTCGTCGAATTTGGGGGGTTTTTGGTACAAATCGTCTCTACAACATTCAGCTGAGTGAAGGTGATTGAGGAACGGTGTGTTCGGTCAATCTAGTAGCGGTAATCGGTGAATTGCGTAGGAGAGATTCGGGTTTGATTTGTTGGTGTTTGAGATCATCCAGACTGGGGTTTGAAGAACGCAAGGTTATTCAACAAAGGGGCTGTAATCGGAGGTCTATCCACAACAATCGAAGGACTTGATTCAACTTGAATCAAGGAACAAGGAGAGAAAGCATCATCAACAACCAGAGATTTTGTTTGTATATTTTTCTTATCTATCTTTGTATATATGTTTCAACTCTACAGGTGATATCTATATTATATCGAGCTCAATTCTAGTTTTAGAATTGAGGGCAGTCGTACCCCGAAGCGAGGACGACGGGGGAACTGTCTCAACAAATCTTTGTCTCCTTTACTTTTCAGCACTTTCATTTTTTCTTGATAATTGAGTAATTTTAGTATAAGCAATTTTATCAAGTTAGCATTGGTTTGAGTAAGTGATTAACATTATTTTTAACTCTAGTACAATAAGTATATTGTACAAGGAAGCTAGAGTCACTTACTCAAGACAAAACTCATTTGAAGTGCCTCGCATGCCAAGTGTTTGATAAATTGCCTACACCAAAATTCACTTGTGTTGTTTACATATTTTGTGGGCTTTGTGTAGCATTGGAACTAGTCCTACTAATTAGTGGTATAATCAATTGATAGTGTGACTAGTGTGTTGAATCTATTTGTTCATTATCATTTCCATAAGGCTAGACGCATATTTGGTCTTCTAATAACGGTTCGTTATAGACGGTATTTTTCCACGACCGCTTCCGCATATCAAATATTTTTAAAACCATTTTTTAATTGGTAGCGGTGACTGATTTTTTTAATTGGGATCTATTCAACCTCCCCTTCATGATCTGTGCCTTCATGATCTGTGCCATCATCTAACACCTTTGTACCTTGGTTTGTAAACAATATGTTTATATATGAATTTCAATTAATACCTTTAGCATGCTTGTTAGTTTTGGTATATTATTGCTCCTTATTCAATTGTTGTTATTGTTTGGATGAGATCCAAGGATGACTAGGATCTGAAGAGAGTTAGGCCTTGCTTTATAACCATTAAGTCTTTCATGAAGCTGTGCACGACTGCCTCTTTTGAGAGTGTGCTACGTTAAGGTGTATGCATTACCTTGATGGAATATCGAGGTAGTATCATGCAACTGGACTTGCAATGTGCTTGCGCAGAGGAAGCATTGGTATAGTTTGATGTGTCTATATACTGGATTAAAACTAATGAAATATGATACCGGCTCTGAGAATATCGAGGTAGTATCACGCAACTGGACTTGCAATGTGCTTGCACAGAGGAAGCATTGGTATAGTTTGATATGTCTATATACTGGATTAAAACTAATGAAATATGATATCGGCTCTGAGAATTAATACTCACAATTGTACCTGCAAGTGTTTTATGCCAAACCAGCTAGACGTAGTTATGCCTTAATCACATTTATATGGATAAGGCATGAGTCTGATTGATTATGGTTATGTTTTGAATTATTCTTACAAACGAGGGGCATGAAGCCGACTAGATGTGACCATGCTTTAAAGTATTCTTTGTGTCATAGAGGATCATATATGGGCAAAGATAGAGGATCCGCGTCACTGCCCACGAGGCGAAGGCTCGAATAGAGATGGACATTTCCAAGCTTCACATTGTCCGCTCTTGGATTGGCTAGATCCGAAGGGGGTACGCCAACTACAAGTGAAAATGTGTATTTTTATATAAGGGGGTATTTGAATATTGTATTCAGATGTGTAAAGCATTTTTGATAGCATCTCTGGGGTAATTAGTTGTTGTAGTCGAACGTACAAAGAGTCACTGACACCTCCCTTGGATTCTGAATACACACAAGGTGCTGCGGGAAATTGATTGATGTAGTCAGGCGAACTAAGTGTATCTGAAAGCACCTATAGTTTTTGAAGATGTAAGAGAAACTGTAGGGAATTGATTGGTGTAGCTAGGCGTTCTAAGCATATCCGATAGAACCCCTGAATTTTGAAGACACGCGAGGCACTATGAGGGAGTTTATTGAAGTTGTCGGGCATACTAAGCATATAAAAAACACCCCTGAAATCTAAAGATGTATGAGGCATTGTGGGGTACCAATTGTTGTAGTTGGGCGTACTAAGCGTATTCGCCAACACCCTTGAATCTTCATGTGGGCAAAGTGCCAAGTGCCAAGGGGTTTTGATTATTATAGTCGGACGAGTAAAGCGTCTCTAACAGCACCCCTGAATCTTTAATAGGGGCATCACGTTCCAGGGTGCGCTACTATGTTCATTCACGTTTTGGTGCCTTAAAGAGGAGACAAGGCATAAAATAGAACAACAAGAGTATAATAGAAATGTGTGTGTGTGTGTGTGTGTGTGTGTGTGTGTGTGTGCCTGTGTGTGTGTGTGTGTGTTATTTCATAATTACATAATCAATTTATAAACACATTAATTAAATCTTGTGGCCAACTGCAAGTATATACTGATATTCTGAACTCAAATATGTGGTTTGAGAGGCTCATCGTTAGGCAGATCTGGAGGGTTGAGCCCTTGGTTGCTGAGATGTCTGACCTCTATAGTGCATGTTCGACCCTGGTTCCAGAGATGATATGTACGGGTATATTGATGGTTGGTAAATCTGTAGGATCGGGCCCTTGACTTTGGATCATATTCGGTCTCTATTGTACCTGTATAGCTTTGGTTTTCGAGATTGCTTTTTATAGTCGAGGTAATCCGACCCTCTTATTCTCGAGTCTTTTTAGACATGTCAGGGTTGACTAGTTATTCGTTCGGGTAGTGATGGAGTTCCTCAATGTTTGTTCCCTTTTAGGCAAAATTCGAGAGCTTCTGTGGTGAACCTGTAGAGGGTGATTAAATGCAAACATTTATAGGTCTTCGTCGATTGGTGTATGGTATGTTTCTCACTGATCATCTCTAATCGGTCCTTGCTTCAATGTTCTGGTGCGTTTAGTGGATACTTTACATATCCATGGGACACACCCCACTTTTTGTTCGGCGCTCGGGGTTAACTATGAACTTGTGCCACCCGGATTCCATTAACTATGAACTTGTGGCATCAACTTAATACATACTACACAACCATCCCAGCCAAGGAGGAAAGCATGGATATCTTAATATGACTGGAATCTGGCAAGGCTAGAACCCAGTCTTCTTAAAGATTACCTTCAACGGTCGACTTTATCTTAAGGTCGGGTGTGAAATCTCTTTCACCTCCTATTTTTGAAGTTGTTAAATGAGTTAAAGGCCTCGCTGATGGAGAGGTGGTAACAGGTTGGGCCGCTTATGGTGATTTTCTGCGTTTTCCTTTGAACATTGTTGTTTTCGAGATCTGAAGAGACACAGACAATGGAATCGAATTGATGGCGCAGATTCACGGATGTAGTCCAAATCAGAAGGTTGAATGCGACTTTAATTCAATGTTTCTAAAATGTTGCGAATCAACTTCGAGATCTACAGTTGAGATCATGGAAATCGTAGGAATCAGAAGCCAATTCCCACAGACAGCACAATTGTTCTATTGCGGAACTAAAAATGGTGAGATTTAAAGAAAATACAACTGAGCAAAGCTTTTGATGCACTATGTCAACGTGACAATGTGGATCGAAGGTTGCGATCGCGGTGTTTCTTGAACCAGAGGTATCGGTCTTGATGCGATGTCGTTAACCAATGTTTACTATCTCTGATACAGTAAGTCTAGAGGAATATCTACATTGTTAGCACTTCAACGTTCAAGTTAATTTAGGATTTAAGATAGCGATAAAAAAAATCATATTTTAAGATAAATGTATTTATCTAGAAAAACTCTTATTTTAAAAGATAAGGAATAATATGATTATATGATGACATAATTGCTTAGTTTATATATATAAATATGTTACTCTAATGTGTATTTTCTTATCTCTTTTAACCCTGTTTAATTAACAACTTTTCTAATAAATTTTTCAGATCGAAGAAAACAAATTTAATGAGTGGTGAATCTAGAAATGAAGAAAAGTTCAA
Source organism: Lathyrus sativus (assembly GCA_963859935.3). NCBI lineage: Eukaryota > Viridiplantae > Streptophyta > Magnoliopsida > Fabales > Fabaceae > Lathyrus > Lathyrus sativus. The sequence goes on along the minus strand of OZ012738.1, from coordinate 565,588,595 downwards.
ATGTTAATTATAGCATGTAATTGGCCATTTATTTAATATGTTTAAATTTGACATATTTTAAAATTGCGTTGGACATTTTTCTTGTGTGTTCATTAGCGTGTCATTTAAAATTAATCTGTTATGTTTCAAAAACAAACAAATTTAATTTTTTATATTCAAATAACCCATATTTTCAAAAAAAAAAAAATCTAAAATAATTCACTTTTTAAAATATTTTTCAAAATATTTCAATTTGAGGGTGAGAATAAGTGTTGTTGGCAAACCAATTGGGAACATGTCTCTAGCTTTAAGAGGATGCGTCGATTAGATTGGAGACAACATATAGTGTTGTCAATCTAATTGGCGACAATGTGTTAATTTTTAAAGGTGGCGCCAATTGGTTTGGAAATAGTGTACAATCATAATTTTTTTAGCATAAATAATTAACATTAATATTTAATTAAAAATAATATTACATAAACTAATGATAACGAACAGGTTGACCATACCAGCCACCAGTTCTACATCTCCTAGCTACCCCTACTCGTTGCATTCGTTGTTGATTTACTCCAGGTATTCGAGGATTTGAGTTCTTAGAAACATCACCAGCAGAATCCCTAAGAAGTTCTTGCATTTCTAAGTAGTCTTGTGTATGGAGCAACACACTGGTGAAACTGAGTTCGCAACCCATACCAGAGTAGTTGAGATGTGTTGAAGGGGTCATTGGTGTGTGACCATGACGATTGAAGGGGTATATTGGTGTTAACGACTCGTTGGTGAAAGATTGAAATTGTTGTGGTGTTTGAAAGCTATAGGGTTGTTGTGATGTTTATGTTTGTGTTTGAAAGACATATGTCTCTAATGTATTTGGGTTTGGTTTTCAAAACACTGATGTTGTTTGATTTACAATCAATAGAAATACAAGTTTCTTACATTTTAAAGATAGATTGGAATAAAACTAGGGTTTGGTCCTATATCGTAAGTTATATATCAAAATCCATTTTTTTTAAAATAACCACGTTAAATTTTACCCACTTAAAGTTTCAGAAAATAAAGATATTGAAAATATGTTTGTTAGTCACGAACATTTTGGTTTCAAATATATTGAGTTATATACTTTACTCCAACAAACTCTTCCATCTCAACAATCTCAGATAATCGATAAATCAGAACATGCAGATTCAGATGAAACTAAAGGTGTAAACTCAGATGAAGCCGAAGCCGAAGCGGAAGTCGACGTTGTTGACGACGAAAAAGAAGAAAGTGAGACACAGGTCGATCATCTGTTGAACAACAACACTGAAGATGACGATCATCAAGTGTCATTACCTCCAAGTCATGTATATTGTCCGCCTTAATATATGACATACTTGGACTTGCATGATGATGAAAGATCATCTGATAGTTTTTAGAACCCGTATATCCAGTCAGAGGGTGAGTTTAAAGTGAGAGACAAGTTCTAGACCAAGGAAGAATCTGTGCGAGCTATAAAAAAATATCACATGGATAACTCTGTTGATTTCACCGTACATAGAACTGATTCGAGAAGGTATGTCATTCATTTTTGTAACAATCTTTGCATGTTTTGGTTGGCTGCGTCTCACAGGAAGAGAACTGATTCTTGGAAGATAGCTTCAATAAAGCCACCTCACAATTGCACTTCCACTAATATTGTACAGGATCACCGAAAATTAAGCAAAAAGTTGATATGTCAAGACATTTTGTCGCTTGTTAACAAGGACCCATCAGTAAAGGTGAGTATAATAATCTCTCATATTGTTACACGATATAATTATACTCTCTCGTACAAGAAAGAGTGCATTGCAAGGACAAAGGTAGTTGAACATGTATTCGGCAGCTGGGAGGATTCATACAAAGAATTGCCACAGTTTTTGGTGGCACTAAAGACATACGCACCGGGGACTGTTGCAATTATGCAGACATTGTCAGCATGTACGCCAGACGGAACTTGTGTTAGTGGAAATGCAATATTCCACCAATTCTTTTAGGCGTTTCAACCATGCATTAAAAGTTTTGCATTCTGCAAACCTATTATTCAAATTGATGGAACATGGTTATAAGAAAAATACAAGGGCACCTTGCTTATTGCAGTTGCACAAGATGGCAATAATAATGTCTTTCCCATTGCCTTTTCTCTAGTTGAAGATGAGACCGCTGCTAGTTGGAGTTTCTTCTTTAGGAATCTTAGAACACATGTGGCTCCACAAGTCAATCTCTGTTTGATTTTAGACAAACATGCTGCTATTGAGAGCGCTTACAATAACGGATGGCATAACCCTCATTCTACCCATATCTATTGCATTAGACATATCGCACAAAACTTCATGCGTGCAATCAAAGACAAGAACCTTCTCAAAAAAGTGGGGAATGCAAGGTATGCTCTAACTCAACCTTCCTTTCGCCACTACCATGACGAAATTAGATTGTTAAATGCAGATGCATGAAGGTGGTTGGATAACACTCCATTAGAGAGATAGACAAGGCCATTTGACGAAGGATGTCGATGGGGCCACATGACAACAAACCTTGTGGAATCCATGAACGGCTTCTTCAAAGGCATTATAAACCTACCAATAACAGCATTGGTGACATCAACCTATTTTAGGTTGGTATTAAGTTTTGCAACAAGAGGTGAAAGATGGGGGTGCAGTGTTAATGTCAAGTTAATTATTCAGTGAATGTTGCATGAAAGTGATGAAATAGGAAATTATCAAAGCTAGCACACATGCGGTTACAGTCTTTAACCTTCATAGGAAAACTTTCAGTGTATAGAAAACAATGGACCACAATGAGGAGAGGCCAAATTTATCATATGCTCTCAAACTAAATAGATGTTGGTGTTACTGTGGCAAGTATTAAGTCTTCCGTGTACCTTGCTCTTATGTCATTGTGGCATACTCACATGCTCTTTAGGACGCTTACAACCATCTATCTGATGTTTACAAGGCCATTAATGTTATGAATGTCTACAACGAAGGCTTTGTAGTGCTAGCAATTGAGGAATATTGGTCTTCATATCAAGGGGACATAGTTTGGCACAATGGTTAGATGTGAAGAAAGATAAAAGGTCGCCCAGACAGTACGCGTATAAGAACAGAAATGGACACGACTGATAAAATGATAAGATTATGTAGTATATGTCGTCTGCCCGAACACAATCGAAAAAATTATCCCAACGTAGGAGCAACCTCTACATCATAATTTAGTTTCTCCTTTCAATTTTCGTAACATTAGGTTTTGATATATGAATAACTTTTTGTTACAAAAATGTTAACAACAAACATCACCCCGACTTAAACACACTTAAAAACAATAATAATTTTCAACAAAAAACTAGATATTAAAAGCGAACAACAACAACTCTAAATAAATAACACATACAACAGATATCAAAACAGATAAAAATACTTAACCACAACATTTCTAACCGATTACAACAATCAAACTGATATCATTTGGTCCAAACATCACTTTCCCCGCATCCTTGTTAGTCTTAACTCGCACCCACCCACACAGGGTATCATGTCTCTCTATACTTCTAATTTTTTCACCTTCAGGTATGTCTCCGTCTAACCAATGAATCAACTCCCTCTGTAGTTGCTCGAAACTTTGGATGTTCCATAAGAGCATTTCCATCGGAGACTTGTCTCTCGAATAAATCACTTGTCCGTAGCGACGACGATACATATTATCACTAACACAAGAATATGAGAATAAATATGAAAACAATGGATTACACTACCTCTATTTATAGTAAAAATAACACAACACACAATGTCTCCAAACCAATTGGTGCCACCTTTAAAAAGTAACACATTGTTGTCAATTGGATTGACAACACTATATGGTGCCTCCAATCCAATTGGTGCCTCCTCTTAAAGTTAGAGAGTTGTCGTCAATTGGTTTGGCAACAACACTTATTGCCACCCTCTAACCGGGGTATTTTGGAAAATATTTTAAAAAGTGGATTATTTTGGAATTTTTTTTAAAATGTGAATTATTTGGGTAAAAGAGATGACTCTGAAGTTATTAGAGATATATTTTGGGCTCATCCAGATTCAGTTAAGTTGTTGAGTATTTTTTCTATTGTGTTAGTTATGGACAACACTTACAAGACAAACAAATATAGGCAACATTTGTTTGAAATTGTTGGCATGACATCAATCGAGTTGACTTTTACTGTCGTATTTGCGTATATTGAGTCTGAGCAGACTGAGACTTTTTGTTGGGCGTTAGATAGACTTAAACAATTGTTTGTGAAGAAAGATTTGTGTCCACAAGTGATTTTGACAGATAGAGATCTTGCTTTGATGAAAGCCATTGAAACTATGTTTCCAAGATCGATCAATTTGCTATGTCGATTTCATATTAAAAATAATGTTGGTGCAAAACGGAAACAATATCTGGCTAGTGACATGCAAGAGGCAATTGAGAAATTATGGACGGAAGTTGTATGGGCTTGTGATGAGATTGAGTATGATCAATGGTTGAACCAACTTGAGCAGGCGTGCGTTGATTGTAATGAATTTATTGATTATGTGAAGGACATATGGTTGACACCACATAGACAAAGATTTGTTGGAGCATGGATTAACCGAGTGCTACATTTGGGTAACACCACGACTAATCGGTATGTATTTATTTTTAGTATTTCTAAATTGTATTTTTTTTTTGTATTTTTTAAAGTGTTTTTAATATGTATTATTTTTAGGGTTGGGTCTGCTCATTGGAAGTTAAAGAAGATGTTGGGAAACAGTATTTGTGACATGGTAAAATGCTGGGAGGCTATGAATGACAACTTAAAATTACAACTGGGCAATATCAGAGCTTCTTTTCAAAAGAATTTTTATGAAGTTGAGCACACCCACGTAAGTCAATTTTACAATAATTTACGTGGTTCCGTGTCTCGAGCTGCATTGAGACGCATTGTTGAGGAATTAACACGAGTTGATTATGTTGGAACTAACAAGAAAATATGTCGTTGTACTCTTAGAAAAACCTATGGATTACCTTGTGTTTGTGAGTTGACAGGATATAGAATCGGTGGTATACCGATACCAATAGATGTTGTGCATGTTCATTGGAGGAAACTAAGTATGGAAGCTAAGTTAGAGGAAGATGTAGATGATGGATCAGAGGTGGATATGAGTAATGCAATAGATGAATTATAGAAAAGGTTTAGGTCACTAGATGTTGTTGGGAAAAGGGCATTAAAAAGTAGGATTTTTGAACTTGCCTTCTCCACAATGACTTCTTTGTGACCACCACCTGAGAAAATAAAAACCAAAGGGGAGTCAAGAAGAAAGGCAAAAAAAACCATTAGGGTATGATGTTTATAGGGACCCTTCATATAATGAGTATGTTGATCAAGCATCTCAATCTTCACAGAGACAATCTCAACCATCACAGACTTCGAAGAAATTGAAATTATCACAATCTTCACAGAAGAAATCTCAACCATCACAGGCTTTAAAGAAGTTGAAATTATCACAATCTTCACAGTCATATAAGTGATTCATCCTTCAGTTTCCTAATCACATCAGTTCATATATTGATGATGTAGTTAATCTTCACAGTCATATAAGTGATTCATCCTTCAATTTCCTAATCACAATCTTCACGTGAATAACAAAATTAAATTGCTTTCCGTTGTCTATAAAAATTATTTAACGTTTTCCCATGAAATTCAGTCAAAAGTATATATAAAAAAAGATTGTAACATAACATGGAATTTCACTCAAGTATATGAGCGTAAAATAATTAAAACCTACCAACTAAATTAGCAAACAAGTTAAAATATTTTAGATCGGAAGTCTTTTTCTTTGTTAAAACTTAAAGTAATTTACTTTTCTAAGTGTCTAAGACCTTCCTTGAAAAGTTGGACCCACATCACACGAGCTAGTGAGAAAAGAAATGGGTGGTGGGTACATGCCAAGACTAGTTTTTCACCTTCTAATTATACAATGTGAGAGTAATGCATGTTTGCTGTAGTAGGGACCCATACCATACATATTTGCTCTAGTAGGAACTGTCGATGATTTTAGTAACTCAGTTATCGGAGTTGATTGAGGGTATATATTCTTATGAAGATTGAGTGCTGTGGACAAAAGAAACATGGGATTTGAGAACCAAATTTTCTGAGACAGAATTATGTGTTTGCCACTGCGGAGTGGGTTTTACTGTGGTGTGTCAAGAGATGACGTTTTGCCTACAATAAAATCTTGAGTTCTATTCTAAAAAATGTTTTTTTTAGAATTTATTTTCAAAAATAAAAAAAAAATCCATTTTTTAAAAATTAAAACATTTAATTCTAGAACATATTCTTTTGCATTTCCACCAGTAAACCTAACATATCCTTAAGTTTTTTTTATCTAACAAGTAGTTGTTTTCCATTCCTAGGGAGCTCAAAGCAATCAAGTGTTAGTATGTAAAAACTTCCATCGTTAATTTTTTAAACAAATTTTGATTTAACAAAATTATTGTGTTTGATTTATATTATATGACTGAAACAATACAAGCTTTTCTTGTTAAGGGTGTTTCCCCTCTTTTTCGATGTTATGGCCTTGGATGGAGGAAAGGCTTTGAGAATTCTTCAGCTTGTCAATGTCTAATTTGAATTACAGTTAATTTGACTAACTGTTAGTTTGAATATCAAAAAGTTTGACTTAGGATTAGTTTGATGTGGATCAAGACTCTATAGAAGTACGATTGATAGTTTTTTTATATCACGATTAGTCGTTTTGATATCACTTTTTTGTAGTGGTGTGTGCACACTACCAAAAAAAATTAAAAGTGAGTCATTTCACATAAATTTAAGGAATCATCAAATATATAAATGGAATTTATGCTGTGAAATTTTGTACTCACATGACACCAACTGTATTTTAGTTGGATATTATGATGTTAATTAGGCAGGTAATGTTGAAGATTGAAAGAGCATTTATGATGTATGTCTTTTGCTAAAAAAACATAAATGTGTCTCGTTATCCACTACTGAAGTTAAATACATTTTTGCTAGAAGCACTTGTACTTAAATATTGTGGATGAAGCATATTCTAAAAGAGTACAATGTCAAGCAATTATACTATGAAAACATGAATGCCGTCATTTTTTTCTAAAAATCCATTTCAACATAGTTGTACCAAACACATTGACATTCGTCACCATTTTATTATATAACTTATGGAAGAAAAATAATCACTTTGGATCATATGTCAACTGAAACCAACTAGCTGACATCTTACCAAAGCTCTAGATGTCGCACAACTCCAAAAATTAAGAAGTGCCATATGTCTTTGCATAATTGAGAATTACTAAAATTAATGTTGAGATGGCATGAGAGTTAGTGGGTCGTATTATTGTCTCTCGTATCCATCAATTTCAAGACATGTGCGCTACTATGTGTCTTGCTCATTAATATTCCAAAAATATCCTTATTCAAATTTACTTTTTTCTTTACGTTACGCGCCTCAAGCTATTAAATCGCTCATTTGTATTTTCTCACTCTAAACTTTTCTTTCTTTTCATGATCCTAAGAGTGTTCATTCATATTCCTCTCAAAAATCCTACAACCATGGTAGGCACCATACAAGGGATGAATACCTCTAAAAAAGACAAGAAATTGACTAAGAATGCCAAGAAATCATCGGTGGAAGAGAAACTTGTGATCAATGTGCATGAAGTGAAAATGAAAGGAGTGGTCCTTGGAGGGAAAACCAATGGTCCAACCGGAGGTCTTCCCACCAAAGAACCACTGAAGGAAGTTTGGAAGAAATGGCTGAAAAAGGTGAGTGATCGCACAACTAGGTTGTCTTTGACAATGTCTGATCTTACTGATCAATGGAAAGAAGACATCAGTATAACCTCAAAGGAAAATGAGGTTCTTAATACCTAAGTGGTTTTTCCATAAACTGGAAAAGGTAATGTTTCTAAAAACAAACCCTCAAAAATGTTATTGAAAATGTGCCTAAGAATGTGGTTGAATTTTCTAAACCTAGAACAAAGTCTCAAGATGTTAATTTAGATAACCTAACTCAAACTCTAGAATCAATCCATGCATTTGAGAAACCTCCTAGTGAAGATATCATTGAGATGATACTGGGTGAAAAGCATGTAGAAGAATCGGTTGTTCATATTCATGTGATAGACAATTTTATTGATAACATTAGGAATGACAAAGATGTTGATAGTGAAAACTCAAGTGATGAAGACCTTATAGTAAGTTAAGACAATGTTGTGGAAGATGTTGTCAATATTGGAAGAGATAACCCTCAGGATGGTGTAGAGAAATTCATGGAAACTAATATGGATGGTGAAGATGGTAGTCAAGAAACCAATGCAGAAGAAGTTAAGGAAGAGTCATAGAAAAAAGAAGCTGAAAAAGAAAAATAAGTGATCGACAGTCGTAGACGTGTCAAAATGAGTTGTTAGAAGGTAGTATATGGCAACGAAAAACTCGAGTCATCTTGCAAGGACTTCTAATTTAATTCAACCAAATTGGCATTAGCAAACGAATGAGGGATTTTCAAAGTTTTTCAGACAATTGAAGGTAAATAATCTAATTATGAATGTCATTAAGTGATTAACCTAATGGTTTGGTACTTTCTGACTTATCACTGGTTATTATATCGCCAAATTTCTAATATTATATTCCTATTTAATTACAACATCGATTAAATAAGCATCATATAATGTATTATATGGATTATATTCCTATTTGTTGCATTAAGCATGACAACGATTGATAAAGCATATTTAACGAATAAGCTACGATAATAAGAGATTATATTAAGGAACATTCATCAATCAAATCAAATCACATCTATTATATAAAACTCAAATTAAGCAATTGAGATACACAAAACATAATTGAATAATAAATGGGCAATACAATAACCTCGCAGTCTTGGTGAAATTCTAAAATAGTAGATGAACCTGTTGGTTTAGCCGTCCATAGAACCCTAATACTTTTACAAAAACTTTTCTATATCACGCTAAACCTAGGCATACTACTTTTTTACCTTAAGTAATACCGAGAATTGGGCACTAAGAGCACCGGCTCGAAAAACATAATTTGGTAAAAAAAACTAACTACTTTATTTTCATTAAGTCTAGAACGAAAACTAAATAATAGACTCTTCTGCACTTCGAACTGGCCTTTCACATCAACATGAAACTTGTAAATTTTCTCTTAACTTTGCAACGTATATTTGCATGAGTCAATCGGATACTCATAGTTCACTTTATGATCTGCACATTGAAAAAATGTCAAAATATAATTTATTCCGCGAAAAGTAAAAGAAATAAAATAAAACCAAATTTAGGCTCAATTTTAAAGTATACTAAAACCAATAAAATTAACATAAGAAGCTCTAGAATTGTCATAGCATAAAGTAAAAGAAGGCGTATTAAAATGAATTGATCAATAAGTCATCATGGAAAAAGAAGTCCAAGAAGATGGTGATGATGTAACCCAATAACCTAACCTGGGAAATGAAGATGTCAATCAGGATGTTCCAGACAACCGGTCTAACATGTTAGAAACTGATTCTTCACCTCATAAGGAGGATGAACAAGTAACTCGTATTAATCATGATGTGGATAATGTAATGTGCAACAACATTGATGATAATGTTGATAACTTTGCTAATACTAATGAAGCTCATGTCCTTGAGAATAATGAAGTTCATATTGATTCTAGATAACTATTCTATAACATATTTAAACCATAAATATTTTATAAGTTAACAAAGTCTTACATAACTAATTATAGTTAATTGTTATCTAAAGGATGTTGCTGAGTAAGGTATATGTTTTGAGAATTTTTATAAGGGTTGGTTGCCCTAAATCTAGTGTTACTAAATAACCAGATAAAAATAGTTTTGCTAAAGAAGATTCATTGATGATTTATGTTTGACATAACATTCTTTTTGAACAAAACAAATTAAAACAAATTAAGCTAAAAATGTTGTTGAGTAATCTTGTAACGACATGCTTTTGGGTGATTATTTTGGGGGTATCTCCCTTATTTTCTTTAACAAATGACCATTCTTTGTCATCTTGCTACTGCTTTCTGTCATACCCCAAATTTGTCCTACCTTTTTTAAAATTTCATTTGTCTGACTTTTATTTTCATTTTGTGTCGCCTGCATAGCATAATTTATTTTTTAGCATGAATAATTCCTAAAATGATTAGCCATAATAAATTTCTTGGATATGCAGACGGACTGGTCGAATTGTGTCTCAAATATACGAGAAATATCAGTGATTGAAAAGTTTCGAATTTAAGCTTGCAGACGTAAGTGATTTTGACCTACTTTCCATTAAAACTTGACCTAGCGCGTTCGTCTTATCTCTCGATAAATTTTCAGTCACTTTTGATCGGTTTGAGCTTTTTTACCGGTCCTGGTCAAATTTCGAAGTTGACTAAGTGTTGCATCTTTCCAAGTCATTTATTTCGCGTTAATCTTTTTGTGTAGTTAATTTATTTTTAGGGCACTTTGTCGCGTGATTTTTATTCGTTTTCATCTAATTTTATTTTTATATTTTCATCAAAATGTCTGGAATAATTAATTAGAATTCTCCATGCTTGCATTTTATTCTTATCATGTTTATTTAATAAGTTGTGATATTTTTAATAGTTTTTAATTGATTTAATTTTATTAAATTAATTAAAACTTTTAGAAAGGGCAACTTTGGTATTTTAAATTAAGTGTGTTTCTTTGATTAAATATGGATCGTTAGATGTAAATTTAATCAAGGGTGCACATGCATTATCCTCACTTTTCCTCATTAGTCAATCATAATTTAGCATTTTATTTTATTTTGTTTAATTGATAAAAAATTAAAAAATATATAAACATTTTTATTCATGTCATTAAAACACATGTCCATTCCCAAGTGGTTGAATTCAAGAATTTGTGTCACCATATCCAAGCTTAAGACAACACGTGTCATTTTGTTTATAATTTTGGCTATAACTTTGTTTATAATTTTTGTTTATAATTTTATTTATAATAATAATAATAATTGAATATAAAAAAAATAAAAAAATAAAAAAGGGATAAGGGAGACGGTTTTCACGAGGAAGGGGGGAGACCACAATATTTACTTCCTCCATCATTTTTCTCTGCTTTTTCATCATTTCCACCCTCACTTACAGAAAAATAATACGGAAAGGAGAAAGAGGATATTTGTAACACCCCCTTCTATACCCCCAAATAAACAATAAAACAATTAAGCACGTATTCAAAATTTCATCAGAGTAACGTTTAAAACATGGTATAAAAGAGACATGTCACATCAAACACCAAAACATACAACACCTGCTCTATAAAAGACATGCAACAGTGGGGTAGCTATTAACAGAGGAACTTCGTCCTTACACCCACATTTCAATATATAGAATTAAAAGTGGAAAATCTAAACATTGAATGATTTAAACATGTAATCATATAATTTACATATCACCAAGTTTGATTCAAAATATCATCAAGTTACAAAACATCTGCCAACAGATACATATACACAATGTATCCCAAAAGAATACTATACAAGCCTAACTACCCGGTGCTACATATCAGAGCGAACCGACCAAAAGAATGAAGCTATACTTCACAAAAAGGATCTCCAGCCATCCTAATCTGCAATGCTTCACGGAGCATTATAAAACATCAGAAGAGTGAGAAATATTACCGTAATAATCAATGCATATAATCATATATATATATATATATATATATATATATATATATATATATATATATATATATATATATATATATATATATATATATATATATATATATATATATATATATTCGTAAACATAATAATACATATATTTCACATTCTCACCACTCCTCATCACAATCATCATATGCATCAAAATATATGCATAAACCAATAATGGATAATCGCCAAACATGTTTCATCATGTACACATCCAAAATTCTCGACTCAATCATTCATACACAACCGTTCTCTCCTATCACGAATCACTTCCACACTATGTGGTTTATACAACTCGTCACTCTCATAATTATCTATTCGAGACTATGGTACATCGCTCGTACCCCATCAGGAACAACCTCCCGGTTATTCTACCCCGGTGTTTACGTTACTAGGAACGACACATAGTCATTCTACCCCAGTAACTACTCCACTAGGAACGATATCAAATCATTCTACCCCAGTGAGTTTCACATTCATACCTCATTAGGAACAACATCAAGTCATTCTACCCCAATGAGCTTCTCACTAGGAACGATATCACATCATTCTACCCCAGTGAGTTCCACACTAGGAATGACATCATTAGCCATTCTACCCTAGTGCACCAACACTTGTACTGCATTAGGAACAACATCGAGTCATTCTACCCCAATGCATCCAAGCACTCATATCTCATTAGGAACGACACATAGTCATTCTACCCCAATGAGCTCCTCACTAGGAACGATATCAAATCATTCTACCCCAGTGAGTTCCACACTAGGAATGACATCACTAGCCATTCTACCCTAGTGCACCAACACTTGTACTGCATTAGGAACAACATCAAGTCATTCTACCCCAATGCATCCAAGCACTCATATCTCATTAGGAACGACACATAGTCATTCTACCCCAATGAGCTCCTCACTAGGAACGATATCAAATCATTCTACCCCAGTGAGTTTCACACTAGGAATGACATCACTAGCCATTCTACCCTAGTGCACCAACACTTGTACTGCATTAGGAACAACATCAAGTCATTCTACCCCAATGCATCCAAGCACTCATATCTCATTAGGAACGACACATAGTCATTCTACCCCAATGAGCTCCTCACTAGGAACGATATCAAATCATTCTACCCCAGTGAGTTCCACACTAGGAATGACATCACTAGCCATTCTACCCTAGTGCACCAACACTTGTACTGCATTAGGAACAACATCAAGTCATTCTACCCCAATGCATCCAAGCACTCATATCTCATTAGGAACGACACATAGTCATTCTACCCCAATGAGCTCGCCACTAGGAATGATATCTCATCATTCTACCCTAATGCGTACCTCACCGACCTCACATCTATCACATAATGCACACATATTCGCAATATGTTCCCATGCATTCACAATATCGCGACAATGGCGACGAATTCAATCATATTCCTCATACATTTAATCAATTCAAATAATGCAACATAATTGCCAAACGGCCACAATTCATAATTCATCTCACCATCTAGGATTCACGCCATACGGCTACCCACAGCACATCACAAATAGCATGACTATTCAATTCCAACAAGGATTAAAAACAACCGAACCACACAATCAACATTGGATAGAACCACAAGAAAAACAAAATGATGTCACGTTCGCTACTGGCTCGCCTAGCGAGTACCTAGCGAACGTTCGCTACCTATTCGCCTAGCGAACAAGCTAGCGAAGACAAATAGAAGCCACTGGAAGGCTTCGCTATCAGTTCGCCACAGTGAGGCCCTAGTGAGCAACTCACTACCTCGCTCGCTACCAGCGAGGAGATCCAAATCCATTATGTCCCAAGTCTGGGACCGCTCGCCACAGGCTCGCTAGGCGAGGACCTAGCGAACGTTCGCGACTTGCTCGCCTAGCGAACAAGCTAGCGAGTGTCTACGAACACCAAACTCCAAACTGTCCAGTATTCATCTGGAGCTCCCGATTCACCCGATTCCAACCAAACTTGTTCCAGTAGACTTAGCCTAATATATCTCGACTAATCTACATCATTCCTTCCAGATTCTAACCGATAAAACTCAGTTTCTACCGATTAAACTTATTTCGACCTAAAATGGAAAAATAGAGAAAACATTCAAACAACTCATACAATCCATACACAATCATATATATTAACAAGATGGTGATATTTCACACCCTTACCTTGATGAAATCGATAGCCAAGAGTTGTTCTTGACGAATCCAAGCTTTTCCTTTTTTCTTCTCTTTTTCCCCCTCTTCCACTTTCTTTCTCTTCTTTCCTCTTATATTTTCTATCTTTCTTTTTCTCTTCTTTCCACTTCCTCATATATATATATATATATATATATATATATATATATATATATATATATATATATATATATATATATATATATATATATATATATATATATATATATATATATATATATATATATATATATATATATATATATATATATATATATATATATATCTTTCTCTTTATTTCTTTCCAATATATTTCTTCTCTCAAAACATCTATCAATTCATTTAAACAATCATCTAATTATTCAAATAATTAGAATAATCCAAATAAATCAATTAATTAACACAAATAATTAATTATTGAAAATTGGGCTGTTACAACTCTCCCCCACTTTAGGAATTTTCGTCCTCGAAAATGTTACCTCAATGAACCGAGTTGGATACGACTTCCTCATCTCAATCTCTCAAATCCCACTTTCTCTAGTTGGTTCCCCCAACTGTCTTTACCGAAGAAATCTTCATTACCTCGAAGTTACTTCTTGCTCATCAATCTGAACTAGCAATGTCTCAATAGTCAAATCCTTCCTCACTTGTACACCATCTATCTGAATGAATGCACTTGCACTTCCCCAATTAGGCACATACCACATCATGTAAATTCACAATCTACAGTGGTAAGACAATCTAACATGATACTTCTCCCACGCTTCTGTTGCGCCACTCTGATACCAAGCAACAAAACACGGTGTGTGCTTCCGAGACTTCAAAGCTCGATCCACACCCGTCACCACTGTAACCCTCAGAACATGTCCTTTCTTGGATCTTCTTGATCTTTTCAGTCGTTTCTTACATAATCCTCAGGTTCGAGCACAACATCCTCGCCTGAATCATATTAATACAAAGGAGTCCTACACCTCCTACCATACAAAGCTTCAGATTCCCATCTGACACCATATTCCATGACAGCTCATACAATCTTTATCACTTCAGCGATATACATCTCAACCAGCTTCAACATAGAATGATTAATCCTCAATGGTAGGAAAAGAGCCAATCTAGTCATTCCATCCAAAATCACTCAATTAAAACCATATTCCTCAAATTCTCCAAAAAACTCAACGCAAAATCCATGGGAATACTATCCGATTTCAACTCTGGAATATACAACGGTTACATCAGACCCAACAGTCTCAGACGTTCATTCTTCGACTTCCGACAAGTCTAAGCATTACATACAACTAAACCACTTCTCTCTTCATCTATGGCCATCAAAATAATTTCTTCAAATCCGGTTACATCTTTATAGCACTAGGATGGATACTCCATCTACCATAATATTCTTATTCCACTTAATAATATCTAGAACATTATTCTATCACGACATCTCATGATACCATTCCCATTAATACGAAAATCAATCCTTCGACTTAATTCATCAAATTCAACCATCATCATCAGTATATACCAAATCTTCAAATCGATGCATCAGCTACCACGTTGCTCTACCCGAATAGTAATTCAATTTAAAACCATAATCCCTTAGGAGTTCCAATTGTTTTCCTCTGCCTCATATTCAATTCTTCCAATTCAAACCAATACCTTAAGCTCTTGAGGTCACCAACTATTTCAAATCTCTTACTAACCAATTGGAGCTTCCAACTCCGGCACAAACACAATAACGACCAGTTCTAAGTCACTTGTTAGATAATCCCTCTTATATACTTTAAATTGCCTCCAAGCAACTAGACTTGCTAATGTTGCACTTAACATATCTCTCAATCATATCAACCGAGCTTCTGACAACACAACAATTAATTTTGTCGAGCCCGGCACAACCCATACACGAGTTGTTGACAGCTCTCCAGAAACCCTTTGAAACTCTCTTCACCGCAGCATAAAGCTGCTTCTTCTCTCGTACTGATAACTCAAGTTCCTTATGCTCAATATGATCCTCTATTCTCTTCTTTGAATATACCAAAATATCATCGGTGAACACAATCATTGCTTCAATCAATCAAGTATGGAGAATCCTCGTGCCAAATGGTTACTCGGTTTCGCAAATTGTGGCAAAAACACACACCACACACTCTGCATCCACTACTAAATCCAAAAATAGTCCATCAATAATTAACTTAATTCCATGCCAATACTTCACCATCATCTAGATTATTGTACTAGCTTTCCAACGCTTCGAACCGTGCGTCATTCCGAGTTACGGTCCTCCCGTTACGACAAAAATACTAAAACAACTTTCTCTGCCCAGGACTTCCTCGCTAGGCGAACATAGTAGCGAGCGTGGAGTCGTTCGCTAGCATGCTCGCTAGGCGAAGACCTGGCGAACATGACAGTCCAAAATCTTAATTTCGACCGTTACCTGACTTCCGAGTGTCCGATTTTGATTCCGTAAAAAGCTGTGATCTCGGAATTTGACGTACTGCAACAATTTCACACTTAGAAGACCATACAGCACATCCTCGACTCTTGGAATACTTAAAGGCCTTGCTACACCAATCTGCACTCCATGTTTATGCTTTCTTTAACATCCATCGGATGTCACTATCCACCCTTTGCATACTTAACCTCGCAATGACAGTGTTTTCACACGTGTCGCATACAAGGGGACAAACGACACAAGACAACCTGGCCGGATGGACCGACCTGCTCTGATACCACTTGTAACACCCCCTTCTATACCCCCAAATAAACAATAAAACAATTAAGCACGTATTCAAAATTTCATCAGAGTAACGTTTAAAACATGGTATAAAAGAGACATGCCACATCAAACACCAAAACATACAACACCTGCTCTATAAAAGACATGCAACAGTGGGGTAGCTATTAATAGAGGAACTTCGTCCTTACACCCACATTTCAATATATAGAATTAAAAGTGGAAAATCTAAACATTGAATCATTTAAACATGTAATCATATAATTTACATATCACCAAGTTTGATTCAAAATATCATCAAGTTACAAAACATCTGCCAACAGATACATATACACAATGTATCCCAAAAGAATACTATACAAGCCTAACTACCCGGTGCTACATATCAGAGCGAACCGACCAAAAGAATGAAGCTATACTTCACAAAAAGGATCTCCAGCCATCCTAATCTGCAATGCTTCACGGAGCATTATAAAACATCAGCATAGTGAGAAATATTACTGTAATAATCAATGCATATAATCATATATATATATATATATATATATATATATATATATATATATATATATATATATATATATATATATATATATATATATATATATATATATATATATATATATATATATATATATATATATATATATATATATATATATATATATATATATATATATATATATATATATATATATATATATATATATTCGTAAACATAATAATACATATATTTCACATTCTCACCACTCCTCATCACAATCATCATATGCATCAAAATATATGCATAAACCAATAATGGATAATCGCCAAACATGTTTCATCATGTACACATCCAAAATTCTCGACTCAATCATTCATACACAACCGTTCTCTCCTATCACGAATCACTTCCACACTATGTGGTTTATACAACTCGTCACTCTCATAATTATCTATTCGAGACTATGGTACATCGCTCGTACCCCACCAGGAACAACCTCTCGGTTATTCTACCCCGGTGTTTACGTTACTAGGAACGACACATAGTTATTCTACCCCAGTAACTACTCCACTAGGAACGATATCAAATCATTCTACCCCAGTAAGTTTCACATTCATACCTCATTAGGAACAACATCAAGTCATTCTACCCCAATGAGCTTCTCACTAGGAACGATATCACATCATTCTACCCCAGTAAGTTCCACACTAGGAATGACATCATTAGCCATTCTACCCTAGTGCACCAACACTTGTACTGCATTAGGAACAACATCGAGTCATTCTACCCCAATGCATCCAAGCACTCATATATCATTAGGAACGACACATAGTCATTCTACCCCAATGAGCTCCTCACTAGGAACGATATCAAATCATTCTACCCCAGTGAGTTCCACACTAGGAATGACATCACTAGCCATTCTACCCTAGTGCACCAACACTTGTACTGCATTAGGAACAACATCAAGTCATTCTACCCCAATGCATCCAAGCACTCATATCTCATTAGGAACGACACATAGTCATTCTACCCCAATGAGCTCCTCACTAGGAACGATATCAAATCATTCTACCCCAGTGAGTTCCACACTAGGAATGACATCACTAGCCATTCTACCCTAGTGCACCAACACTTGTACTGCATTAGGAACAACATCAAGTCATTCTACCCCAATGCATCCAAGCACTCATATCTCATTAGGAACGACACATAGTCATTCTACCCCAATGAGCTCCTCACTAGGAACGATATCAAATCATTCTACCCCAATGAGTTCCACACTAGGAATGACATCACTAGCCATTCTACCCTAGTGCACCAACACTTGTACTGCATTAGGAACAACATCAAGTCATTCTACCCCAATGCATCCAAGCACTCATATCTCATTAGGAACGACACATAGTCATTCTACCCCAATGAGCTCGCCACTAGGAATGATATCTCATCATTCTACCCTAATGCGTACCTCACCGACCTCACATCTATCACATAATGCACACATATTCGCAATATGTTCCCATGCATTCACAATATCGTGCCAATGGCGACGAATTCAATCATATTCCTCATGCATTTAATCAATTCAAATAATGCAACATAATTGCCAAACGGCCACAATTCATAATTCATCTCACCATCTAGGATTCACGCCATACGGCTACCCACAACACATCACAAACAGCATGACTATTCAATTCCAACAAGGATTGAAAACAACTGAACCACACAATCAACATTGGATAGAACCACAAGAAAAACAAAATGCTGTCACGTTCGCTACTGGCTCGCCTAGCGAGTACCTAGCGAACGTTCGCTATCTATTCGCCTAGCGAACAAGCTAGCGAAGACAAACAGAAGCCAGTGGAAGGCTTCGCTATCAGTTCGCCACAGTGAGGCCCTAGCGAGCAACTCACTACCTCGCTCGCTACCAGCGAGGAGATCCAAATCCATTATGTCCCAAGTCTGGGACCGTTCGCCACAGGCTCGCTAGGCGAGGACCTAGCGAACGTTCGCGACTTGCTCGCCTAGCGAACAAGCTAGCGAGTGTCTGCGAACACCAAACTCCAAATTGTCCAGTATTCATCTGGAGCTCCCGATTCACCCGATTCCAACCAAACTCGTTCCAGTAGACTTAGCCTAATATATCTCGACTAATCTACATCATCCCTTCCAGATTCTAACCGATAAAACTCAGTTTCTACCGATTAAATTTATTTCGACCTAAAATGGAAAAATAGAGAAAACATCCAAACAACTCATACAATCCATACACAATCATATATATTAACAAGATGATGATATTTCACACCCTTACCTTGATTAAATCGATAGCCAAGAGTTGTTCTTGACGAATCCAAGCTTTTTCTCTTTTCTTCTCTTTTTCCCCCTCTTCCACTTTCTTTCTCTTCTTTCCTCTTATATTTTCTATCTTTCTTTTTCTCTTCTTTCCACTTCCTCATATATATATATATATATATATATATATATATATATATATATATATATATATATATATATATATATATATATATATATATATATATATATATATATATATATATATATATATATATATATATATATATATATATATATATATATATATATATATATATATATATATATATATATATATATATATATATATATATATATATATATATATATATATATATATATATATATATATATATATATATATATATATATATATATATATATATATATATATATATATATATATATATCTTTCTCTTTATTTCTTTCCAATATATTTCTTCTCTCAAAACATCTATCAATTCATTTAAACAATCATCTAATTATTCAAATAATTAGAATAATCCAAATAAATCAATTAATTAACACAAATAATTAATTATTGAAAATTGGGCTGTTACAATATTCTCCTTCTTCCACACTGTTAAACCCTCCCCAAAATCATCAAGCATCACTCTATTTCCTCAATCACCATGGAACACAACTACTGGCGATACGTCTTAAAGTTTCAACGAAGATTTCTCTATAACTGTGGCTCCATCAACTCACACTAAAAACATGAAACCGTCGTGTCAGACCGCCACAAACCTTATGGATTCAACCTCAGCAACAACTAACTCAGTGTTACTACATAACCTTATTTCGTTTCCAATTTGTCTTTGTAACACCCTAGACTACTTTCGGGATTACCAACTGATCCCACAAACCAACACGAGTCTTTTCAACATGCTTTGGTCTCACTCACACGTTTTTCTGGAAACTTTCTAGAAGGCCACTCATCCTAAAATTGCTCCAAGTCAAGCACGCTTAACTGTAGTTCTTATGAACGGGCTACCGAAAAGAAGATGCATCTTGTTGGTATATTTAGTACCAATTAACCCTTATAAGCCTTCATTCAACCATGCATTCCCATACATGCACAACCTCAGGATCCCTCTCATTCCGATGTGAATTCGATTTTCCCCTAGAAGGGGCTAAGAGTGTCTCATTGTCATGCCTCATGCACCGACAATCACTCTCTCGCCCTCGGGTGTTACATGTAACCACTCTCTGCCCTCTTCGACATCAGGTTTTACATGCCCACCAGCTTCCGCTCGGTTCGTCCCCGAACCACATCGTACTGGGAGAGAACCAGGCTCTGGTACCATTTGTAACGCCAAAGACTGCTTTCGGAATTACCGACTGACCTTACAAACCAACACAGATCTTTTCAGCATGCTTTGATCTCACTCACACGTTTTTCGGGAAACTTTCCAGAAGGTCACCCATCCTAAAATTTCCAGAAGGTCACCCATCCTAAAATTGCTCCAAGTCAAGCACGCTTAACTATAGAGTTCTTATAAACGGGCTACCGAAAAGAAGATGCATTTTGTTGGTATAGGTAGTACCAAAGACTGCTTTCGGAATTACCGACTGACCCCCACAAACCAACACAGATCTTTTCAGCATACTTTGATCTCACTCACACGCTTTTCGAGAAACTTTCCAGAAGGTCAACCATCCTAAAATTGCTCCAAGTCAAGCACGTTTAACTATAGAGTTATTATGAACGGGCTGCCGAAAAGAAGATGCATCTTGTTGGTATAGGTAGTACCAATTAATCCTTATAAGCCTTTATTCAACCATGCAGTCTCATACATGCATAGCCTCAGGATCCCTCTCATTACAATGTGAATTCAGTTTTTCCCTAGAAGTTGCTAAGAGTGTCTCATTGTCATGTCTCATGCACCGACAATCATTCACTTGCCCTCGGGTGTTACATGTAACCACTATCCGCCCTCTTCGACCTCGGGTTTTACAGTCTTCATTTCTGATTTTGATTCTGTTTCAATTTTTAGTTTAAATCATTATTGCTGCTTTTCGTTTTGAGTCAGTTGTTGAACTTTATTATTGATGCTTTTCAATTTGGCCTTAGCTATTAAACTTTTGAACTTTACTGCAGCGGTTTTGGTGATATAAAAGAAAACTTGGAAATGTTATGAATATCATGTAGCTGGTGTTGTTTTGCTTCAATTGAGATTCAAGTACCTTGATTTTTCACAATCTGTTCATATGATGTGTTGAACTCATAAACAATTTTAATATAGTTATAAATCTCATACTGTTTGCGTTTCAGTTCAAATTATTGTAGTATTGTCTTTGTTATATTTTATCTAATGGATGCATATATGAAAGGTAGTTTTGATTTTTCATTCTATCCACTCAATGCATATATGAAGTTGGATAAATATGTGTTTGAATATGGTTTTAGATGTGTGATTACTTATATACTTGTAAATTTAGTATAGCGTATATGTGGTGTGCATCATAATGTACATGCAATTGGTTTTGGATTGTGTGTGTCTGAATAGTTTATGTTTGTATCAGTATATCTATATCACTTTCAAATGTTAGTGGGATGTATTTTGATGTGTGTATCATTTAAAATAGTGTGTAGTTAAATTAGTATTGTAAACCATGAGTTTGTTTTAGATTCTTTAGTTAGTCCATTTCTATTTTCTTTTGTTATATGAATTTGGTTTGTAATTAAAGAGAAGATGAATTTGAGACATGATAGAGAGAGAGAATAATTAAGGTCATGTATTTTTTTTTTCTTTTCTTTCCAAATGCAGTACTTTTCTTTTCTTATTACATCACTTCTAACTATTAAACAATTTACTCATACTAAATAATAGTTAAGGTTATACAATTCACTCGCTAGAGATTTATCAATTAAAAATAAATAAGTTAACTTAATTGCTTATTTTCTTAAGATTTTTAATGATTTGCTAATAATTTGAGAAATGATAAACATACATTAAAATATTTTCTTAATTAATAACGAGAATAATAGGCTTTTGGGGTCTAGCACTCTTTGGATCCTTGAACGACCGCTCTTGAGACGCACGCCTTGGGTTGCGATTGTTCCGTCTTTCGTTTCTAAAAAACGATTATCATTCACTTAATTTAATTAAAAGCATCAAAGTAAACTTTTTTTTATAAGACTTAACTAGTTAATTTGTTTTCATAAGACAATTCAAAATATTTTTTAAACAAAATCTAGGACCATTACAAAATAACATTTTCAAACCGATTAAATCATTTTTGATATGTTTAATCAAACTTTTCCTTAATTAATAACGAAAGTAGTGGGTTCTTGGAGTCTGACACTCCTTTGGTCCTAGAACGAATGCTATTGAGGCGCACGCCTTGGGTTGTGTTTATTCCGTCTTTCGCCTCTTAAAAAATAGTTAATTTTCGCTTAATCTAATCAAAACGCCAAAACACTTAATCCGATTAAAATACTTAACACACCTAATCAAATCGTTTTTATTAATTAAATAGCGAAGAAATTGAATTCTTGAGGTCTAACATTTCTTGGGTTCTTAAATGACCGCTATTGGGGCGCACGCCTTGGGTAGTGTGTCATTCGATTTTTCGTTCCTAAAATACGATCCCTAATTATTTAGACAAAGAATTTCCATTGGAGTCTAGCATTCCATATGGTACTTTCATTGTCCAACAAACACAATTTTATAATTAACAGAATGAAAAAAGTGTCATTTGGATCTAACATTCCAATAATACCCCGATTAATTGGTTGTGAGGTTGACGTCTCGTTTATCGAGTAATCGTCATTCTCCTTTAAAATACTTAATAAATAAACCTCGTTCTCCTCACTCCGTGCGACCGAAACTAGTATACCTACACAAATTAAATTCTCTTTGATCGCGACTTTCTATGTCTAATACAACTAACTGCAAGTGCACAGTCTATCGCGTAGTAATAAAAGATATCGATCCCACAGGGACTCGTAATCAAACTAGTGTTCTCGGGAGTTACTATGTTTAGCTAGGTAGAATATGTTTTAAGGGGATAAGATTGTCACAAAAAGGGGGAACTAAGATTACTGTTTAGATTTTAATTAATTGAATCGATACGTAGTAATTGTGTTCTTTAGGGATTTGATAAGTTACTGGTGTATGAAATAGTTTTCATAGTTTATTTAAGCAGAAAATGGAGATTTGAAGACTCTCGTCTCACAATGGTTATTGACGCTAATCATAATCCTAAGGGCCAAACGTACACTTTCGTATCCCGTTCGGGGTTAAAACTATTTTTTGGAAATCTCTAAGTTCTAATTCGTTTTAAAGTGCTTTCGCTGTTATTAAAACAAATGCCTAGTGTTTACTATCTGACCTTACCGCAGCTTTCGCTTGTTGGTTCGTATCTTAATTAATTTCCCACTTTCGTGGTAAAACTACTTTTAAATAAGTTCTCGCTTTCGCGACGAAGTTTATTCAGTGAATCAATTTTAAACACTTAGACCATAGATTATTTTTGTGAAAAGAAAGTTTTCAAACAAGAGTTATCAAATCCCATTCGAATTATTACTACATATCGATTGCCTAAGTTTAGCTAGACATGGAATTGGGAAGGACAAAACATAAATAATAATAATAAATAATAAATTGCATTATGTTAAAACAGAAGTCGATCAAAATGAAAACCTGTAAATAAGCCAATTGGCCTTTGGGCAGATCCTCCACAGATGTTGGCAGGATTCTGGTCTTTAGTGCCAATTTGATCGTACAGTGCAGTAGCAATTACAAAAGAGCGGAAATGGGAATAAGGAAATGTAAAGGAGAAATGGATACAAATAAAAACTGGAAAGTAAATTTTGCTCTGGAAATTAAATTCGGCAGCACTTCGTGGTATGAATGTAGCACCCTTTTTGAAGTCCCCTGCTTCCCTTTTTATAGAAGTGGAATCCCAACGGTTATCTCTGAGGATGATGGACCTTGAGGCAGATAATTTAGGGAGTAGTGGACCACTTAATGGGAATTGGAACTGCTCTTTTGACGTGTAATCTGAGTGGGGCGTTTTTGC
Organism: Lathyrus sativus; assembly: GCA_963859935.3. Classification (NCBI taxonomy): domain Eukaryota; kingdom Viridiplantae; phylum Streptophyta; class Magnoliopsida; order Fabales; family Fabaceae; genus Lathyrus; species Lathyrus sativus. The sequence continues at coordinate 565,564,087 of OZ012738.1, read as the reverse complement.
CTGCATGACGGTCGTCACAAGGTGTGACGGTCGTCACCCGTGTGACGGTCGTCATGCATCTGTGACGGTCGTCACATCAGCAAAAACAGTCTGTTGCGCTTTTCATTGTGTTTTCACTCCTTTTTCGTCCATATTTCATATGGGATTGCTCCTTTTCTTCATGTTGCCTTGTTTAGACGTGATCATTGAATACCTGCAAAAACATCAGACAAATACACGGAAATAACCCGAAATCGGATCGAAAACGGTTAGACTTTAGTTGAATTATGCATGAAAATATCTATATGATTTCGTGTTATCACTCTTTTCTCAATTCAAACCCTAAAACATTAAGTCATCTCCCCCGTGCGATCCACAACTCAAACACTTTTTTGCAAAGAACATTATTTAGTCCCTTCTTTCGCGCATATAAACTCGTGCTTCAGTCTCCCCTAGCGAGCAGACAAGTCAATGTTTAGCAGTTAGAATGCGACCTAAACTCTCGTTCGTTAAAAAACATAAACCAACCAGTCGTAGTTTTCCGAACTATGATTGCTCTGATTTCTTCATTGCACAGTGAGGGTACGTAGGCATAGGATTGTGAGATCCTAGCGAGCTACCTTTTTCTTTTTACCCCAAACCTTTTCTCGTAGTCCCATGAACTATGATGCTCTGACTTTCCCATTGCACGAGGGAGTACGTAGACACAAGGGTCCCAATCCTTGGCGAGCACCCAAACAAAAAACCACTTATTTCCCCCTTATAAGTGAATCCTTAGAAGAAAACAAACAACCTAGCTAACTTTTCTCTCGAATCAAATCAAGAGGTTCCCGTTGAGTATAACGGACGTAGAGGGTGCTAATACCTTCCCTTTGCATAATCGACTCCTGACCTAGAATTTGGTTTCGACGACCATGTTCTTATCTCTTTAAAGGTTTTATCGATATTTTTTTATTCCTTCTTAGGAATGAATAAAGTTCGGTGGTGACTTTATTCGAACGTTTTTTCCGCATCCATCGCGAGGATCGTATTTTTCAAGGTACGACACTTTCTGGTTCATCCAAGTCCTTGTTGGGCCTGACCTAGATGTCGATACGGATGAGGTTCAAGCATTTGTTGGCATCCTCTATTTTTTAGCCTTCCTAGCATTTAGGGGACCTATCCTAGTTTAGTCTTAGTGATGTTAGTAAGCAAGAATTACATGCTTCTAGGTCGGCTTCAATGGTGACTATTGCTTCCTTTTCAACGTGGTACTTCATCTTGAGATGAATGGTAGATCATATTGCTCTCAAGGTTGCCAATGTGGGTTTCCCGATGATGTAATTGTAAATTAATTTGCAATCAACAACTTGAAATTTGGTTTTTATGGTCTTTCGTGATTCCTTTCCCCCTAAAAGTCGCCATCAACTCCATATATTCCCATGTTTTAGAGGTCGATACATTGAACCCTTGTAGGTATTTCCCTCTGTAAAATATTGAATCTTTATGAGTTAGCCACATGATGTCTAGCAGACATGGGTGCACAAAGTCACAAGAGCTCTCTTGGTTAATCATGACCTAGTGGACTTCATAGTTTCCCCCTTAGAGAGCTTTTCCTCATTTGAGACCCCCGTGCATTCAAAACTTTTCTTCAGAGATGATTTATCTACATACCCCGTATCTCTTGCCTTTCCTTTGCATTGGGCTGCAAACCTTGATAATTTCCCTTGTCGAATTATGTTTTTGATGGTGTCCTTTAATTAAATGCATTCTTATTTTGTGTTTTGGAATTTTCTTTGGTGAAATTGAAGGTATTTGATTTATCTAGATCAGGGCATTTTTTCTCTCTCGAAACTTTACTTTTTCTTTGCGAAAAGTAGCACTAACACATTCTTGTAAGATACAATACTTAAACGTATTTAGAGACATATAATCATAAAAATTGAAAAGAGGTTTCCCGCCTGGAGTCCCATACTCCAAAAATATTTCTTCATTTTATCGTCAACATCTTTTACTAAGACGACCTTGTTGTTGAATCTTTCTATATCGGATCTTAATGGTCTGTCTTTCTTCTATCTGGATCACAAGATTTATACTGACTTTGGTTACTTTTTAGATGAGGAGAAATAGGTTGTGAAACACCAATGTAGCTCATTCTAAAAGTTGATGGATTCGGCCCTCAGGCCTCTAAACCATGTCATTGCATCTAATTTTAACTTAAGGATGAACCATTTGCATTTGTCTGGTTCGTTCATGCCACAAAATTTAAGCAGAACATCAACAAATTTAATATGGTCATCGAGATTTATAGTTTCGTCATTAGTTATCATATCTATGAGATTTTGGGGTTCCCTGTGAATGGGGTAGTCTTTGATCATTCGTGTAAAGGCATTCCTTCTTAGTGAGACTTCTTCTCTAAGACCTCTCAAAGGAGGATGGTAGTGTAAGTCTCTACAATGTCTGTTGTTGCAACAATGATGATAAGGATGAATTATTATGTGAGACCGTAGACTAAGGTCATGGTTGCTAGTGATTCTGAGATTTTTGGCATCAAGAAAACATTAGTTGATCATTTTCGGTGAACAAGATGCTTTCTTTGTCCACTTGTATTGTCCGTTGGTCCGTCCTTTGTGGTCCTGTTGATATCTAAGGATCGATATTAACATCTTTGACTCGTCTCAATCTTTTATTCTAATGTTCTATGGCATATTATTGCCTCTAGACACTGAGTAACATGCCTCACAATAGGACATTTGTTTCATGATTCACCAATAGAGTTGAAGAGGTATGAGACAATGAAGCATCATTGTTTAGTGGTTGATATGGGGGATGGAGTGGACCATCCTCAATCAGTAGAGGACTTTCCAAGAGTGGTGGAAGTAGAAATTTTCCTAGAAAGATGACAGTGTGGTTTGTCTGTCTAAGGGCCTTTAGACAATTCAATCACAGTTGTTGTTGTCATACTTCTACCTTTTCTCACCATTAAATATTGTTAAGTGAGCACATGAAAATGTTGGAATCGATTTTCAAATACAAAACTAAATGACCTTAAAACTAAAATTTATGACTCATGAAATGGGATGAACTATGATTTGATGGTGAACTCTGACAAGAATTCTCATTCCGGCAATAGAAAAATGGATGGTACTAGCAAACACGTTGACGCTCAAGTCAATCATTATAGGTGTAGATTTTATAGTTAGAATAATGTTTACATAAAACAAAATTGATGTGTAGTCCACTTTTTATAATAAAGTTCTAGGTTACATGACTGTTTACTGTGAAATTTGGTAAACAATACAAGTTTCTATTAATACTTAAGGGATCAAACTCGAAAATCTCCCAGACATGTTTGTGTGTGTATTACTCGTGAAAATCACAAAACTTATCGAAGTTAAAGTAAACTTCTTGCAAATTACTTTGAAAAGATGCTTGTTGTGGTTACTTGTGAACAAGAAAAACAATCAAAGGACGAAGAAATTGTAAGCAAAATGCGAGTAAAGTAAAGGGAAAAAAAACTTTGAAATCGAAAGGGAAAAATGCAGGAGAAAGAAAAGGTTAAGATCAAAGTACAGGGAATATAAAATGACATGAAAGGTAAAGGAAATCGAAAAGGACTCTAATGCATAAAAGAAAAGCTTTTTAAAGTAAAATTGCTAAAAATGTATAAAGTGATGGAACACATACATACATCTTTCTTCACTCGTTTCTCACAATGCAAGTACTTTGAGTGTTACAGAAATGTGTACAATTTACAGACCCTTTATAAAATGAACCTAAGTATCTTTATATACTACTCTAAAATAGTTGTCTAAGAATGATAAATCACTCTCATGGTGACACGTTCTAATTTCATGTAGTGGTTTTCTCCGACGTGTCCCACGTTTTCTAAGTAATTGTCGATGCTGACGTAGTTCTCGCCTTTGTTTACTGTTTGAATTTCTTAACTGGTTTAATGAGCGCTAAAAACTAGCTATACCCGTTATGGCCTTCGATGTCGACCATGTCAAGCTAGCATGCTCCATTGGATTGTCCATCATAGTGATGCACCTTATATGTAGCATCCAAGTCAACATTGTTTCCATTATAGTGATTGACTTCATGTCTGGTGGCTGAGTCGATGTTACTTCCACTGTATTGATGAACTGCAACCTTAGTCAACATAACATAGTATTCAATTTCACTAAGTCTCCCTGTCTTTCACTATGTCTTTCGACCATGCCACCTTCGACCGATATTACCCTATGTGGATTCCGACCTTGTGTCACATTAATCATGTGGACTCACTCTCTTTTCGATCTTCCACGTGGCATATCTATGCCTATTCTCATGAATATTTTTCATTTATAGTCAAGTCAAAAATTCAATGTAACAATAACGAATATATTTTAAAAAGTACATATAATCTTGATTTTAAAAATAAAACTAAAGAAATTTATGTCATGACTGGTGTCACTCCAAACTTTTCAGTAGTTAGACTCTCATAAGACATATATAGATTTAAAATTAAAAATGAGTCATAAAGTCAAATTCATAATAACGACATAAAGACTTTGAATAAATTTCATGTATGTAACACCCTTTTCTACCCCATAAATACAATGGCAAATCAATCATATTTATCAGAGTAAAATACTGAACGCAATAAAATTATCTCAAAAGGGCGCACATTTCTCAATAATTCAAATATAGTCAATGCTCCGCAAACAACGGGTTTTCCCAAAATTACTCAAAATATTACTCAAAAGGCAAAATCCAAAGTTTTCCTTGCGCAGCAACATAATCAAAATAACAATAATCAATAAAACATGGTTTAACTCAAAGATCCCAACCCGATGTTACAATATCAAAGCAAGACCCTCTAAGTCAACCACAATGGCCAACGACCCAAAAACGTCAAAAAGTCCTCAACGACATCCACGGCTAAACCTGGTCATCTGCACGTTACCCACGTGGAGGCAACATTCAAACAGGCAGGGTGAGTAAACCGATTCATAATAATCAATACATGAATCAATATATAAAATGGCGTCATTTTCATATTCAACATCATCATAATCATCAAAGGAACATCAAAGGCCACAACATTATAAGTTACATCAAAATGTCACATAAATGCAAATGCAACAAGACTCATGCATGTGGTACCAATCAACAAAATTTGATGGAAACTGGGCCATCAACCCTCCATAGATCCATAATAGTAGGATCGATTCTACACGAGAATTGGAGCACAACAAAATACCTCACATCCGCACAATGGGACTGAAGCCAAAAAAATCAAGGTCCTGAACCGAAGTCCAGATGCATAGGAATGCATGATGCACACGTCAATATCATCCTCATAATAAACTCATTAGGTGCATCATCATTCATCAAAATCATCATAACAATCATGTCATCATATAATCATCAAAAACTCATGGAACTCAACATCATAAATCATCACAATTACTTATAGAAATCATCATACAATCATGTATTAATCACATAGTAATCATAGTCATACTCATGGTAATTCATCAAAGAAATCACGACATCAAAACATCAAGTTATCACTGCACAAGATCAGAATTTGCGAAACTCTGCTATGTTCGTTGTGCAAGTCTAGGGCGAATGTTCGTCGTGCAAAGCATTCTTCATTGTACGAACTCGCGATTACAACAAATCGCTGTTACACATTAGCATCAAAACCAGTCCAAAAACCTCTACGATTTCCTTCCCCAATGCCCTAAATTATTCCTAAGGTATCACGGCGATAAAGCACAAAATCTACGACTTATTAGGCCAATCCCGTATCATATTTACGCCTCCAATTCCCATAAATTCTTACAACTACACCACAGTCATTAAAGTTCTCATAATCAATTACCCTATACGGTTAAAACAATCAATTACCATATACGGTTAAAACCTCATCAACAGATTTTGGCCACGAAGGCCTAATTTCCCTTATTCTTAAATCAGCCTCAAACCTATCATGCCATCAGTTCAAATCCCTCAAAAATCATTGAACTCGCCATCAGAAAGGCAACAACACTTCAATACTCAAAAATCCCTAAACCCTTAAATCAGCTTTAAACACATTGAATCACATATTGAAAACAATGAAGGCAATACTCCCCATACCTTAATTGCCGACTCTAAGCCTTTCTCCTTGATTCTTGGAAACCTTGTGAAGCTTTTTCCTCAATCCTCTTCCTCAGAGCTCTGGCCTCTATTTCTTCCCTTTTCACGATCTAACAAGAATAAATCCTAATGACCTCAAAATTCTTTTTTGTTAAACCTAACTTTGGGCCTTAAAATTAGGCTTTCCAATTTCACCCTCACTAACTCCTCCTCAAATGTCCATTTTGCTCTTAATTCACTTATATTTATTTAAATTAATCATAATACCAATATATTCATATTATATACTACTATTTAAATAAATAACTCAAAATCCATAATTCTCAATATTCACACCAACCAACGAAAATCACCAAAAATGCGAATATTCATATTTAAATAAATTAAATAAATATTCCAAGAATTTAGGGTGTTACAACTCTCCCCCACTTAAAAGAATTTTCGCCCTCGAAAATTACCTCAAGGGAACAGGGTTGGATACGACTCCCTCATCTGATCCTCACGCTCCCAAGTCATACTTCCTCCAGCTGGTCTTCCACAAACTACCTTTACCAAGGAAATCTCTTTACCTCGAAGTTGCTTCACTTCTCTTGCATCAATTTGAACTGGTAATGCCTCAACAGTCAAATTATCTCTCACTTGTACATCATCCATCTGAATCACATGTGATGGATCTGGAATGTACTTCCTCCACTGAGACACATGAAACACGTCATGAAAATTCGCAAGCAACGAAGGTAAAGCAATCTAATATGCTACTTCTCCCACCCTCTACGAAATCTGATATGGACCAACAAAACGCGGTGTGAGCTTTTTGGACTTCAAAGCTCGACCAACACCAGTTACCGGCTTAACTCTCAAAAATACGTGATCTCCTTCATGGAACTCAAGTGCTTTACTTCTCTTATCATGGTAACTCTTTTGAAGACTCTGCGACGCTCTCATATTTTCTTGGATCATCTTGATCTTTTCAGTCGTCTCTTGCACAATCTCAGGTCTGATTACAACACTCTCGCCTGATTCATACCAACACAATGTAGTCCTACATCTCCTACCATATAATGCCTCATACGATACCATTCCGATACTAGAATGGCAACTGTTATTGTAGGTAAACTCAATCAACGGCAAGTGACTATCCCATGATCCACCTGATACAACACACAATCTCTCAGCAAATCCTCTAAAGACTGGATAATTCTCTCTGTCTGTCCATCCGTCTACGGATGATAAACAAAACTCAACCTCAGCTTGATACCCAACGATGTCTACAAGCTCTCCCAGAACCTCGATATAAATCTCGGATCTCTATCAGACACAATACTTGAAGGAATACCATGCAATTTCACAATCTCATCAATATACAATTTGGCCAGCTTCTGTAACGAATAATTGATCCTCATCGGTATAAAATGAGCCAATTTGGTCAATCTATCGACGATCACCCAAATTGAATCGTATCCCTTCAAAGTCTTCGGTAGACCTATCACGAAATCTATAGAAATGTTATCCCATTTCCACTCTGGAATATTCAACGGTTGCATCAGACCCAGCGGTCTTTGATGTTCAATCTTCGACTTCTGACAAGTCAAACAAGCATATACAAACTCTGCCACTTCCTTCTTCATCCCTGGCCACCAATCAACTTCAGCATACCCAATTTCACACTGTTAGGAGTCTCTTCACACACTAGACTCATATCTCTGAATTGTTCAATCAGTCCTAACTCTCGAACCATAAGCATCGAGACATATGCAAGGACTTCCTACTTAATGCATCAGTTACAACATTAGCCTTACCAGGGTGGTAACTTAATTCAAAATCATAATCCTTCAGAAGTTCAAGCCATCTCCTCTGCCTCATATTCAACTCTTTCTGATCAAACAAATACTTCAGGCTCTTGTGATCACTAAACACTTCAAACCTAGACCCAAAAAGATAATGTCTCCAAACTTTCAACATGAACACCACAACGGCTAACTCTAAGTCATGCGTAGGATAATTCCTTTCATGAACCTTCAGTTGTCTAGAAGCATAAGCAACAACCTGACCATTCTGCATCAGTACGCCACCAAGACCCATCTTCGATACATCACCATACACTACAAAAGACTCTCTCAGATTTGGCAAGATCAACACTAGAGCACTTGTCAACTTTTTCTTGAGTTCTACAAAACTATTCTCACATGCAACATCCTACACATAAGTTTTACCCTTCCGAGTCAATTGAGTCAATGGCAGTGCCAACTTTGAAAAGCCTTCTATAAACCTGCGATAATAACCAGCCAACCCAAGAAAACTTTGAATCTCAGTAGCAGACTTTAGAGTGTCCCACTGTAACACATCATCAACTTTGGACGGATCAACAACAATCTTTCCACTAGAAATCACATGGCCAAGGAAACTCACTTCCTTCAACCAAAACTCACACTTGGACAACTTGGCATAAAGCTTCTTGTCCCTCAAAACCTGCAATATAACTCTTAGATGTTGTGCATGTTCTTCCTCAGACTTCGAATATATCAAGATATCGTCGATGAATACTACCACAAATTGATCCAAATAAGGATGAAAAATCCTATTCATATACTCCATGAATACACCAGGTGCATTAGACACACCAAACAGCATCATCGTATATTCGTAATGACCATACCTTATACTGAAAGCTGTCTTTAGAATATCATCAGGCTTAACACGAATCTGATGATAACCAGACCTCAAATCAATCTTACTAAACACACAAGCACCCACCAATTGATCCATCAGATCGTCAATCCTCAAAAGTGGATACTTATTCTTGATCATCACTTTATTCAAGTGTCGATAATCCACACACAACCTCATGCTATTGTCTTTCTTCCTCAGCAACAACACAGGAGCACCCCACGGAGAAACACTCGGTCGAATAAACTTCTTCTCAAGCAGCTCTTCCAACTATTTCTTCAATTCTCCTAACTCAGATGCAGACATTCGATAAGGAGCCATCGACATAGGACTAGTGTCCGATATCACATCAATAGTAAACTCTACCTCACGCTCAGGAGGTAAGTCTCTCACGTCATTTGGAAACACTTCTGGAAATTCCCGAACAACTGATAGCTCCATGCTCACTGCTTCATAATCAACTTGAGGTGATGAAAACAATGTAAACATTTGAGCCTTATCTTCTACAAGTTCTTCTACTTGCTAAGCAGATACAAACATCAGCTCTTCATAATCACCAAACTCTGGGAACCTCACAGTCTTGCTGTAGCAATCGATATGAACATATTTGAACTCCAACCAGTTCATTCCAAGAATAATATCAATTTGATGCAAAGGTAGACAGACCAAGTCCATCACAAAATTCTTATCATAAATAGTCAAAGGGCAGCTCAAACAGACTAATGCAGTAGTCACAGAACCATTAGTCGGGGTATCGGTAACCATACTTCCAACCATAGAAGATAATTTCAAATTCAATCTCGTAGCACATTCAAGCAAAATAAACAAATGGGTAACACCATTATCAATTATAGCAATCAATTCAACATCATTAATAAAGCAAGTACCTCTGATCAAGTTACCCGTCTTGGGTTCTTCTGCATCGCTCAAAGCAAACACTCTGCCGTTCGTCTGAGAAGCAGTAGTAGTCTTCTTCGGCTGCTGGCATTGGGTACTGATATGACCCTTCTCTCCATAGTTGAAGCAAGTCGGAGCTTCGTCTTTGCAATCGGTAACTCTATGGCCTCTCTTGCCACAACGATGACATCTCAGGACCTTATAAACCTCAGCACGATGACCTTGCTCGCCACACTTATAACACTTGCTTGGAGCAGTAGCCGCTCCCCCACTTGACTTTTCCCATCTGAAGTCTTCTGCTTCCCTTTATCACCAGAAGTCACATACGATTTCCCTCTATACTGTCCTTTCTCTTTCTTCTCACTCAGCTGCTTGTAGTGAGTAGATCAAGCTCGACTATCCTCATCATAAATTCTGCTCTTGTCCACCAGTTCCGCAAACCGACGAATCTGCTGGTACCCAATTCCCTATTTAGTCTCTGGTCTTAATCCACTCTCGAACTTGAAACACTTCGATATCTATGCATTAGCACGATTGTAATGCGGACAAAAATTCACTAAAGCCTCAAACTTTGTGCATACTCAACCACAGTCATATTGCCTTGCTTCAGCTCAAGGAATTCCATCTCTTTCTTGCCTCGAACATCTTCAGGAAAATACTTCCTAAAAAATTCTTCCTTAAACACAGTCCAAGTTATTGCAATGCCAACACCTCCCAATCTCTGACGAGTGTTATCCCACCAGTCCTCAGCTTCCTCTGCTAGCATATGCGTACCAAACTGCACTTGTTGAGCATCAGTGCACGCCATAACCTAGAAAATCTTCTCAATCACTTTCAGCCACTTCTGCGCACCATCGGGATCATGAGTGCCCACAAAAGTCGGCGGATTGTTCCTCTGGAACTTCTCTAAAGCACAAAACTCATCTAGATGTCCACCATTTTAGGCCATCACTTGGGCAAGAGATTCCAGCGCATCAGCAATAGCACGATCATTTCTTCCAGCCATCTGCAACCACCAACAGGGTTAGAAGAAAATAACTCATCCAACAGTGTTCTCACACTATTGATTGACAGGGGATTAACAAAATAAAAACTTGGCGGGATGGACCGACCTGCTCTGATACCACTAATGTAACACCCTTTTCTACCCCACAAATATAATGGCAAATCAATCATATTTATCAGAGTAAAATATTGAACGCAATAAAATCATCTCAAAAGGGCGCACATTTCTCAATAATTCAAATATAGTCAATGCTCCTTAAACAATGGGTTTTCTCAAAATTACTCAAAATATTACTCAAAAGGCGGCGGAACTCAAAAGTCAAAATCCAAAGTTTTCCTTGCGCAACAACATAATCAAAATAACAATAATCAATAAAACATGGTTTAACTCAAAGATCCCAACCCGATGTTACAATATGAGAGCAAGACCTTCTAAGTCAACCACAATGGCCAACGACCCAAAAACAAAAAGTCCTCGATGGAATCCATGGCTAAACATGGTCATCTGCACGTTACTCACGTGGAGGCAACATTCAAACAGGCATGGTGAGTAAAATGATTCATAATAATAAATATAGGAATCAATATATAAAATGACGTCATTTTCATATTCAACATCATCATAATCGTCAAAGGAACATCAAAGGCCACAACATTATAAGTTACATTAAAATGTCACATAAATGCAAATGCAACAAGACTCATGCATGTGGTACCAATCAACAAAATTCGATGGACACTGGGCCATCAACCCTCCATCGATCCACAATAGTAGGATCGGTTCTACACGAGAATCGGAGCACAACAAAATACCTCACATCCGCACAATGGGACTGAAGCCACAAAAATCAAGGTCCTGAACCGAAGTCTGGATGCATATGAATGCATGATGCACACGTCAATATCATCCTCATAATAAACTCATTAGGTGCATCATCATTCATCAAAATCATCATAATAATCATGTCATCATATAATCATCAAAAACTCATGGAATTCAACATCATAAATCATCATAATTACTCATAGAAATCATCATACAATCATGTATTAATCATATAGTAACCATAGTCATACTCATGGTAATTCATCAAAGAAATCATGACATCAAAACATCAAGTCATCACTGCACAAAATCAGAATTCGCGAAACTCTGCTACGTTCGCTAGCAAGTTCGCTGTGCGAGTCTGGGGCGAATGTTCGCCGTGCGAACTCGCGATTACAGCAAATCGCTGTTACGCACCAGTACCAAAACCAGTCCAAAAACCTCTACGATTTCCTTCCCCAATGCTCTAAAAACATCCCTAAATCATTCCTAAGGTATCACGGCGATAAAACACAAAATCTACAACTTATTAGGCCAATCCCGTATCATATTTACGCCTCCAATTCCCATAAATTCTTACAACTACACCACAGTCATTAAAGTTCTCATAATCAATTATCTTATACGATTAAAACAATCAATTACTCTATACGGTTAAAAGCTCACCAACAGATTTTGGCCACGAAGGCCTAATTTCCCTTATTCTCAAATCAGCCTCAAATCTATCAGACCATCACTTCAAATCCCTCAAAACTCATTGAACTCACCATCAGAAAGACAACAACACTTCAATACTCAAAAATTCCTAAACCCTTAAATCAGCTTTAAACACATTGAATCACATATTAAAAATAATGAAGGCAATCCTCCCTATACCTTAATTGCCGACTCTAAGCCTTTCTCCTTGATTCTTGGAAACCTTGCGAAGCTTTTACCTCAATCATCTTCCTCAGAGCCCTGACCTCTATTTCTTCCCTTTTCACGGTCTAACAAGAATGAATCCTAATTTGCTCAAAATTCCTTTTTGTTAAACCTAACTTTGAGCCTTAAAATTGGACTTTCCAACTTCACCCTCACTAACTCCTACTCAAATGTCCATTTTGCCCTTAATTCACTTATATTTATTTAAATTAATAATAATATCAATATATTCATATTATATACTATTATTTAAACAAATAACTCAAAATTCATAATTCCCAATATTCACACCAACCACCGAAAATCACCAAAAATGCAAATATTCATATTTAAATAAATTAAATAAATATTTCAAGAATTTGAGGTGTTACAGTGTACACTTTAGAACTTAAATGTCTGGCAATACTTTTTAAAGGCATTTAATGCTAGAGGGATGAGGATGAGCATGACGATATAGAATATAAGTAAGACATCTTTAAGTTAGTGGTATGGAATAAAATGGAGTTGTAACTAATGAGATTTTATTATTTTGATTTGAAAATAATTGATGGAGTGAAATGAAATATAATAGAATCCATTTCATTCCATTCCTTCCAATTCTTCATTTTTTATTTCATCTGATTTGAGAGATATGCAATGGATTGAAACATTTTAATAAAATAACCACAAGTAGAGTGAAATTTATGTTTCATTCTACTTTACTCCATTTTACTCTATCATCAGGCCCCGCCCTAGGCCAGAGTTTCAAAAGGACCTCAAAATAAAATATTATAATAATAAATAATAATATAAAAACTATTTGCTAAAACCTAACATTTGAATGTTTCCAGTCGTGTGGCTAAGCATTTTTGTAGTGACCCAGAGTTTTGGTGTTATACACTTTTACAGTATGATTTTTTGTATATTTTTAAAATTTTAATTTATTATTTTATAAAATGTATTAAAATTTATTTTATAGTGGTTTTTATAATTTTACAAAATGCATTAAATTTATATTATATTTTTAATAACAAATTTTTAATATAATAGTTTAAAATTTATTATGGACCCTCAAATTAATACACTTTTACGTTTTGATCTTATAATTTTATAAATTTTAATTCATAATTTTATTTTATATTTTAAATAACACGTAATTTATTTTATATAATCATTTGAAATTTACTATTTTTATTTTGATTATAGATTCAACCATTATTGTTATATATTTTTACACTTTGCTTTTATTATTTTATAGAATACATTAATTTTAATTTTACAGTTTGGTTTTATAATTTTACAAATGCATTAAATTTATATTATATTTTAAATGATAAATTTTTTTAGTATAATCTTTTAAAATTTATTATATAGACCCTCAAATCAATACACTTTTACGTTTTGATTTTATAATTTTATAAAATCTTAATTATTTAATTTCTTTTTATATTTTGAATGAAACATAATTTATTTTATATAATCATTTAAAATTTATTATTTTTATTTTGATTATATATATATATATATATATATATATATATATATATATATATATATATATATATATATATATATATATAATATATATATATATATATATATATATATATATATATATATATATATATATATATATATATATATATATATATATATATATGTTCCGGTATGGGCCCAACCTCGGCAGACCCAATACCACGTACGGCCCAACAGGCGAACCGGGCACGCCGGGCACGTGCATCCCTCGGGACGAGCATGACATGCCGCCGAACACAAGCAACGCCCCAACAACCTTTCACCGTCCACCGCACCAGACGAGCAGAACCGTCCCCGGCTCACCAAAGCGCGGTCGTGGTTCCTCCCTCCGCGGGGAGAACAACGCGCTCCGGGGAACCTCCCGAGCTCCCCTCCGTGGGGAGAACGACGTGCCCGGCGCACGTTCTCCACGTGCTCCCCTCCGCGGGGAGAACGACGTGCCCGGCGCACGTTCTCCACGTGCTCCCCTCCGCGGGGACACGTCATCAACCAACTGCCCACCTCCGAAAGAGCAGGTCAAACCCACTTTCCGGAGATCTAGGAGCAGTTGGACTAGGGCGAAGACCACGTCCTGGTCTTCACTACGCCACGTAAGCCCTAGCAGTCATTAGGGTTGGGCCTGGTCATCCAGCCCATCTCAAATGACCGTTGGCCCAGCGCTGGGGTCTCTCTATAAATACCCTCTTCCTCAAGAGGGTCAGGTAACTTTTTCTTGCCCTTTTCTGTACTATTGCTTCCACTCTGCCCAACTTCTTACTTTGGCATCGGAGTGTCTTGCAGGTACACCCCCCTCCTCCTTCTCATTGTCGGTGAACAGGTAGTCGTCCAGTAGTGCGTGGCCATATCGTGATCCCCTCCTGATCAGGTCAGATCAGTGGCGCCGTCTGTGGGAACCTGAAACTTCCCCGTTACTCCGAGCAGGAAACCAAAAGTTTCACCAAACCTCCACGATCATGGCTAGTCCACACCGTGACGACACTCCGCACGACCTTGCGCTCAACGTCGCCACCAACGGGAAGCAAACAGGAACGGCGCGTTCGACGGAAGCCGACGAAAGGGACGGGGAAACTGCTTTACCATCATCCGCGGAACGGCCCCTCCAGGCCGATCACCGACCCCCGAGCCCGCCAGCATTCCACCCCGTTCCCATCCCGGTGAGAGCAGACCCAATGGTGGCCGCTCTCTTTACGGCCATCAACCAGACGAACCAGCTGCTGTTCCAACAAAATGCGAGAATTGGAGCATTAGAGCGCATCGGCCCTCCGAGGTACCCCCAGCGGGAAGACCAGAACGGAGGTTCGAGGAGTCCCTCGCCTCGACCCAGAAACCGCCGACCGTGGCTGGAGAGACACCGCCCGCAGGTGACACGTGAACGCACCAGATCCCCGGCAAGACACGTTCGCGTAAGGAACCAGAACACCGCGGCGATCCCAACCGAGGACCCCCGAGGCGAGAACTCAGGCAGGAGATCGAGAACCCGAAACCAGGGACATACCTTGAACGACTCATCTCCTCACAGATCCCCGGCGCACAACGACGAGGATGATTACCGCACCCCTCTGTCCCGGGAGATCATGGCTGCCCCCATACCCCAGGGGATGGAGAAACTGCCGACGCTGTCGACATACGACGGCACCTCCGACCCGGACGATCACCTGGAAGACATCGAGGCTATGCTCGACTACCGAAACGTCCGGGGAGCTATCAAGTGCAGACTCTTTCCGACGACTCTGAGGAAAGGCGTTATGACCTGGTACAAAAGTTTGGAGCTCGAATCAGTTACGCCGTGGAGGGTCTTGAAGGACCTGTTCTCCAAACACTTCACGGCATCCCGACGTCACCCGAAGACGGAAGCAGTCCTCGGGGCAATCATCCAAGGCCCCAACGAACCTCTCCGAAAATACATCGAAAGGTTCACTCGGGAAGCCGTGCAGGTGACAACTTCCGACGAAATGAAACGCTACTTAATGGAACAAGGCCTGCGCCACGACTCCAAATTCTACGAGGCCGTAGGCATACACCGGCCCACATCCCTACAAGGTTTCCTCGACAGGGCCACGCATTACATCCGATTCGAGGAGACACAGGAGGCCAACTCCGCTCGCGACACTCGAGACAGGGAGGCCCCCCGCGGGCACCGAGACGACGGGGCTTCGAGCCATCGACGAGGAGGAGACCGCCGTCGGGAAGACCGCCCCCGCGAACCCCGCGAACAACGCGAACCGCGCGGCCCGGCAGGAAGATTCACAGAGTACACAGCATTGGTCGCTTCATGCGAACACATACTGGCCGAATGCGCTAAAACCGAGTTCGTTCAGGGAGGTGTCCGCTTTCCGCGACCAACGCCGCCCAAACCCAACGTAGACAAGTCAAAATACTGCCGATTCCACAGGACCCACGGGCACGTGACGGAAGACTGCATCCATCTCAAAGATGCGATCGAAATCCTAATCAAAGACGGGCACCTGAAGTGATACACCCGAGGAGGTGAACCACCTAGGCCAGAGGCTCCGAAAGCCAAGAAAATCGAGGAACTTCCCTCTCCGGAGGATAGCGGCAGGCTCCAGGTCGCGTTGTGCGTCAGCCGCCCCGAGGATTGGTTTGCGGGCAGAAAATTCGGCATCCCCGAAGGACCCAACCTAATCGACGAGCCAATCCGACCAACCAGCCGATGGGAATACTTCCCCAGAGCCATGGTCATCTCTGATGGAGCCACGAGGAGTCTATCCATAGGATCTGTGAAAAGAAAATTCGACGAACTCATCGCGAACAACTCCGGCAAAATGAGCACGCTCGACAAATTCCAAGGCCGCTCCAACCCGATCACATTTTACCTCGAGGAACTACCCGGGGGATCTCCCAATTCCAACATACCCTTGCTCATACGTGCCCGGATGGCAAACTTCGACGTCAGGCGCCTCCTCGTAGACGGCGGGAGCTCGGTTGACATCATGTGCTCACATCTGTTCACAACTCTCCAGCTCGACGAATCCAACCTCTCTCCCTACGTAGGCTCCGACCTTCAGGGGTTCAACGGGACGACGACGAGACCTTGGGGATACGTGGAATTGAAAGTCACCTTCGGAGAAGAGGAAACAGCCAGGGACATCAGCATCCGCTTCTTAGTCATCGAATGCCCGTCCCTCTATAACTGCATCCTGGGCAGGACGACGATAGCAGAACTCACCGCGGTACCCTCCACCGTCCACCTGAAGATGAAATACTACACAAGAAGGGGAGCTGTGGTAACCCTAAACGGAGACATCGAGGCCGCCCGAAGATGTTTTGAAGCTGCGTTGAAAGGCCTAGACTCCATCGCTCCATCGACCAAAAAGAAAGCGTCAAGCGCTACGCCAAAGGACAAACCAACGGAGCTGGTCGGATCCATTGAGCTCGACAGTCGCTTCACCGACGAGCTCGACAATAAAACAAAGACCAACGACGTCAACGGGCAGCCCTCACACCCAGCGCGCCCCATCCCGGATGGAGAATTCGAACTCATTCCCCTCGGGGAAGACACGAGCAGAACCGTGAGGATAGGCGCAGGACTCTCAGACCTCGTGAAACGTCAGCTCCAAGCCTGCCTCCGTGAGAATGCCGACCTCTTCGCCTGGAGCGCCACGGAAATGCCGGGACTCGACCCCGAGGTCGCCTGCCACCAGCTGTCCATCAACCCGACTGCAAAGGCCGTTGTACAACGCCGGCGTCGCCAGTCCCCCGAAAAATCGGCAGCGGCCGAACAAGCTGTAAAAGACCTCTTAGAGGCAAATTTTATTTCGGAAGCCCGGTATTCCACCTGGCTGTCCAACGTTGTACTCGTTAAAAAGAATAATGGAAAATGGCGCATGTGTGTTGACTACACTGACCTCAACCGGGCATGTCCTAAGGACGCCTACCCCCTCCCCAATATCGACAAGCTCGTCGACAACTCTGCGGGCTTCAAGCTCTTGTCCTTCATGGACGCGTACTAGGGATACAACCAGATCCCGATGGCCGAACACGATAAACAAGCCACGGCCTTCATGACGGCGTCGGGAAATTACTATTACAACATGATGCCCTTCGGCCTCAAAAATGTCGGGGCCACATACCAGCGGATGATGAACCGTGTCTTCCGCGACGAAATCGGGGACATGCTCGAAGTATATATGGACGACATGATCGTCAAATCCGGCGCGGAGGACGACCACGCGGCACACCTCCAGAAGGTCTTCAAGACCGCGAGGTCATGTCGCATGCGTTTTAACCCGGAGAAGTGCACCTTCGGCGTCTGCGCCGGTAAATTCCTCGGCTACTACTTGACCGAACGGGGGATCGAAGCCAATCCGGACAAATGCCACGCCTTCTCCAACATCACCACTCCGACCACGAAGAGGGCCATCCAGTCCCTCAACGGCGTGCTTGCCTCCCTCTCACGATTCATTGCGAGGTCGGCCCAACACGCCCTCCCATTTTTCAAACTGCTCAGGAAGGAGACCAAATTCGAATGGACGGACGAATGTGAGAAGGCCTTTTGCCACCTCAAACGCGTCTTATCTGAACCACCAGTGCTGACGCGCCCCGCGACGGGCGAAACCTTATACCTATACCTGGTTGTATCCAACGAAGCCGTTAGCGCCGTCCTCGTAAGCGAAACCGGGGAGGGACAAAAGCCCATTTACTTTACTAGCAAAGCTCTCCACGACCCGGAAGTCCGATACCAGCTGATCGAGAAAGTCGCCCTGGCCCTCGTGACAGCGGCACGCCGACTCCGACATTATTTTCTCGCACACGCCATCATGCTCCGCACCGATCAGCCCATCCTCCAGCTACTCGGCCGCCCCGACATGGCCGGGCGCATGCTGAAATGGTCGCTAGAACTCTCCGAGTTCGACATCACCTACGAGAGCCGGCACGCCATCAAGGCCCAAGCTTTGGCCGATTTTATCGCCGAGATGACCACACCACCCGACCCTACCGCCGGGAACCACCTCTGGACCATCTTTGTGGATGGCTCCTCCAACTCCACGGGAAGCGGCGCCGGCATCGTCCTCGACAACGACGAGGGTACGGTCATCGAAGTCTCCCTCACACTGGTTTTCCCAACGACTAACAACCAGGCCGAATACGAAGCGTTTCTCGCCGGCCTTCGCCTGGCATCCGACCTGGGAGCCAGGGACATCCGAATCTACACGGATTCCCAGCTAGTCGCTTCGCAAGTCCGAGGCGAATATCAAGCAAAAAACGACACCCTCGCCGGATACCTCGCACTCATCATCGAAAAACTGAGAGGTTTCGACTCAGCAGAGATTCAGCACGTCCCCCGCGAGCAGAACACCCGCGCCGACATCCTCTCCAAACTGGCAAGCACCAAAAAGAGAGGCGGCCACAAATCGGTCATTCAAGAAATCTTGTCGCAACCAAGTGCCAGCGCGACCACCACGCCCCTCGACATCAACGCCGTCGGAGACGCTGACTGCTGGATGACCCTGCTCCACACCTATCTCAGCACCGGCCACCTTCCGGCCAACTCTGGAGAGGCCAACGCGACGAAACGACGGGCCTGCTCGTACGTCCTCCTCGAGGGACGACTATACCGCCGAGGCTTCGCAATCCCACTCCTCAAATGCATAGATAAGTCCCAGAGTACAGCCGTTCTAGAAGAAATCCACGAAGGCATCAACGCGCAACACCTCGGCGGAAGATCCCTAGCACGCAAGGCCCTACGCGCAGGCTACTACTGGCCATCAATGCAGTCTGACGCGAAGGAACACGTCAAACAATGTGATAAATGTCAACGACACGGGGACATGCACCTCGCCCCCCCGACCGACCTCACGTCCCTCTCATCTCCGTGGCCGTTCGCCTGGTGGGGGTTGGACATCCTCGGGCCCTTCCCCCTAGGTTCATACCAGAACAAGTACCTCATCGTGGGAGCTGATTACTTCACCAAGTGGATAGAGGCCGAAGCTCTGGCCAAAATCACCGCCCACAACATACTCCGATTCTACAAACGCAACATCCTCGCCAGATTCGGGGTCCCACTCGCCATCGTCACCAACAACGGCACACAATTCACAGACAAAAACTTCCGCGACTTCGTCACCAAACTCGGAACCAAACATCACTTCGCCTCGGTCGAACACCCTCAGACAAACGGCCAGGCGGAGTCAGCGAACAGAGTTATACTCAGAGGACTCAGACGACGACTCGGCGACGCCAAACGAGCATGGGTCGAAGAACTCCACAGCGTCCTCTGGGCATACCGCACCACTCCCCACTCAACCACGGGGGAAACCCCATTTCGCCTCACGTACGGAACCGAGGCCGTGATACCGGTCGAAATTCGCGAACCGTCCCGACGAACGGAAGCTCCCCTGGACACCGACGACAACGACGGCTCCCTCCGAGAAGAGCTCGACCTCGTCGAAGAAATCCGCTCAGGGGCAGCCCTCCGTGAAGCCCGGCTGAAGCAACAAGTCACACTTCGCCATAACAACAAAGTCCTAAAACGCGATTTTCAAACAGGCGACTTGGTTCTACGCAGAAACCAGAAAGACTCCCACGAGGGTAAACTGGCTGCGAACTGGGAAGGCCCGTACCGAGTCTGAGACAAAACGGAGCACGGGGCCTATTACCTCGAAAACCTGCACGGTGAACAACTAGCTCGACCATGGAACGCCGCGAAACTTAAGCGGTACTACAGTTAAAACATTGCCCGCGACGACCAAACGTCCCGACCACTGGGGGCGACATGGTACCACCGCACACCCCCGCGTCCACTAGCGACCAAAGAAAAGCAAGCCCTGCCTCTCGTGTGCGCGGGCAGAAGGCCTTGCTCGACAGGGAATACCTTGATCGAGACTCCTCGCCGTCGTACCAAAAGAGGCAGGACACCCAACTCGCGATGGGACGTCCACGCCCCGGGGAGAACTACCCCCGAAACGGCCCGGCTACATCGCCGGCCAAACCGGCCAGTTCCCTGCACTACCGGTAACAAATTGTCGAGCTAACACCCGAACACACCGAGCGCACACTTAGAAAATTTACAAGAAATGTCATACACATCAGAGGCATTCAAAAGCATTCAAACAAATACGAAAAACGAGCATAAACGACATGCAAATAACGAGCGCACACTTAGAAAATCCACGAAAAATATATTAAACAAAAGCGGGCACCAGCCCAGTAGTCAATGGTACAAATACAGAGCACGCAGGCCCAAAGAAAGAGATAACAAACATCGGCACGCAGGCCATAAAAACAACGAGCACGCAGGCCCGGCAACCTATGCTTCCTCGTCTGCCCGGTCAGCAGTCGCAGGTTCCTCCTCGGGGATAACAAGATATGGATCGATCACCTTCCCGTCAACAATCTCGTGGTACGGCCCTATCCCGTCCACAGCCAGCACGACACCAGGATTGGCGACCTGAACCTGCTCGACAGCACTCTTGAACCCGACCTCAACAGCCTCCAGACAGTCGCTTTCCAACACCCGGATACGAGCAATCAGGTCAGCACGAGTGATTAACCGTCGATCTCCGTCTGTCTCGTCCTCGGTCGGACGGACCGTGTTGTCCAAAACTTCCGTGCGAACCTTCAGCGCCTGCACCTCAGCCGTCGCTGTCCCCAGTTTCTCCTCCAGCGAAGTCACCTTCCCCTCAACACTCTCTGCCCGTTTCCGCTGCTCAGCAACATCCTTCTGGCTCTTCTCCAACTCCTCAGTGAGCTTGGCCAACCGCGACTGCATGAAAGTAAGATCCCCCTG
Source organism: Lathyrus sativus (assembly GCA_963859935.3). Taxonomy (NCBI): domain Eukaryota; kingdom Viridiplantae; phylum Streptophyta; class Magnoliopsida; order Fabales; family Fabaceae; genus Lathyrus; species Lathyrus sativus. Next base: position 565,542,422 of record OZ012738.1, on the reverse strand, counting down.
CAGTTTGGACAGTTTAGCAGCGGAGCAGCTCTCCTCGTTCAGCACAAGAGCCGTCGTGAACGTCCGCATCACTGCGGCCAAGTCCTCAGCCAGAACACGTCGACGAGTCTCTCGATCGGCCTGACGAACAACCTTCACCTCCCCAGCGGAGACAGTGGGAGAACGGGCAACATGAAAATATCCCGGATGCTGATGGCAGGGCGGGACGACGTAACCTTCCTCGACGGTACCGACCGTCAGATCCACCACACCTCGAGGCTCCTCGGACCTCTGCCTCTTCGACGCTCCTTGAGACGCAGGAGATTGGCTCTCTTGAGGCGAAGAGGACGAACTTTGCCCCCCCCCCCCGGCGTCGCGACCTCCTGTCCGACCAGCTGGCTCACCCTCGTCCTCGGGGCCGCAGCATTCCTAGTAGCACGCAACTGCTTCACCCGCTCCTCGACGGAAGACATGTTCGCTGAAAAAACAAAGAAAAGAGTTAGCGACGATCAAAAGCCCCGACCACGGGGAGAAAAACGAACATTCCTACCTAGGTAATCCAGAGCGGCCGCCCCGGTCGCACAGCCGAGCAGGGTCTTAGTATTTATCAAACGCTTCTTGGTGCGCACATTCCCCTGCGCGTCAAGGACATACCGCCCGTCGGGCGTCACCAGCTTCGACGGAGGGAGAGACCGCACAAAGGCAACTATTCTCAAATAGGCGGCCATGTCCTTCTCCTCGAGGGTCCCCGCCCGGACGATATACCTATCCGTCCCTCGGCTGAAATGCTCCGCGGTCCACAGTAGATGTATCTTAGGAAGCCACGCGCGGAATCGCTGGCCATTTACCGTTCGCTCGCCCTCGTCGAAGAGAGTATCCGAGCCGTGCTGCGTAATCGGCTTGACGAGGTAGAACCGGTTTTTGAAATCTTTGACAGAATCGCTATACGCCTTGAAAAGTTTGGTCGATTGCTTAAAAGAAACCCATCTGTGGCGACCATTCACCGTCTGCCGCTGCAGGTGGAAGATACGGAAGAATAACGGTACCTTCGGTTCCACCGAGAGGTAGAAACACACCACCTCGAAAGCCCGGATGAAAGCCAAGGCATTGGGGTGCAGTAGGGACGGGGCAAGGCGCAGCCAGTCAAAAATTCCCAGATGAAAGGCGGAGAACGGTAGCCGGAGCCGAGCTTCTTTAAAGTAGAACTCATGCATCGGGAACATCCGCCGCCCATATCGCGAGCAAATGCGGTGATGTTCTTTTGGTCGGTACACCTGCCAGTGCTGTGGCTCTCCTATAGGCGTGTCCTCAACCGTGGCGTACACGTCTGTCGCTTGCGCGAAAATAAGGTGCCGGCATGACAGAAGAGTCGCCACCTTTCGTTATTTATCCCTCAGAGCGGGAAAGGAAACGATCGGAAAAACCTGACGAAAAAGGGTAAGACAAGGTCATCGCAACCGTTGTCTGGGTTCGGGAGTCGGTTACGCAAGGGGAAGGTATTAGCACCCCTCACGTCCGTCGTACTCGACGGGATCCTCGCTTGTTTGTTTACTTGGACGGGTTGGTTATAATCTATCTACCTATCAAGGCTGGCTGAAAAAGAAAAGAAAAATGACTCGGCAAAGCGTCGCGCTTTATGCCTACGTATTCCCGTCTGGAACGAGAAATCAGAGTCAACGTAGTTCGGCTAACTACGGGGGAAGGTGGGTGAAGGTTGCTCGCTAGGACGTCGCATCCTATGCCTACGTACTTTCATCTGGTATGAAAGATCAGAGCAAACGTAGTTCGGGAAACTACGGGTTATCTCCTAAAAGAAGTGTTTTTTATTATGTTTGCGATTTCAACCGCACTAGAGACTATGACCTGAGAGTGAATGTGTCGCATGTCACCCAAAGGGTACCATACTAAACATCTAGACTGTGGAAAAGAAACTCTCCCACAATCCTTTCTCAGATAGCTTAAGGCTCGTAACGTACGAAAGAAATCATTCATGATTACTGTATCTTAAACTGTTTCGAGATGAGAAGAGAACAGGCCCAACTAGGAGGGAGACTATCAAGTCCTACTGTTGTCATGCCATGGATTCATCCTATGGTTGAGATTTGAACAGGGAACTCCTAGATGTTGTCATGCATAGGTTTCAACCTAAAAGTCTATCATCAAATCCTCATCAGAGGAAATGAGAGTCCTAAGGGATCATGTCAATGATACACCAAAACAGACAAAAGCATCAGCTTTAACAGTAAAATGCATGCAATGCAAGTGAGGGAGGAAATGTGTGTGGGGCTTCAGCCTCCACAAGCTCGTCTCGACCTCAAGCCAGTCATGAAATAACAGTAATCATACTGAGATAAACAACATGCTATCAAGCAAAAACAGTAAATTGTACTCACACAGATAAAAGAAATGAAATGCTATCAAGCAAAATAAACACATGGGCAAGGGAGCTGGGCTCTACCGAATACCCGCAAGCAAAGCCAAGCAATAACAATACAATCAGATGCACTCATGCTCTTAGACTGAACTTATTCTAAATGTGTTTAATCTAATGCAGCAGACAAATCAGACAAAACACACAATACATCAAAGAAAACAGAAGAAAGCCTCAGCTCCTCCAGCAGCAACCCAGTCTTCAGACTTCAGAGATCACTTGCTTTCCAGGTATCAACCCTACAACATGAGTATCAACTCATCTTCTCCCTTGAGCTTCATCTCCTTTGATCAGCTCTACCTTCAGGCTTCACTATCTTCAGGGATCTTCAGGTATCAATTTGATCTTCACAAAGTCTTCAGACTTCAATAATCTCCAAGGAATCATCCTCTTCAAGGCCTCAGCTTCTATCTTCAAGGGCTCAAATGCTCCAGCAAACAAGATTCAGTTAACAAGATGAGGTGGGGGATGTTACAGTACTCACTGACTTCCAAAGGATGCCATTGAGGACTTAACATCAAAGGAAAGGCTCTCTCAAAGTTCTACCTTATAGGGCGAGGTCACTGATCCCTCCAAAGGAGAGAGGTGAATACCCTTAAGGGACTCTATGTCATAGAGAAGGAAGGAGGTGAACAAGACACTCCTTGTTTATTGAATGAAAATTAATCTATCTAAGGCTCTACCTATGCTATGATCCTATAAACAAAACAACAAAAGCTATGCTAAACTCCTCTGCAAGGTCCTCAAAGCTTCAAGGATGATTCCCAAGCTCTTCACAAGGTCTTCACATGATGCCCAAACTCCTCAAGCCAACAACAACTCCAAAGCAAGGCAAAACAGAACTAAACTAGCCCTAAAGGCCACACAAACAATCATTCAATTCAAAAATCAATGAAAAATACTAAAATACCATACAAATTCCTAATATAAATTCTAGAGGATCCTACTTAACTACCCTTAGGTCCCATATAGTCCCCATACACTAATTTGTCCTAAAAACCCCAAAAATAAAATGTTGAAGTTCAAGTATACTACTTAAAACCCTAATTAGAGCACCTAAATGTCTAACTATCAAACTACATCAAATTTAATTTCTAAAATCAAGGGATAAATCCTACATGAAACTAGGGTTCAATATCTAATCACACAAAAAAGAATGAATTAAAAAAAACTAAGGGAAGGTCCTAAAACAATTCTTGCAAGATAAGGTACAAACTAAAAGAAATAAAATACCCTATTTACAAGAAAATACCACCATTAATTCCATATTAAAAATAAAATTTCATTTTTATTTTTATATTTTTCTACACAAAATTATCTAATCATAGAAAAAAGAATGACCAAAAAATCATCATTTATCAATTTTTAATGAATTTTTAAAGTTCATGAAAAAAATGTAAAACAATATAAAAATAAAAACATAAAGAAAATGAGGGAGGGGTGTGAATAGAACAGGCGCGCAGTTGAATTTCAATTGGGCCAACTAAAAGGGGGTGCGGATAGAACATCTGGACGAGGCCCAACGCCCTTCACTAATTGAAACGCGGCGTTTTGCTTTGAACTCAGTATACTGAGTTTCCAATTCAATCGTGGCCCTCCAATCTCACTCTCGGTCAAAGGTCAAGCCATGATCTGATGGCTCTCATCCATCTTCCTCAAATGCCTCAGGCAGCCCTCAATGTTACAGACGGTGGTTCACGGTGGAAACCACCGTCTTCTCCGGTGGACACCCAAACTCAAGTCACCAATCAAACCCCAAACTATATCAATTCAACTCGGTTTTTCATGGAGATCCTCAATCCAACCTCAGAATACCCTAAATCATCCTCTAAATCAAAACACCATAGGATTTTCAGAAACTACACAAATCTTGATCATCATGATTCTCAAAACTAAAGGCATGGATCTAATCCTCATCTATCACTGATCGGTTTCCACTATCCAAACACGATTGAAACATCAAGAATCCTCATAACTGACTCTCAACAGAAATTGCACATCACTCTTGATCATCACCAAATACCATGAAACTATCCAGAAACGATCCTTGTTCATGCTAGAACCTAACCACATGCAAGATTCTACCTAATTCAGCCTAGATCAAAGCATAATTTAAAGGTTACATACCTGTGAAGAAGTGATCAACAGAAGGTCTTCAAGGCGCAAAATCCACTCTGAATTGATTCAAACACCTTCAGTGATGAGCCAGGATCACTCTCCAATCAGAAATTTGGCTTGAAACTCTCTCCAATTCAGAAACCGATTCTGAGTTCTTCCTCCAAAAATCAGTTATGGCTTCACTCTCACAGCATGAAATCACCAACCCCCTGCATCTGAGATCACTCTACTATCTTTATAGAACATGTCCATGGGCTTTTGATCCACTCTAAGAGCCCAAAACAGTTGATCCAATTTTCTGATTTCTCTTTGAATATCCAATGTATCAGTCATGGTTTCCTTGTTACAGTCAGCTTAAACTCATTCATTTCAATCATATGAACCATTTCCAATGTGTTTGGATAGGTAGGAAAGCTTGATTTGGCTTGTGTAAGGTTTTTCAACATTGCCTTATAATGCAAGTAATAGGTTTACAAAGAAAGTACCTTTTTTAGGCCTCAAATGGAAAATCTATTTGAACCAAAGTTCTCAAAATAATGTTTCCAATCAAAATGATATATTGGATGACCTATTTTGGATTCCTAGATCCTCCAAACCAATTTTCAAATTCAACTTTTCAAACTTATATGCCATTTTTAATTCATTTTTGACCAATCATGTAACTTCATGCTATGAGCTTTTCCAACAATTTGTGACCTTCTTTCTAGACTTAAAATCACATTTTGAACAACTTTCATGTTTTGAGTTTTTCCATTTGAGGCTTGGAAATAGGAGTTTTAGGCATTGGCTAAAATGACCTATAACTGACAAATGACCAAAATACCCCTGTCTTGTTCAAACCATAAGTTGAGTTCCACAAATCCTATCAAGGACTTCTACCACTAAAATTAAAGCTAAGAAGATATCCTCCAACATTCATGTTGACCAAGAAACCATAAGAATCATCCTACTAGGGAAAAAGTTGTCTGCAAGTTGGGTGACTTTCAAGAACCCAGATTCACATACTCCTGCTGACCTGTAATTGGTCAAAACCATAACTTGAGCTCTGTAACTCCTATCAAGGACTTCCACCACTCAAATTAAATCTAAGAACAAGCTCTACAACATTCATGTTGTGGGGAAGATGAGATATCAATCACATCTAGAGCTAAAACTGCCTGGAATATAGGGATCAAATTAGGGTTTTTCACTGATGACCTTTGGAAACCCTAACTCAAAACTTCTCCAACTCCTCAATCATGATGAGTTGGCCTAGGAATCATCTTTATAACATATCCATACATCATTCCATGATCTCATGGCCCTTGGATTAGGTCTCAACCTTCTCCAAATCTTCAGTTGATCTAGGGTTGACCCAGTCAAAACCCTAATTCTACCATTCATGATTGAATCTTCTGAACTCTTGCACAATGACTTCTCTGGGCCTCATGATGGCTTTCAAGACATCTCATACACTTTCTCAAAACATCAAGTTCATTCTCAAAGTCTCAGAATCATCTGAGGGGTACCCACAACTCTCAAGCTATGAAGCACACAACCCTGGTTTCAACCAATTCTTCTGAGGATCTCCTGAATTTTCTGGTGAAGGTATCAACTTTCAAACACTAGATGGATAAATAATTGTTGGTCAAATTTTGGGGTGCAACAGCTGCCCCTATTCAAACGGTTTGAACCTGACTGGGTGAGAAGCGAACGGCTCTCAACCAATCAAGGTGCGAGACGATTGAATATCGGTAAACCCGAAAATTTGCCAACTGCACGAGCACACGATACTCTGCGGGGAACAAATCTTCGAATACTGTAATACTAGCTGCACGGCAACTATCTGGAGAAATACTGATCTGACATCGCCGTCGAATAACCGAAATACCCCGCCTCGCCGCTGGAGAACTAAATCTGATATCACCAAAATACCCAACATCGCCGCTGGAGAAAATACAACAGTGAACAAAATACCCCGCATCGCCGCTGGAGAAAATACATCTCTGAACAAAGATCTCCGCATCGCCGCTGGAGAAAATACATCTCTGAACAAAGTTCTCCGCGTCGCCGCTGGAGAACTGCATCTGACATCGCCGTCGGACAATCCACATACCCCGCATTGCCGCTGGAGAAATAAATCTGTCAAAATACCCCGCATCGCCGCTGGAGAAACACATCTGGCAGAATACCCCGCATCGCCGCTGGAGAAACACATCTGACAAAATACCCCGCATCGCCGCTGGAGAACTAAAGGATCTGCGTCACCTAACATCGCCGTCGGAAGACTGGATCACCTTAACACGCCCAACATCGCCGCTGGAAAACTGAATCTGACATCGTCGTCGGAAACAAACATCCTCTTGGAGACATTGGACATCGCCATCGTACAAACATCATCTCTACTGGGGATTTAAAGAGTCTGACCTCGCCGTCAAACAAACATTCAACCTCGCCGTCAAACAAACATAATCTGACCTCGCCGTCAAATCCAAACGTTCAACCTCGCCGTCGAACAAACATCCAACCTCGCCGCTGGACAAATGATGATCTGACCTCGCCGCCAAATCTAAACGTTCAACCTCGCCGTCGAACAAACATCCAACCTCGCCGCTGGACAAATGATGATCTGACCTCGCCGTCAAATCCAAACGTTCAACCTCGCCGTCGAACAAACATCCAACCTCGCCGCTGGACAAATGATGATCTGACCTCGCCGTCAAATCCAAACGTTCAACCTCGCCGTCGAACAAACATCCAACCTCGCCGCCGGACAAATGATGATCTGACCTCGCCGCCAAATCTAAACGTTCAACCTCGCCGTCGAACAAACATCCAACCTCGCCGCTGGACAAATGATGATCTGACCTCGCCGCCAAATCTAAACGTTCAACCTCGCCGTTGAACAAAATATGATCCTGAACATCTCTGACCTGGGGTTCACCCCTGGTGAATGGAACAAAAAAGGTACACTTGCGTATTTGGAACTACTCCGCTGGGAATGAGAGACTTAACCGAGCACCCTCTGATCTGGGGTTCACCCTCAGGACCATAACGAACATCGGAATACTGCTGCACACTTCCCGCCGTAGAACTTCAACATTAAAGATATTTGAAACCCTGGCCCCTGGCCACTCCAGATCCGCTGGAGAACCTTCAAGCATTTCTGAAAATAGATGGAACCCTGGCCCCTGGCCACTCCAGCTCCGTTGGAGAATCTTCAAGTTCTTCTGAAGATATATGAAACCCTGCCCGTCGGCGATTCCAGCTTCAGCTAGAAAAGATCTTCAAGTACTTCTGAAGATAAACATCCTTGACCTTCAAGGATGTAAACTTGGCCCATCGGCAACTCTGCAGGAGGTATCTTCGACTTCAGTCAGAAGGAACACCATTCACTTGATCGCAATCAATCATCACCTCAGGATAACAGACTTGGTCTTCAGACCAACACGGATCACTTTGAATACAAAATCTTGGAACCTTGTCTTCAGCCACACGTTGATTCATCAACAAGGACATCTGAGCACACAGGAACCTTCTGATACCGCCCTCAGGCGTTTACAAAGTCAATCTTTAGATTAGACATTACTGTCGGAGCAGACATATCACGCTGCTAAGGACTTCAAGAATCATCTTGAACAAACAACTCCGTCAGGCACCTTCAAGAATCATCCTGAACCGATAACCATTCTGGATACTTCATTCTGCTGGGTATTCCAGGAACCTTCCTGGGCAACTCTTGCTGGGGACGCTACCGGGGGGCTCAAGAATCATCCTAAGCAAACAACTCGGAAATTTGCGCAGAGGTCTTAAGAATCACCTTAAGCATACGACCCTGCTGAGGAATTCCAGAATCGCCTCGAACTGAAGACTTCGCTGGGGATCTCAAAAATCATCTTGAGCGAGCGACTGTGGGGATTACACCGGGGTCTTGGGAATCATCTCAAGGAATCGACCTCGTTGGAGAGAATGTCAGGAATCCTCCTGAGCAACTGATCCTTCGGCTGAAAACCTGTAAGGCAAGAATAACAATGACCTAGATCACGCTCATGATGCGTATGCTTCTGCGCCATGCTCCACACGGTGGAAATGCTATGCGTTTATGCTAAATGCTGTGCAGTCATGCGCTATGTCATGCAATCATGCACAATGCTATGTACTCATGCAATATGATGCGATCCCGTCAGCAAACTGAATGCTGGGGGGAGGAAACCCTTTTGTCAAGGAGACAAGAACTACTCAGGTAGAGGAATCATCCTGCTGAGGAGAACGTGGGCACGCCAATATCAATCAGGCTCTGTCTGGGGAACTGATCTTCCGCGGACTGCTGCATGGAAAACAACTTCAGCTGGTTTCTGCAGGGGGGACGAAGCTCTACGAGAACTCGGGCCTGCGGGTATCCATCGCGAGAATAAACTGCGCGGCCGTCTCGGCTACTCTTCTGGGGATGATCACTCTGTGGGGAAACAACTTCAGCTGCTCCACACTCCGCTGGGGAAAGACCAATCATGATCTGATCAACCTTCAAGGACTCGGCCCTCCTGGACATCTGCAAACTCGGCTGAGGAAGGAGAAGTCATTCTGCTTCGCCAAAGGGAGTACGACTCTGGGAGATACAGCATCAGCTGTTCAACATCTGCTAGGGAAAATCCACTCATGGTCCCAACTGCTTCCAAGGATTCTGCTTTTCTGCGGACTCAGCCGGGGAGAGAAATCATTCTACTTCATGGGAGAGTACGACTCTGGTGCGGAATTTCAATTTCGCCGGGGAAGAAAGAATCATCTGCCTTCGGGGGAGAGTACAACTCTGCAGGGGAATACAACATCAGCCGTTCCAATACTCTACTGGGGAGGAGGGAATCGTCCAACTTCAGGAGAGAGCATGACTCTGGTGGGGAATCTCAATCCCGCTGGAGACTTCAGTCTGGCACCATCAGTTGCTGCATATTTCAGCGCACGACCAATTCCCTATGAAGCCTGCACTTGTGACCCGGAGCTGGGGAGGCACCTACTTCGGTGACTTTGCTGGGGAAAGCACGAGCTTCGGCACCCGACTATTTCTATGAAATCTGCACTGGTGACCCGGTGCTGGGGAAGAATCCTGCTTCGGGGGTGCGCTTTGCACATCTTCCGGAAGGTGCTACACCTGCAACAACACAAACAAACAAGACAAGACTCCCCCCTCAAAGGGTCCCATCCAGATTATTATCTCGCGACAATATTCAGTTAATCAATTGTTTCAACAATCAATGGGCCTAGGCCCGTAAGTTTATGTATGCGCATTTTATCAAAAAACATCGGCGTTTTCATTCGCAAACAAAACAGATAAAGGCTAAACAGACAAGTAGAATTGCTGAATAATGTGCATTTTATTGATGATGAACCCCTGAACGGGCAAAAATGTTTTACAACAGAGGCAAACTCCTGGAATGAGGAAGCCGCACGAAAAAAGAAACATAAATATACATCAGTATATACAAATGTTGGCAATCGAGGCGTAGACGAACACCATGAGTTGATCCCTCTAAGACCCACTCGACTTTGATACCTCTCCGACGCTTCAGCTTTGGAAGAGATTGATTCAGATAAACGGCCCTCAGGTCTTCCGAACCACCAAACAATGAAAGTCCATACGCGGAACGCAGTCATTTGCTTATTCAAATCCCTAACTTTTGCGTGAACCGCCCTTTCGGGTTTTCAGTTCACCGGGATACCCTTTTTTGCCGAAGCCGCCCAGTGTAGGTTTTCGACTTCGCGGGTGTACATTTTTTCAATATATCCCTAATTTTTGCCCGAACCTTTTATTCTGTTTTTGGTTCGCCGGGATGCCCCTTTTTTGCCTGGACTCTTTCTTTTTTGTCCAGCGGGTCTCTTTCAAGCAAAGTATTTTTTAACTGCGTCCGCGTTCACCGGGGATGCAAAATCTTCACCATCCATCGTGGATAACAACAAAGCTCCTCCTGAGAAGACCTTGCTGACGACATACGGCCCTTCGTAATTCGGAGTCCACTTGCCCCGGTGATCGGAGTGTGGCGGAAGAATCTTCTTCAGGACGAGATCACCCGTCTGAAAGCTTCTAGGACGCACCTTCTTATCGTAAGCTTTCTTCATTCGGCTTTGGTACAGACGACCAAATGCAATCGATGCTAACCTCTTCTCGTCCATCAGGCTGAGCTGGTTCAAGCGGTTCGTAATCCATTCTGCCTCATCAAGTTTTACATCAACCAAAACTCGGAAAGAGGGAATCTCCACTTCTAGCGATAGGACAACCTCCATACCGTACACCAAGGAGAAAGGAGTTGCCCCGGTTGACGTACGCACCGTCGTACGATAACCGTGCAAGGCAAACGGCAGCATCTCGTGCCAATCTTTGTACGTCACAACCATCTTCTGAACAATCTTCTTGATGTTCTTGTTGGCCGCTTCAACAGCGCCATTCATCTTCGGCCGGTAAGGAGATGAGTTGTGGTGTTCAATCTTGAAGCTCTGGCACAGCTCCTTCATCATCTTGTTGTTCAAATTCGAACCATTATCAGTAATGATCCGCTCGGGAATTCCATAGCGACAGATGATGTCCCTCTTTATGAACTTAGCTACCACCTGCTTGGTCACATTAGCGTACGAGGCTGCCTCCACCCACTTGGTGAAGTAGTCGATGGCTACCAGAATGAAACGATGACCATTGGATGCAGTGGGCTCGATCTTGCCTATCATGTCGATGCCCCACATGGAGAACGGCCAAGGGGAGGACATGACATTCAATGGGCACGGCGGCACATGAACTTTATCAGCATAAATCTGGCATTTGTGACATTTCCTCGCGAATCTGAAGCAATCCGACTCCATAGTCAGCCAGTAATACCCTGCTCTCAGGATCTTTCTCGTCATGGCGTGCCCGCCGGCGTGCGTACCAAATGTGCCCTCATGGACTTCTTCCATGAGCATACTCGCCTCTTTCTCATCTACACATCTGAGTAGCACAAGATCGTGGTTTCTCTTATACAGCACTCCGTCAGGATTGAGATAAAAGTTTCCGGATAGCCTCCTCAGAGTCTTCTTATCCTGGGTAGACGCACCCGCAGGATACTCCTTAGTCATGAGGAAGGTCTGGATGTCGTGGAACCATGGCTTGCCGTCAGTGGCATCCTCGATTGCAAAGATAAATGCTGGTCTATCAAGACGTGAAAGTACAATTCTTGGAGCCTCGTTCCAATAATTGACCTTATACATGGAAGCCAACGTGGCTAAGGCATCAGCCATCTGATTTTCTGCTCTGGGTACATGATGAAGTTCCACTCGATCGAAGAATGGAAGCAGCCTCCTGGCATAATTCATGTACGGCACTAGATTCGCTTGACGAGTTTCCCACTCCCCTTTAATCTGATTGATTACAAGCGCTGAGTCACCATATATGTCTAGATTCTTGATTCTCAAATCAATTGCCTCTTCTAGACCCATAATACATGCTTCATACTCTGCTTCGTTGTTGGTAACTGGAAATGTCAGTCTCGCAGTAAAAGGGATGTGGGATCCGTGAGGAGTCGTGATGATAGCCCCGATGCCACTCCCATAGGAATTAACCGCTCCGTCGAATATCAACTTCCACTGAGATTTCCTATCTGGCCCTTCATCGGGCAATGGCTCATCGCAATCCTTCGCCTTGAGAAACATAATGTCCTCGTCAGGGAATTCGAACTTCATCGGCTGGTAGTCTTCGATCGGCTGTTCGGCAAGGTAATCAGACAATACGCTCCCCTTAATGGCTTTCTGAGAGACGTACTGAATATCATATTCTGTCAACACCATCTGCCATCTGGCAATCCTGCCCGAAAGAGCCTGCTTCTCGAAGACGTACTTGATCGGATCCATCTTCAAAATCAGCATAGTGGTGTGATTGAGCATATACTGTCGTAGACGTTTGGCAGCCCAAGCTAGTGCACAACACGTCTTCTCCAGCATCGAGTATCGAGATTCACACTCAGTGAACTTTTTACTCAAATAATAAATGGCATGCTCTTTTCTGCCCGTCTCGTCGTGCTGACCGAGAACACACCCCATACTATTCTCCAGAACCGTCAGGTACATGATCAATGGCCGTCCAGCCACTGGGGGTATCAAGATTGGAGGTTCTTGAAGATACTGCTTTATTTTGTCAAATGCCTTCTGGCAATCCTCATTCCAAGTAATCGCCTGATCTTTCTTCAAAAGTTTGAACATCGGTTCACAAGTGGCCGTGAGCTGAGAGATAAACCTTGCAATGTAGTTTATTCGGCCCAGGAAACCACGAACTTCTTTCTCTGTTTTCGGCGCTGGCATTTCTTGGATAGCTTTTATTTTCGCAGGATCAACTTCAATACCTCGTTCACTAACGATAAACCCCAGTAACTTTCCGGACCGCACTCCAAAAGTGCATTTGTTAGGATTCAGCCTCAGTCTGAACTTCCTAAGCCTTTCAAACAGCTTCAACAAATTGACCAGATGCTCTTCCTCCGTTTGGGACTTTGCAATCATGTCATCAACATAGACCTCGATCTCATGATGAATCATATCATGAAACAAAGTAACCATTGCCCGCTGGTAAGTGGCCCCTGCGTTCTTCAGACCGAAGGGCATTACCTTGTAGCAAAATGTTCCCCAGGGGGTAATGAACGTCGTTTTCTCCATGTCCTCCGGTGCCATCTTAATCTGATTGTAACCGGAGAAGCCGTCCATGAATGAAAACACGGAAAACTGGGCTGTATTGTCGACCAACACATCGATATGAGGCAACGGGAAATCATCCTTAGGGCTCGCCCTGTTCAAATCCCGATAATCGACGCACATGCGTACCTTACCGTCCTTCTTCAGTACAGGCACTATGTTGGCGACCCACGGAGGGTAAGTGGTAACGGCTAGAAATCCTGCGTCCAACTGCTTCTGGACCTCTTCTTTGATTTTTACAGCCATGTCTGGTCTCGTCCTCCTGAGCTTCTGCTTGACTGGAGGGCAATCTTCTCGCAACGGCAAGCGATGAACCACAATATCAGTGTCGAGTCCGGGCATATCCTCATATGACCAAGCAAAGACGTCACTATACTCTCGAAGCATCTCGACCAGTCTGTGCTTGACATCATTCTGCAGCGCAGCCCCTACTCTGACATTTCTGACGAGCTCCTCAGAACCCAGATTTACAATCTCAATATCCTCCTCGTGAGGCAGAATAACCTTCTCTTCTTGTCTTAACAAGCGGGCCAATTCTTCCGGAAGGTCTTCGTCTTCATCAATCTCATCCTCGGCTTGATAGATCGGGCAATCAAAGTCGTAGTGAGCCGTAGAGGGTCCAGAGTCGATGTCGTCTGTTACGTGGATCCTGCAATAACAAGGGTTAAGTTTAAAGCAGGAATATGCAGGTTAGCACGCACCTCGTTGCCATTTTGCTGTTTTTTCGAAATAATCATAAAATAGGAATAACAGAGAACACAATATTTGATTACGAAGAAAACGCCTTTTATTTATTAACAAAATGCACACGCATAATCCAACAAGGCCCTGACAGTAAAACCACTATGCCCCGGGCAGGATATAGGGTTGTACAAAGATTGTAAAAAGCAAATCATTACTCTTCACTTGTCAGCTTGACAATCTCCTTGATGGTCCAATTGTGGAGGCGCTCGCCCGGCTTGCTCGATTGAATCCAAGCGTCAAGATCGCAATCACTGTCTCCGCTGTCCTCCGACGCAGCATTGATACTCTCGAAGATTACTCCCCCCTTGGTGAATAGGATCGGCCCTTTCCCACGAAACGAGTTACCAGAAGAAGATGAAGCTTCAGCTTGCGGAGAATATCCCAATCCAAACTTATCCTGCTTGATTGGTATATCCAAAACATGCCCCCAGCCTGGGGTGGAACCAGCTTCGACAACGGCTCTAGCTTCCTTAAACGAGGAGAGGTTCAACTCTTGCTTCTCTGCGACAACGGGAGCCACCTCCTTCACTCTGACGGTTTCAAAAGCCTGGCAAAGAGTCTCATGGATCTCACCATCCATTTCAACGTACTTGAAGGACGACAGGTGGCTTACCATGATGTCCTCCTCTCCACAGACTGTCACTATGCTGCCCCCAACAGCATATTTAAGCTTCTGATGTAGCGTGGACGTCACGGCACCAGCAGAATGGATCCATGGCCGACCTAAGAGGCAACTATAGGCGGGCATGATATCCATGATATAGAAAACCGCATTGAACGTCTCTGGACCAACTTGAATTGGCAGGGTCAATTCTCCGAAGACGTGGCGCTTGGTTCCGTCAAAGGCTTTCACGACCAGATCACTGGGCGTGCACAACAGTCCACGGGTATCCAACTTCATCAGTGCCTTCTTCGGAAGCACATTAAGCGAGGAACCCGTATCCACCAGGACATGTGACATAATCGTGCCTCTGCACTCTATTGAGACGTGCAAGGCGCTGTTGTGATCTCTTCCCTTAGGAGTCAGCTCCAGATCTGTAAATCCCAGCCCATTACCAGCATTGACATGGGCTACTACTTCCTCGAGTTGATTCACTGATATCTCCTGCGGCACGTATGCAGCATTCAATACCTTCAGCAATGCATTGCGGTGCGCCTCAGAGCACAACAACAAGTTAAGAATCGAGATCTTTGATGGAGTCTGATGAAGGTGATCTACAATTTTGTAGTCACTCTTCTTGATTAGTCGCATGAACTCTTCAGCATCTTTGACCAGCAAGTCCTTCTCTGCCCCTGCAGGGACCTCTTCAACAGCTTTACCTTTACCCTTATCCACAGCGTCAGCTTGGACCACTTTCTCTGCTGCAACCTCTGCTGGTGCGAACACTCTACCGCTCCGAGTGATGCCACTGACTTCAGTAAGATTCTGCACAGTCGATCCACACGGCTCAAGCTCTATCTTCTGACCATTACAATAAACTTCGGCGCCATAATGCCATGGAACGGCATTGGTGCTCTCGAATGGGATTGGTCCGGCCCTGGTGATGGTGATAGTAGGCGGACGAGGCGCAGAAATAGTAATAGGGTGACGAGGGATAGTAATGGTAGCAACTTCATCTGCCTGCTTCAGCACAACTTCCCCTGATGTACTCTCAATGCTCCGGCTGAACTGTAAAATACCCTCGGACATTAGACTTTGGATACCTTCGATCAGCTGCTCACACCCATCAGGAAGCGTAGCACAAGCCATACATAATTCTCCACATCCAGGAAAGAAGCCCTTCTTCAGCAACTTAGCCTTGACAAAACTCAACGGCGTCTTCAAATCTCTGACATCATTCAGCAAGTCCGCACTCTCTTCAGTGATAACAGCATTCACCCCGCCCCCCTTATGATGAGGCATCGGATTCTTGGTGACGTTGGGCACGCTGTCAGAAAAGTTGATAACCTTGGCGTCTACCAAGTCCTGGACTTTGTGCTTAAAAGCTTTACAATTCTCAATCGTATGGCCAGGTGCCCCAGTATGGAATTCACAAGTAGCATTGGCATCATACCCCGGGGGTGGCGCCCCTGTTAAGGGAGCCAGCGTCCTCTTTTGAACTAGCTGAAGCTGCAGCAAGGTTTGCAGAAGCTGCGCATATGGCATAGGTAGAGTATCAAACTGACGGCTTGCCATAGGAGCCCGATTCTGATATCTTTTATACCCCTGATTATTCTGCTGCTGAGGTTGCTGCGGCTGCGGCGGAGCAGCTGGAATGTTTATGCTAGCAATCTGAGGCTGAGGGCCCTTGCCCTTTCTCCTAGCGTTAGTGACAGCACTGGCATCTCCATCTCGACGCTTGCCAGTATAGGGTTTCTTGCTACCTCCTCCGGCTGAGGATGATTCGCCCTGAATTTTTCCGATTTTTATACCGTTCTCAACATGCTCGCCCAAAGTGATAAGAGCCGAGAATGTTCCCGACATGCCACTGACCAGCTTTTCATAGTAGATTCCGGGAAGGGTAGCCACGAACATTTGTACCAACTCACGCTCAACCATCGGCGGTTGAACCCGAGCAGCCAATTCACGCCACCGCTGGGCGTATTCTTTGAAGCTTTCATTGTTCCGCTGTGAGAGATTCTGAAGCTGAACTCGGTTGGGAGCCAAGTCGCTATTATATTGATAGTGGAGAACAAACGCTTCTGCAAGCTCTTTCCAGGTGCGCACAGCAGCGGGCTCCAAGCCCATATACCATTCGAGCGATGGCCCAGAGAGACTATCCTGAAAGAAGTGCATCAGCAACTTCTCATCGTCAGAATAAGCAGACATCTTTCTATAATAAGATCGAAGGTGGACCCGGGGGCAAGTAGTACCCTTATACTTCTCAAAGGTAGGCACCTTGAACTTGTGGGGTACTTTAAAGTCAGCAATCAACCCGAGGTTGGACATGTCAACGCCCAATGTGTTCTGATTTTCTATGCTCCTCATCTTGTCTTCCAGCGCCTTGAACCTGAGTCGAGCCTCGGCATTCAACTCTGCCTCTATACCTCTCTGGGAGAATATATCATCCTGATGGTCCTCCAGCCACGGTTGAGGCACCACCAGATTTCCTGTACCAGCATTGCCGTTGACCGACCCCATGTTAACATTGGCTCCCAAACTACCATTGACGGCGCCAGCCGCGTTGAGCCCGAGATTAGTCATCAGATTGCCGTTAGCACTGCCGTTGCCTCCGGCAGCAGGAACAACGTTCTGTGGAGTATCGCCCTGAGGAGGGGTAGGCACGGCCCCTCCGTGAAGTATGCCATTACTGTCAACCCTGGAGATCAGAGGTTGAACCAGAGTACGAAGCTGATCTTGACCATTCGCGACCACCTGCATTAGCTCCATAAAACGATCCATCCGCTCACGGAGCTCTTGAACATCTGACTGTACCTGGTCCATGATTCTTGTCTGATTAGCGCGAGTTGAGTAGCGGTGGATGAGTCTTTGATCAATCCTGGAGATCGAAAGCAGCTCGGAACCTGAGTACCTGAAAAACCTGTGAAGAATAAAGGTTAGGAAAAGCAATAAGATATACACCATGCAAATATGCTTCATGCAGATGCATGCGTGTGTCTGTGTGCGTGGGAGATTTTCCCCGATCCTAGTGCCTTAGTGACGGTGCTGATAATAACAAGAGGAAGAAGAAATCCGAGCCCAATCATGGAAACATCAATCTCATATATATATGGAAAGGCCTGTCAAGGCTGTACACAGTATCAGCGAGTACAAATCAACAGCATGACCTCAGCCAACAAATCTGGTGATGGTCGGCGTACATCAAAGATAAAAAACAACAGGGATATAACTAGTCAAGTACGGCCACGGGCGCGATACTCTGCTAATAACTCCTTTGTCTCTGAATGATCTGGCGAAGCGAGCAACCCTTCGACGAGTAGTTCCCTCTGCCTGATAGTATGCTGAAGCCCCTGAACTGAACTCTCCCAAGCGCCTTCGCCAAAACAATCTTCCAGCTTCCGCTTCTTAGATTCAAACATCAGCTCGTGCTCCTTCAGGCTAGCAATAGCTTTGTTGAGACGGGCTTCAGCGGAGTACCTGCGGGCGGTCTCTTCGTCAAACCTCCGTTCACTGTCCTTCACTTCAGTCTCTAGCTTAGAAATCTGCAGCATCAGCTTGTCTTCTCGCTCCTTCCTGGTGGCCATGGAAGTCTTCCAATGCTGGTCGAACTTGGATATTTTCCGGTATGCTTCCTCCAGATGCGTCTTCTTCGTAGCCAACACATCATTAGCAGCTCTGAAGTCTTGACCTAAGCGTTCCCGATCAGCAATCTGTTTTGCCAAGTCTGCACTCAGCTGGCTCACCGACTCTGCTTGCTTTTTGAGAGCATGCACGGCTTCGTTCCTCTCACTTCGAAGCTGAGCTAACTCCTTCTCTAATTCTGCATTTGCCCTCTTCAATTCATCACGCTCGGCTAAAACCTGGTTGTGCTAATGAATGGACACAGTGGTAGGCTCTTCGACTGGTGGAGGACTCTCTGGTCTGACATGAGGGAATGGCATCCCTATAGCGCTGGCTCTGGCTCTGATCCAATCTGAATAAGGAGGATAAGCTTGGTTGTCGCTCTTCCCCAACAAAGACTTTCCTCTCGTGCTGATATTGTTCCACGCATACTGAAGCTTGGACAACAACTCCCCCTCTAGAATACCCGTGAGGTACAGAGATTCCCGTACCTCTTCTTCCTTCGGTGGGTTCCTCAAAGCATATGCAAACTGACGAACTAGCAATGATGGGTTGTAGTTGATGCAACCCTTCCTACCTATCAGAGGTACGTTAGGAAACCCACTACAACTGAAGATCATCTCGGTGCCTAACCTGCTTCTGTCAACGAACCAAACAATGTCTTCTACCGACAAGCTCGTCAGACGCTCAGGCCACTCAACTGTGGCTGCAGACAAGACAGAAGAACCCCTCTTGGGCAAATGACTATCAAACCACTTGTACAACAACGGTACACAGCATGAAACATTCTTCCCTCTCCGGTTCTCATTCTTGTAATGCACTGAATGGTAAACGTCTCCGATCAGAGTAGGGACTGGATTCCCTGAGGCGAAAATATGGAATGCATCAAAATCTACGAAATCAGGCATGCTGGGAAATAGGATGATGCCATATATGCATAAAGCAAGGATGGCGCTGAAGGCGTCCCAACATTTGTCCTTAGCACACTGCTGAGCCTTAGCTATAAGAAACTGCAGAGAGAACCCTGGGACCTTGTTCCAACTCGTCACCACTAACTCAGAAGCGCTCAAATGGAGTGAGGAAGCCAAGCTAACCAGATCAGGCTCAGCATCCATGTGGACAAAAGGCATCTGCCTTTTGATAGGCACACCCAACATATCAGCATACTCTTCCAATGTCGGCGCGAGAACAAAGTCATGAAAAGTGAAACACCTCAAGGGAGGATCATAAAACTGCAGAAGAGCATGTAACCCATTCAACTCAGACGCAGAGGGTTTGTAGACCAGACTAAGCAACTTGCCATAAGACGTCCTGAACCTATCCTTCACAGAATGCCCTGCCAGGGCTATCAAACCAGTCAGCTTCGACACATCGAGGGTCGAGAATTTGTACGCAACAGTCTTCCTGAGAGGAGCCATAACAACAGTAGGAGACGGGAAATCCTGGATCGGGGAAACGGTACCTGCAACACAGACACACGTTAATGGAATGCAGATGAATGTGTAAACTAATGCAAGATGCAGGTATGCAATAATATATCCAGGTGGCTGCCGTGGAGATTCGGTATCAACAGTCACTGATGAGGACGAAACCCCGGTGTAAGACCACTAATCTGATCTGCTGAGAATAACCATCTGATAGGACCAAAATTCTGTCCTGACAAGAGTAAGTGCCAGATAATAAGGACCCCGGGTGCAATATCAAGGAATATCTGCTGAAGTCTTCAGACCCCAAATCAAAAATCTGCCCTATCGAGAACAAACACACAGCTGCTGATGAGATCCTCAGACCTCACTCAAAATCTGCCCTATCAAGAACAAATAACATCTGCCGATGAGGTCCTCAGACCTCGCTCAAAATCTGCTCCGTCCAGAACAAACCACTGATGATAACACACTGATCAAAGCCTGCTCTATCAAGAACAGACAAACACCCGACGACAAGATCCTCTGATCAAAAACTGGCTCTGTCAAGAACATGTCTGCAACTGAGAACCCAACATAACTGATTTACTGTCAAGAAAACCAGGTGGTCTGAAGGTCTAAGTTTCCTGCAATAAACCCAGTCCCACTCACAGGTATGAACCTAGACTGACTCAAGGTACGGCATCCTATGCGTTCATCAGCGTCACAGACTTTCAAAACTGATGATACGATTCCCAGAAGGAGTGGCATCATCAAGTCCTGAAGAGGCCTCACTTAGCTGAATCACAAATGATCGGTCCCTAGAGTCGACAATCCACCAAACCAGCAACCGTCTCAACCCAAAGGGTTGAAAGTGAAGCCAACCGGATGAACCTCGTCTGAGCGTGGATTTCATGAGACACTAGTGCCTGCAAAGCAAGCACGCGCCCACTAATTTCCACTCTAAGTCTATGGTGCACTCAAGCCTGGGTCTGGCTTCTCACTCAATCAGAACTCCCATCCCACAACAGCACAAATAATCATATTATACTGAAAATAAAATGCGGGAAATAAAGTGCGAGAAGTAAAAATGCGGTAAATAAACGCAACCCAACAAGCAAACATACAAACGATAGGATTGACTCTCTTAAGGGACGTTGGATCCCAAAACTGACTCGCTTTCGGGACGTTGGATCCCTAGGAAACTATTAGTATTCCCCAGCAGAGTCGCCAGCTGTCGCTTGCGCGAAAATAAGGTGCCGGCATGACAGAAGAGTCGCCACCTTTCGTTATTTATCCCTCAGAGCGGGAAAGGAAACGATCGGAAAAACCTGACGAAAAAGGGTAAGACAAGGTCATCGCAACCGTTGTCTGGGTTCGGGAGTCGGTTACGCAAGGGGAAGGTATTAGCACCCCTCACGTCCGTCGTACTCGACGGGATCCTCGCTTGTTTGTTTACTTGGACGGGTTGGTTATAATCTATCTACCTATCAAGGCTGGCTGAAAAAGAAAAGAAAAATGACTCGGCAAAGCGTCGCGCTTTATGCCTACGTATTCCCGTCTGGAACGAGAAATCAGAGTCAACGTAGTTCGGCTAACTACGGGGGAAGGTGGGTGAAGGTTGCTCGCTAGGACGTCGCATCCTATGCCTACGTACTTTCATCTGGTATGAAAGATCAGAGCAAACGTAGTTCGGGAAACTACGGGTTATCTCCTAAAAGAAGTGTTTTTTATTATGTTTGCGATTTCAACCGCACTAGAGACTATGACCTGAGAGTGAATGCGTCGCATGTCACCCAAAGGGTACCATACTAAACATCTAGACTGTGGAAAAGAAACTCTCCCACAATCCTTTCTCAGATAGCTTAAGGCTCGTAACGTACGAAAGAAATCATTCATGATTACTGTATCTTAAACTGTTTCGAGATGAGAAGAGAACAGGCCCAACTAGGAGGGAGACTATCAAGTCCTACTGTTGTCATGCCATGGATTCATCCTATGGTTGAGATTTGAACAGGGAACTCCTAGATGTTGTCATGCATAGGTTTCAACCTAAAAGTCTATCATCAAATCCTCATCAGAGGAAATGAGAGTCCTAAGGGATCATGTCAATGATACACCAAAACAGACAAAAGCATCAGCTTTAACAGTAAAATGCATGCAATGCAAGTGAGGGAGGAAATGTGTGTGGGGCTTCAGCCTCCACAAGCTCGTCTCGACCTCAAGCCAGTCATGAAATAACAGTAATCATACTGAGATAAACAACATGCTATCAAGCAAAAACAGTAAATTGTACTCACACAGATAAAAGAAATGAAATGCTATCAAGCAAAATAAACACATGGGCAAGGGAGCTGGGCTCTACCGAATACCCGCAAGCAAAGCCAAGCAATAACAATACAATCAGATGCACTCATGCTCTTAGACTGAACTTATTCTAAATGTGTTTAATCTAATGCAGCAGACAAATCAGACAAAACACACAATACATCAAAGAAAACAGAAGAAAGCCTCAGCTCCTCCAGCAGCAACCCAGTCTTCAGACTTCAGAGATCACTTGCTTTCCAGGTATCAACCCTACAACATGAGTATCAACTCATCTTCTCCCTTGAGCTTCATCTCCTTTGATCAGCTCTACCTTCAGGCTTCACTATCTTCAGGGATCTTCAGGTATCAATTTGATCTTCACAAAGTCTTCAGACTTCAATAATCTCCAAGGAATCATCCTCTTCAAGGCCTCAGCTTCTATCTTCAAGGGCTCAAATGCTCCAGCAAACAAGATTCAGTTAACAAGATGAGGTGGGGGATGTTACAGTACTCACTGACTTCCAAAGGATGCCATTGAGGACTTAACATCAAAGGAAAGGCTCTCTCAAAGTTCTACCTTATAGGGCGAGGTCACTGATCCCTCCAAAGGAGAGAGGTGAATACCCTTAAGGGACTCTATGTCATAGAGAAGGAAGGAGGTGAACAAGACACTCCTTGTTTATTGAATGAAAATTAATCTATCTAAGGCTCTACCTATGCTATGATCCTATAAACAAAACAACAAAAGCTATGCTAAACTCCTCTGCAAGGTCCTCAAAGCTTCAAGGATGATTCCCAAGCTCTTCACAAGGTCTTCACATGATGCCCAAACTCCTCAAGCCAACAACAACTCCAAAGCAAGGCAAAACAGAACTAAACTAGCCCTAAAGGCCACACAAACAATCATTCAATTCAAAAATCAATGAAAAATACTAAAATACCATACAAATTCCTAATATAAATTCTAGAGGATCCTACTTAACTACCCTTAGGTCCCATATAGTCCCCATACACTAATTTGTCCTAAAAACCCCAAAAATAAAATGTTGAAGTTCAAGTATACTACTTAAAACCCTAATTAGAGCACCTAAATGTCTAACTATCAAACTACATCAAATTTAATTTCTAAAATCAAGGGATAAATCCTACATGAAACTAGGGTTCAATATCTAATCACACAAAAAAGAATGAATTAAAAAAAACTAAGGGAAGGTCCTAAAACAATTCTTGCAAGATAAGGTACAAACTAAAAGAAATAAAATACCCTATTTACAAGAAAATACCACCATTAATTCCATATTAAAAATAAAATTTCATTTTTATTTTTATATTTTTCTACACAAAATTATCTAATCATAGAAAAAAGAATGACCAAAAAATCATCATTTATCAATTTTTAATGAATTTTTAAAGTTCATGAAAAAAATGTAAAACAATATAAAAATAAAAACATAAAGAAAATGAGGGAGGGGTGTGAATAGAACAGGCGCGCAGTTGAATTTCAATTGGGCCAACTAAAAGGGGGTGCGGATAGAACATCTGGACGAGGCCCAACGCCCTTCACTAATTGAAACGCGGCGTTTTGCTTTGAACTCAGTATACTGAGTTTCCAATTCAATCGTGGCCCTCCAATCTCACTCTCGGTCAAAGGTCAAGCCATGATCTGATGGCTCTCATCCATCTTCCTCAAATGCCTCAGGCAGCCCTCAATGTTACAGACGGTGGTTCACGGTGGAAACCACCGTCTTCTCCGGTGGACACCCAAACTCAAGTCACCAATCAAACCCCAAACTATATCAATTCAACTCGGTTTTTCATGGAGATCCTCAATCCAACCTCAGAATACCCTAAATCATCCTCTAAATCAAAACACCATAGGATTTTCAGAAACTACACAAATCTTGATCATCATGATTCTCAAAACTAAAGGCATGGATCTAATCCTCATCTATCACTGATCGGTTTCCACTATCCAAACACGATTGAAACATCAAGAATCCTCATAACTGACTCTCAACAGAAATTGCACATCACTCTTGATCATCACCAAATACCATGAAACTATCCAGAAACGATCCTTGTTCATGCTAGAACCTAACCACATGCAAGATTCTACCTAATTCAGCCTAGATCAAAGCATAATTTAAAGGTTACATACCTGTGAAGAAGTGATCAACAGAAGGTCTTCAAGGCGCAAAATCCACTCTGAATTGATTCAAACACCTTCAGTGATGAGCCAGGATCACTCTCCAATCAGAAATTTGGCTTGAAACTCTCTCCAATTCAGAAACCGATTCTGAGTTCTTCCTCCAAAAATCAGTTATGGCTTCACTCTCACAGCATGAAATCACCAACCCCCTGCATCTGAGATCACTCTACTATCTTTATAGAACATGTCCATGGGCTTTTGATCCACTCTAAGAGCCCAAAACAGTTGATCCAATTTTCTGATTTCTCTTTGAATATCCAATGTATCAGTCATGGTTTCCTTGTTACAGTCAGCTTAAACTCATTCATTTCAATCATATGAACCATTTCCAATGTGTTTGGATAGGTAGGAAAGCTTGATTTGGCTTGTGTAAGGTTTTTCAACATTGCCTTATAATGCAAGTAATAGGTTTACAAAGAAAGTACCTTTTTTAGGCCTCAAATGGAAAATCTATTTGAACCAAAGTTCTCAAAATAATATTTCCAATCAAAATGATATATTGGATGACCTATTTTGGATTCCTAGATCCTCCAAACCAATTTTCAAATTCAACTTTTCAAACTTATATGCCATTTTTAATTCATTTTTGACCAATCATGTAACTTCATGCTATGAGCTTTTCCAACAATTTGTGACCTTCTTTCTAGACTTAAAATCACATTTTGAACAACTTTCATGTTTTGAGTTTTTCCATTTGAGGCTTGGAAATAGGAGTTTTAGGCATTGGCTAAAATGACCTATAACTGACAAATGACCAAAATACCCCTGTCTTGTTCAAACCATAAGTTGAGTTCCACAAATCCTATCAAGGACTTCTACCACTCAAATTAAAGCTAAGAAGATATCCTCCAACATTCATGTTGACCAAGAAACCATAAGAATCATCCTACTAGGGCAAAAGTTGTCTGCAAGTTGGGTGACTTTCAAGAACCCAGATTCACATACTCCTGCTGACCTGTAATTTGTCAAAACCATAACTTGAGCTCTGTAACTCCTATCAAGGACTTCCACCACTCAAATTAAAGCTAAGAACAAGCTCTACAACATTCATGTTGTGGGGAATATGAGATATCAATCACATCTAGAGCTAAAACTGCCTGGAATATAGGGATCAAATTAGGGTTTTTCACTGATGACCTTTGGAAACCCTAACTCAAAACTTCTCCAACTCCTCAATCATGATGAGTTGGCCTAGGAATCATCTTTATAACATATCCATACATCATTCCATGATCTCATGGCCCTTGGATTAGGTCTCAACCTTCTCCAAATCTTCAGCTGATCTAGGGTTGACCCAGTCAAAACCCTAATTCTACCATTCATGATTGAATCTTCTGAACTCTTGCACAATGACTTCTCTGGGCCTCATGATGGCTTTCAAGACATCTCATACACTTTCTCAAAACATCAAGTTCATTCTCAAAGTCTCAGAATCATCTGAGGGGTACCCACAACTCTCAAGCTATGAAGCACACAACCCTGGTTTCAACCAATTCTTCTGAGGATCTCCTGAATTTTCTGGTGAAGGTATCAACTTTCAAACACTAGATGGATAAATAATTGTTGGTCAAATTTTGGGGTGCAACAACGTCGGACGCATCGGCCACAAAACAAGAAGGAGTAGAAAGCGGCTCCTCGGCCGCCCATTCCTCGGACGGGGCAATACGCTCATCGTCATACTCCAGAATCTCGGGTTCGTTGTCTTTGACCATTATCCCCGGTACCAGAGCCGACATCTACACCTGAAAGCAGAGGGCAACGGTGAATTTGATAGCCAGGATCAAATCCACCCTTCCACCGCAAGTCAAGTGAAAGGGCGACAAAGGCCGGAAAGCGACGAACAAACACTCGCTCCCCGTCTACCCTCCTCGGGGAATCAGAGGCCGACCCTCCATCCTCCTCGGAACAGCCATCGGAAAAGGCACTTGTCCCCGGGGCATTCATCGGAGAGATCCCCCGTCCTCGGGGCATTCATCGGAGAAAGCCCCCGTCCTCGGGACATTCAACGGAACCAGCCTATCCTCCCCGGGACACTCATCAGAAAGTTCGCCAGACACGGCGGGTCTCGCATCCCTCCTCGGGGCATTCATCACGCCCCGACCACACATTCCAATTAAACGACGGAAATAAAAAAAAAAGAGGGAAAAGAAGAACTCACTTGTAACGGTGGCGGACGGAAGGGAAGATCAAACGGTGCGGCGGCGATCGACGGCAAGCGGCGGACGAGCAGAGATGACAAAGCTTAGCAGACACAACGGCAGAGTGAAAAGTAGCAGAATGAGCGGGGACCCCCATATTTATAACCCGGCGCGGGACTCGAAGCGACCCTAGGCTCATTAATGACATAGGGTAGCCGCCCCTACGACCTCTTAACGCACGACACGTGGCGGCAACCTGACAGTCGCGCCCCTTCACCTGCCTTCTCCCCGCTCTGCCGACGACCGGAGATCTTCGCACGAGTGCCCGTTCCAGACACAGCGACCTTAAGTCCTCGCTCTCTCCCCAGAGCTTCGACTTGGGGGGCTCCTGTTCCGGTATGGGCCCAACCTCGGCAGGCCCAATACCACGTACGACCCAACAGGCGAACCGGGCACGTGCATCCCTCGGGACGAGCATGACATGCCGCCGAACACAAGCAACGCCCCAACAACCTTTCACCATCCACCGCACCAGACGAGCAGAACCGTCCCCGGCTCACCAAAGCGCGGCCGTGGTTCCTCCCTCCGCGGGGAGAACAACGCGCTCCGGGGAACCTCCCGAGCTCCCCTCCGCGGGGAGAACGACGTGCCCGGCGTGTAACACCCCACTTCCCAAATTAAATAAAATATAAACATTATAAATAAACATCAGAGTTTTCACCAAAATAGTGGGATATCACATCACCAAATTTTTATAAAAATACTTTATTAATTATTCTCAAAAATAATACAGCGGAAAACATTATTCCAACATTCTCGGCCATCCGCCAAATTTCATAAAATCTTTATTATTATAATTCACAAAAAAAGTGATACGTCACAGGATTACAACAAGTTTGACATAAAACAATTAAAACACCCATATCCCGTGTTACGTATCAGAGCATCCTAGACTCGACTGGCACACCACCATCCAAGCTATCTAAGTACCTGGATTATCTGTACTTCCGGAGAAGCACAGACACAACAACAACCAAGGGGTGAGAAAACATGATCAAAAATATATTGGTAATGTAATACATGTAAACAAGGTAGTAAAACACACCAACACACCAACACACCAATATTCACCCCCAACAACTCCATATAACGAACCTACTGTTCAAATTACAATATAACATATTATAATGCAAATATGCAACTCAACACCATGCATGCGGTACCGACTCATTGGTTCATTCAATCGAACCTGGATAGATCACTTACGCTCCTCCTGAGACATGATCTATCCCCCACCATTCTCCACAAAGGAGTACGGATGAATCACTTACGCTCCTCCTGAGACATGATTCATCCCACCAAAACACCATGATATGCACACACCAATGCATAACTATCATATTTAGGCACACTAAGTGCACACGATCCTCCTGATCATATCATCATACATCAATGCATATATGTGTAGATATATTACACCAACACCATATAAATCAATCAGATAGTAAACAAATTCATACTATAACACCATATATAACCACATCCCAACACCCGGGAACACACGATCCTACTGATCACTACATACATATACGTTAACTAATTGTCCACCAACAATATTAAGGGAAATGAGTACTATCACCCAGTACACAGGTTAGATCCCACACTCATCATCCTTACAATGCATCAAGGCCAGAAAGATCACCCCAGACCAATGCTCAAGGCCAAACATCACCAAAGTCACATTCTGGTTCTGCTACGCTCGTTGGCATTCGCTAGGCGAAGCTTCGCCAACACTCGCCAGGCGAAGCCCAGCGAATGCTGCGATTCACCAACTTCCCCACAGTTCTGCAGTACTATTCTAGGCCAAATCAAACTTATCATCTCAACTCAAATTCTCAGCCTACTCTAGTACCAACCTTGTACATTACCGTAACTAAATCGGTTCCTAAATCTTATTCCCAAAGTTATCGCTTAAACATTCTACCGATGCCTTAAAAGGTCACACAGAATCTCCCTAAAAACCTTAAACCCAGCCTATACGCCAAATTAACCAAAAACAACAATTCATCAACATTGACCTATACTCCATCGCTATCAATTATTAGTTATCATCAAACACAAACACACCATTATACTTACCAATTATCATATACTTCCTACTCTAGAACCAACATTACGGTACATTACCTACACTTCAGAGTTACTCTGAATCTCACCAAGGTCCTAACCAGAGTCACTAACAACATCACAGGGAACAACACATAATTTTCCCAAATTTATAATCATGGTCATTACCAACGCTACAATAACAACACAAAATCTCACCAAAACTCTATTCATAGTTACTATCAACACTGCAGTAACAACATATAATCTCACTAATATCACCATAATATATATATATATATATATATATATATATATATATATATATATATATATATATATATATATATATATATATATACCAAATTCACCAATACCAATCAACAATTCATCAATATCAAGCATCAATTTATCATTAGCAACAACAATAACAAGCATGCCAATATAAAACTTCATAGATCGACATTTTCCTACGGGGTTAAGGAATCCCCTCTACCCTATACATGTATATATACCATCCCAATCAAGTTTCTCCCCCCTTACCTGGATAATTATTCTGATCGGTGATAAATTCCTCCAAGATTCTTCATCCCTAGCCTTTTCCCTTTCTCTTTGTTCTTCACTCTTTTCTATTCTCCCAATTTCCCTTCTCACGG
Source organism: Lathyrus sativus (assembly GCA_963859935.3). Lineage (NCBI taxonomy): Eukaryota > Viridiplantae > Streptophyta > Magnoliopsida > Fabales > Fabaceae > Lathyrus > Lathyrus sativus. Next base: position 565,513,430 of record OZ012738.1, on the reverse strand, counting down.
TTTCTATCGTGCCTTTTCATATTTCCATTCTAACTTCCCCATAACCCTTCCACTTCTTATTTTACTTATTCCAACCACTAATATTTCCAATAACAATTCTAATAATAATAATTATAATTATCATTATAATAATAATAATAATAATAATAATAATAATAATAATAATATAATACTATTGTAATATTATAGTAATATTCAACATAATAATAATAATAGTAATACACCTAACAATAATTATAATTATAATAATAATAATACTAATGATAATAATAACAATTATATTAATACTAATAATAAAATAATATTAATAATAATAATCTTAATATTAATAACACTAATATAATATTACTAATATTAATAATACTAATCATAATAATACTAATAATAATAATAATAATAATAATAATAATAATAATATCTCACCAAAATAATAATAATAATAGTAATAATATTATTATCTCACAAAAATAATAATAATATTAATAATACTAATAAATATAATAATATATAATAATAATAATAATACCCCCACCAATATTACTATTATTCATTATATTATCATATTCACACCAAAAATCATAATAATATAATAACTATATTAATAATAATATTATATTCTCCATATTAATAATATTACTACAAATATTAATAATAATCATAAATATAATAATAATAATAATAATAATAATAATAATAATAATAATAATAATAATAATAATAATAATAATAATAATAATACCACCACCAATATTACTATTATTTCTTATATTATTATAAACTCACCAAATTACCACCAATGATCCTCCCATCTCAGGGACACCCACCAAACATCATCAAATACACCTTACCAAAGGGCACATCAACATATAATATTTAAAATAATAGTAAAATGACTAAATAATTAAAATGGGTGTTACAACTCTCCCCCACTTTAATTATTTTCGTCCTCGAAAATTACCTGATGGAAATAATTCCGGATACGCTCCCCGCATCCTTTATTCCAATTCTCAGGTCACACTGCCTTCTGCAGCACCTCCCCATACTACTTTCACCAAAGATATCTCCTCCCTTCGGAGTTGTTCCTCGCTCGCCAAAACGAACTAGCAATGCCTCAACAATTGAAATATTTTTCACTTGTACATCATCCACCTGGTTCAATGTACTTTCTCGACTAAGACACATGAAACATATCATGCCAATTCACAGCGACAACGGAAAAACAGTCTAACATGTTATTCCTCCCATGCCTCCGCTGCGCCACTCTGATACAACTACAGAACACGGTGCAAACTTCTGAGATTTCGAAGCTCGACCAACACCAGTCACCGGCGTGACTCTCAAAACACATATTGCCTCGGACCCTCTCGATCTTCTCAGCCATCTCAAGCATAATTTTCAAGTCTGAGTACAACACTCTCACTCGATTTATTTCAACACAGGAGAGTCCTACACTCCCTATCTCACCAAGCCACATATAGTGCCATTCCGACACTAGGATGGTAACCGTTATTATAGGTAACTCAATCAACGATAATTAATCATCCCACGCTCCACCTTGATCTGACACCCAAGCTCTCACCAATTCTCTACAGACTCAATAGTCCTCTCTGACTGACCATCAGTTTGCGGATGGTCGGTCGAACTCAGCTTCAACTTAGTACCCGAAGCTTCCTGTAATCCCCTCCAAAATCTCAATATAAACCTCAAATTTCCATCTGACACAATATTCGTCAATATTTCATCCAACTTCACCACTTTCTCAATATGCATCTCGTATATCCTCAACACGGAATAGTTAATCCACTCCTAACAATTCAAATTAAAATTATGTCTTTACAAATTCTTTGGAAATCTCAACACCAATTTCGTGAAAATACTACCTGATTTCCACTCTGGAATATTTAACGACTGCATCAGACTCAACAGTCTCTGATGTTCACTCTTCGAATTCCTACAATTCTAACCAGCATATTCCACCTCAACTACTCCTCCCCTTATCCATGGTCTCCAAAACAATCTACTCAAATTCGGTTACTTCTTCATAGCACCGGGATGGATACTCCATCTACCTCAATGTATTTCTTCACGAGTACTCCTACTCCCCTCAACAACATCTGGTACACATACCCTATCATAACACATCATGGTACTATTTCCACAAACCCGACAATCCACTCTTCGACTCTAATTTATCAATTTCAACTAATTCACTACTCAACCCAGGTTTCTGACTTTCTCGATTCTGCTCAAGGATATCACTAGTCAGATCTTAATAATAAAAGCTTAACTCCATAAGAAGTCTCCTTACTCACAAAACTCATATTATGAAATTGCTCAATTAGTTCTAACTCTTTTCACCATCATCTTCGGTATATGCAAATATTTCTAACTCACTGCATCATCTACCATGTCCGCTTTACCCGAATGGTAATTCAACTCGAAGTCGTAATCTTTTCGAAGTCCCAATTATTTCCTATGTCTCATATTCGTCTTATTCAAATTAAACAAACACCTTAAACTCTTAAGATCACCAAACATCTCCGATCTCAGTCTGAACTTTTGAAGACTCCGACTCCGGTACAATCACAATAGTAACCAACTCTAAATCACTGGTCGGATGATTTCTCTTATACACTTCAAGTTGCCTTTTGCATAATTCAAACTCGCTGAAGTTGTCTTTAGCAAATCCCCTAATTATATCAACAAGCATCACAAACACCACAATTAGTTCTATCGGATTCGGCAGAACTTTCCTTACGGAAGTATATCACCGCTCTTTTTCCAACACTGATAACTCCAGTTCCTTATGCTCAACATAATCCTCTATACTCTTCGAATACCTTAAAATATCATTTATTAACACAACCATTGCCTTATATAAATAATTAAAGAAAATCCCATGCCAAGTGGACAAACAAGTTGTGAGTTATAGCGGGAACACATACCGTACCGCCCGTCCTTACCACAACATTCAAACACACTTCATCAATAAATAGCTTAAATCTATGTCAATACTTCACCATCTCATAGATAATTTGAATAGCTTTCCAATGCTTCGAACTGCGCGTCATTCCGAGTTACGGTTCTCCCGTTACGGCAAAAACACCAGAATAACATTTTCTGCCCAGGACCCCTTCGCCAGGCGAACACCGCAGCGAATATGGACGTTCGCCAGTATGCTCGCCAGGCGAACATGACAGTCCCAAAATCCTCTTTTCGACCGTTACCCGACTTCCGAGTGTCCGATTTCGATTCCGTAAAAAGCTGCGATCTCGGAATTTAACGTACAACAACAATTTTATACTTAGGAAGCCATCCAACACATTTTAAATCTATGGATAATTTAAAACTCAATTACTTCCAATCTCAACAGCAGATCTTTGAGCCTCCTAATACGATAGAACTTTTGACCTTCGTCCCATCCACCACAAGAACTCTACTCGAGATCACATGACCAAGGGACTCACATCCCTCGATCAATTGTTCCATCAAATCATTAACTCTTGGAAGCGAACACCTATCCTTGATAGTCACCCTATTCACTTATCTATAGTTCACCCAAAGCTTCACAAAACCTTCTATCTGTCTAACCAACAAAATTGGTGCATATTACGGTAGCACACTCAAACAAAAGAACCTCTCTCCTAGAAGGTCTTCAAGTTGACTCTTCAACTTCTCCAATCCCAACGAAAACACACCATATGGAGTCACTAATATCGGACTCGTTCCAACAACAAAGTCAACGTGTGAGCTTTACTTCACACTCCGATAATAAATCACCTACCTCATCCGGAAACCTCCGGCAATCGCAAATAATTGACAAATCCCAATTTTTCTCACTTTCCCTCTCATTCCAAGTTTCAATCAAAATAGACACTTCAACACCGTCTTACGCCAAATTCCTCAAAATAATCCCTTAAGCACTTAGCTTAACTCAAGACTATTCACTGCTCACGCCACCCAAGCTTGCAAGACGCGTCTATCCCATCCAACACAATCTCGTCTAGTATTAACAAGAGATTAAGGGTGATCAGTTCCTCAATTTGTTAATAGACAGCCGAAATCATGATGGGGTACAAACCATCTTTACCAACTATTATATCATTCCTCAACACCATAAGCCACCAAATTGTAGCTTTCCGGAGAAATACAACTTCTCCCCCACTGGAATCATTCCACTTCTACCGACAAACTTAACCAACAGCATGTATCGACAGTGTTTTTACGCACATGTCGCATACCAGGGAACAACAACACTAGACAACATTGGCCGGACGGACCGACCTGCTCTGATACCAATTGTAACACCCCACTTCCCAAATTAAATAAAATATAAACATTATAAATAAACATCAGAGTTTTCACCAAAATAGTGGGATATCACATCACCAAATTTTTATAAAAATACTTTATTAATTATTCTCAAAAATAATACAGCGGAAAACATTATTCCAACATTCTCGGCCATCCGCCAAATTTCATAAAATCTTTATTATTATAATTCACAAAAAAAGTGATACGTCACAGGATTACAACAAGTTTGACATAAAACAATTAAAACACCCATATCCCGTGTTACGTATCAGAGCATCCTAGACTCGACTGGCACACCACCATCCAAGCTATCTAAGTACCTGGATTATCTGTACTTCCGGAGAAGCACAGACACAACAACAACCAAGGGGTGAGAAAACATGATCAAAAATATATTGGTAATGTAATACATGTAAACAAGGTAGTAAAACACACCAACACACCAACACACCAATATTCACCCCCAAAAACTCCATATAACGAACCTACTGTTCAAATTACAATATAACATATTATAATGCAAATATGCAACTCAACACCATGCATGCGGTACCGACTCATTGGTTCATTCAATCGAACCTGGATAGATCACTTACGCTCCTCCTGAGACATGATCTATCCCCCACCATTCTCCACAAAGGAGTACGGATGAATCACTTACGCTCCTCCTGAGACATGATTCATCCCACCAAAACACCATGATATGCACACACCAATGCATAACTATCATATTTAGGCACACTAAGTGCACACGATCCTCCTGATCATATCATCATACATCAATGCATATATGTGTAGATATATTACACCAACACCATATAAATCAATTAGATAGTAAACAAATTCATACTATAACACCATATATAACCACATCCCAACACCCGGGAACACACGATCCTACTGATCACTACATACATATACGTTAACTAATTGTCCACCAACAATATTAAGGGAAATGAGTACTATCACCCAGTACACAGGTTAGATCCCACACTCATCATCCTTACAATGCATCAAGGCCAGAAAGATCACCCCAGACCAATGCTCAAGGCCAAACATCACCAAAGTCACATTCTGGTTCTGCTACGCTCGTTGGCATTCGCTAGGCGAAGCTTCGCCAACACTCGCCAGGCGAAGCCCAGCGAATGCTGCGATTCACCAACTTCCCCACAGTTCTGCAGTACTATTCTAGGCCAAATCAAACTTATCATCTCAACTCAAATTCTCAGCCTACTCTAGTACCAACCTTGTACATTACCGTAACTAAATCGGTTCCTAAATCTTATTCCCAAAGTTATCGCTTAAACATTCTACCGATGCCTTAAAAGGTCACACAGAATCTCCCTAAAAACCTTAAACCCAGCCTATACGCCAAATTAACCAAAAACAACAATTCATCAACATTGACCTATACTCCATCGCTATCAATTATTAGTTATCATCAAACACAAACACACCATTATACTTACCAATTATCATATACTTCCTACTCTAGAACCAACATTACGGTACATTACCTACACTTCAGAGTTACTCTGAATCTCACCAAGGTCCTAACCAGAGTCACTAACAACATCACAGGGAACAACACATAATTTTCCCAAATTTATAATCATGGTCATTACCAACGCTACAATAACAACACAAAATCTCACCAAAACTCTATTCATAGTTACTATCAACACTGCAGTAACAACATATAATCTCACTAATATCACCATAATATATATATATATATATATATATATATATATATATATATATATATATATATATATATATATATATATATATATATATATATATATATATATATATATATATATATATATATATATATATATATATATATATATATATATATATATATATATATATATATATATATATACCAAATTCACCAATACCAATCAACAATTCATCAATATCAAGCATCAATTTATCATTAGCAACAACAATAACAAGCATGCCAATATAAAACTTCATAGATCGACATTTTCCTACGGGGTTAAGGAATCCCCTCTACCCTATACATGTATATATACCATCCCAATCAAGTTTCTCCCCCCTTACCTGGATAATTATTCTGATCGGTGATAAATTCCTCCAAGATTCTTCATCCCTAGCCTTTTCCCTTTCTCTTTGTTCTTCACTCTTCTCTATTCTCCCAATTTCCCTTCTCACGGTTTCTATCGTGCCTTTTCATATTTCCATTCTAACTTTCCCATAACCCTTCCACTTCTTATTTTACTTATTCCAACCACTAATATTTCCAATAACAATTCTAATAATAATAATTATAATTATCATTATAATAATAATAATAATAATAATAATAATAATATAATACTATTGTAATATTATAGTAATATTCAACATAATAATAATAATAGTAATACACCTAACAATAATTATAATTATAATAATAATAATACTAATGATAATAATAACAATTATATTAATACTAATAATAAAATAATATTAATAATAATAATCTTAATATTAATAACACTAATATAATATTACTAATATTAATAATACTAATCATAATAATACTAATAATAATAATAATAATAATAATAATAATAATAATATCTCACCAAAATAATAATAATAATAGTAATAATATTATTATCTCACAAAAATAATAATAATATTAATAATACTAATAAATATAATAATATATAATAATAATAATAATAATACCCCCACCAATATTACTATTATTCATTATATTATCATATTCACACCAAAAATCATAATAATATAATAACTATATTAATAATAATATTATATTCTCCATATTAATAATATTACTACAAATATTAATAATAATCATAAATATAATAATAATAATAATAATAATAATAATAATAATAATAATAATAATAATAATAATAATAATAATAATAATACCACCACCAATATTACTATTATTTCTTATATTATTATAAACTCACCAAATTACCACCAATGATCCTCCCATCTCAGGGACACCCACCAAACATCATCAAATACACCTTACCAAAGGGCACATCAACATATAATATTTAAAATAATAGTAAAATGACTAAATAATTAAAATGGGTGTTACACGGCGCACGTTCTCCACGTGCTCCCCTCCGCGGGGAGAACGACGTGCCCGGCGCACGTTCTCCACGTGCTCCCCTCCGCGGGGACACGTCATCAACCAACTGCCCACCTCCGAAAGAGCAAGTCAAACCCACTTTCCGGAGATCTAGGAGCAGTTGGACTATGGCGAAGACCACGTCCTGGTCTTCACTACGCCACGTAAGCCCTAGCAGTCATTAGGGTTGGGCCTGGTCATCCAGCCCATCTCAAATGACTGTTGGCCCAGCGCTGGGGTCTCTCTATAAATACCCTCTTCCTCAAGAGGGTCAGGTAACTTTTTCTTGCCCTTTTCTGTACTATTGCTTCCATTCTGCCCAACTTCTTACTTTGGCATCAGAGTGTCTTGCAGGTACACCCCCCTCCTCCTTCTCATCGTCGGTGAACAGGTAGTCGTCCAGTAGTGTGTGGCCATATCGTGATCCCCTCCTGATCAGGTCAGATCAATATATATATATATATATATATATATATATATATATATATATATATATATATATATATATATTTTATAATTTACATATATATTTAAAAATTAGGAGTATTAGTATTATTTTAAAGTTATCACGATTTAATAGATAATAAAAAGAGGCACATGTGAGTTTTTTGATAGAGAAATGTTTTGACATACAGATTTATTTTTTAAGTTTTTAATACATTTTTATATTTTCACGTATCTATTTTTCTTTTAATTTCACCATTGAACCTTTGCCTCTCAGGCGCCAGCTACCTCACCGCCGCTGCATCATGCTGACACCACCTCCAATGACAACCATAACCATCGTCTTTTCTTTAGAGTTTTATACAGTGACAGTCTCTTCTCTCTCTCTCTAACAAAATGGAAAAAATATAACCCAAAAAAAAAATTTAAAATTAGTTGCTTAATTTTTTTATTAAGGGTCACTTTTTATTGTTTGGCCTGAATCTCTAAAAAATTAGAACCAACCGTGTCCGTCATGTCATGTTCCATTCCATCCCACTTGGTGTCATCAATCCAAGCATAGCTTTATTATTACTCTAGAATGTTTTATCATGCTACAAAATTACAAACAAAATTGTAATTTTTAATATTTAAAATATCTTTCAATCTACTTATTTTTGGGACTTTGATTTCCAAACCATATTGCATTCACGCATTCAATCAATCAAATTTATTTTTTTTCTAAACAGTGGGATCAATATCAAATGGCACAACTGCATGAATTCAAATTTTTTTTACATGTAGTGGTTAGCTTACCGTACGACCTGCAACCATAATATTGGCATAAGGATGGTGAATGATTTGGTATCTCAGAATAACTGCCTGTGAATTTTTAAACAGCTTCATCAATTTTTCGGTTTTGGATAGTCATATTCTCAAGGACAATTTCAACATCATCCAACCAAGAATCTTCGTGCTTATCCTACATATTCTGATTTAAATAAGAGGGATTAACATCTTTTAATTCAAAAACACCATGAATGTCATTATTTAGTCGAAACTTTTTTTGAAAGGTCTAAGCTAACATTTAAGATGCTGATCCGCAATGTTCGTTTTAAATTGCCATGCATTTAAGACATTACATTATTCAATCAAAGTCTTTCTTCTTCAGCAAGTCTCCATAACCAAGTCAAAGTGGTTGTGACTTTGATGTTTCTTGCTACTAATGAAAGCAATCCAGTGTTGTAACACAACATATACCTGCGGAAGACACCAAAAAAAAGGAAGAAACAGAGAGAATAAGGGATAAAGAAACGAAAGAAAGAAAGACACGAAGAACTTGACCTACAAAGACTTAAGAGAGAACTTGATCTTAGTGAAGTATGTTCTTGGAGTAACTTTCCAGAATTGTGATTAAAAACCTATGCACTCGTATTAGCTTATATACTAGTTTAGTGTACTTAGCTTATTTACTCTTGAGTTGTATATATATCCTTACCCCTTGTACACATTTCTTAATTAATGAAACAATACTCTTCATCTTTTTTCTTCTCTACACAATCTTTACATTCTGTTGCATTCTGTTATTTTTCTGTTACTTTCATCCCAATCAATACATACATCACCATTGTTGATATGGTATCAGAGCTTATCAAGCTCTGGTAGCCATTGTCTCTTCTTCTCCTGCAGCATCGATTGAATGTTATCTCTATTTCTTCTCTCCTTCGTATTTCTCGATTTCTGCATTCTTTTGTTCATCTTCTTGTTTCTCTTCGATCGCGATTCTTTGCGTTCTTTCTTCTGCTTCAATGGCCTACCAGAGTTACGCAGATTTCTCCGTCAATTCAGCTAATCCCTATTATTTGCATCCAAACAAAAACCCAGCGCTTGTACTCGTGTCTCCTCCTCTTGACGTCAACAACTACCACATTTGGGCGCGTTCAGATTACATTGATATCCAAGAACAAGGACAAGTTTATTGACGGAACCCTTCCTAAACCACCGGTATTTGATCCCCTTTATGCACCATGGATTCGGTGTAATACTATGGTCATTGCGTGGATTCAACGTTCAATTTCTGAGTCAATTGCGAAGTCAATGCTATAGATCAATAACGCAGCTGGTATTTGGAGGAACTTGAAAATTAGGTTCTCTCATGGCGATATTTTTCGCATTTCAGACATCCAAGAGGAATTGTACAAATTTCGTCAAGGTACACTAGATGTCTCTAATTACTTTACTCAGATGAAAGTTTTGTGGGATGAACTTGAGAATTATCGCCCCATTCCTGTTTGTACTTGTGCTATTCCATGCTCCTGTGATGCTATCGCGTCTGTTTAGCGATATAGGGAACAAGACTATGTTCTACGTTTCTTAAAGGGGTTGAGTGACAAATTCACGCACTCAAAATCCCAGATTATGATGATGAATCCCCTTCCTAACATTGATAAGGCTTTCTCTCTTGTTATCCAACAAGAAAGAGAAATGAATAGTTCTGTTTCCAATCTGGTTTCCCTTGCTAGCATTGCTGAAGAAGTTACAGCTTTGAATGTTCAAGCTCAGAGTAACTCCAATGGTAAATCTGGCTATAGCAATTTTTTCAAAGGGAAATCCCACGACAATTATGGTCCTAAAGGTCATGCTAGGGTATGTACACATTGTGGTAGGACCAACCATACTGTTGAGACTTGTTTTCTCAAGCATGGATTCCCACCTGGTTACAAAGGCAAAGGTAAAGTTACAGGTACCACTGCTAATTCTCAACCAGCTGCTATGGCCAATAATGCCTCTGAGAATCAATCCACAGGCTCCTCTACTGCACCCTCGTTTGGTCTTACTCAAGAGCATTACAATAACATCTTGGCATTGCTACAACAATCACAGCTTAATTCCCAAGCCAACTCCATATCCACCTCTCCTTTTGCCTTAAACTCTCACTCCAATGTCAATGGTAAGACTTCTAATCTTTGGATCCTTGATACTGGAGCCACCGACCATATTAGCTTTGATCTCTCTTTATTTTAGGACCATAAAAATATAGTTCCTATTCCTGTTAATCTGCCTATTGGTTCTCAAGTTATTGCTTCAATAGCTGGCACTATTGTCATCTCTCCTCTCTTTACTTTACACCATGTCTTGTACATTCCAAGTTTTCATGTTAATCTTGTATCTATTGCTAAGCTTGTTGATAGCAACAATTGTTTTGTTCAATTCCATGCTAATGCCTGTCACATAATGCAGAACCATTCCAAGGCAATGATTGGTATAGCTAATGTGCAAAGGGGACTCTATACTCTTGAGACCACAAGCCACCACTCCTTTATTCCTTCTGTTAATATTGCTTCTTGTAATACATGGCATTTAAGACTTGGTCATGTACCTCATTTAGGTTTACAAGAAATTTCAAAGTTGTTTCCCTTTATTACTTGTAATACTAAACTTGATCCATGTGAATCTTATCACTTTGCTAAGCAAAGAAAGCTTCCCATTCCCAATAGTACTTATAATTCCTATGCTCCTTTTAATATTCTACATGTTGACACATGGGGGCCCTTCTCTACTATATCTACCTTGGGGCATAAATATTTCTTGACCTTAGTTGATGATTTCACTAGGTATACTTGGGTCATTTTTCTCAAAACTAAAGACCAAACTAAAGCTAGTCTTATTTAGTTTGTAGCTTATATTGAAAATCAGTTTAAAACCTCCCTTAAGTGCCTTAGGTCTGACAATGGTACATAATTTCTTGCTCTCATCATCTAACAGCAGCCCTTACCATCTGTCACCCCTTGATACATCTCCTACATCTTTATCCCCCAGTCCATCTGCTGAGTCAATTACTCCTAGCTCATCTCCCAATGGTCCTTTTAATGACAGTTCTGCTCCCATGTCTCCTAATTCCCATCAGGCCCCTACTGTTCTTGCTGACCCTTCCTCTCAGCCTACAACTACCTCTGTCTTGCCTTTAAGACAGTCCACTAGATCTTCAAACCCACCAAGTTACCTAGCGGATTACCACTATTATTCTGCTCATACTCCTAATTCTATTCATGCTCCCAAAGTTGCGTATCCCCTCTCTTCTGTCTTATCTTATAGTAATTGTTCTCCTGCATATAAAAATCTTTGCTATTCCATTTCTACAAACATTGAACCTAAAACATATTCACAAGCCATTAAGCATGACTGTTGGAAAGATGCCATGAATGTTGAATTGCAGGCCCTTGATAAGAATCACACTTAGACTGTAGTGGACTTGCCTCATGGAAAGGTTCCCATTGGATGTCGATGGGTGTACAAGATCAAATATAAGGCTGATGGCTCCATTGAAAGGTATAAAGCTCGACTTGTTGCAAAGGGTTATACTCAACTTGAAGGGGTTGATTACTTTGACACATTTTCTCCAGTTGGTAAGATCACCACAATTCGTGTTCTTTTATCCATTGCTGCCATTAAGGGTTGGTACTTGGAGCAATTGGATGTGAACAATGCTTTTTTGCATGGTGACTTGAATGAGGAGGTATATATGTCTGTTCCACCTGGTCTTTCTGTTTCCAGTTCTAATCAGGTATGCAAGTTGCAAAAATCCTTATATGGTTTAAAGTAAACAAGTCGACAGTGGTATTCCAAACTGTCCAATTTTCTCCTTTCTTTGGGTTATTCTCAGTCCCAGGCAGACCATTCCTTGTACGCAAAGGTGACCAAAGACAGTTTCACTGTATTACTTATTTATGTTGATGACATAGTTCTTGCAGGGAACTCTCATCAGGAAATTCAGCTTGTCAAGGGTGTTCTTGATCAACAATTTAAAATCAAGGATCTTGGTCAACTGCATTTCTTTTTAGGCTTTGAAATTGCCAGATCAAACAAATGCATTTTTTTGAATCAGAGGAAATATGCTTTGGAGTTGTTGGAAGAAACATGCCTACTTGCTTGCAAACCTTCCTCAGTGCCTTTTGATCCCAACCTGAAACTATCTACTTCTACTGGTCAAGCTTTGCAGGATCCCTCGTCTTATCGCAAGTTAATTGGAAAATTGATTTATCTCACCAACACCAGACCAGATATCTCTTATGTTGTTCAATAGCTAAGTCAATTTGTTTCCAATCCTCTACTTCCACACTATCAGGCTGCAATCAAAGTCCTAAGGTACCTCAAGCTGTTTCCTGTAAAAGGCATCCTATTTTCTTCCACCAGTAAGCTTAAACTCTATGGTTTTGCTGACTCAGGCTGGGCACGATGTCCAGATACTCGCAAATCTACCACTGGCTTTTGTGTTCTCCTTGGAACATCTCTTCTTTGTTGGAAGTCAAAGAAGCAAAGCACAGTTTCCAGATCCTCTACTGAGGCTGAATACAGGGCTTTAACATCCTTAACTTGTGAACTTCAATGACTTCAATATCTATTCAAAGATCTCACCATCAATATGTCTCAACCTGCGTCTGTTTATTGTGACAGTAAGTCGGCTATATACTTAGCTCATAATCCTGCCTTTCACGAATGCAGCAAGCATATAGAACTTGACTGTCATGTCATCCGAGAGAAGATTCAATCTAAACTCCTTCATCTTTTTCCCATTTCCACCACAAATCAGCTTGCAGACATGTTTACCAAGCCATTGCATTCTCCGGCCTTGACTTCTATTTTATCCAAGTTGGGTCTATGCAGCATCCATAGTCCAACTTGAGGGGGGATATTAGCTTATATACTAGTTTAGTGTACTTAGCTTATTTACTTTTGAGTTGTATATATATCCTTACCCCATGTACACATTTCTTAATTAATGAAACAATACTCTTCATCTTTTTTCTTCTCTGCACAATCTTTACATTCTGTTGCATTTTGTTATTTTTCTGTTACTTTCATCCCAATCAATGACATACATCACCATTGTTGATAACTTGCAACATTTTAATGTATTCTTAAATTACAAGTTTATCTGTTGGTTTAACTACCATGTACCAAGCAAATGAAAATTTCAATAAATCAGATAAATATAAACCTTTCCCTCATAATTCATAAACACAACAAAAAAAGCTAACGGTCAAATTCAAGCATGACAAAATACAATAAAAGATAGGCCACACAACATATATATTCTAGTTTGATTTCAAATCTATCACACAGAATTCAGAGCATATTGTAACAAACATATCACAGAAACAAGAAATGTGTTTGTTTTTAACTTAGGTTTCACATATGGTACAAAGAAAGAAATAGTTTAAAGAGGGAGAATGTTGAGGTTGGGGTAGCATAAATAATAACACCCAATAAGCAATTCTTAAGCATGGTAGTTTGTATATATTGCACGCAGAAGGTAATGATATTTAAACAGAAACGTGTTAATATTTAGATTATAAAGTTTACTAATTATGACCCTTCAAAACAAATAAGAAACTTCTTGATGATAATTAAGAAATATATCTGCAATAGAAAAGAAAATTTTCTTACTACTTGGATGAAAACAAAAATTAAATACTCTTTCCTTCAAACGAAAGAAGGTTTTCCCTATGAGTCAGTATCTTACAAAATCCCTTTGCTTTAATACCAAGTTTCTCAATCGTTTGGGTATTTATTAAGTTGAACGAAACCAATCCACCATATTTTTTAGTGAACATTATATCACCTTTCTTTCCCTCTCTAATAGGACACTTAAGGCAAGGGTTGGGCCCTATAATAAACATTTTAGTCTGTGATTCCTTTATACTAACTTCACCCAAAACAGAAACGTGAAATGTAGCCATCTTTGTGAAATTTAAGATCAAAGCAATAGACCCTTTCAATAACACTAAGTGTCTTCTTACGAATGACACAAAGTTGTCATCTATGTCTGAGAGTACATTTAAGTATAGGGTAAGTGTGTCGTAATGAAAACTTCATTGCTTCAATCAAATGACAATAGATGTGTTTCATCATGTGTTTCCCTTTTGCACATCCAATGAGAGAGTCCACCCATGTACAATTGTCGTTCGTCCACAAAATTGTGATGCATATTAAGATTGAGTATTCTCCAAGACTTAGTTCTTAGACTATATATCTCCCAAATATCTTTCATACCAAATACTTGTCCATGACATATCACTCTATAGTCGTGTGTGTGACAGTCATAACCAAATACACAATGAATATAGTAAAAATGATTATCAGAAGCGAACCTAGGTCGAACGACCTTAAACTCATCAATAGATGGATTCCACAATACAAGGTGTTCCGTAGGAATGACGGGAGTAGACAAAGAGTCCCATTAACACTGCCAGAATCTAAAATATTAAAATAAAGGAACATAATTATCCTCATTTTGATTAATAAGAGTATATACAAATATTGGTTGATCATATTTGACCATGGGCCACTCTAATTTAATCTTATTCTCAAACCTATCGCCAGAAATAAAAAACAACTCAAATATTTCGTCTTGATATGAAACTTCAAGACTAGAAAACTTTCCATGTAGAAGAAGAGATGTATGATGATAATAAGTGTCGCTACTGCGAAAATCGGCGCCGGCTGAACAGAAGAGTCGCCACCGTGCGTTATTTATCCCAAAGGAGGGAAAGGAAACGCTCGAAGTAAACCTAACGCAAAGACGGGAAAGGAATGGTCATCGTAACCAAATCCTAGATTCGGGAGTCGGTTACGCAAGGGGAAGGTATTAGCACCCCTCACGTCCGTCGTACTCGACGAGATCCACGCTTGTTTTCTGGTACGGATTGTTGTTCTATCTACTCTACAGGTCTGGGGTGAAAAGAAAATAAAATGACTCGGCAAAGTATCGCACTTTATGCCTACGTATTCCCGTCTAGAACGAGAAATCAGAGTCAACGTAGTTCGCCTACCTACGGGAAAG
Organism: Lathyrus sativus; assembly: GCA_963859935.3. Lineage (NCBI taxonomy): Eukaryota > Viridiplantae > Streptophyta > Magnoliopsida > Fabales > Fabaceae > Lathyrus > Lathyrus sativus. The sequence continues at coordinate 565,497,723 of OZ012738.1, read as the reverse complement.
GAGGGGAAGGTTGCTCGCTAGAACATCGCATCCTATGCCTACGTACTTTCATACAGCATGAAAGATCAGAGCAAACGTAGTTCGGGCCACGTACGACACAAGTCTGTCTTGATTGTTTTTATCTCCTTCTGAAAAAGGGTTTTTCTGATTACTGGTCCAAGCGGACAAAATTGACGTTTTGATGAGTTCACATTCTTTTACGGAAGAAGTGTCTTTTATTGTGTTTTTCTGTTTGTTTTGAGAAAGAAGAGACAGAACTCTAACCTACGGTTGAAAAGGGAATCAAACTAACCTAATGTTATCATGCATGGGTTAAGACCTAATGTCTATCAGGATCCTCTCTTGCGCAGAGAGAAACAGAGATCCTAAGGGGATAAACGGAAACAGAAGCAACAGATACAATAAAACAGTAAAATATGCATGAATGCAACAATACAAGCGAGGCAAGGGAGTCCCACTCAACCTCGAACTTAGAAAACAACAGGCAAAAGCGAACAAAATTCGCTTTCAACCTAACAGATCAATTAGCAAGCAATACAGTCAGGGAAACTCAAACAATACATCAAAGACTTATAAACAACAAAAATAAACAGCAAACAGCAACCCTGCACCGCAAGCTCCATCATCTTCTATCTTCAAGTCAGGTCTCTATCTTCAATCTTTCATGGCTTTTCTTCAAGTCCCACTCTCCAAGATGAGTAGCAGTTAACAAGATGAATTGGATGTTAAGCAGTCAATTGCCTACCAAGGGTGGCCTACTGACTGTTAACATGATACAGACAGTTTTCTCTCAAAAGTTCTATCTTTTAAATACATTCACTAATCCTTCCAAAGGAAGGAGGTGAGTATTTAAAAGAGACTTTGAATCATAGAGAAAGAATGGAGGCAAACAAGACCTTCCATGTTTATGAAGCAAGTTTCTACTCTAGAGCTCTAACTAGCTCCTAATTCCTATAACCTTCAACAGCTACAAGCAGGCTGCAATCTTCATCAACTCTTGAAATTGATCTTCACTCCTTTTGTCTTCAATGGGCTTCATCATCAAAGTCTTCACCTCAAACCCAAACCCCAAACAAGCCCAATAACCCATACAATCAAACAATAACCCTAGAAAGGGGCACACCATACAATCAATCAAATACAAGATATGCTAAAAATATTAATACAATGGGGAAAATTCTAATATTTATTCTAAGGGATCTATTATGCTTACCCTCAATACCCCTATAGTCCCAGGTCCTAATTCAGTCCAAAAACCCAAAAGAAAATTGTTTCAATACACCTATGTTATGTTCAAAACCCTAATTAACTAGCCTAATAGTTTCTAACTAAACTACCTAAAATGAAGTCCTAGAAATTGTGGTATAAAAACCAGGGGCACCTAACATCCATATCTAGTTGTACTAAAAAGAATAGGGTGAAAATCCTAAAGGAAACTCTTAAACTAAATTCAACAAATGATAGCATCAACTAAAAGAATTTAAAAAGCAATTAAATGTAAAAATATGCAAAAAAATATGAAAATGAAGTAAAATGACAATTTTATGCTTTCATATTTTTCTTGACAGAAAATAGAAAATGGGAAAAAAAGTCTCATTAAAAAATAGTCATTTTTCATTTTTATATGAATTTTTAAAGTTAAATGAAATTTGGAATGAAATTAAATTGAGAAATGATGAGGGGGTGCCTAAAGTACTAATATTCAGTTATTATTTGATTTGGGCTCGGAAGGTGGGGTGTAAGGAGTAAGCGCGTTAGGCCCAGTTTTAAACTCAGAAAACTAATTAAAATGAAAAGAAAATGATTAGAAGCGCGGTGCAAATAGCATCAAAATACAATGCAAATCTGGATTGGGCTGGACGAGGGGGTTTGGATAGCAATGTCCACATGAGGCCCAGGAAGCGCGTTTAATGAAACGCAGCGTTCCATGGCGCTGAAATCCCTCCCAATTTCGTTTCAAATCTTATCCGTCCGATCTGGTCTTGAGTCAAAGGGTTTACGCGCATCCAACGGTAGCCACATCGTCTTCTTCCTTGGGTTGCTTAGGGTTTCAGAACTCCCATGGAAACACATGCACATGCAGAGATCTTCTACTCCATCGTGCGCACTCATCTCTCCACCAAATCTCAAGGTGTAAAAACCAATTTCGTTCTATTTTTCGCGTAGAACACAGCCATGGTGTTGGTTTGCCTTAAATCACCCTCTATCATCCAAACCGAAAGGTATAACATCAAGAACTCAATATTTCATCAGGTTTCGATCATCACCAAACTCACCAATCTTTGCATAACAATAATCCTCATGCTATACTGATTAAGACTAGCCAATTATCCAAGATTCTAACAACTTAATCACTATGTTCTATGCCCAAACAGATTTCATGCTCACATGTCAACCTTCACCAAATCTTGCTAAAGTCTCCAAAATCAATCATCTAACCACCTAAACCATGTTTAACCTAACAAATCTACCTCATGCTACCTAATTCGAGCCAAATTGTGAGAAACACTAACCTGGTAAGAAGTTGAAAACAGATGGTTGAATTCTTCAATTCAAAGCTTGCAATGCTCCAGGATCATTCAATTGACTATGATCTTGATTCTGTATGCAATAATTCGTGCTCAAATCACTTGGATCACCCTAACCGATTCTTCTTGCACTTGAAGAAGAGAAACTTGCATAGCACGATTCAGGCACCAATCCACTCAGATCTTGGTTGCAATGTGATCACTGATGATTATTGAATAGAATGGGAACAAAATCTTGAAGAAATGATGAAGAATTGAGAAGATTTGAAGAAATTTGCAAAAAAAAGCAAGATGAAGTGAAACTATGAGTTTTTGATCAAAATGAAGTTCAACCTTGCTTTGGATCAGTTACAATGAATATATAGATGATGATGGAAAGTTCTAGAACTTGCTAGATTGATCTCATGAGAAGTTTCTTATATCTTTGCATGAGAAAGTGAAATTGGTGAGTTGGAAAAATAAGTCCATGAAACCTTGTTGCAGCTCCTCATTCTCACTTGAAAATCTCATTAGGTGATATTTTGAACATGTGGAAAGGCCTTGCTAGCTTGCACATTAATCCCTTGTATGCATAGGATGTGTAACTTCAATTATAAGCAAGCTATGGTAATCCCCAAATTTTGACCTCAAACCCAAAATCTAACATTGCCAATGGTCTTAAAATGCCCTTTACCTTCAAAATGGTTGGTCATATGCTTGGTTTTGCTTTTGTATCAAAAAATCACAATTTTGGTCATTTAAAAAGGTACTTTTCCCTTTATAATTGGTCAATTTTGCAATTCTAGGCTATGAGCATTTCCAACTTGCCACAACCACTTTTATAGACTCAAAATGCCATTTGGAGCAAGTTTGATGTTGAACATTTCTTCATTTGAAGTTTGGAAATAGGAGTTTTTGGGCATATGCTTGAAATGACCTGTAATTCCACTTTCCCAAAATACCCCTGGCTTGCCAAGATCATAAGTAGAGCTCTACAAATCATATGAAGGCATACTATACCTTTCTAGAAAGCTAAGATCATGAGGAACAACTTTCATGTTGGCCAGAAATCCATTTGAACATTCCTTGTGGGGTAAAGGTTACTTGGAAGTCAAGTAACTTTCACAGATAAATTTCAGTGTCCTCAGATGACCTATAACTTGCAAGAATCATAACTTGAGTTCTATAAATTTCCTTGATGCCTTCCACCACTCAAATTAAAGGTCTTGAGATACTCTACAAGTTTCATGTTGGCCAAGGATCCATTTGAGACTTGCATTTTAAATTATCTTGCTTGGAAGTTTGCCTTAAATCAGGGGATTTTACTCAGAAACCCTAATTCAGAAACTTCTCTTCTTCTTGATTTCTTTTGATTTATACTTGGCACAACACCATATCCATATCCACATATCAAATGAGGCATCCCACATCTTTCAAACAGGCCTTGATGCCCTTCAATCAAGCATTTGACCTAGGGTTGACCCAGATGAAACCCTAGTTGACTATCTTCAACTGCAACCCTTGCAATCACACCAATGACTGGTCTCACTTTCAAAATGACCCTCTAGGCCTTCCATGATGTCAATTCATAGCTCACAACTTCTCTAATGATCCTCACATATCCTCAAGATAGGAGAGAAACCCACTGCTTGGTCCTCTAACTTCTCAAGCTTCAATTTCTTTATGATGACTTGGATAGGCTTGAATTTGGATAAAAACCTCTTGATAGGCTCATAGAGATAAGAATGGCACTTGGTCCCTTGTTGGATGGCTTGCCCATGCTATGCTATGCAGATGAATTAATTATGTACATGACCTAATATGCAAATGCTAAAGGTATGAGACATAAAATCAGGTGAAATAAGTTGAGCAAATTTTAGGGTGCAACAATAAGGATGTTCCTTTGTTGTGAAAAAATTGCGGTACAAAGTCATGAAATTAGGATTATGAAACAAGAGAAACCATGATTGGCAAACACATTCAAATCGCTTCAACGATTTAATAGACAATTTTGATAGAATGGAAACGACAATATCATCATGTATGTATAACTCTTTTCTTAACTTTACCTTTTCATTCGTCCCTGACACCACAGTCATGTGCTTATTCATTTTTCTATCCATTAACGACCTTTGCATGAATCAATTAGCGAGCATTGCTTACAACTCAAAACCTAATGTCAAGAATGAAGTAACACACAACAATTAGTTTATATGGAAAAAAGTTTATAGAAATATTTTAAAACTCATTTAATTAATATTGTAAAATATTTTTATCAAAATAATATACCATCAATTTGCTCTTAAAAATTACGAGTTTAATGGTAGTGCACATATATTCAATTAAAATATTTTAAAGTGTCAAATCATATAAATAATTTAATTTACACTATCAACTACACCGTCTATTTTCTCAAAAATTATTACTATTTTTTATATTTATTTTCTAAATTATTAAAATTTATTAAAATATTTTTAAACTATTTTTTATTGTAAAAGTTATTCTTTTAGAAGTCTATTCTAATAACTAAACAATTTGTTGAAGAAATAGTTTAAAGAATTTCAATTGAATTTTTTTTATTTGTGAGTTTTAGTTTATTTTTTATTCATATAGGGATATCTATTTATAATTAATTAATAATTAATTTATTATATATTATAAATAAAATGAAAATAATTAGAATAAATAATTACAATTTATTATAAAAACCATATCTAAAATAAATTTTGTGCCGGTAGAATTAATTAAAATTAGTGTGATTTTTTAATTGAATTTATTTAATTAAAATTATTTTATTTTAATATTGTTGACATAAAATAAGAGCAACTACAATACATTAGCTTTTAATAGGTATAATTAAATATGTGTTAATTAAACTTTATTTTTTAGGAGAGAATTTTAAAGAGAGAAGGTCAACTTAAGAATTAGGATTAGCAATTTCTATTTTTCTTGAATTATTTTAGAAAATTAGTGATTTCAAATTCCTTAGTTGTTGAATTAAGCTGATTTTTGGATATAAGGTCTGTAAGATACAATGTTACATTTTTACCATTCGATCGTCAAAACAATGTCTAAGGAAGAAGACATTGTGTTCGCGCAACTTTTGGTTTTTTTGAAATGCCTTGCTAGGGTTTAAAAGAAAACCTAATTGACATGGGCTCCTCCAGGCAGGTCATTCGTAATAGGCCCTGCTAGCAATTTTCAAGGGGTTTGGTCATTCTTCAAGTTTGACAAGTCGAAGGAGTTAGACTAGAAGTATATTTAAATTTCAAACTAAAATAACTATTTCTTGGTCTTATCCAAAACGCCAAGGACACGTGGCAGACAATCGAAGGTTAGTCAAGCATGAAGAGATGATGTGTTAGATGGAAAGGAATTCGAACATTGGAAGACTGTTAGTTTCGATGCAAACAATTCGACAACAATAAATGCACACTTTATTCCCCCAAAAACTTAGCACAAACTTGCCCCGGGATTTACTACTTTGATCCTTCAAGCAATACATTTAAAATTAAGTGACTGTTTACCAAAAACATCAGTGAATAGAAGGTTTATGAGCATAACATGTGAAAAGTTATCATCTCTTTTAGTGGAACTCTCAAGAGGAAACTCTCGGGGATAAGAGTAGGTCAAGTGGTTAGGTCAAACCGGTATAAATATCTAATGCGTGTCCTTTTTCTCTTATCTCTTTATTTTCCATTTCTTTATTTTCTTACGTTGCATTTCTCTCTCCATCTATTCTTCATTCTTTATGAGCACAACGAGAAATATGTTAACCAACTTGATGGAATTAGGATGAGTCTAAAATATATCTCAAATGGTTTCTCCATCCTCAACATTTTATACCTAGATACATAATGCTCATCATCTAAAAGTGTCAACAGTTGTTGCATTTCAATTTTTGGACCTCTTATAGCCTTATTACTTCAGGCACAAACATTGTATACTTTGTTAACATTCGAGACATTATGAGGTCTTTTTCATTTCAAAGTTGGAAGTATGTTTTGTACTGCACCATATTTAATGTCATGTCAAAAATAAGATCCTTCTCTTTAGAATTAAGGCAACATGTAATGGAATGACCAACTAACTTGTAACACAAATTGTGATTATGTATACCACAAACAATAATAATGATCATCATCTAAACACTTCAACAGTTGTTGCATTTCAATTCTTGAACCTCTTATTGCCTTGTTATTTTAGGCATAAGCATTGTATACATAGTTAATATTTGAGACATTATGAGGTCTTTTCTGTTTCAAAATTGTAAGTATGTTTTTTGGGTTGAACCATGTTCAATGTTATGTCAGAAACAAGATTCTTCTCTTCAGAGTTAAATCAACATGAGATGGGATGACCGACTAACTTGTAACACAAATCATGATTATTTATGCCACAAGCCATATTAAATGTCCATGTATTATCCACCTTAAGATACTCGTGCAACTTAAAATGGCACTCACATTTCCTCGAACCGATGTCATCTTATTTCATCTTCTAGATAAGTTTTTTGTATTTGTCACTTCTTTTACATCTCATTGACATAAATGCCACTCTTTTATCATAACCAAACTCTGATCTCCCGATTACAATATTGAACCCCAAATTTGTAGTCTCCATGCAAATCCATTGGAGCATATGTTCAAGAACAACAAGCTCCTATTGATTTGTAACTTTTTACTAATATTTACCTCGACATCAACCATTTTAACATCCATAGACACAATAGCTTTCTGGACAGCGTCAGAGTGCACCTAAGCTACAAGCAATCATAATAGAAGTAAATTAAAATTTTAAATTCGAAATACAAAAGTTTGGAATTAAACTTCCAGAACAACATGCAGCATAATCTAGAAGTTATAATACGGTCACAACATTCATTTTTCAACAGCTCAATCAGATTATATCAACCAATGATGAAGGAAATACATGTACATTAATATTACATTAAATTCTAACTTCTTTTGGTGTGAAAAAAAAGAAGAATATGGTTTTGAAGTACAAAATTTGATTAAGAGAAGGAGATTTTTGTAGGGTTTTGGAAGTATGGTGGTATGATCATTAAATGAAGAGCACATGCAAGGTTATGTTATATTCGTTTTATCGCTTGGTAATTCCAAAATTTAACTTCTGGATTATCCACTGAGTTATAAAATATACACACTATCATGAGTTCAAAATGTGTCAAAGGATTAGTCCACAACTTAATCTACAGACTCACCCTACCATCAATATAAAGATTGACTTCCAGACTATTTTATGGTAAAATGGATGTGACTCACTCACAAAGTGTCTTGATGTGCATTTGCAGTGTCAGAAAGTTCAATTTCGAACTACGCCAAAAACTTTTTTGCATTTCTAAAGGGTGGCTCTTCACCACTGAGTGTGCGAAGGACAATCCCCTTCATACTCTTTTAACATTTGAAGGTTAAAATAGGGGTAACTCTCTTGAGTGGGAGGAGTAAGTCATTTGAAATAAAATAATTGAATAAAAAGGAATTGAATATGAACTATCGTTTTTTTCAAAAATCCAAAAAATTACCAAAGATACTGGATTTATAAAAAAAATCTGGTATAAATTCATTTTTTCTTAAAACTGGTAAAAATACATATCAGACTTTTTATATAGAATTTTTACTTGTTCTACCAGAATTTTTGTATGAATATTTTTGACAAATTTTTTGAAGGAAAATTGAGTATTACGAAAAAAACATGGAGGTATCAAGTCAAACTGAGGGGTGACAGGATAAATTCTCATATACTCCTAAAAATAAAAACCTCTTAGCCCACAGGATAAATTCTCATATACTCCTAAAAATAAAAACCTCTTAGCCCATAGGATGACCCGTAGGCAATAGGAGGAAAAAACTCAATTTAGCTAGAAAAACCCCAATTGTAATGTTACTAATATGTTTTTGGTTAGTTTAAAAAAACAATTAATAAGTAATAAATTGCCATTAAAAAAACATTTGAATGTTTTTTTAACATTCCAATTAGTGATTTTTTTAATAAAATAACCATGTTTTAAAAATAAATTTCTTAAATAATCATATTTTTAGAAAAAATATCAAAGTAATCATGTTTCAAACAAAAAAATTCGCCCACAAGAGGAGTAGTCAGAGGGTATGACGCATGCACTCATTTTTTGAACATAGGCGCCATAGGCATGATGCATGCTTATATGTCATGCCACTTCATATGGCGTATGCATGCATCCTCTAGGAGCATGCATTCACCATAGCCAATGGCTACTATGGTATTTAAGGTTTTTTTTTATATATATAGTGCATCCCCTCCCCATCATTTTCTACCCATATTCTAATTATATTCTTCAAATTTTCTTTAACATGTTGTGCTATATTATCAAGAGAAATGTCAATTTGATTTATCCAACAGTAAAGCTTTCGATGAAGATCTGACTCTAGAACGCGGAGACTTTCGAGCATCTTCAGAGGAGCTTGATCTGCTGGTTAGATAGAGACATTGTAGACGATGAAAAGATCAAAAGAATTTAAAGGCTTGTTACGGCGTACAACGATAATGGGGAAAGTCATTTCTAGGATTTAGTTAAAAATGCCACTAATTGTCGTGTTATGATTCATAACAGTGAGAAAGTTGTTCTGATGGTTGTAATCGCATATATATGTTGTTTAGTCGTTGTATTTGTTTGTCTCGTTGTTTAGTTGTTGTTTAAATTGTTATTTAGTTGATGTTAAATTGTTGTAACTGAATGTTGTGATATTTATGAAATGAACGTGTTTTTCAATATCAAATAAAATAGTTACATAAAATGAATTACATATCAAATGCAGGACTAAAATTGGATTATTGAATTATATTGTGAGCTTGCTCCAACATTGGGACAGTCTGTACGATTGTGCCCGGGCTGACAACGTGAACTACATAGTTTCACCATTTTGTTCGCCATATCCATTTCAGTTTGAATATGCGTGCTGTTAGAGCGACCATTTTTCTTTCTTCGCATATTTTCATTGTGCCAAATTATCTCCCCTTGATATGCATGCCAACAATCCTCCTTTGCTACAATTAGAAAACTATTGTTGTACATATTGCATAAGTTTATGACTTTGCAAACAATGAATAGTAAGTTGGAAGAGTCCTGCTAAGCCTTTGAATATGTCGTTATGACACGGGAGCAAGGCATATAGAAGGCTTGAAATTTTCCACAATCCAAAGGCTCAGCAGGACTCTTCCAACTATTGTTGAACATATAGAAGGCTTGAAATTTTCCACAAACTAAGTTTATCTCATTATTGACACTTGCTTACTTTATATTACAACTAACTATAAATAATTTGTTTTCACTCTTTTCGATTTAGGTGGTCTGTTCTGTTGGTGATTTTAGTATCATCAATGTATTTTAATAGTAATGTAATTTACTGTAGGCCGATGCAATTATACGTTAAGCTTGGAAACGAGTTAGGGTAGTGCGAAGTGCACGCTCGTCGAGTCAACGTACAATTGAATGCGAATAATTGAAAAGGGGTTCCAAGGGGCGGAGCCCCTGGCGGGGTGCAGGGCAGCGCTCCGCTAGGGTTCCAAGGGGCGAAGCCCCTGGCGGGGTGCGGGGCAGCGCCCAGTGGGGTTCCAAGGGGCAGAGCCCCTGGCTGGGGTTCCAAGGGGCAAAATTTTTCTGTTAAGTTTTGAACCCGTTCAAAAATTTTGAACAAATGTCCCTTTTTGTTTTTTGTTAATTAATCTCCCATATAAGGAGTCATTTGGCCTCAGTTTTACACACTGAAAAAAATTCATATTCTCTCTACATTCTTGATCTGTTTTCTATTGCCAGAAACAAATTGTTCTTCAAAGAATTATCCCCACAAAGATTTCGTGAACCCAGGCAAATAATAAGGTCGAAATACTTTGTTCGGAAAGTGTACGAACACGATTCCTCGAAGATATCCAAGATTATCACACCAAATTTCCAACATGTTCTAGGGATGAACTACACCAAATGTTCCAAACACGTTATCACAGTCTATTGGAATCTTATAGATCACCTTGGTCCAGACGATGTATTACAACTAAACAACTCATCATCTCGTTAATTTAGTTTTAATATTACCAATTTACAAAATTTTAAATCATGTATTTTTTCTATACAGTTTATCTGGAGGTCGTATTTTGGTCTCGACCATGAGGTTAACCCCGAGGATGCTGCAGTTTGGATTGCAAAAACACTAATCATTAGGTTCACTATTGTGGAGATGCACCAAAGTGATAGTGTCAAACTGCAGTCCGTCATGCAACAACAAATCTAGATCCCCTAACATGTTTAGGACAATGACATTAACTAAGAGTCGATGCCCAATGAAGTTATTCCGATTGGAGAAAGTTCGTTAGGGAGATGTATCGTCAATGGAAGCATCGACATCAACAGTTCATAAACGAACCTATCATGTAGAATGGTAGACCAACTCAAAATTATATGAATTAGTATAAATCGATTACGACGACACAATGTGTGTCTGACTCGAGGTATTTGATCAACCCATGCCAACGAGCTTCGTCATCATATGCCCAACAACAAACCCCCGCCCAACAACCAACCACACACCATTACCAAACTCAACAACAATGTCAGCCCACCCAATCACAACATCACCATACCAAAAACACCCAACCACCAATCAAACATGATTACAAACCCATACACCCAACCCCACAACTAATTTATGTCACACACCCAAACACAAAACCAAAAGCATGATCCTTACCACCACCACATCTTACTATAGTCTCGATGATGGATATGATTCCATCCCCATCCCACCATAGCAACCAACCAATGCGCACCCAAACAACATATCACCAAATCACCCAACAAACACATGTCTTTCAAACACCACAAGAATCATTGCTTCGTTTCTAAAACGATTCAATGTCCCAATTCAACAAACCAGTCCGCCCATACGTAACACAACCAACACGACCAGACTACGACAACATAGACACCAAACTCGATTACGACAACACTGATTACTATGGGGATATGATTGAAGGCAAGCGAATACACTAGGGTGTGAAACTAATGAGCGTTACGATCGAGCAGATCATTAAATTTCTATTAAATCGCTGTGTAATTTTGTTTGATTGAATAGTATTATAATTTTTTATCAACATTTTATTTAATATTATTTTATTATTAAAATAATTAAAAAATCTAAACAACAATAGCCATTACCTGTGACGCATACTCCTAGAGGATGCATGCATGCGCCACATGCAGTGGCATGGCATATAAGTATGCACCATATCTTATGGTGCGAGTTCATGTGTCATATTTTTCGACTACTTCTCTTGTGAGCCATTTTTTTATTTATTTGAAACATAATTCCTTTACTATTTAATCTCAAAATATGGTTATGTTGATTTTTTTTTTTTTTTTTTTTTTAGAAAACAAGATTATTTTCAAATTTTTTCCCATTCGGTGCATCTTAAAGTAAGACCCATGCGAACTGTAATAAGAAAAAAAGGGAAAAAGAAAATCCAAACACCTCTTTCATTCCGCTTTTCAACTGAGCATTATTCAAAACAAAGCATTCATTCTCTTCCAAAGTAGCAGCAGTAGCTACTTGTTTGATTCATCACTCTTTCTCACACTTTTTGTCCAATTTCTAGGGTTTTGAATTTCACAATGACATCCCCTGCACATTTCGACGACGTAATTCCCAACTCTCCTATCCTTTTTCTTTCTCGTTCGTAGTTTAGTTTTACTTATGATCTTTCTGTTGTTTTTTTCTCCTTTTCAACAGCAGGAATTTGATTTTGGAGGCGAATTTAGCGGCACACGTCCAGGTTTTTCTCCCATTGTTAAAAAAATACTCATGTTAATGCTATTTATTCAATTTTTTTACTGTTTCACTCACTCTCATGAATCAGATACTATAGGTAATATAGGTAATAAGAGGCCATCTCCTGATTATGAGGATGGAGATTTTGATAATGATCCTTTGGGAAAGAAGGTAAAATTTTCTTCATCCAATTTTCAGAGTTTTCCTTTTTTGAAAAACCTAAATTGCAATTTGTTGTGTTCCTTCGTCTTTCAGTTGAAATCGAAAGCCGAAGAAGAAGCTGCTTCTGGTGTCACAACTGGAATGATTTTGTCTCTTCGTGAGAGGTATGTTTATCTGAGTATATGAGTATAGATGACATGAAATAGGAATATTTTGGTTCTAAAAATTGCATGTAATGAACTGTTTCAGCCTAAATTTTTTCATGTTTTTTTTGTTGTTGCAGTCTTCAGAATTGTAAGGACACGCTTGACTCGTGCATGGTATGTTTTTTCTTTAGCAATGGCTGTTGTTCGTTCAAAGAATTTGAAATTCTGTTATTGAGGGAAATTGAATGTAGTTAATTGAGTCTCTAAAAAGATTACATGTATATTAGTTTAGGTGGAGGCAAATCTTCTATTAACTGGAAAATTAACTGAAAAATAGACTCAGGTGGTTTGGGTATGTAGAGAGAAGACCTGTAAATTATGTAGTGAGCAGAGTAGACCAGATGGAAAGAAGGAAAATAATTTGAGGAAGAGGAAGACCTAGAAAACTATAAGAGAAGTTATTAAGAAAGATCTCGAGATTAATGATTTGGATAGAAGCACGGTCCTTGATAGAACATTATGGCGAAAGTTGAAGTTGATTCATGTAGCCGACCCCATCTAGTGGGATAAGGCTTAGTTGTTGTTGTTGTTGTTTTTGTTTACTTGCATCTAATCTAATTTTCCAATATAATAAGTCTTTTGAATGTCTGTGATTGCTCGCGGTTGTTTTTTGACTGCAGAAAGTCATAATCCTAGCCTAGGTCGAGTCATAGCTTTTCCTTTCCTAAAATTGTTTACCTCATCATTGCATATTCTAGAATGAACTCGAGGCTGCACAATCCGAGATTAAAAAATGGCGCTCTTCATTTCAAAATGAACTATTCATACCTGCTGGGACCACACCGGGTTAGTTTGTACACATCATTTGCTAGGAGTATATCATAAATGTACTTATCATTGAAGATCTAGTTCTATTTAATGTTGTTTTGTGTTTTAACGGTTAAAATATACTACCTGAGCAATTATTTTCAATTGATGGTTTCTAGTACCCAAATTGGTGATTAATTATCTCCAAGCACTGAAAGCATCGGAAGAGTCCTTAGGCGATCAGGTTCAGCAGCCTTCAGAATTTAAAATTCTATTTTTTGCTTCAAAATTATTCCTTATATGTTGATCATACTTATTAACCCTTTCAACATTTTCATTGGTTATCAGCTTGAAAAGGCAAAGAAAAAGGAGGCTGCATTCATTGTGACATATGCTAAACGTGAGCAAGAGATAGCAGAGCTGAAGGTACCTAGTATTCTAAAATTAGGTTCTCGTTCTTTATAGCGTTCTTTATAGCATCTGGATGTGTTGTTTCGTTTATTTTACATCTACTTAGAATGCTAAAGGAAACCCCTTTTCCCCTGGGGAGAATATATAGTTAACAGAATAAGAAGTAATTGTAACGTATGAAGTTCAAGAGTACAGGAAACTTTGAGACTTATTCATTCTGGCCTAACATTTTAACTTTTCCATATGATTCTCGAGTCTTATCTTGATCAAAATGTTTAAAGCAAGCTACTTTCATTTTACAAATTGTCAGTTGTTTGTATTTTAAAAATATATTATTATTATTATTATTATTATTATTATTATTATTATTATTATTATTATTATTATTATTATTATTGTTATTATTATTTGAATTTTATTTTGTTTATTATTATAATTATTTTACACATGTTTGTGGTTTATTTCAAAGCATGGTAAAATAATTTATTATTCGAATTTTATTATTATATTTACCTGTCATTCCAAACTTTTCCAGTCTGCTGTACGGGACCTCAAAGCTCAACTCAAACCAGCATCAATGCAGGTATTTATCATATAAGTGTTTGAATATGTCTCTTGATACATTTGTTTATTGACGATTCTTCATTCTTATTCATGCATATTAATTTTAGAAAGTCAAATAGTTTTCCAACTTTGTTGAGTCACTTAGATATTGTTTATGACTTGGTCATTATTTGTATTTGTTTGTTCAGCATCTATGTTGTTTGTCATTTAATAGGAGGAGTAATTGCACAATTTTGTTGGGTGTTTTCATGCAAGATAGAGATATCAATTTTAAGGCATGGATATTAAACTGCTTCTTCATTTATTTATGTAATTTCTTTTATAATCCAATTTATTTATTTATTTATTTAAAATTGAGATTAATCAGGAAAGTTGTTCCTCATGGAAATGGAGACACCATTCCTCATGAAATCCATGCTAGTTGAGATTTATCATGTTCTGTAGTAAATAAAAAATGCCTAACACTGGACTTAAGGATAGATCCTTCTGGCATATTATTTCTTTATTGGCCGAATCCAAATACTGTAACAAAGGAGGAATGATGTACTAACACTGGACTTGATAAAGGTGAACTACCAGACGTATTATACTTTTATGACTTAATTGTCTCCGCTGTTTTTGTGACTCTGGCCAATTCCACCTAGAGGGAAAAGGCATTGGTAGTGGTTGTTGTTGTTGCATGACTGCGGCTTCCTTGCTTACATGTGTATTAGTTGAACTTTGAAACCTCCAAATCAATTTTGGTGTATGTTTTAGCATTTGGTTTTATTCCCTTTTGGGTTCTCACCAAAATATTATCTATTTTTGGTTGCTATTTAAATTGTAGGCAAGGAGGTTCTTACTAGACCCAGCAGTTCATGAAGAGTTCTCGCGGTTAAAGGTCAGTTACTCTCACTCATCTTTTGTTCTGACTTTAAAATCAAGTTTGGTTTCCTTGATAAATGAACCCAGTGTTATCAAATATCCGCAATTACCAGTGCTATGGTGGATATACGTGGCGGTTTTTGGGCTCTCCGCAACGGTCGATATTGGCCGATATTGCGAGTTTTTCTGCCATTATCTGCTATAACAGTGGCACAAATCGTCTGGTATGGCGGGATTTTTGCTCTCCGCCATGGACAACACTGGATGAAAACTGGGTAAATGCCTTATTGCATTAACCCAGGTTGTACTAGGAAAATGTTAGTCCAAGTTGTCAACTTAGTTTTATCAACCCAGAGATATAGTGAGGAAACATACTGCTATCCTTTAATGTTATACCGAAGTGTCATCGTAGTTCCATCACTTGTTCACTTGACTACTTTGTCTACTACAATAGGAAAATGAAATCAATTTTTGTGAGAAATAAAGGAGAGAAGTCCAAGAGGGTAGGCATTCTCTCTAGTTTGATTATCTGGTTTAAATGCAAACAATACAGATGAAGATGATAACTTTTAGAGAAAACGTGGTGTCAAATGTAGCTCGGGTTTTCAGCTGACTACTATTTTTAGCTCTAATTTTAGCGATGAATTTGAAGGAAACTTGGTAATGATTCTGAAATGTGTTTACTCCGGATTTGTTGTCTTCGTTACTTTTTCTTATGATACTTTATTCCTTAACAGGTATTTTTATTGCAATTTTATTTCATGTGCCCCAATTTCCTACCTATATTAGGAATTTGTTTTATTAGTTTATTGACACATTATTCACATCAGTGTTTATTCCAACTCTTTTAGAATTTAGTTGCGGAAAAGGACAAAAGGGTAAAAGAGTTGCAAGATAACATTGCTGCGGTAAACTTTACTTCACAAAGCAAGATGGGGAAGTTGCTAATGGCTAAATGTAGAACTCTGCAGGAGGAAAATGAAGAGATTGGGCATCAAGCTTCTGAGGGCAAGGTACTGCCATCTTATTTGCTTCACCCGCATCTCAGCTTAACTGTCGTTTTTTTCAACTCATTCATTTGGAAGTTGGTTCATATGTTGAAATGATGTATAAAGAAGTTTATCACATTTATTGAATGGAAGTAACATTACACATATCAACTATTAATAGATCTACACAGATTATTCTATCTAATTTATTTGTCAGTATTATTTGTCAGTATTATTTGTTACTGAATTGACGCTGATATCACCTTTTTCTGTTTTTCTTTTCTTGGCCTGCAGATGCATGAATTAGCAATGAAACTTTCATTGCAGAAAGACCAGAATTCCGAGCTCAGAAATCAATTCGAAGGTTAGTTGATGAGTGATTTCATCTCATTATGGTTTGACATTTTTTATCCTTTGACCCTTTCATGGGCTACTTATTGACTATTTCTTTCCTACATTGCCATATTGGATTTATCAAAGAGGTGAAATTGTAATTACATATTATTCATTTGAAATGTACTAACATACATTGTCAAAAATATTGCAAAAAACGCGTGCCACACATTGAGCAAAATTCTTTGCTGGTCCCTCTAACAGGGGTTGTGTCCCAGTGATAATAGTGTATTGCTAACATTCTTTATAATAATGTCGTGTGCGACGTTTTATTTTTATTTTTGGTTTTATTTTTAATTCTCCATGTATTAGCAATTTGTGTAATTTTAAATACTTAAAATTTGCTGCATAAAACTTTCTGCAGGGTTGCAGAAGCATATGGATGGATTGACCAATGATGTGGAAAGATCCAATGAAATGGTTTGCACTTATCCCTACTTTCATATTTTATTGTGGAAAATTTCACTGCATGTCTGCATCACCGTTATGTTTTACTTTTTTCTCACTAAACAATGTTAATGAGAAATAGATATAAGTATTTTTGTACCTTGTAGGAAACTTGTTAACGAACCTCAACAAAACTTGTCTTGGTAAAAGGCTTATGCTGTTGACAAATATTAATATGGGATAGGTAAATGCTTGTGTAGATATGAAAGTGATAAGGTGATTAAGGGGAGGAGCATAGTGATAAGGAGGGGTGGCAAAATGGATGGATTAGATGGATTAAAACAATCCATTAGTCCATTAGCAATCCACTAAATTTTTTTAAAAATTATCCAATCCATCAATTAACATATTTTTTAATGGATGGATATATCCAACTTTATTTTTAAAAATCAATTTTATTTTATTTTTGAAAAATTCATTTTTTGTATTTAAAAAAAATAATTTTTTAATATATTCATGAAATTTTTTTTTTTTTTGTATTTTCAAGAAAAAAAATTGATATTTTAATTTTTGAAAAATGTCGATTTTTTTTCGGGAAAAAATTGTTTTTTTTATAAAAAAAAATTGGTTTTTTGTTTCAGAAAAAAATCGTTTTTTTTCGAAAAAAGTCGATTTTTTTTTCGAAAAACAAATCAGTTTTTTATTTTGAAAAAAAAACTGATATTTTTTTCGGAAAAAAAACCAATTATTTTTTCCAAAAAAAAAATCGTATTTTTTTCGGAAAAAAATTTGATTTTTTTTTTTTGGAAAAATTTCGAATTTTTATTGAAAAAAAACTCAATTCTTTTCTTTTAAAAAATCTATTTTTAATTATTTAAAAAAAATAAATTTAACGAAAATAAAGATAAACCATTGGATCCTTAAAATATGTTGGATGGTTCGAATCCATTCATGTATATAAATGAATGTATTTAATCCAATCCATAACTTATTTTTTATGTAGTGGATGGATTGGATGAATTTTGCCTTAATGGATCCAATTGCCACCTCTAGTGATAAGTAGGTCACGTGGTCAACTCCCCCCACTAACAAAATAACAACCAACAACTAACATTTACTAGTTAGAAAAAAACTTTCGTAGGATTAGTGAAAATTCTTTAATATATGTATCTACTAATATCTTCAAATGAGTGAAAATGTTTGTATTTAGAGTCCTAATCTTTTAAAATGGTAAATTTGATTATAAAAACATTATAGTGATAATATATAAATTTTAATTGCAGATGTGAGTTTTAAATAGATTTTTCTAAATTGTCGAAAACCTGTAAAACTACCAATTTCTTAAAAATATATATATTTTTCTTGAATCCTTGAACTCTAAAGGATGGTAGTTTTATGTGCTTAATATATGGGGAAGAAGAACTGAAGATTTATATAAATAGTTCATACCATGTTCCCCTTTTTTATGGAATTTATGATCTTCCATTTGAGGTTTTTCAAAGAAAACGTTTGCAGTGCTAAATCTGTCAAATTGTACCCTACTAAAATTAAGAAAAAGTTTCCTAAGGTAATGTCTTTTGGTTAGTATTACAATAGTCTATTGACTGACACTCTTTGAACCACTGCTCCCCCTAAGTGTCATTTGGCATTGATGGTGTTAGGCATATTTGTATTGTATAAATGTGGTTTGTACAATTTGAATGTTTTTAGCAAGTTAGGGTGCAACATTGATAAAACAAAGTTGAAGTAACCTTGAAGTTTGAAAACAACATAGAAATATGAACAAAGTTTTTCATTAAAAAACGACAATTAGAAAGGAACATAAGGAGTACTAGTAGCAGTTAAAGAATAGGCTCAACTTGTTTGAACTGCTATGGTTCAAACTTAGTCGGGTTCGATAACTGGTGGTGTGAGCTTCACTTGTAGGTCATTGGTAAACATAGTATTGGTAAACTTCTTCTTTCCTATAAAATTACTTTTATTAAATAACTGGTATTCTGAGTGAGGTTTACTATGAATGGTTTATTTTTCAACGACTCCGGTTATTTACTCTGATATTCATTCTTTTAAAATTTATGGTCATCAATTAATTATTTCAAAAAGACTGTTTTGGAACTATCGGGTTCTTGTTTATTTGTGCAAGGTTGCATGCACGTACCTTACTCCATTGGGTTTTCCGAACCCTGCAGGTTTTCATGTTGAAAAATAAATTAGATGAGAAGGATCAGGAGATCCAAAGACTGAAAGATGAGTTGCAACAAAAAAACTCCGCAAAGAAGGGGAGAACAGATGATGTATCTAATGCCAGAGATTGATGAGATGATACTACTACAGAAGATGTTAACTGATATCACTGGACTAGAAAAATTGTTGGAAACATTTGTTTCCTGGGTTTTCACAATGGTTCATGGCTGTATATTGTATTCAAATTGTGTTCGGATTTTTCTTGCCTATGAAACTGCAAACGGGGTATGCATTTTCATTGATTGGTGGGCTATATTGGAATTATAAGTTTACAACCCTTGTATTAACCACCCATATACCACCTCCACTTTCTGAATCATGAGCACGCCGTTCAGCTCATCAGCTTCATCGATCAGGATATTTTTGCTGGATTTGATTAAACGATCTGCAAGGGAGAGAAAGCTGGAATGTGTTTGATTAAGATGTCATTTGATTTATTTTCATTCAAATATAATCCGAGTTATTAGATCTTACAAAAAAAAGTTATAGTGAAATATTATCATTTGTCAATAATGAAGGTGTATTTGCTTTGCGATTATATGCTCTAGTATGCTCTAGTGTTCAGTGTGTCACTGTCCTGCAGAGTAAATTTGATGTGATTTTCATATTCTATTTCTTTATTCTAGTGCCAGTGTATATTATTTATTCAAGACTAATTTTGACTATTGGTTGAAGAAAACAGAAGATTTTAGGCAATTGAATTTAATAGGATCAAAACTGTTAATAGATGTAATATGCGGCATTATCGTTTAAGCACCCTTTCCGTTCTACTCTTACTGAAATAAATAAATTTTTTCCCTTACATAATTCTTCCAAGTACATTACCCCACTGTGATTCCTGTTTATCTATTAAACGCAAACGGTTATCTTTTCAAATTAGTCAGTCTCACTCTAATCATTGTTTTGGTTTGATCCACATGACATTTGGAGTCTTCACAACTTCAATAATGGGTTATCGATATTTTTTAACTGTTGTTGATGATCATAGTTGTTTTTGATGGATTTATCTCATGCATGTCAAATCTTGAACTGCTTACCTTGTAAGATCTTTTGTGTCCTTCATTAAAACTCAATTTTTAAAAACTATAAAAACCATACAAACCGATAATGGTCCAAAGTTTATTTTAAAAGACATTTACATGAAAAATTGCATTCATCAAACTCTTGGTGTTGGTTACAGGGGGACTAATGTTGAGTTTGAAAGGGGATCTATCCTATATGTTATCATGCAAGATGGTCCTAATGTTGAGTTTGAAAGAGGATCTATCCTATATGTTATAATGCAAAGGATTCAACCTAAAGTTCTATCATCACTCCTTAAACAAGGAAGTGAGAGCCCTAAGGGAACATGGCAATGGAAGGAGAAACAACAGGAAATCAACCCTAAGGGAACATGGCAATGGAAGGAGAAACAACAGGAAATCATCAGAATTATTCAACTGAAATGCAAAATGTGTATGAACGCACATGCAATGCAACAGTACAAGTAAAGGGAGGACACCTCAACCTTAACATCCAAGCAAAGGGAGGCAAGTTCAACCTTTAAATGCAAACATGGAAGTGAAAGAGAAAGCTATCAAGCCTACCCTACTTCTAATGCACAACACCACACAATCATGCAAGGGAATGAGAGAAACCAAAGGAATCCACCATGTCAGGCTCAAACTTCTCATGGAATGCACATAGTTCTTCCTAAGGAAGAACTAGACTCTCACAAAAAGGATCCTAAGATTATAGGACTTGAGAAATGAAGAGAATAATGATGGGAGGCATAGTGAAAACCTAAGGAATTCACCATGTTCTCAACCAAACTCATCATTCAAGAATAGTCCTCAATGGTTCAACTTTCTCATGGAATGCACAGAGTCCTTCCTAAGTGTTGCGGTGGAAATAGAATATCAAACTATTAATTAGTTTGAATCACAATTCTTGATTCACAACCGCTCTTTGATTTATCCGAAGGAAAAGGTCAAAAGAGGGAAAACCTATTTTTGCATCGTAAACACAATGCAGGGAGAGACCTAGGTAAGGGGTTGATTAAGCTTAGGGAAGGTACTAGCACCCTAAACTTCTGTAGTACTCTACAGGAACCTTTTGTTTATTGTATGCTTTTTTTATTTTATTATCTGTTTGAAATGTATATACTGAGCTAAGGGATAGAGTGACCTAAAAGACCTAAGGGTTAGTCCTAAGTTTACTCGGCAAGACATCGCATCTTGTGCCTACGTATCCTGGATAGGGAATGGAATCAGAGTAATCGTAGTTCCCCTCGTAAGGGAGGTCAGAAACTTCTTGACTATGGTCAAGGTTTCAAAAGGAATAATCGTATCTTAAGGACACGCTTACGTGGAGTCTTGAAACTCCTATTTCTACGTTGAATTTGTTATTAAATTAGGGTTAAATTAGGGATTCCACGGCGGGAAACCCTAAACAGAGCACGACGGCTCTTTGACCTAAAAGCTAGGGTAAAGGGCGTGTTAGACTAAGGCACGGATCTAGAAGGGGGGGTTGAATAGATCCCTTTTAAAAATTTGAGTGGCGCTACCAATAAAATTGGTTTTCAAAATTGTTTTCAAATGCGGAAGCGGCCTTGGAAAATATAGTCTAAAACGAACAACTATTGGAGAGCCGGATATGCGTCAAGCAGATGAATTTAAGACGATAACGGATAGTAAATCACTACACACTTTTATGCAAAACTCAGATGTGATTCACTCGTACTATTTCCTTATTCCAATGATCAAAAATTACACCAAAACTAGCAGCAAAATTAAGGCAATTTTAGTTCAGCACTTTTGTCGAACAGTTGGTGTGCACAAATACCTTAAATGATATTTGTGTTGAATGAGTGATTGAAAAAGCCTTAGTACAGTATTTCTATTGTACTTAGTAGTTAAAAAACAGTGTTTCACCAACTCACTCAATCAATACTACAATTTGACAAAATCACTTATTCTAGAATCACTTAATTTTTAAGCTGTAATTGAAAATGCAGAAAATAAAGGAACACAAGATTTGATGAGGCAGTTCCCCCAGTCGTCCTCGCGTTGGGGTACGTCTGCCCTCAATTCTACAATGAGAATTGAGATATGTATTGAATAGATATCACCTGTTTGGTAGAACAGTTATACACAAGAATCGATAGACAATTGATACAAACAATCTTAATGTTGCTGATAATTTCTACCACTTCTTGCCCCTTGATTCAAGATGAATCAAGTCCTCCAATTTGATGTGAATGACCTCCGATTGCAGCCACCTTATTGACAACTCTTCCGTTGATCAAACCTTCGGCACGGCTGATCTTAGACACACCCAAATTGAACCCGGAACGTCTTCAACCTTTCAACGCCCTAGCTACTAGATTGATCAACCTTCCGCTAATCAATCACCTTCGCACTCGCTTGATTGTTGAACCGACGATTCCGTAACAAAAGCCTTCAAAACCTGTAGTCTTGATAGGTAAAACCTCAAAGGTTTTCTCCCAAGAAACACCTGCACCAGCTTCCACTCGAACCGGATCTTCAATCACGCGTTCGAACCTTATCACCGTCGAGCAAACCACAAACCGCAGCAAAAAAATTGATTATCTTGTAATTTGAGGATTTGTGAGTTGATTGAACGATGAAGATGAAGAACACTGATGCACCTCTTTCACGTTTCTTGACCTGAACACTTTCTCACAATGCTTTCAAAAATGTTCTTTGTTAAAATTGAAAAGACAGCAATTTATAGTAATACAAAACAGACAGTTGACAGATCAATGAAACATAGCAGAATTTCTGTTTCTGCGCGCGAACGGTCGACCATAGGGTCGGCGTGCGCTGAGCCGTGTGACACTCAAACTGTCATGCGCCGAGTCAGCGGTCGACGCATGATCTTCATGCGCTGAGCCGTCAGATTCTTAAACCTGCATGCGCCAAGTTAACGGTCGACGCATGGTTCCATGCGCTGACCCGTGTGAACTGAATGAAACTGTGTGCTGACGGTATGGTCGGCTCATGGTTCAAAAATCTGCAAAAACATAAATATGTTTGTTGTTTCGTGCATCTTGTCACGACCAAACATTAGTCACATATATTGCCAATTAAATATGATGATTTGAAAGGATATAGGAAGGATGTAATATGTTAAGTATTGCATGACGATTCTGATTCATCTGAGGTTGTACTTTGTCATCATCGTAAGTATGCATGACGACTCCGATTCATCCGAGGTTGTACTTTGTCATCATCGAAACTTGAGAACGTATGTTGTGAGACAGTTTTCCCTCACATTCTCCCCCTTTTTGATGATGACAAACCTGTGCGAAGCTTGGTGAACACAACATGCGATATCTTTAACATAGTAGTAAGCTCCCCCTTTCTTTTACAGTCATAGCTGTTGTGGTCTACAATCTACTTGTCTTTTCTCCCCCTTTGACAACATCAAAAAGAGATGGAGAAAGGTAAAGTTTTGGCATATTAACAATTAACAAAATACTCAACAGGTTATAAGTAATCATATACCAATATCCACACAAAATATTGACAATGAGCAAAATATTGAAAATAGATTAAACCAGATTAAGGACACATAAGTCATAACATTTTATAGAAATCAAGACTGTAAAACAAACATTAGTGTGCACTTAGGAGAGATAAAACAGAACATGATAACAAAAACAACATGGAGAATGAGCAAATGCAAAAACAAATGACTAATATCCTTGTCCCTTGCCCATATCAAAGGAAGACGGATAACGATATGGATCAGCCATATCAGTGAGGTAATCCACTGCTTGATTCAGGCGATTGATGCTGCGAGAGACGACTGTTTCTTGGTATCCATGGGCAGTTGTGAAAGCTGCAAATCTTTCATTCATTCTTGTTGAAAAAGAGTTGAACTGTTCAGATTTGGTGTGTAGCTCAGTTCGGATGCACAAATGTAGATTTGCACTTAATGTCACATATCAAGCCATATTTGATGCCTACCTAAAATGCCACAAAACAATTTGCATCCAAACAGTTTATCATACAAAAAAAATTTCATACATATGCAACATAGGTCAAACGATACAATTGTTGATCATGAGAGTTATTAGAGAGAGATAGATAGAGAAATGGAACAATATCACCTTAATGCCGGAGTAGCTTGATAAACAACATACTTGTACTTGCAAAAACGTCAATTTGTTAGAAGTACACAAGTATGGTTTTAAATGAAATAAGATAGAGTAAGCAATTTATGACTCCCGCTCTGAAATGTCGAGAATGCCAAGTTCTCGGCGGATATGAAAGAAAGGTTCCGTTGCTAGCGGCTTTGTGAAAATGTCCGCTAGTTGGTTTTTAGTGTCAACGTGTTCAAATACAACATCACCTTTCTCAACATGGTCCCTAAGAAAATGGTGTCGAATTTCTATATGTTTAGTGCGAGAGTGTAATACGGGGTTTTTGGTAAGGTTAATAGCGCTAGTGTTGTCACATAGGATAGGAATACGTTCAAGTTTAAGATTGAAATCTAGTAGTTGTTGCTTAATCCACAGAATTTGAGCACAACAACTACCAGCGGCAACGTATTCCGCCTCGGCCGTTGATAAAGCAACTGAAACTTGTTTCTTGCTATGCCAACTAACCAAGGAGTTTGAAAACAAATGACATGTACCACTAGTGCTTTTCCTATCCGATTTGCACCCGGCAAAGTCGGAATCGGAGTAACCTACCAACGAGCAATCACTACCCTTAGAATACCACAATCCATACTTCGGGGTACCTGACAGGTATCGAAGAATTCGTTTAACAGCTTTTAGGTGTGATTCTTTGGGACATGATTGGTATCGTGCACACATGCACACACTAAACATAATATCAGGACGTGACGCAGTAAGATAGAGAAGTGAACCAATCATACCTCTATATCGTTTTACCTCTACGTCCTTGCCATTTTCATCTTTATCCAAATTTACGCATGTAGGCATTGGGGTGTCTATGGCCTTGGATTTTGCCATGTCAAATCTCTTGATCAAGTCCAAACAATATTTTGTTTGGCTCACGAATGTCCCTTCTTGGAGTTGTTTAATTTGCAGGCCGAGGAAGTATGTGAGCTCCCCCATCATACTCATCTCGAATTCGCCCTGCATGAGGTCAGAAAACTCTCTCACGAGATTCATGTTAGTGGATCCAAATATAATATCGTCAACATAGATTTGCACCAAAATCAAGTGCTTTCCTTGACGTTTAATGAAGAGTGTAGTGTCAACCTTTCCTCGTGAGTACCCCTGATTAAGTAAAAACTTACTTAGTCGCTCATACCAAGCTCTAGGAGCTTGTTTGAGACCATATAAAGCTCTTTTTAACTTGTAAACATGTTCAGGGTATTCATGAGATTCAAAACCGGGAGGTTGAGACACATATACTTCTTCATTTATGTGACCGTTAAGGAACGCACTTTTAACATCCATTTGAAATAACTTAAAATCCTTTGCACATGCAAAGGCGAGTAAAAGGCGTATAGCCTCGAGTCGGGCAACCGGCGCATAAGTTTCCTCATAGTCGATGCCTTCCTCTTGGTTATACCCTTGAGCGACCAATCTCGCTTTATTACGGGTTATTACCCCGTTTTCGTCCAACTTGTTCCTAAACACCCATCGGGTGCCGATTACTCGATGGCCTCGCGGAGGAGGGACAAGGTCCCATACCTCGTTTCTTTTAAACTGATTTAGTTCCTCTTGCATCGATAAAAACCAGTGCTCATCGAGTAGGGCCTCTTTGGGGTTTTTAGGCTCTATTTGTGAAACGAAAGCGAAGTGATAACAAAAGTTACTTAGCTTAGATCGAGTGGTGACTCCCTTTGTGATGTCTCCGAGAATATTGTCAATTGGATGATCTTTACACGACTTCCAAGCTTGAGGGAGATCATCGTTTGTAGGCGGATGAGCTTCCTCAGTTACCTCATGGTGTGCATCCTTATCCTCCTCAATTTTGACTCTATCGGGTTGATCAATCCCCGTTTCGCCACCTTTGAGTATGTCTTCTGTGGATGTACCTGCACCATGAACAACACTATCCTTTCCGACATTTCTCGGATAGGACTCATCAAACGTAACGTGCACAGACTCTTCAACAGCTAGTAATCTTTTATTATAAATCCTATATGCTTTACTTGATTGCGAGTACCCTAGAAAAATGCCTTCATCGGCTTTTGAATCAAACTTGCCCAAGTTTTCCTTTCCATTGTTTAATACAAAGCACTTGCATCCAAAAACATGAAGGTGAGAAACATTAGGCTTTCGCCCTTTTAAAAGTTCATACGGAGTTTTGTTTAGAATGGGGCGGATGAGTACCCTATTCAAAACATAACATGCCGTACTAATGGCGTCGGCCCAAAAGTATTTTGGTAAACCACTATCATTAATCATTGTTCTTCCCAATTCTTCTAAAATTCTGTTTTTACGCTCCACAACCCCATTTTGTTGAGGAGTTCGTGGAGCCGAGAAGTTATGATCGATGCCATGGTTACCGCAATATTCTTCAAATAAATGATTTTCAAATTCACCTCCGTGGTCACTTCTTATTGACACAATGTTTGTATTTAACTTATTTTGGGAGAGCTTGGCAAATCTCTCAAAAGCGGCAAACGTGTCACTTTTACTCACTAAGAAGATGGTCCAACAGAACCTAGAAAAGTCGTCCACTATTACGAATCCGTAATAGTTTCCTCCTAGACTTTTGATCCTAGACGGCCCAAACAAGTCCATATGAAGTAGTTCAAGAGGTCTCGTTGTTGAAATAATCTTTTTGGATTTAAAGGAGATCCTCGTTTGTTTTCCTTTTTGACAAGCATCACAAAGGTGATCCTTGGTGAACTTAATTTTGGTAAGTCCTAGTACTAGATCTTTTGAGACAATCTTATTGAGTAAGTCAAAGTTGACATGCGCTAAGCGCCTATGCCATAGCCATGAGTCTTCACTCATAGATATGAGACATTGATCGCTTGTTGGGGATACCACATTCAAGTCAAGCATATACACATTGTTTACTCTAAAACCAATAAACACATTCTTCTTATCACTTTCATGCACAATTTTGCAGCAATCTTTTGAAAAGGAAACATTGTAACCTTTGTCGCATAATTGGCTAATGCTAAGGAGATTATGTTTAAGGTTTTCGACAAGCAACACATCGGAAATTGTAGTAGAGGAGGGATTACCTATACTACCTTTACCTAGTATCGCTCCGCGGTTGTTATCACCGTATGTTACATACCCTTTCTTCTTAGCCACGAAGTCTATGAATAAGGATATGTCTCCAGACATGTGCCTTGAGCACCCACTATCAAGAACCCATCTTCTCTCGGTGGACTCGACACATTTCACCTGTCAAAATATAACTTAGAAAAGGGAGGTACCCAATGGCATATTGGGTCCTAATAGGTTAGCGACAAGACGGTTGCGTTTGGGCAACCATTGGTAGATGCCTTTAGGAACAAGAAATCTCCTAAATCGACATTTACCAATGGAGTGGCCTTTCTTGCAACAGTAAAAGCATACAAAGTCGACATTAGAATCACTTTCACTTGCTTGATCCCTAATTACATATGCATATTTTTGATATGGGTTTATCATACTTTTTCTAAAATCCTTTTTATCGATTGCAAATGTAATTTTAGGTTCAAGTGCCTTGTCTAATTTGGCCTTAAGGTTTCTAACCTCACCTTGCCAAATATGACAAGTATCACAACCAAAGTTGAAAGGATTACTATTGTCCTTACAATCCGATTCATTATCTTTCACAATGGAAGCCTTAAGGTCCTCTAATTTCTTTTCGGACTCTAAGACTTTGTGCTCTAAATATGTAAAAATTCTTCTATTAGAAGCAAGTTTCTTAAAGGCTTCAGTTGCTTCCTTGTGTAAAACATCGAATGCGGTTTGTAATTCGGAATGAGACATATTAGATGACATATTATATCTAGAGTGACGTACCTGTTTCTTTTTCTTTTTCTGATTTGCGGAGAGACATAGATTCACGGACTCTTCTTCATCACTAGAGCTTTCATTAGAGGAGGAAGAATCACTGTCGCTTTCCCACGCGATGTACGCCCTCCTAGGCTTTGATGCTCTCTTATGTGACTTCGATTGTTCCTTTTCTTTTCCCTTGTTGTTCATTGGACAGTCCGGTTTGTAGTGACCGGGCTTTCCACATTTATAGCACGTTCCTCTAGTCTTTTTGCCTTTTTGATTGTCATCTTTGGAGAACCTTGATTGCCTTCGGAAATTTACCAGGTTCTTCTCCGAATGTTGGATGCCGTTCTTTCTCACGTACCGGTTATACCGTTTAACGAACAGCCCCATGTCCTCATTTATGTCTTCTTCTTCGTCGTCGCTTGAAGAATAATCACTTTGCTCTTTTGCTTTAGACTTCGAGGAAGAAGCCTTAAGAGCTATGGACTTCTTTTCACTCATCTTTACTTTGTCCTTCTTTTCTTTCCTTTCATGTTGGTCAAGACTCAAAAGTACCTGTTCATGCTCTTGTAGTTTGCCAAACAATGTAGTCAGGTCTAATACCGTAAGATCATTTGCCTCTTTGATGGCGGTCACTTTCGGCTGCCATTCCCTGCTAAGACATCTCAAAACTTTATTAGTAGCAAGATCATTGGAAATAGGTCTTCCTAGTGAATGTAATCTGTTTATGAGATGAGTAAATCTCTTTTGCATGTCAGCAATGGTTTCCCCTTGCTCCATGAAAAAAAGATCAAACTCTTGTATAAGAGTGTTGATTCGAGCCAACTTAACATCGTTTGTCCCCTCATGGGCAATTTGTAGTGCATCCCACATAGTTTTAGCCGTAGGGCAATGGGATACACGGTAGTATTCATCTACACCTAATGAGGAGATTAGAATGTTCTTAGCTTTCCAATCGTAATTATACTTTCGCTCATCGTCGTCGGTCCATTGTGCTTCGGGCTTTGGCACAACTTCGTTATTCTCATTTGTCATGGTTATTTCAATCGGACCATTGAGAATAACGTTCCATATCTTTCTATCTATGGAATTAATGTGCACCCGCATACAGTCTTTCCAATAGCTATAATTTTCACCGTTAAAAACGGGAGCTCTATTGTACGCCCCTTTTGGTTCGTTAGCCATTATTCTATCAATGTTGTATTTGAAGCACCGGAGAACCGGAGCTCTTGATACCACTTGTTAGACTAAGGCACGGATCTAGAAGGGGGGGTTGAATAGATCCCTTTTAAAAATTTGAGTGGCGCTACCAATAAAATTGGTTTTCAAAATTGTTTTCAAATGCGGAAGCGGCCTTGGAAAATATAGTCTAAAACGAACAACTATTGGAGAGCCGGATATGCGTCAAGCAGATGAATTTAAGACGATAACGGATAGTAAATCACTACACACTTTTATGCAAAACTCAGATGTGATTCACTCGTACTATTTCCTTATTCCAATGATCAAAAATTACACCAAAACTAGCAGCAAAATTAAGGCAATTTTAGTTCAGCACTTTTGTCGAACAGTTGGTGTGCACAAATACCTTAAATGATATTTGTGTTGAATGAGTGATTGAAAAAGCCTTAGTACAGTATTTCTATTGTACTTAGTAGTTAAAAAACAGTGTTTCACCAACTCACTCAATCAATACTACAATTTGACAAAATCACTTATTCTAGAATCACTTAATTTTTAAGCTGTAATTGAAAATGCAGAAAATAAAGGAACACAAGATTTGATGAGGCAGTTCCCCCAGTCGTCCTCGCGTTGGGGTACGTCTGCCCTCAATTCTACAATGAGAATTGAGATATGTATTGAATAGATATCACCTGTTTGGTAGAACAGTTATACACAAGAATCGATAGACAATTGATACAAACAATCTTAATGTTGCTGATAATTTCTACCACTTCTTGCCCCTTGATTCAAGATGAATCAAGTCCTCCAATTTGATGTGAATGACCTCCGATTGCAGCCACCTTATTGACAACTCTTCCGTTGATCAAACCTTCGGCACGGCTGATCTTAGACACACCCAAATTGAACCCGGAACGTCTTCAACCTTTCAACGCCCTAGCTACTAGATTGATCAACCTTCCGCTAATCAATCACCTTCGCACTCGCTTGATTGTTGAACCGACGATTCCGTAACAAAAGCCTTCAAAACCTGTAGTCTTGATAGGTAAAACCTCAAAGGTTTTCTCCCAAGAAACACCTGCACCAGCTTCCACTCGAACCGGATCTTCAATCACGCGTTCGAACCTTATCACCGTCGAGCAAACCACAAACCGCAGCAAAAAAATTGATTATCTTGTAATTTGAGGATTTGTGAGTTGATTGAACGATGAAGATGAAGAACACTGATGCACCTCTTTCACGTTTCTTGACCTGAACACTTTCTCACAATGCTTTCAAAAATGTTCTTTGTTAAAATTGAAAAGACAGCAATTTATAGTAATACAAAACAGACAGTTGACAGATCAATGAAACATAGCAGAATTTCTGTTTCTGCGCGCGAACGGTCGACCATAGGGTCGGCGTGCGCTGAGCCGTGTGACACTCAAACTGTCATGCGCCGAGTCAGCGGTCGACGCATGATCTTCATGCGCTGAGCCGTCAGATTCTTAAACCTGCATGCGCCAAGTTAACGGTCGACGCATGGTTCCATGCGCTGACCCGTGTGAACTGAATGAAACTGTGTGCTGACGGTATGGTCGGCTCATGGTTCAAAAATCTGCAAAAACATAAATATGTTTGTTGTTTCGTGCATCTTGTCACGACCAAACATTAGTCACATATATTGCCAATTAAATATGATGATTTGAAAGGATATAGGAAGGATGTAATATGTTAAGTATTGCATGACGATTCTGATTCATCTGAGGTTGTACTTTGTCATCATCGTAAGTATGCATGACGACTCCGATTCATCCGAGGTTGTACTTTGTCATCATCGAAACTTGAGAACGTATGTTGTGAGACAGTTTTCCCTCACAGGGCGTTTTCGTCCACGGCGGGACACCTAGGCTATTAGGGTTTTAAAATGGTTGAAACTAGGGTTATTGACTCGCCGGTCAAACTGTTAATCCTAATTCCTTCAGAGGGGAAAATAACGGTAAAACATGCAAACATGGCAAAATATTATATGGCAGAATTAAAATACGGAAAAGTAAAGAAAGCGTCGCGACGATCACTCGCACAAATTACAAATCCCAAAAAAAGAAAGATAAAATAAAACTGCGACCATGGCCTCGCGTAAATTACATCCATGGAACAAAATAAATTGAACAAATACTTTAAATATAATCTGAGGAGAGAAACAGAGAACATTAGTGCAAAGGGTTAGACAGAAATTCATGGAAAATAATAAAATAGTGAAAAAGAAAAATTAAGAATTTGGACGTTTATTTAACATTATTATTATTATTATATTTTAAAAAAACTTAATTTAAAAAGAAAATTAATTTGATTTTGAAAATGTTTTGGGTTGATTTTGAAAAAGATCTAGCTTTAATTTTGAAAATGTTTTTTAGTTTTAATTTAAAAAAAAAATTTAGTTTTTTAATTTAAAATTTAAAGAAACATTTTAGTTTTTATTTAAGAAATATTTTAATCTTATTTTAAAAAAACTGCTTTGGTTTAACTTTAAAAAAAAACTGTTTTAAATTTTAAAAGAGTGTTTTTAGTTTAATTAGAGAAATAAATGTTTTTTTTGGATTTTTATTGAAAAGAAATTGTTTTTATTGAAAAGTAATTGTTTTTATTAAAAAGAAATTATTTTTATATTACCAAATGCTCTTATTCTAGAAATACAAAAAAATATTTGCAAAAACATTACGTTAGTTACTTAATTAACAAAACATTATGTTAGTTATTTAATTAGCAAAACATTACGTTAGTTACTTAATTAACAAAACCTTACGTTAGTATCTATAAAACTCAAACCAATTAATGATAATAAAAATGGAAAAAGAAAAAAAGAAATAAGAGAAAAAAACAAAAGATATAAAAAATAGAAAATGACAAGAAAATAAAGCTGAGGCATAAACGAAAAGAGGTAGGTTTGGCATTTCATTTCAGACTTTGTCTTTCCAAAGACCCAACTTCTTCTTCTTCTTCATTGCGCCGCCATAATCTTCTCTTTTTCCTGTAAAAAAAAAGAAAAGAAAAACAGAAACCAAATGTGATATTGATGAAATCTTACGAGTTACGATTTGTTGGTGATTCTGCCGGTGATGAAGCTTTGAAGGTTTTGTCAAAAATTCCCTCTTTTGATAAGTCGTGAGAACGGCCGCCGTTTTTCTCTTTTGTCTCCTCCCCTTTTATCAAATGCAACTCATGTTTATATAGGTAACAAATTAGGGTTAACTCTAACCTAATGCCCACTTTAAAACCCAACTTAAATAATTAGTCAAAGCTAAAAAAACAAACTAAAATAAACTTAAAAGAATAAAATCTTTTCTAATATTTTTAATTTTATGATTTTTGAATGTTTTTATGAATAATATGGAAAAAGGTGAAAAATAATATTTTTTAAAAAATAATTTAAATAAAATACGAAAATAATAATTAAATAATAAAAAAACTATTTTTGTTATTTTTTTTTAATGAAAATAGAAAAGTTAGAATAAAAATAAAAGAAACAAAACAAAAAGTGAAGAAGGTGGGATTCGAACTGTCAACCTCTCACACTCACAACTTCTTACACAGGGTCTCTTGCCAATTGTGCTATTTTATTCATTCAAAATAAAGTGGCACTAGAAACCCTGTAAACTAAAAGAGCGCGCCACATGATATTTTCTTGCAACAATCAAACAACTGCACAACTCGTTAGTGGTTAGTTTAAACGCAATACAAAAATGAAATGGGATGCAAGATGAAACGACTAATCTTAGGGCAAAATTTGGGGTATTACACTAAGTAAGAACTATGCTCTCACAAGAAGGATCCAAATATCATAGGACTATGAATTAGAAGAATCATGTGAAGAAAGAAAATCATTCAAAGGCAGCTTATGGAAAGACTAAAGGGAAGCTCTAAAGGAAGCCTAGGTTATGAACTAGTAAGGAACAAGGTTTTGACTTGAAATGCACTTACAAGTTCCTAAAGATGTGTAGGATACGGATATGGGAGAGTTGGATGCTCACACAATGCAAAAGGATTACACCAAGTGCAAACTAGGTCAAAGGTATGGTGGGAACTACCCTAATGAAGGTCAGAAGGCTAAAATCTACTAATAATAGAAAAACACATCTAAAAATTCTAAGAAAAATCCTAGGGTACCCCTCTGGTCTTAGGGACCAAGGATCTAAAAATGGGGAGGAAATTCTAATTCTAGGTAGGTTAATGGAGAGCAAAACCCTAGGGTGCTCTATGGAAAGGCAAAGGAAAAGGGCTCTAAAGAATTAAACCAAAACCTATCCTAAAGGCATCTAAAAAATAAAGGAAAAATACTACACTATCACTTAATGTCTCAAGATTAAGCGCAAAAAATATTAGAAGTTTACTTGAAGTATCTATCAAGAAAGAAAATCAGAAAGGCATGACATGTCATTTTTTACATTTACAAGGCATATTAAAAGGAAAATACACAATTAAATGGAAAAGAATTAATAATGCGATTAAAAAATATGACAAATTAATATACATGTAAAGGTACCTAAAACATATTTTTTCATGATTTATGGAATTATTTAACAATATTATATGAATTAAAATGAAACAGAAAAATAAAATGAAAATAAAGAAATAGAAACTAAATTGGAAAAAGATGTGGTGTAATTAGCAGCCCACTAACGTGTATCCATCTGGGCTTATCAAAAGGGAGGGGCGAATAGCACATAGGCCCAGGTCAACATGAGAAAGGTCAGCCAAACAAAGGACTCAATTTGAGCCACTCAATCTACATACCAGTCAAAGATCCTATGGTTTCTATGCTGCCACGTGTGCACCAGGATTTCTAGCATAACCCGAGAACAAATCTCAGCCATTCAATACAAAGACCATTCAATGATCTAATGGCTGTAGGGCGCGCATATGAAACGCATCGTTTCATTAAACCGGGGTCAAACTAATCCTAACCATCAGATGCATTCCAAGTCCACACATCCAATGACAAAACACTGCCACACCATCAAAGGAAACTCATTACAAAATAACACTTAATCTAGGTCGTGAGATCAAGTCTAAGTCAAGCATCCTAGAAAGATCTAAGGTCTCAGGACGTGACACATCCTCATCAGAGGTTTTAAAAAGGAAACAGAGGGAGAGTTGCAGGCGACGGAGCACGACGGCTCCGGTCGTCTTCTCCGGTTGCCCTGCAACTATGGCATCTCACCAAACTTAATAAAATCCAGAATTTCTTACACCAAACAATTCCTCTCACTGCATAGATCACTAATCCACCTCTCAAATTCATTTTTACTCTAAAATCAAGCCAAACCGAATCCAACAAGAAAACGCGCCATACCAAGAAGTGGTGTAATCAAGCTTTAAACCTATCCTAAATTCATCTACAGGTCTCAAGGATCCTAACCACATGAAGATTGAGTTCTAATTCATCAAGAATCGTGAGTAAAGTTGAAGAATAGAAACCTGATTAGAAGCTTGCACAGAGATGTAAACTGATGCTGATTCTTGCTCCAATTGATCCAGAAAGCTTCTATGGATCCACCTAGAGCTCTTGATGATCTTGAATTGAGTTGAATTGGCTTGATTCTTGAAAATGCAATTTCACTTTCACCTTCACTTCTCTAACTGCTTCTAACAGAATTCTGCACCAACCTTCATCAATCCAATCATGGAAATACTCTAGAGTTTATATAGAAATGAATGGGAATGGATTTGAGGCCCAATTGTGGCTTGTTTGGTCCAATCCAAAATCCAAATTTCCTCACTTTGAAGCTTGTGATAGTGCATGAAAATGCTTGCAAAATGATCTCATTTTTCTCAAATCAAATGATGGTTGTGTAATGTAGTTCAATGGGTATGATTTGCTCCTTGTTTTGGATCAATGGTAGATTTTGAAAGTGTTACTTCAAGATGAAGTAACATATGAAATGTCATGTTTCTTTGGCTCAAATTGCAAATCCCCAAATGCCATTGTGTTTGAAATGTGAAATGCACTCAAAATATGCACAAATTTGCACAACTTTGGTCCATTATGAATTTATTTGAATTTTTTGACTTTTAATGGCTTTTAATGTTCTTTTCATGAACATTTCTTCATTAAATCTTTAATCCAAGCCATATCAATGGTTCCTTGATGTTTGGTTGAGAAAATGACCCTATTTTGAGCAACTTTCAAGTTGGAAAGATTTCATCTGAGGTATGCAAAGTGGTGAAATTGATCTATAATCCAAAGTGACCTATAATCAAAATTTCCCAAAATATCCTTGCCTTGGAAGCTTCATATCTTGAGCTTCACAAATCCAAATGAGGACTTCTAGTACTCTTTGGAAAGCTAATATCATTAGGAGGAACATTCATGTTTGGGTCAAGCTTAGGAGAGACATCCTTCTAGGTCAAAAATGACATGGAAGTTGATTGACTTTCATGAACCAAAATCACATTCATCTGATAACCTGTAACTTGTCTGCTTCATAACTAGAGTTTTATAAATCCTATCAAGGACTTCTAGTACTCAAAATAAAGCTAAGAACATGCTCTATAAGTCTCATGGTGGAGTCAAGATGAGATGAAACTTGTATCTTGAGATA
Source organism: Lathyrus sativus (assembly GCA_963859935.3). Lineage (NCBI taxonomy): Eukaryota > Viridiplantae > Streptophyta > Magnoliopsida > Fabales > Fabaceae > Lathyrus > Lathyrus sativus. Next base: position 565,461,730 of record OZ012738.1, on the reverse strand, counting down.
TGTGGTCTTGAAGTTAGACACTAAACAGGGGATTTTACACTGTCAAGCTTAGAAACCCTGGCTTAGCAACTTCTCACACTCTTGAACATTGATGAATTAATCTTGAAATGATATATGACATGTCTCAACACAACATTCCATGACCATAGTTGCTTGGAATTGAGTCTTAATCTCCTCCAATTACACAGTTGACTTAGGGTTAACCAGATGAGAACCCTAACTGCACCACCTTTGGCTGTGGCCTCTTGTATTTTGTATAATGACTTGCACAAGCTTCTTAATGACCCTCAAGGCACTCAATGAGCTCTCATAATGGATTCCACCCATAGCCATGGATTCAATATCATCAGATAATCTTCATTGACTCACAAGATAGGAGGTAGGCACACTAGTATCCATTCCCTTTTCCCAAGGAGCTTTGACTTCTTCATGAAGGCTTGTTGAGGATGATAAATTGACTATAGATTCTTGATTGGCCCTAGAACCTTTGGTAGCCTATTCTTAATAGGCACATATCTTGATCCCCTGCATAAATGACAATGCAATGCATATGCTAATGCTACAATGAATGCAATGAAACATAAGCTAGGTAAAGAAAAAGGTTTGGCAAATTTTGGGGTGCAACATTGGGATGGGACATCTTGGTTTGCTTTCCAATTTGGAACTCACCACAAATTTTTCCTTCCTCTACCTTGAGCTTGGGAATTCCTCTAATTGCTTCTGTTGAAACAAATTTTCTTCATTCCTTTTAGATGTAAATGACCAAATTTCTGATGTCATAGTTGAACTTCATCTTCTTTAGATAGTAGGCATGCATGAGAATTCCTTGTTGTGTGGGGTATCCACAAGTAACATTTATATTTAGATGTGACTTCTCTCATCATAACTTCATCCTTCTCATTAGTGACCATACATTCAAACTTAGTGAAGTTAACTTTCAAACCCTAATCACATAACTAGCTTATGCTTATCAAGTTGACAGTTAGTCCTTTTACAAGTAGCACCTTTTCAAGACTACGAGATCCTGCACAATCTAGTTTTCCAATTCCTTGGATTTTTCCTTTTGCACCATCCTCAAAAGTGACATAACTAATAGAGTGTGACCTAACATTGGCCAGGAAGTACTCTATACCAGTCATGACTTTAGAACACCCACTATCAAAATACCAGTCTTCTTTGGCAGAAGCTCTGAGAGAAGTATGGGCAATGAGAGATTTGACAGTTTCTTTGGGAATCCACCTCTTTGTATTCTTCAATGCTTCATGAATAACCTTGGGCTGAGCACAAGACCTAGGATATCTATGTAGTTTGAAACAAAAAGGTTTGATATGGCCAAACGTACCACAATAATGACATCTCAACTGCTAAACCTTCCTTCCCATTTTACTAAATTGATTCCTGCCTTGATGTTGAGACAATTCTTTTGACATCCTTGGCTCTTTGACCCTCCTAGTTGAAACCGGTTTAGTAGCCTTAGGATCTCCTTTCAGAACTTTATTATTAAACCTTATGCCTCTTAAGTCACCAGCCCTTTGTCCAACTTGAAGAATTGCGTCTAACATGTTAGAGCCATTATTCAACATTCTTATAAACTTGGTCATATTTTCAAGCTTGGAGGTCATCATGGTCACCTCATCCTGCTGATTGTAGATGTTGGACACACACTCTTCCTTTTCATATTGAAGTTGAGCAATAATTTCCTACTATTTCTCACTCTTAATGCACAGATTTTTGTAGGAAACCACTAGTTCAACATAAGAAGTCTCTTCATCACTAGACTCTACATCATATGCCCATCTCCAAGTTAAGGAAGTTACACATTTTGTTATTTCATCATCACTTTCACTTTCCTCTTCATGCCACAAGGTTGCCAATCCTTTAGATTGTTTCTTCAAATAAGTAAGACATTATCCTTTAATATGTAAAAATCATTCACATTCATGACATTTAACTCCACTATTCTGATTTTTCCTTTCTTTAGTTCTTGCTCTTCCTTGAGAGTTATAGTTCCTACTAGAGTCAGAACTGATGTTCTGGACATTGGGTTTCGACTTCCTCTCCATTCTCTTCAGGACTTGATTGAACTATCTTCCTAGTAACACAATAGCATCGACTATCCCTTCATTTGTATCAAGTTCACTTTCTTCCTCTTCATCTCCTAAATTGGAAACAAAAGCAATGCTTTTGTTCTTTTTCTCTGCTCTATCATTTATGGTTATTTCAAAGGTTTGAAGTGACCTCACTAGCTCACCAACTCTCAAATTGCTGATGCTTTGGGCTTCTTCAATGGTTGTGACCTTCATGTAAATTTTTTTAGGGAGAGACCTAAGAATATTCCAAACCAGCTTTTCTTCTGATATCATTTCTCCCAAGGCACTAAAGGCATTAGCTATTTCAAACTCATTCATGTGAATGTCATGAATACTTTCATCTTCTCTCATCTTTAGATTCTCAAATTTGGTAGTGAGAAGCTGAAGTATAGACATCTTTACCTTGGATGTTCCTTCATGAGTTGTCTTGAGAATTTCCCAAGCATCCTTAGCCACAGTACAAGTGTTGATCAACCTAAACATGTTCTTGTCAACTCCATTGAATAAAGCATTCAAGGCTTTCGAGTTTCCAATAGCAGCCTCATCTTCCTCCTTGGTCCAATCCTCTTTTAGCTTCAAAGTCTCGTTTCCATTTTTATCTTTAACCATAGGGTGCTCCCAACCTTTGATGATAGCTTTTCAAGTTTTTTATCCATAGATTTTAAGAAAGCCACCATGTGTGCCTTCCAATAGTCATAATTAGCGCCATCAAAGACTGAAGGCCTATCAACATTTCCTCCTTCCTTGTCCATAGTACCAAAATACAAACTCCTTGGAGCTCACCCAAAAACAGAACAAGGTGACCTGCTCTAATACCAATTGAAATTTTGGTACGCATATACCAGATATCTAGACAAATGTCACAACACTGGGATCAAAACAGCTTGATCACAAACAAAAAGGCAGAAACTTAAATGACGGAAAAGTAAAATCACACTAGTAGTTGTTAACCCAATTCGGTGCAACTCACCTACATCTAGGGGATACCAAGCCAGGAAGGAAATCCACTATGATAGTATTAGTTCAAAAGCCAAACTCCCCCATTTACAGCTTCTCGCCTAATGCCTACCTTGTGCAACTTCCACCTAGACACCCTCTAGATATGAGATTCTCATTTTACTTCTTAATCAGTCACAGTTCCATTGACAAATCAACAACTACACAAAATAGAAGTACCAACCCTTAAAAGTACAATACTTAGTTTTGCTAAAAGGATTTAACCAAGAACAATACACTCTTGCTTAAAATCTTGAATGGACAATAAACAATGAACAATTAGTCAACCTTAATGCATCAGAAGATACATGAGTGACATATAATTAACGCACACTAAACCCTAAATAACAACTAAGACACGGATAGTCCTAATTCTCCAAATTTTATAATCTTCAAATCCGTCTTCTTTAGGTTTAGCTCCTTTCTTTAAATAGCCTTTAGACCTAATAATACATGGGCTTCTTTGACGTGCAAAAATAGCAGAAATCAATTTTAACTCACTGCAAAGCGTCCTGCATAATAATAGGAATTGAAATACAAACTTTCATAAAAAGGCTCAAGAATCCTTTTTACGAAAACTAACATAATTTTTCAAAACAGGAATTCCCACAACATCCCTCCTTGGATAACACATACATGTGAATCAAAACACACTCCAAAACCACACAAAAAATACCAAACTAGTCATGCCCCAACTTTCTGGTATAACATGTCCTGGCACATGTTATAACATCTTGCTAGATATGATGTCAGACTGTCATGGCATAACATCTGGTGTCACATCTTGCTAACATCATGTTGTTTTACCAAAATGTAGCCAACCCATAAATCACAGAACTTACAATATTACCTACAACCAAACATATGGTAGATTAAACTAAAGGTAATAAGCTCAGAAGGAAAGATTACCTATTACCAAACATATTGTAGCTTAAACCAAAGGTAACCAACCAAAGAAAAAGAGATATATTACCTACTACCAAACATATGGTAGCTTAAATCAAAGGTAATAAGCTTAGAAGGAAAGATTACTTACTATCAAACACATGGTAGCTTAAACCAAGGGTAACTAACCAAAGAAATAGAGATATATTACCTACTACCAAACATATGGTAGCTTAAACCAAAGGTAATAAGCTCAGAAGGAAAGATTATATACTACCAAACAGATGGTAACTTAAAACAGAGGTAACCAACCAAAGAAATAGAGATATATTACCTACTACCAAACATATGGTAGCTTAAACCAAAGGTAATAAGCTCGGAAGTAAACATTACCTACTACCAAACATATGGTATCTTAAACCAAAGGTAACCAACCAAAGAAATAGAGATATATTACCTACTACCGAACATATGGTAGCTTAAACTAAAGGTAATAAGCTGAGAAGGAAAGATTACCTACTACCAAATAGATGGTAGCTTAAACCAAAGGTAACCAACCAAAGAAATAGAGATATATTACCTACTACCAAACATATGGTAGCTTAAGCCAAAGGTAATAAGTTAAGAAGTAAGGATTACCTACTACTAAACATATTATAGCTTAAACCAAAGGTAACCAACCAAGGAAATAGAGATATATTACCTACTACCAAACATATGGTAGCTTAAACCAAAGGTAATAAACTAAGAAGTATTACCTACTACAAACATATGGTAGCTTAAACCAAAGGTAACCAACCAAACAAATAGATATATATTACCTACTACCAAACATATGGTAGCTTAAACCAAAGGTAATATGCTCAAAAGTAAAGATTACCTACTACCAAACATATGGTAGCTTAAACCAAAGGTAACCAACCAAAGAAATAGAGATATATTACATACTACCAAACATATGGTAGCTTAAACCAAAGGTAATAAATCAAAGAAATAGAGATATATTACCTACTACCAAATATATGGTAGCTTAAATAAAAGGTCATAAACTCATAAGGAAAGATTACCTATTACCTGTTACACCCTAATTTTGACCCTGAATTGCCAGTTGTACATATCATAATATTTTCACCATTTGAGTATCATATCTTTTATTCATGTCATCTACGTTTTTGCATGTAGATTCGTACCTTTTATTTCGTGTTGTCTAAGCTCGGGTCTTACAGATCAAAAACATCAAAATAATTAATGTGAATTTTTTTAGGCTTGCATATTCATTTTTTTAGCACATTTATTTAATAAATGACGAGTTTTTAATTTATTTTCATCCAGACCCAACAAGAGCATGACACGTGGCATTTTTTAATTTATCATTATTTTGTTTTATAATTTCATTTTTTTTATAATAAGATTTTAGTTTTTTTTAATTAATTAGAATTTTATTTAGAAATTAGATTTTAGTTAATTAGAATTTCATTTAGAAAATAGAATTAATTAATTTAATTAATTAGAACTTCATTTAGAAAATAGATTTTAGTTTTTTTAATTAATTAAATTTTAATTAAGAAATAGAATTTATATTTTTAATATTAATTAATTAGGATTATATTTAATTTAGAATTAATTAGAAATTAAAAGAAAAAAATAGTAAAGAGTTGTTAATTAAATGAAAATTAAAAGCAGGAAAATTAATTTTAAAAATTTTTGAAAAATAAAAGATTATATATAAAAAAAAAGAGAGTGAAATGAGAAAGTTAAAAAAAAAACAGAGAATTAATTTAAGAAAAAATATAAAGAAAATAGGAAAGGGTACGAATGAAATTGGGTATATAGAGGGGATTTAGGGTTTCACTATTCATCTCCTTCTTTCAGTAAACCCTAGATCAATTTCCAGCTGCCAAACCCTAAGTCCTCCCTCTTCACTCTCAGCTCTTAACAGTAAAAAACCCTCACCCTTCTCATTCTTCTTCTTCACAAAACCGCCGCCATCATTCCATTTTCTTCTTCCCGAACTTCACACCATCATCACCCCCTCCGATTTCACCTTCCTCTCACCCTAAATCGCCATCATCTTCAAACGAAAACCATCACCCTTCGTCTTCTCAAACCCAAACCCTCAACTCTCCCCACCGTCAAAACCTTCATCTTCCTTCTTCCACCAAGAAATCCCAGCACCGATAAAGCTCCACTTGTAAACAACTACCACCACACACGGTACCAAGATATGCTTCCGCAACCATCGTTATCCTTTAACCACAGAAGAAGGGAACACGTGATTTGAACAACAAAGCTCGTGATTAGTTCTGTTCTCGCAGAGATTGTGTTAGCTGTCTGTTGTTAATTTCAGGTGCAAGTTTTGAGCCAAATGCGAGGTGGGAATCGATCATGTGTGAATTTAGGTATGTTTTTAAGAAAGCCAACACCATCCCCACGACAGCAACGGAACAAGCATTGATACTTCAAAGTGGTAGCCATTCGGCTTGACTTCTTTCCTGCAATAAGCTCAATACTGCAGCTCTCTCTCTTCTTCGAGCAACTGCAACCCTCTCTCCTTTTCGAGCAATGTTAAAGCTTTTAACAACCAACTTTCTGTCACAATGTAATAACGCAGAAGGCTTGGTTCTGTTCCTAGCTACCACTGTTGTGACCGACTCGACAATGGTTTGTGTAAGGTTGCTTTGACTTTGTGGTACTGTGACGTAACTTGAAGGTTGTCGACGAAATTAACTTCGATTCCACGTCCAATAAATTCACTGGTGTGCTGTTACAGCCCCTGACATTGTTGTACAACACAACAACTGCAAAATCCTACACTTCTATGACCTCCACAACACAACATCAGTAGCACGGAAATAACTCTGGTTTGCGACAACACTGACAAAGACCCCATCTTCTAAAAGTAGAATTTCTCAGAGGCAACAATATCAGCACTCACACCGCCATCTGCAACAATAAGTGGCGACGTTGTTCTCTAAAGTGATGATAATAACAAAGATCCCGACAACTTAGTTTCGTTACATTACGGCGAGAATGACGACGAAAAGGAATCAAAGATGTTGTTACAATTGAAAAGCTCCGCATTCAGGAACTTCGCGCAACTAATGCCTCAGTTTCAAGCAAGCTTGGCAACACTAGTTTGAGTTTGTAGTAGACAAATCTGCAGCAACAATGTTTGAATTCAAAAATGTTATCGACCGAGCAGTAGTTTACATCGCAGCAGAGCGATGAATCCGACTCGCGTTCACAAACATCTCCGACCAAAGCCGATGACCTAAAACTGGTGCGTTCACCTGCGAGAACTACACAACCGTCATCTTCGTTCGGGTTCAACAACAGAACAAGCTCAGTAGCATCTCCCACTATTCGATGCCAACCACACTGAGTCTCACCAACAACTCGTATCACCAACCAATGCTGACAATGTTTTGTCATTTCGATAACGAGCTGCATTCGCCTTGATTTATTGTTTCTTTTGTGTTTGAGGTCTGGTTAGAAGTTAATATGTTGGATACCCAGTACAACTGATTTATCAAAATTCCATAGCATTGATGATATTGTATTGTGTCCAAGATTGGGATTTGTTTTTCTAAATCTATTTCTTCTCTTTTTGTTTCAATTTTGATTACACTATGTTGATATTGATATTGTGGTTGCCTCGCCGACGACGGTGTGGAGTGAAGGTTTGTGACATGTTTGCTGGCTGTTCGGATTTTGTTTGTAGATAATTGTTTTTTTATATATATTATGATGAGCTGTTGATTTTCATTGTATAAAGAAGGGTTGGATTTGAAACGGTCATGGTGCAATGTATGATGGCTTTGTGTTGCGGTTTCAGTCTTGTTGCAGAATCCGGGATGTTTTGTCTTGTTCCATTCCCAAACTGTGTTCCTTAAAAAAGATGTTGATGTATGTTCGTTTTCGATTCGTCCCGTGGCATAAAAACGTGAGAGATGGAAATATTATGTTTTTTTATATACAGTGGACAATAAGAGTGACTTGAGGTTGTTTCATGGTTTATGTTACTTAACTGCCATGTGTCTGCGGTGGATTGGTCTTACTTTTCTAAAGAGAAAAATTCATGATCTTACCTTTTTAAATTGAAAAATTCATGATCAGTTTTTTTTCTTCTTCTCTTAAAAAATGCAGCGCCTCCACTTCTGTTTTTATTTAATTTTTATAATTTGTTTACTTTTTTTATATATAAATATTTTTTTTATTTGAAATTTAATTGTAATTGGTAGTTAATTATTTAGTTAGATTTTCTTTTATTTAATTGTTGACTAACTAATTTAATTAAGGCATTATTAAGTATGTGCTTGACTATTCATGTAGTTGGTTACATTGTGAATTTGGAGCACAGATTCTGATTTTGTTTTCAAACATCGTTTTGACACATAAGTTATTGAGCGACTATGTATGGAGGGATTCTCACTTGAATATAATCTAAGTGAGTTTGACACGATCCTAAATTTAGTTGCTTTTGATTACGGTTACTTTCAAGTCCTGTGACTTATTCTTGAGCCTTCTTGTAACGCGCACTCATTTGGGTAAGTTTAATTTATCTATTTCATTATATTCTATCCCTATTTGAATAAAGTGTATCCTGCTCCCACAAGAATGTAATAATTTTTATCGCTTTTGTCTTACTTATGCTTTAATGCTTCAAAACCTTTTTAAAAATAAATTCTCGATTTATCGAGCCATTTTTCTACCCTTGTAAGTCGAGTGCTTTCAAAGCCTCGCCATCAATCTTTGATCACCATACACAACATTTAAAGCTTAATCCTGGGCTTCCTTACAGTGATACCTATTTGATCAATTATTTCTAATTGGTCACTTTGAAGACTAGCCCATTTTGCTAGTGTACACGTTAAAACTCTAATTTCAAACCTCTACTCGCACCAAGATTTTTCTTCAAATCAAATTAATATACTTAATCATATTTAAACACTATTTCGATAAAGATGAAAAGAGAGTTGGAATCGAGCCTTTGATTTCTCTTCTCGATTGTTTGGGCCCGAGGAGTCTTTCTTAAGTCCAAACAATTGTCTTCTCTAAAAGATGTACAATATGACGAACTCAAAATCTATTTTCTCGAACACTTAAATGAAAAAGAGAGAGAGAGTCAAGCCTTTGACTCGCTTTCCTGATTACTTGGGCCCGAGAAGCCTTTCTTAAGCTTCGAGTAATCGTCATCCGATCCGTCTACTCGAACCATTTTCACTTCTTTCATCGTTAGGGATGAAAAAGAGAGAGAGAGTCAAGCCTTTGACTCGCTTTCCCGATTACTTGGGCCCGAGGAGCCTTTCTTAAGCTTCGAGTAATCGTCATCCGATTAATTTTACTCGAACCATTTTCACTTCTTTCACCGTTAGGGATGAAAAAGAGAGAGAGTCAAGCCTTTGACTTGTTTCCCGATTACTTGGTCCCGAGAAGCCTTTCTTAAGCTTCAAGTAATCGTCATCCGATTAACTTACTTGAAACGCATCCTATCCTTTCGAAATCAAGGTTGAAAAAGAGAGAGAGTCAAGCCTTTGACTCGCTTTCCTGATTACTTGGGCCCGAGAAGCCTTTCTTAAGCTTCAGGTAATCGTCACCTCTAGCTAAACATCTGATATGTCAAACCTCTCTTTCTCGCCTTCGTGCGATTAAAAACCTAAAGTTTATTCAAATTTATTCTCTTCTCCAAACACATATACATCAATACATCAAATTTAATTTCTCGCCGCCGTGCGAACCGTTAAACCTTTTCTTAAACGAGAGATACAGTGTCTAGAGAATGACACAAAATATTGTCTCGTCCGTAATCTACTTGAGTCGATATAAGTGGCGTGTTCCCCATGAATGTTGATATATGGAAATCCATTCAAAGTGGTGCAAGCTTCCTCTCCTCACTAGTTTAGATAAAGCAATATTTTCTGTCGAATATGACTAAGTATCTTTTGTTAAAGTCAAACTGGCAACCGTATGCCGAACTACGGCTGCTCTGATTCTTCATTCTCTTCTGAATATAAGATACGTAGGCATGAGGATCACTATCCTTGACGAGCACACTAACAACTAACTTACCCTTTCTCTTGCCCCAGTGCAATCGAGACTAACCTGTTATTCAAAACCTTTTCTCTCGCCCGAGTGCGATCGAGACCTTTTCATTCCGTAGTCCGAACTACGGACGCTCTGATTTCTCGTCTGTTAACGAGAATACGTAGGCACAAGATTGCGATGATCTTGGCGAGCACATTTCCCCAAATTTTCCTCTTTTTTCCCGTAGTCCCACGAACTACAGATGCTCTGATTCTTCACTTCTTTTCAAGTGAAAATACGTAGGCACAAGGGTCCTAATCCTTGGCGAGCACTCTTATCTAAAAACCACCCCTTTCTCCTTAGCAGTTTAAACTCTTTTACATTACCTTTTTTTTTTATATATTACTTTTTATCTTGGAAGAACACAAACAAACTAGGCTAACATTTCTTACGAATCGAATCAAGAGGTTCCCGTTGAGTACAACGGACATGAGGGGTGCTAATACCTTCCCCTCATGTAACCGACTCCCGAACCTAGAACTTGGTTGCGATGACTATGTTCTTTCCCTAAAGGTTTTATCGATATTTTCCTATTCCATTATGGAATGAATAAAGTTCGGTGGTGACTCTGTGTTTTCCGCGACCATTCGCGAAGGATTGTGCTTTTTTTAGGTACGACACTACCAAACATATGGTAGCTTAAACCAAAGATAATAAGCTCATAAGGAAAGATTACCTACTACCAAACATATGGTAGCTTAAGCCAAAGGTAACCAAAAAAAAAGAGATATGTTGCCTACTACCAAACATATGGTAGCTTAAACCAAAGGTAATAAGCTCAGAAGAAAAGATTACCTACTACCAAACACATGGTAGCATAAACCAAAGGTAACCAACCAAGGAAATAGAGATATATTATCTACTACCAAACATATGGTAGCTTAAACCAAAGGTAATAAGCTCAGAAGAAAGGATTTCCTACTACCAAACAAATGGTAGCTTAAACCAAAGGTAAACAACCAAAGAAATGGAGATATATTACCTACTACCAAACATATGGTAGCTTAAACCAAAGGTAATAAGCTCATATATGAAACGGTCAAATAAGACTCTATCCAACAAAGAATGAACTCGACTGGGAATTTATCTTATCTAGAGATGGAAAGGAAAGATAAATAAAAATCCTACATAAGGGATAAACTCAGCGGGGATTTAGAAAGAATATACACTTTCTACTTAAAGCTGACAACTCTATTGGAAGAGAGGAAAAAACGTCACTTGGGGATAATCACAACCAAAGTGAGTGAAGTAAACAACATCATGAAAATGTGAAATGCACATGTATCATGTATGCGTGTATGAATGAATATATGTCATGTATATGTTTAATGCTGACAAAACAGACGAAAAGAGATAAACTGGAGATGAAATAAACATTACAGCATAACAAGATACTCAGCCAATCTCGACAAGATGGAAACATTATCGGGATGAATTAAAAGCCACATATGGAACAATGTTCTGCTACAAGGCTTCAACCTTTCTAGGGAGAGGAAGATGCTTCACTTGGGGATAAACCAAAATAAACTTCTATCATCAAAGGTTCTAGGCTCAGGATTTGACTGGGGATAAAGTAAAGTATTCTGCTGGGGAAGGAACCACATTCAGTTGGAGGAACATGAATCCTTGAATCAAAGCTTAGTTGGGGATTTAGGCTTAGTACTCCATTTGGGAACATTAAGTCATACATCATAGTAACTTGGATAGGAGACCTGCCATCTGAAGAAACTTGCGAGGCATATTAAAAGAAGACTCTGCTTAGGAGAACACTTAGTTCTGCACTGATGAACTGCATGGTGATCATCACAAATGAACAACAGTTCTTTTGAATGGATAAAAGTAAACTTCAATTCACAAATGCCCCAAATTACATGGTTTATGTGAAGAAATCATATCAAGAGGATTTTATAGAAAACTTCGCATCCAAAATTCCCCAGCATTTTCAAACTCTTTGAGAGATTTATCAAATTTTGACGTAACTGCCCCAGATTAACTTTAACCGGCACAAGTGAGTCTTCAAATTTTCCCCTTAGGGATGATCAGAATGTGGAAGTAGAAATTGGGAGAACAATTTCCTCCTCTTTAATGAGTATTAAACTCATCACTAATGCTCATATGTATCTTTCTTGATATCGAGTAATGTTAGCAAGCAAAAAATATTGATTTTGAGAGTGCTAATGCAACACACATGTTAGTCTTGAAGTTTTTATTGAAAAGATATCGCAATAACCTATGACTGAATCACTAATTAGGATATGAAATTGATTTTCTTTTACAAAGCTAACACAAATTTTGAGCATAACTCTTAGGAGTCGAGAAACGCCATCTCATTGAGTATGTTTTCAAAATAATCCCTTCTTCAATTAGGTCTTTTGAGGGTTATAACGTGGCTTGATTCATGGTTTATGAAATAAAGGATATAAGGCTCAAATTTTATTTGTACCCACCCATTCTCTGCGATGTTCTTCGGTCCTACATTTAGCTAACTTGATTCGAGCACTCATCTCTCAAAAGGAGATTTTATATGGTTGAGAAACCACTAAGGCTTTGGACATGGCAGTCTCTTACCTTTTTTCTTTTGGTGTCTGATCACATGACTTTGTTCTTTGCTGATGATTTTTGTTTTGTGATCCTTTTAGTTTCTTAGGTTTTTCATTTCCCCCTAAATTTTTCCTGGACTGAGTCTTTTGACCTTGAAGTCCAGCGGGATGCCCCAATTTTTCCTAAATCTTCTTCATAGGTTTTGATTTAGCGGGATTTTTTTTTAATTTATGAACAAATCGTGTGACTCTTGTAAGTAAGAATTGCGCCTAAGAGGGGGGGGGGGGTGAATTAAGTTCTTTTGAAATTTTCTGGTTTTAAGAGAGTTATGTTACGTTCTTTTAGCAAAGCGATGTTATGAAAGCTTGTAAAGGCAGAAAGTAAAAGAGACACATGAAATTATAGTGGTTCCCTTCACACTTCGAGGATACTCCACTCCCCTTTCGACTCGAAAGAGATTTCACTATAGTTAGGATCAGTGTACAACTTTCTTTCTAACCTATAGGGAGATCAAAGGCTCTTAAACACCTTTAAGATCTGAACACTAAGTGCAATGAGAACAATCCTCTCCATTGCACACACTTGCTTTCAACAATCCTAAACAGCAAGGGGATATAAATACAATCTGATTTTTGTAATGATCTATAACAATGTATACAGTTGTTTATCAATGCTGAGATTGATCTTCTCTTTCAATGGGATATTCCACAAGTTTCTAAGACTTATTGCTCAAGAATTTTCTTTTCAAAGGATATGAAATTTATGCAGAAAAATCTTTGTGAAAATTGTTTCTGATTTAGATGTGGAAACTGAAAAGTATGTTAAAGAGTTTTTTTTATTAAAAGAGGTTATTTGAATTTTGAAAGAGTTAGGTATTTATATTACATAAACACCTCTTGAGAAAAGCATGCAAATCTTCAGAAAAATTGATGAACAATTGTCATGTTTCAAAGGAAACATTCCATAGAAAATTGATTGAAGAGATGCAATTTTTCAGAAAGATTTTTCAAAAACGTTCAGTGAGCAATCGATTGCACAAAGAGCCCAACCGATTGCACCTTCACAAAAACACTTGAAAATTCAAATTTTCAATAGAGCAATCGATTGTACTTCAAAACAAAAGTTAAAAAAGAGAAATTTTAAGCATGCAATCGATTGCATCAAAGCAGCAATCGATTGCTTACTGAAACAGAAGCAAAAATGAGTTAAAATATTGATCATGCAATCGATTGCTCTAAGAGTGCAATCGATTGCACTTAAAAAACTTAGAAAAATTCTCATTTAAAAAGCTTGTGTTAGTGTGAAAAGTAATGTAAACGATTTTTAATGATTTGAGCAATTAGAACTTAATGCTTAATGGAAGTTCTCATTATAACTTCTGAGGAAAACATCCTTAAAGTTGTGTCTTTATCCTGATGCTGATGGTTGATCATCTTTGCCTTCTTTAAGTGGTTTGTCTTCATCAAAACATATGTTGATCTCTGAGAATCTTGATTCCATATTCTCCCCCTTTTTGATGATGACAAAGCACTCTTCTTTTGTTGCAATGTTCTTTTCGGCAAATTCTTTCTCCCCCTCAATTTGTGAAGTTGACAAGTTTTTCTCCCCCTCAATGTGTGAAGTTGAGAAGTTCTGAATTTGTATTGAAGTTCGAAATAGCCTTGTATTTGTATATTTGTACCTTAAGGAAAGACAATAAGCAAGAAAAGAGTAACATCCTTCTCCCCCTTTTGACATTATCAAAAAGAAGGGAAAGATGGATTAAGGCAGTAATATATATATAGATGATAGACATAGATAATAATTTGAAAATAAAATACCATCTTAGTCATAAATTCAAATTTCAAATTGAAAATAGTACAAAGAAACTAGAAAGTACGGAATTCAAATAACATAAATGACTTAAAAAGAAACATAAAACACATAGTAAAAAGTTTATGACAAATCCATGTTGGGGACAAAGTTTGGTTGGTTTGGAAATGTTGTCTGGAGAGGTGATGGACGAGTTGGAGGGACAGCCGGGTTTGAAGGATCATAGGGCAGAATGTATAAGTGAGAGTACAGATAGGAGAATTGTTGATTAACGGCCTCTTGGAAGTTGTTGATCCGAGTGTTTGTTGACTCTTGAATAGCATTGTATTGGTCATTGATGGAAGTGTTAAGATTTTCAAACTGTTGAGTCATGTAATCCATTAATTGTTGGTTATTCGGGCCATATTTAGAAGGAGGAGGAACGTCATCATCGTCTTCATTCTCTTGCTTATCATTATCAGCCATTCCTTCACCAAGGTAAACAATGGTCTTGGTTTCTGGGTTGTATTTGACACCCATCCGAGAGTCCACATTTTTGATTGAGATGTTGTTGATACTTGAGTCCATGAGACACTTTTCAAACCCTTCAAAGTCTACTTTATAATGTTCCAAGATCTTTGTGATGAACCATGCATATGGAAGAAACTTGGACTTTTCATTGATTCCGCGCATGTGAGTCAAGATTAAATTTGACCAACTTATGTGAATGTCATTATTAATATTATATAAAATCTACATTTCTAGATCAGTCACGATGCAATGGTTTCAAGCCTTTGGAAACATTATGTAAACCATGAAATAATGAAATAATCGATCATCAATGTTGAATATACCTGTCGACCATGAGTTGCGAGAGGGTTCCATGCCGCCTAAGAATCTGACACGTTTTGCATGAAATTCTGCTTCAGTCATATAGCCAAGACTCCAATAGAATTCTCGTTTATTGTATGCTTGCCAGAGGTCTTCGTTTTCTTCATAGAGTCTCCCACCAGAGGTTGGAATATTCAGAATCCTACCAAGTGTTTTTGAGTGGAGTGGGATTCTTTTTCCTTGAACATATGTTACCATCTTGCCTTCTTCCATTTGTAGGTTGCTATAGAACATTCTTACCAAATCCAGATAATACGACCCAGATGAGGAAATAACAGGTTTCAACCCACATGCAATCAAAGTTTCTTGAAAAGAAAAATATTCTTTAGGGAATAATGAGAGAATACTATATTTTGGTGTTTGCACAACCTTCTTCTGAAAGTACTTAGTGAACTTTTCCCTTTGTTCATCATCCAAGTGTTGAAGAACAAGTGGAGTTTTTGAAGATGAAGAGGCTGGACCTTTGCCTTTGCTTTGTGCTGAAATCTTCCTCTTTGAGCGAGATGCCATGAGAGAATGATGGAGGGTTTGAGTTTTAGGGTTTGTGAAGGATGGTTTTTGGAAGAGATGGTTAAAAAAGGTTATGAGAAGTTGGGTTTTATAATGGTTGAGAGAAGAGATAAATTTTAATGTGGAATATGAGTAGTTGAAGGAATTGATGATTAAGACTTTGGGAATATGAGAATTAGTGGTCAAAGTCTTGAGAAAGGACTAAGTAGTAAAGGCTAGTCATAGGTAGGTCAAAAGTATAATGATAGGGTAGTTGAAATGTTTAAGAAATCATGGATCTATTAAATAGAAAGAGAAAAAAATAGTTTTACAGTAGGTGCAATCGATTGCTCTACAAAACAGAAACGAAATTGGACAAAAACTACAGGGCGCAATCGATTGACACGGGGGTGCAATCGATTGCTTGCTTCAAAAATTAATAAAATTTGTAAAACTTACAGTGAGCATTCGATTGACACAGAGGTGCAATCGATTGCGTGCAGTTAAATTTTGAGAAAAAATGCCACAGATGGAGTTCTTTCATGATTCAACGTCAGTTTCATCCAGAATTCCAAGTTCCCTTCGTATTTTGAAGAAAGATTCCTTTGCCAAAGGCTTCGTGAATATATCAGCAAGCTGATTATGAGTATCTACAAATCTTATCTCGACATCTCCTTGAAGTACATGATCTCGCAGAAAATGATGTCGTATGTCGATGTGCTTGGTCCTTGAATGCATGACTGGATTCTTCGTTATGTTAATTGCACTTGTGTTGTCACAGCGAAGAGGAATGATACCAAGGTCGAGTCCGTAGTCACGAAGTTATTGCTTGAGCCAAAGTATCTGCGCACAGCAACGTTCCGCTGCTATATACTCTGCTTCAGCCGTACAAAGTGCTACGCATGCTTGCTTCTTACATGCCCATGAGACTAGTGCATTTCCCAAGATGTGACATGTTCCAGTTGTGCTCTTTCTATCAGTTTTATAGTCTGCATAATCCGCGTCATAATATCCAATTAAATTGCACATACTACCTTTAGGATACCATAAGCCGACATTTGTTGTTCCTTTGAGATACTTCATGATCCGCTTGACTGCCATCAGGTGAGACTCCTTTGGATTTTCTTGAAAGCGAGCGCAAAGAAAAACGCTAAACATAATGTCAGGGCAACTTTTTGTCAAGTATAGTAAGGAACCAATCATACCTCTATATTTTTTGATATCAACCGACATACCGGATTCACCTTGATCTACATATGTACTGGATCCCATAGGTGTAGATAAAGTCTTGCAATTGTCCATATCAAACTTCTTTAATAATTCTTTGCAGTATTTTGATTGATTGATAAAGATCCCATTCTCGAGTTTCTTGATCTGAAGTCCAAGAAAGTAGTTCATTTTCCCCATCATAGACATTTCAAATTCTCCTTGCATTATGGATGAGAATTCTTCGCATAACTTGGTGTTGGTTGAACCGAAGATGATGTCATCAACATATACTTGTACCAAGAGAGAATCTTCTTTTATTTTCTTGATAAACAAAGTTTTGTCTACTTTTCCCTTTCAAAGCCTTTGTCACATAAGAAATTGCTAAATCGATCGTACCATGCTCTTGGTGCTTGTTTCAATCCATAGAGGGCTTTCTTTAATTTGAAGACATGAGATGGATATTTGTAATCTTCAAAACCAGGAGGTTGTTTGACATATACTTCTTCATTTATGAATCCATTCAAGAATGCGCTTTTGACGTCTGTTTGGAAAAGCTGAAAATTCATGGAACATGCATAAGCTAATAACAGTCTAATTGCTTCCAATCTTGCAACTGGAGCGAATGTTTCGTCAAAATCGATTCCTTCTTCTTGGTTGTATCCTTGGGCGACCAATCTTGCTTTGTTCCGAACTATAATACCATTTTCATCGAGTTTGTTCTTAAAGACCCATCTTGTTCCAATGATATGCTTGTTGTTCGGCCTAGGGACAAGATTCCAAACTTGATTTCTTTCAAACTGGTTTAGTTCTTCTTGCATATCTATTATCCATTGATCATCGCCTAAGGCTTCATCGATTTTGGCCGGTTTAATTTGCGAAACAAATGCCATGTTAAGACAAACATCCTTGAGATTTAATCTTGTTGTAACACCTTGACTGATATCACAAATGACTTTATCAATCGGGTGGCCTCTATGAGTTCTCCATTCTTTCGGTAGATCATTGTGTACTTTATTTTGTTGTGAATCCTCTTGCCACTGTTTTGGTTGATCACTTGCAATATCTTTGAGAGTGTTTGCTAGAGAGGTTTCTACGAGATTGTCTTTGTCATTGTTCAAGACAAAGCATTTACACCCGAATATATGGAAGAAGGATATGTTTGGTTTTCTTCCTTTGAACAGTTCACAGGGGGTTTTCTTGAGAATTGGTCTGATGTTCACACGATTACTTACAAAACACGTCGTGCTTACTGCATCTGCCAAAAAATATTTAGGAAGGTTTGAATCACTAAGCATTGTTTTTGCAAGTTCTACCAACGACCGATTCTTTCTTTCTACGACACTATTTTGCTGTGGAATTCTTGGTGCAGAGAAATTGTGTGAGATTCCATTTTCCTCGCAGAATTCTTCAAATAGAGCGTTCTGGAATTCTCCACCATGGTCATTTCTAATGGAGACAATTGAAAGTGACTTCTCATTCTGAATCTATTTTGCATACTTCTTGAATGCCTTGAAAGCTTCACTTTTCTGCACTAAGAAGAAAGTCCATGTATATCTAGAGAAGTCATCAACAATTACTAATGCATAAACATTACCTCCAAAACTTTTTGTTCTTGAAGGTCCGAAGAGATCCATGTGTAACAATTGTAGTGGCCTAGTTGTGGACACTACATTTTTGGATGTGAAAGTTGATTTGGTCTGTTTCCCTTTTTGGCATGCGCCACACAATCTATCTTTGATGAGTTTTATCTTTGTAAGACCAACAACTAAGTCATGTTTGATCAATTTGTTCAAATGCTCTATATGAATGTGAGCAAATCTTTTGTGCCATAACCAAGAGTCGTTGTTGTTTGCCATAAGACACTTAACCTTCAAAGATATGTTATCAAGGGAAATCATAAAAATATTATTGATTCTATTACCTTTTAACATTACCTCAGAAGTGACTTCAATTTCTATCAAACATTCATCTTTAGTGAAGTTGATTTTGAAACCTTTGTCACAAAGCTGGCTAATGCTAAGTAGGTTATGCTTTAGGCCTTCTACATAAAGGACATCTTCTATGGTTGTAAAAGGTGGTGCACCAATGCTGCCTAAGCCAAGGATCTTTCCTTTGTTGTTATCACCATAGGTTACAAATCCTTTGGCATTAAGCGTTAGATGTGAAAATTTGGTAATGTCACCCGACATATGCCTTAAACACCTACTATCAAGATACCACTGATATGGGGAGGTCTTCAAGCATACCTACTGTTGCACCCCAAAATTTGACCAACTACTTATCGCAATTTGGCTCATGTTTCGACTCATTTCATTTTTGCATTTGCATACTGCGTACATTGCATTTTTTTCAGTCAGATTGACTTTATCGGGATTACAACCCTCTAATCGCGCTTCGGGCATTGCAGGCCAATACGAGGACGTATTTTGTGAATTGGTGCTCGTCCCCGTGTTTTCAGCTCTCGCTGTTGTTTTTGAGGACATCTCGGTGTCCGGGATTTTTACCGTTTATTTCGATATAGTTCGCTAATCGATTTAATCGGCTTCCTCGCTATTTTTAGGTTTTTTCCTTTATTTTCTAGAATTTTTATGGGTTTCCTTGATTTTTCTAGGTGTTAGTTAGATTTTTTAATAGATATTAGTTGTTTTTAAATAGTTTAGTTTTAATTTCCTTTTTAGGAATTTCTTTAATCCTTTTTAGATAATAGGTTTTAATAGATATTTGTTAATAGATATTAAGTAGAATTTTTTTAAAATGATTTTTAATAGGATATTTCTTTTATTAGGTATTTTTTTAAATAGAAACTAATAGAGTCTTTCTATTTTTAGTTGTTTAGGAATTATTAGAATTTAATAGTTAATTCTCTTTTTTAGATTTAATTAGGATTTAATAGAGTTTAATTAGATTTTAATCATTTGTTTAGATGTTAATTAGGGTCTTATTAGATTTAATTAGGTTAGAATAGTTTTAATTTTCATTTAGGATTTAATTACTGTTTTAATTTTCGTTTGCATTTAATTGAGTTTAAGTAGTCATTAATCATGTGTTCATTAGTGTTAATCAGTCCATAATTCGTGGGCCCAGACGTTTTGAAGGCCCAATCCCCAAACCCCAGTCCACGTGTCCTCATATAAAGCCCCCACGCGTGCTCCTTCTGGGGCCCCCTATTTTTTTCCGCCACGTTTCGTCCTCCATTTTCCGCCACGTTTCATTCTGAGGCCCCCTCTTCACGCCACGTTTCGCTCCCTCAATCCACCACTTCACCCCTCTGCATGCAGAGCCTCCACGTGGCTCTCCCTCTATCTTCCACTCACTCTGCCACGTTTCCCTTCTGTCCCCCATGCACGCTGCCACGTAGCGCCACCGTCCTCACCGCCGGAGTGCATGCAAACTCGCCGATTTTCACCGGCAAAATCATACGGTGGCTCGTGCGCCAGAAACTCGCCGGTAAATGCCAAAATAACCACAACCATCACCAGAAACAAACTGCAACTGTCGCCTGAATCAACAACCGTCGTCGGAATCTTCAAGAACTCACCGTGTTCTTCATCCTATCTTCATGATTCTCCAGAAAACCGCCGTGTTCATCATCATGTTCATCACCTTCCTATCGATCTCTTCGCCGGAAAACTCATCTCCACCATAGTTCCTTCAAGATCCTCGTCCAACTCTTCACCAACACGTTTTCCAGCGAGCGTTTGAGATCTTCATCACGATCCTCATAGACCTTCTAAGAAATTCCCAGAATCATAATTAACCTTCATCGCCTTCATCGTTTTTTCCAGATTCATTCATTAGTGATCATCGTCCTCAAAGTACTTTCCAGAACTTCAAGATCCTCAATGAACCTTCATCATCTTCACACGGTTTTTTCTGCGGAACCGCGCATCTTCAAACGTATCCAGAAACTTCACGCATCCAGCCTCAACCATGATTCATCCACTTATCACTTTGCCCTCCAGATTTCGCATCGTCATCGTCCAAGGTCTTCATCAAGCTTCTTTGAACTTTTGACCTTCGTTAAGCCTTTAAGAGCGTCCTTCATCCATTCGTGGTGTCCGTCCATTGTTGTCCAGGTTCGTTCAAGAACGACAAAGTTTTTCATTAAAGATCCTTCCAAACTGCAATCAATGCTAATTGCTGAATATAGTGTGATTTTCGAGCTTTGTTTGTTTGAGGAGAATTCTTGTAGGAAGGGGTTGGAAGGGACGAACAATGGAGGTTGGGACGAGAGTTTGAGAGGACGGAGTTCAGTGATGGCGGTGGTGAAGGTGAGAAAGGGGATTAGGGTTTCTGAGGGTGAACGAGAGAGAGAGGGCTGTGTGGATTGGGCCGTGGCCCATTGGTTTCTTTTGTCCGTACACCCTCCGTTTTGGACAATAAACCCCCCGTTTTTGATTATGGTTTGGTTTGTTGGGCTGGGCCCATACTGATGTACTGCAACACCCCGGTTTGTTTTCTCACCCCCCGTTTTTGGCCAAGAAACCCTCCGTTTTTGTTGTTGTTTGGTCTGATTGGGCTGGGCCCATCCTTCGCTGGTCACACCCTCCGATTGTACTCTCTTACCCCCTGTTTTTTATTTGTTTTTCTGAATTGCTTAGTGGGATGGACCCCAATTCTGTTTTACTTTTCTGGCTGTGTACCCCTGGCTGAACTGATGCACCCCCCTTTGTTTTTCTCTTTTTTTCATTATTTTCTTTTGTATCCATTTGCTTAGATTTTTAAAGAAAAAGAATCTGTAATATAAAAATAGAAAAATGGAAAGTATAGTGATATAAAAAATGATAGCATTTTAATATTTTCTTTTTTAGGATATATTTTCTTTTAGGAGTTTCTTTTACGCCTTTTTAGAGGTAGAATTAAAGGTCCACTTGTTAGGGGACTATTTTTCATTAGATTTTCCATGATAGATGGGTAGGATTTTTTGGGAGTTTATTTTCCTGTACTCTATCATTGTAACCTTCCGAATATTAATAAAATGAGATTTGTACTGTGGTCCCCGTTTTAGCTGTAAGCTGAACTACAGCTGCTCTGATTTTCTCTGATGAGAATATGTAGGCATAGGATGCGATATCCTAGCGAGCACACTAACAACTAACCTTCTGTTCTCTCGCTGCAGTGTGATCGAGACTTTCCCACTAACGACTGATGTTATCCTTTTCTCTTGCCCGAGCGCATTTGAGACCAGACCGTAGTTCTAGTTCCCGTAGGTTCCTATACCTTAAAACCCGACATACTACGTCCGTTCTACCGCAAACAGGTACGCCTAAGTCTCCAATGGTCGAGCAGCGTCCACCTAACTGCTAGAATGCGTACGCTAGTATCGTCAACTTAATCTCTCACCCCCGTGTGACCGAGAACACCCTTGTCTAGCCGTAGTTATCCTGAACTACGTCATGCTCTGATTTCTCTGATGAGAATACGTAGGCCCAAGACGCAACGTCTTGCCGAGCAACCTTCCCCGTAGTTTCCTGAACTACGTAGACTCTGATTTCTCATTCTCTGATGAGAATACGTAGGCATAGAGTGCGACGCTCTATCGAGTCAATTTCTTTCCGTTTAGATTTAGCAGCCGTAGATAGATTGTTTTTCACCCGTAGACACACCAACAAGCGTGGATCCCGTTGAGTACGACGGATGTGAGGGGTGCTAATACCTTCCCCTTGCGTAACCGACTCCCGAACCCAGACAACGGTTGCGACGACCTTGTCTTACCCCTTTTTTCGTCAGGTTTTTTCCGATCGTTTCCTTTCCCGCTTCGAGGGATAAATAACGAAAGGTGGCGAATCTTCTGTTGTGCCGGCACCTTATTTTCGCGAAAGCAACAGCTGGCGACTCTGCTGGGGACCGAACCCAGAATCTCTGGTTCTTCGGTTCCCTACGAGAGTCAATCCTAGCGCTTGTATGATTACTTGTTGGGTTGTGTTTATTTATCGCATCTTTATTTCCCGCATTTTATTTTCAGTATGATATGATTATCTGTGCTGTTGTGGGATGAGAGCTCTGATGAGTGAGAAGCCAGACCCAGGCTTGAGTGCACCTTAGACTTAGAGTGGAAATTAGTGGGTGCGTACATGCTTTGCATGTACTAGTGTCCTGCGAAATCCACGCTCGGACGAGGTTCTTCTGGTTGACTTCCGGTTCAACCCTTTGGGTTGAGTGGGATGTTGGTTAGTTGGATTGTCGACTCCGGGGACCGATCATTTGGAAGTCAGCTAAGTGAGGCCGCTTCAGGATATGATGATGCCACACCTTCTAGGTATCGTATCATTAGTCTTGAAAGTCTGTGACGCTGATGACCGTATAGGATGCCGAACTTGTGTCAATTTAGGTCTATACCCGTGAGTGGGAGGGTTTTTGAAGGAAACTTGACTTCCAGCCTACCCGATATCTTGGTTTTCTCACGTCAGAGCAGACTTATCCCGTCAGCAGCGCAACAACAATCAGAGCTTTGTGGGGGCTGTGATCCCGTGTTTGCTGCATCTTGCATTGCATTTGCATGAACATTCCTGCATCATATTGCATGCCATGCTCCAGCTAGTCAGAGCTCTTATCCTGCCGTTGTTTTGATTCTGAAGGTGAGTGTTGAAGACGACCAAGGGGTTGAAGCAGAGTTGATCAGAGTCAAGCAGTGAATTCAGTTGACAGTTGTTGGTAGCTATGTCAGAGAGCAGCTTCCAGTTTGTTGATACCTTGTCGGGTTTCACTGTGACGTCCAATCCTTTGTATGGATCTACGCATGACGAAGACTTTCCGCAAGTGAACAACCTTACTGCAGCTCAGCTTGTACAGCCTTCTGTTGAAGACCGAGGTCTACGTGAGCAGTTTGCTGTCCGAAGTGAACGTTCTCCTTCTGTTGATATCTCAGACTACCAGGGTGTTGCCTTCCCTGTGCCAAAGTCCCGAAGAGAGGTCCCGATAGCAAAGTCTGAAGACCCATTAGCTCCCGCGTATGCTGAAAGGTTTCGTGCATTGGATGAAAGATTCAAAGCCTTGAAAGGTAAAGACGCTGTTAACCCTAGTGCTGCAGACATGTGTCTGGTTCCTGGCCTAGTGTTACCTCCGAAGTTCAGAATGTCGAGGTTTGAAAAGTACAAAGGAGATAGTTGCCCGAAGCAACATCTGATGATGTTCTGCCAAAGAATGACTTCATTTGTGCACGACGACAAGCTGATGATTCACTGCTTTCAAGATAGTCTGACTGGGGCACCTCTGAGTTGGTATATGCAGTTAGAAAGTGATCAGATCCGATCATGGGTGGATTTAGCCAACGCTTTTCTGAAGCAGTACGACTACAATCTTGATGAAGCTCCTAGTCGCATGCAGCTGCAAGAATTGTCTCAAGGGAACAATGAACCTTTTAGAAAGTATGTTCAGAGATGGAGAGAATTTGCTACTAGAGTGCAACCACCGCTTCTAGACCGAGAGTTGAAAGGCATGTTCGTAAACTCCTTGCAGAGCCCGTACTTCGAAAGAATGCTTGGAAAGGCACCAAATTTCTCTGAATTGGTAAGGGCAGGAGAGCGCATCGAGTATGGTGTAAAGACTGGAAGAATTCAGAATGTTTCGAGCAGTCAGGCTGGTGAATCCGAATCTCTCTGTAGCTTTCAAACTGAAGATGAAACTGTGGTCAATGCAGTCATGACATATGTTGGGTATTCTCAAGATGAATCGGTGAAATTTGTTGGTTCTTCGTCTTCTCAGCGGTCAGTATCTCCCGTGTCTCGTTATTCTCGACAGACAATTGTGCCTGGGGCACCACATCGGGAACTTTATGTCGCTCCTCTTGCAAATCCACGAGCCCGTGGCCGAGGTTATCAGAATCAGCGTCAGAATCAGAACCGACCTCGTAACAACTTGGAACGAAGGAATGCTCCTTCCCATCCAGTGCCTGTGCCGTATAGCCAGATTCTTCCACATTTGATTCAGAATTCTTTGGTGGAACCGAAAGCTCTCAAGCCCGTGCCAGAGTCTTGCCCTCCAGGGTACAACCTGCATGCTCAGTGTGGGTACCATGGTGGATCTCCAGGGCATTCAACTGAAGATTGCAAAGCTTTCCAGGCAAAAGTACAACAGTTGATCGACAAAGGGTGCATTTCCTTTCCTGAAGGAGTTTTGGTTGTGCGTGACAACCTCTCAGCTGTCTGAGCTCGCAGATTCAGAGGGTTATTTCCAGAGACCAGTGGTCCAGATGGGCAGACGTCCTCAGCATTGGCAGTCCTCAGACTTTTTATCATTTGCATTTGTAGTTTCTTTTCTGTTAGTTACTACTTGCTGTTAAACATTGTTTGTTTCGAATGGTAATATTAATAAAGTGACTATGCATTTTTCTGAATAAATCATGTCGTTGTCACTCATTTATTGCATTGCATGGACAATTGCATTTTATTTACTCCACCTTATCACTATGATTAGTAAAGATTGGAGGGAGGATGACGAAACTGAATACTCATAACCGATGATCGTATTGCTTTCAGATAAAACCTCGCCGATGACGTACAAGGCATTGTTTCAAATCCCCCAAACACCGGAGAGATAAGGAAGGGAATCCCTTGTTAACCACTTCGAGCCGAGAAGTAGGATTTTTTTTCGGACTTTTAAACCCTCACATCTTAACCCGGGGCAGGGTAGTTGTCAGTTAGCTTGACCGAGCGTTCAAATCTTATAGAGGAGTGTTGCCTTTCGAGGACCAATCACATCGTATTTTTCCCCAGAGGTCGTACCTCGTCAACCGCAATGGTTAAACCTCACCAATCAGGAGTGAGACAGTTATAAACCTCTCGGATGAGTCCAGACAGCCAGTGTCGCACGACTTGTTTCGAAAGAAAAAAGAAGGAATAAGAAAGCCCGCTAAGTAAAAAGAAAAGAAAAGCTGGAAAGCAAATACTTAGGCAAAAATCAGGGCATCCCGCTGGACTTCAAAAGAAAAAATCAAAAAGAACTCTGAAGAGTCAGTCCAGGCAAAAATTAGGGAATCAAAAGAATGAAAAAGAAAGGATATAAAAAGAAAAATCCTCGAACAAGGACAAAGTCGTGTAGATACGGACACCGAAACGAAAAAGGAGTAACTGTCACCCCGAAACACCTTGTGAGTTCTTTAACCGGTTGTTCCCGATATTCAACATACCTCTCGAAGAGGCGAGCGCTCGAGCCAAGTTAACTGGGCTTTAGGACCGGAGATCATCACGTAGAAGGGGTGGGTACAAATCATAATTTGAGCCAAATATCCTTTGTTTCACGAACCGTGAACCCGACCACGATACAACCCTTAAAAGACCTAATTGAGGCAATGTTTATTCTGAAAGCGCATTACGATAATGTTGAGTAACCTGACTCCTACATGATTTTCTAATCATATCCTTGTTGTATTTTTCACTGATCGAATCAGCACCACGCTTGAACTCTTTAGTTCATTCGTCACTCACTAGCATGACACGTAAATGAGTGACAGTACATCTTTTCGAAACCTGCATGAACACTGCATTAAAATTACCATTCGTGAATAAACAATTTTAATTGCAGGTCAGTAGTCGATACGAAGGAACTCCAATAGAGAGTAGTCAATCAGGACTGAATCGTTAGCAGTCTGGATCAGAATGGTATACCGTGAAATCCTGTGAATCTGGGGCATTAACTTCCAGTGAGGTTGGAATCGGTCAGTCTAAGGACAAGTCCCAGAGTATCGGTTGATTATGGGACAGATTATCCGAGAAGCAGTTGATCAGAAGTGAATCTTCTCGAGACCCATTCAGGGGCAGCTATCCAGAACTCTTGTGATTTGAGGGGAGATCCCTCCAGTGTTCAATCAGGGCATGTTGAGTCGCTCAACGCTCGTTCAGGGGCAAGCTACTTCAGAGATATTGAAACCAACCATGCTGAGAGTTGGTTAGTTGAGGATGAATCCTTCCGTTGTACAGATGCTGGGGCAAGCCATCTGAAGATTGTCTCGTTGCCGGCTATTTTCTGTTCAGAATGAATTTTCCTAAGAGTCGGATTGGGGCAAGTTGAGTTGTGGTACTGGGGCAAGTTGTTCAAATGAGTTTGTTCACCCTAGCAAGAGTTGAGTGTCGGGGAATCGTGTCATTACCCTGCCAAAAACCTAAACCTTCTGAAGAAGCCTTGCTGCCATTGGATTGTTATCCTACAGCCTAACCTGTTACTTGGCCGAACCTTGTAACCAAATCGTTTCAAAGTCAAGTTCTCGTCTGGCAAGCCGAAGATCAGTTCTCGTCTGAAATCCAAACCAGAAACCAGCCCCGTCTGGTCACCTTTTCTGTAACCTATGGTTTAACCAGTTCTCGTCTGGCCAACACAGTCCTAAAGCCCAGTTCTCGTCTGGAAAACCGTAAATCAGTTCTCGTCTGACAGCCTAACATATTTTGCCATCAGTTCTCGTCTGATAGTCCACCTCGAATGCTAGTTCTCGTCTAGTATTTCCCTTTCAAATCCACTTTTGTTGGTAACCAGAAATAAATCCCTATCACCCTAAACCTATCTGTAAACCAGAAAAAGCCTAATTGTATCCGACCCGATGATTCCTAGTGACTCGCATGTTGTCACATTCCCCGACACAAGGCTCGATTGATCCCAGCTCCATGATTGGTATTCTGCATTCCCTGTGTTGATGTTGTTGAATCAGGATTACTTTCTCAGCAGAGATGTACAATTTGAGATTGTTTCCCCTGAGCAGTTTGAGATTGCAGCAAGCTGAGATGGCATTTATCCCTTATCAGAGTAGGATCAAGATTATCCTCAGTAGGGTTTGATTGATATTCCCGGCAGAGTATGGCCATCCCAAGCGTCGAATGTTGATTAGCCTGATGTGCTACTTTCCTAAGTGGGTTGAGACTGAAGCTTTCCCTGACCGACAGATTTAGATTTATTTCCCCAGCAGTGGGACTGATGCAATGTTGTATCCCCACAGAGTCCAAGTTTGACTACTTTCCCCTCCGAGTCCAGGTCATTGACTCATTCCTCAAGCAGAGGTCGACGGTGATTCCCTCATTGAGTAATCTCCAGACGGGTAGATTTTGATGTCAGACAGAGAAGAGTTGTTGCTCAGCAGATTGCTGCGTACCCCCATAAGGACTTATGGTGTTCAAAAAAGACCGTTCAGGGTTGTTTTCCTCAGTGAAGTAAGATTCAATTTCAGTGATCGATTGTTATCTTCCGCAGACGCCAGAGGTTTCCTTGATAGGATCGGTACATCTTCATCAGAGTTGTACAATGAGTAGCTAAGGATTGATATCCCCAGCAGTGTTGATACGCAGGTATTCCTCATCAGACTTGATAGTCCAGCAGGTGTTACCCAGAAGGGTCAGTCTCCGTAAGGCATATGCAAGATTACCCTCAGCAGATCAGGATTGATATCCCCGATAGAGTGTAGCAGCATCTCCCTGCAGAGTCTGAATGCGAGACCAGGAGCATTGATATGTATCCCCAAGAAGAGAAGATTCTCTCCCCAATCAGGGGTATCCCGAAGGATCACCATCTCCCCAGTTGAGTCATACACTGAAATGTGCAGCAATTGATAGTTCAAGACTGAAGTCTCCAGGAGAATTGAAATTCCCCGCAGAGTCGTACTCTTCCCTGTAAGCAGGATGATTCCTTCTTCCCCAGCCGAGTTTGCCATTCCCCAAGAGAGCCGAGTCCTTGGAATCCGTTCAGGCCATGAGTGGTTTTCCCCAGTAGAGTGTTGAATAGCTGATGCTGTGTTTCCCCACCGGAGTCGTTCTCTCCAGGAAAGTTTTGCCGCGAAGACCGCGCAGTTTATTTCTGCAATTGACATCGTTTTCCTCAGCAATTGTGGTTTGAATACCCAGATGAGCAGGTTCAGGTTCTCGTAGAGCTTTGTCCCCCTGCATCAGTCAACTGAAGTTCGTTTCCCCATGCGGAGTCCGATTGAGATTGGTGTGACTTTTCCTCCTTGGCAGGATGATTCCTTTCCTCTACCAGAGTGGTTCTTTCTCCTTGATAGGAGGATTCTCCCTTCAGCATTTATTTTGCTGACGGGGCCATAACATGTTGCATGATTGCATAGCATTTATCATAAACGCGTAGCATTTCCATCGTGTGGAGCATTACGTCTTTGTCAAAGCATATGCATACGAGACATGAGCCAGGTCGCCACCGTTCTTGTTTTGCAGATTTTCCTCCTCAGAATGGTTTGCTCAAGATGATTCTTGAATTCCCCAGCGAAGTCTTCTTGCTCAAGATGATTCTTGAATTCCCCAGCGAGGTCGCTTGCTTAAGATGATTCTTAAAATCCCCAGTACAGTCGCCAGAGTGGTTGCTCAAGTTGATACTTGAAGTCCCCGGCAGAGTGCTTGCTCAGGATGATTCCTGAAATCTCCAGCACAGTTATCGGTTCAAGATGATTCTTGAAGATCCCGATGGAGTTATTTGTTCAAGATGATTCTTGATTTCCTCAGCAGAGATGATTCACCCAAAATGATTTCTGGATCCCCGAAGCAGAGTTACTTAATAGTTCTCCAGAATCCCCAGCAGAGATGTGTCATCCCCAGCAGGTTTCTGAACACCGAAGTTGAAACTTCCCCTCGAAGACTTGATGATTGAAGTCCGACCATGTTAACAAAGCAGTTCTCTCAGCTGATGCGGAGTGCCTGATGGCAGAAGTTTGGATACCCCCAACTGGTTCATGATTGACCAAGAATTCTATTCTCGACCTACTGATGAAGTTCGGCTGACGCCTGAGAATCCCCTTGAATGCCCGACGACATGAATATCTTGATTGTTAAAAAGTTCCCAATGACCTGACGAGTCCCGAAGAATTCTTCTGTTGTGACGTAGAGCGCCTGACGGCGTGATCGACCATGTATTGTCGGTTACCGAGTGACCAACGACCCCTTGATGAATTGAGGACGAATATCTACAGCAGAATCAGATGATCATCCTGACGGAGATTTGAAATCAGACTTTTCCCCAGTTACCGTGTGACCAATTCCCCAGTAGAGTTGCCGTGCAACTGTTATGCTCAGTGTTGAAGATGTTCCTACCAATCAGAGTATCGTTTACCTGTGAGGTTAGCAAATCGCCCGTTACCGTGTAACCAGTGATCCCTCGATGATTTGAGGACGCAATAATATCAGATAGATTAGAGAATCATCCTGACGGAGGTTCAGATAAGTATTTCTCCAGCTAGTTGCCGTACAGCTAAGATTTCAGCTTCCGAAGATTTGTTCCCATCAGAGTACCGTGTAATTGTGTAGTTGGCAAATTTCCGGGTTCTTTGGTATTCAACCGTCTTCTACCTTTGAATGTTTAAAAGTCGTTCGCTCTTCAACTCTTCAGGTCCAAGCCGTTTGAATAGGGGCAGCTGTTGCACCCCAAAATTTGACCAACTACTTATCGCAATTTGTCTCATGTTTCAACTCATTTCATTTTTGCATTTGCATACTGCGTACATTGCATTTTTTCCAGTCAGATTGACTTTATCGGGATTACATCCCTCTGATCGCGCTTCGGGCATTGCAGGCCAATACGAGGACGTATTTTGTAAATTGGTGCTCGTCCCGGTGTTTTCAGCTCTCGCTGTTGTTTTTGAGGACATCTCGGTGTCCGGGATTTTTACCGTTTATTTCGATATAGTTCGCTAATCGATTTAATCGGCTTCCTTGCTATTTTTAGGTTTTTTCCTTTATTTTCTAGAATTTTTATGAGTTTCCTTGATTTTTCTAGGTGTTAGTTAGATTTTTTAATAGATATTAGTTGTTTTTAAATAGTTTAGTTTTAATTTCCTTTTTAGGAATTTCTTTAATCCTTTTTAGATAATAGGTTTTAATAGATATTTGTTAATAAATATTAAGTAGAATTTTTTTAAAATGATTTTTAATAGGATATTTCTTTTATTAGGTTTTTTTTTAAATAGAAACTAATAGAGTCTTTCTATTTTTAGTTGTTTAGGAATTATTAGAATTTAATAGTTAATTCTTTTTTTTAGATTTAATTAGGATTTAATAGAGTTTAATTAGATTTTAATCATTTGTTTAGATGTTAATTAGGGTCTTATTAGATTTAATTAGGTTAGAATAGTTTTAATTTTCATTTAGGATTTAATTACTGTTTTAATTTTCGTTTGCATTTAATTGAGTTTAAGTAGTCATTAATCATGTGGTCATTAGTGCTAATCAGTCCATAATTCGTGGGCCCAGACGTTTTGAAGGCCCAATCCCCAAACCCCAGTCCACGTGTCCTCATATAAAGCCCCCACGCGTGCTCCTTCTGGGGCCCCCTATTTTTTCCCGCCACGTTTCGTCCTCCATTTTCCGCCACGTTTCATTCTGAGGCCCCCTCTTCACGCCACGTTTCGCTCCCTCAATCCACCACTTCACCCCTCTGCATGCAGAGCCTCCACGTGGCTCTCCCTCTCTCTTCCACTCACTCTGCCACGTTTCCCTTCCGTCCCCCATGCACGCTGCCACGTAGCGCCACCGTCCTCACCGCCGGAGTGCATGCAAACTCGCCGATTTCACCGGCAAAATCATACGGTGGCTCGTGCGCCAGAAACTCGCCGGTAAATGCCAAAATAACCACAACCATCACCGGAAACAAACTGCAACTGTCGCCTGAATCAACAACCGTCGCCGGAATCTTCAAGAACTCACCGCGTTCTTCATCCTATCTTCATGATTCTCCAGAAAACCGCCGTGTTCATCATCATGTTCATCACCTTCCTATCGATCTCTTCGCCGGAAAACTCATCTCCACCATAGTTCCTTCAAGATCCTCGTCTAACTCTTCACCAACACGTTTTCCAGCGAGCGTTTGAGATCTTCATCACGATCCTCATAGACCTTCTAAGAAATTCCCAAAATCACAATTAACCTTCATCGCCTTCATCATTTTTTCCATATTCATTCATCAGTGATCATCATCCTCAAAGTACTTTCCAGAACTTCAAGATCCTCAATGAACCTTCATCATCTTCACACGGTTTTTTCTGCGGAACCGCGCATCTTCAAACGTATCCAGAAACTTCACGCATCCAGCCTCAACCATGATTCATCCACTCATCACTTTGCCCTCCAGATTTCGCATCGTCATCGTCCAAGGTCTTCATCAAGCTTCTTTGAACTTTTGACCTTCGTTGAGCCTTTAAGAGCGTCCTTCATCCATTCATGGTGTCCGTCCATTGTTGTCCAGGTTCGTTCAAGAATGACGAAGTTTTTCATTAAAGATCCTTCCAAACTGCAATCAATGCTAATTGCTGAATATAGTGTGATTTTCGAGCTTTGTTTGTTTGAGGAGAATTTTTGTAGGAAGGGGTTGGAAGGGACGAACAATGGAGGTTGGGACGAGAGTTTGAGAGGACGGAGTTCAGTGATGGCGGCGGTGAAGGTGAGAAAGGGGATTAGGGTTTCTGAGGGTGAACGAGAGAGAGAGGGCTGTGTGGATTGGGCCGTGGCCCATTGGTTTCTTTTGTCCGTACACCCTCCGTTTTGGACAATAAACCCCCCGTTTTTGATTATGGTTTGGTTTGTTGGGCTGGGCCCATACTGATGTACTGCAACACCCCAGTTTGTTTTCTCACCCCCCGTTTTTGGCCAAGAAACCCTCCGTTTTTGTTGTTGTTTGGTCTGATTGGGCTGGGCCCATCCTTCGCTGGTCACACCCTCCGATTGTACTCTCTTACCCCCTGTTTTTTATTTGTTTTTCTGAATTGCTTAGTGGGATGGGCCCCAATTCTGTTTTACTTTTCTGGT
Organism: Lathyrus sativus; assembly: GCA_963859935.3. NCBI lineage: Eukaryota > Viridiplantae > Streptophyta > Magnoliopsida > Fabales > Fabaceae > Lathyrus > Lathyrus sativus. The sequence goes on along the minus strand of OZ012738.1, from coordinate 565,429,032 downwards.
TGTGTACCCCTGGCTGAACTGATGCACCCCCCTTTGTTTTTCTCTTTTTTTCATTATTTTCTTTTGTATCCATTTGCTTAGATTTTTAAAGAAAAAGAATATGTAATATAAAAATAGAAAAATGGAAAGTATAGTGATATAAAAAATGATAGTATTTTAATATTTTCTTTTTTAGGATATATTTTCTTTTAGGAGTTTCTTTTACGCCTTTTTAGAGGTAGAATTAAAGGTCCACTTGTTAGGGGACTATTTTTCATTAGATTTTCCATGATAGATGGGTAGGATTTTTTAGGAGTTTATTTTCCTGTACTCTATCATCGTAACCTTCCGAATATTAATAAAATGAGATTTGTGTTGTGGTCCCCGTTTTAGCTGTAAGCTGAACTACAGCTGCTCTGATTTTCTCTGATGAGAATATGTAGGCATAGGATGCGATATCCTAGCGAGCACACTAACAACTAACCTTCTGTTCTCTCGCTGCAGTGCGATCGAGACTTTCCCGCTAACGACTGATGTTATCCTTTTCTCTTGCCCGAGCGCATTTGAGACCAGACCGTAGTTCTAGTTCCCGTAGGTTCCCATACCTTAAAACCCGACATACTACGTCCGTTCTACCGCAAACAGGTACGCCTAAGTCTCCAATGCTCGAGCAGCGTCCACCTAACTGCTAGAATGCGTACGCTAGTATCGTCAACTTAATCTCTCACCCCCGTGTGACCGAGAACACCCTTGTCTAGCCGTAGTTAGCCTGAATTACGTCATGCTCTGATTTCTCTGATGAGAATACGTAGGCCCAAGACGCGAAGTCTTGCCGAGCAACCTTCCCCGTAGTTTCCCGAACTACGTAGACTCTGATTTCTCATTCTCTGATGAGAATACGTAGGCATAGAGTGCGACGCTCTATCGAGTCAATTTCTTTTCGTTTAGATTTAGTAGTCGTAGATAGATTGTTTTTCACCCGTAGACACACCAACGAGCATGGATCCCGTCGAGTACGACGAACGTGAGGGGTGCTAATACCTTCCCCTTGCGTAATCGACTCCCGAACCCAGACAACGGTTGCGACGACCTTGTCTTACCCCTTTTTTCGTCAGGTTTTTTCCGATCGTTTCCTTTCCCGCTCCGAGGGATAAATAACGAAAGGTGGCGAATCTTCTGTTGTGCCGACACCTTATTTTCGCGAAAGCAACACCTACAAAACAAGATTAAGTTTCATTAGGTACCCAACTTGCCTTGGGTCCTTCATAGTTAGTGCCTTTCTTGACCCACACATAATGCCCCTTTGCAACACTAAAGTTTCTAACATAACAGGCATTAGGTGTATGGCCTTTGACACCACAATAAAAACAAGTGAGCTCAAAATTACTCTTGTATCTAGAAGGATAAGGTTTTTTCTTATTAACAACCTTCTTCTTGGGGGTATTCATGAACCACTTTAGGCTTGACGACTTTCTCTTTTGGAGGTTGTTCACTAGCTTTAACAAAGATGGTTTTGTTGGATCTTGGTTTAGAAAATTTTGAGTAACCAAGTCCACTTTTATCATTTGAAAATCTTTGTTGGCTAAGAACAACCTCTAATCCAATTTGTCCCTTTTCATACCTTTCAAGAACTCTTTTTAATTGGACAATTTGAAAAGAAAGTGACTCACACTTTGTGCATACAAAATTCTGTTTTTGATCACTAATCAATTTCTATTTTTCATTTTTGAAATTCTTTTCCATAGTTTCAATTTTTTATTTTAGAGTTGAAATTTGATTCTTTTGTGATGAATTAGTTTTGTACAGAATTTTGCGTTCACTCAGAAGTTCATCGATTGCCCCTTGAACATCATCATCATAAATTAAAAAATTATTACTAACCTTGTCGTCTTCATCATCAGAATGATGTGAGGCCATTAGTGCTAGATTTGAGCTTTGATCACTATCTGATTTTGATGAGGAGCTTATCTCGTTATCTTCCCATGCTACATATGCTTTATTTTTCTTGAATCCCTTTTTTGCTTTTAGAGACATCGTTCTTGGAGAGTTTAGGACAGTTTGGTTTGATGTGTCCTAACTTTCCACATTCATAGCATTTGACATCTTGTGTGGATGTTGACGCCTCTTTCTCTTTGTTTTTTGAAAACTTCTTCCTTTTGATATAGTCAGAATTCCCAATATTATTTTTAGAACAAAAATATTTTCCTAACCTTTTTACAAGAAGCATGAAGTTTTCATCTTCAACCGGATCGTCTGCTTTTTCTACTTCTTTGGAATCAGCCTTTAATGCGATGCTTTTAGATTTCTTCTCTTGATTCTCATATTTCTCCAATCTTCCAAGTTCTGTTTCATATTCTTGAAGTTTTCCGAACAATGTGGCGGATGTCATCGCGGCTAGGCTTTTCTTTTCAGAAATTGCTGTCACCTTGGGCTGCCATTCTCTGGACAAAGATCTAAGCACTTTAAGATTTAATTCATCATTAGTTAATGTCTTCATACAAATGTTTTTCTTATCATTAGTTGAGATGCGAAAGAACTCATCCATACTTGGTGCACATTGTAGGAGATTGATTGTGTTTTTGTCATAGAGAACCTTTTTCTTATCATCGTCGTCCCATGAGGCTTTAGGCTTTGTTGATCCTACACCGTTAACGACCGTTGTAGGAACAAACAGACCATTTTGAACAGCATCCCATATTTCATCTCCTTGTGCTTCTAAGTGAGCCTTCATACGAATTTTCCATAAATCAAAATATTCACCACAAAACAGTGGAGGCTTGTTGCTACTACCACCGTCTTTGAATACACCTTTGTTATTTGCGGAAGCCATACAGGGTCAATTAGAAACAGGTTACCTAAACCTGCTCTGATGCCAATTGTAAGTAAGAATTGCACCTAAGAGGAGGGGTGAATTAGGTTTTTTTTGAAATTTTCTGGTTTTAAGAGAGTTATGTTACTTTCTTTTAACAGAGTGATGTTATAAAAGCTTGTAAAGGCAGAAAGTAAAAGAGACACAGGAAGTTATAGTGGTTCCCCTTACACTCCGAGGGTACTCCACTCCCCTTTCGACTCAAAAGAGATTTCACAATAGTTAGGATTAATGTACAACTTTCTTTCTAACCTATAGGGAGATCAAAGGCTCTTAAACACCTTTATGATCTGAACACTAAGTGCAATGAGAACAATCCTCTCCAATGCACACACTTGCTTTCAACAATCCTGAACAACAAGGGGACATAAATACAATCTGATTTTTGTAATGATTTGTAACAATGTATACAGTTGTTTATCAATGTTAAGATTGATCTTCTCTTTTAATGGGAAATTCCACAAGTTTCTAAGACTTATTGCTCAAGAATTTTCTTTTCAAAGGATATGAAATTTATGCAGAAAATTCTTTGTGAAAATTGTTTCTGATTTAGATGTGGAAACTGAAAAGTATGTTAAAGAGTTTTTTTTATTGAAAGAGGTTATTTGAATTTTGAAAGAGTTAGGTACTTATATTACATAAACACCTCTTGAGAAAAGCATGCAAATCTCCAGAAAAATTGATGAACAATTGTCATGTTTCAAAGGAAACATTCCATAGAAAATTGATTGAAGAGATGCAATTTTTCAGAAAGATTTTTCAAAAATGTTCAGTGAGCAATCGATTGCACCTTCACAAAAACACTTGAAAACTCAAATTTTCAATAGAGCAATCGATTGCACCTTTCAGACCAATCGATTGCACTTCAAAACAGAAGTGAAAAAAGAGAAATTTTAAGCATGCAATCGATTGCTTACTGAAACAGAAGCAGAAAATGAGTTAAAATATTGATCATGCAATCGATTGCTCTAAGAGTGCAATCGACTGCACTTACAAAAACTTAGAAAAATTCTCATTTAAAAAGCTTGTGTTAGTGTGAAAAGTAATGTAAATGATTTTTAATGATTTGAGCAAATAGGACTTAAATACTTAATGGAAGTTCTCATTATACCTTCTGAGGAAAACATCCTTAAAGGATTGTCTTTATCCTGATGCTGATGGTTGATAATCTTTGCCTTATTTAAGTGGTTTGTCTTCATCAAAACATATGTTGATCTCTGAGAATCTTGATTCCACAACTCTAAGTCATTTTGACTTGTTGAAAGGACTGTGAAAGCCTCATTCCTTAGATAGTTGTGGGATAATCATTATGAATTTGACCCATAGCTTCTTAATGTGTGAGGATATGGTGAATCCTCGAATGTTCACTTTTGTTTTAAGTTTGGGCGCTCGATCATCTTAACTGAAGATTACCCTACCCTAGGTTAAAAATTAAGGTTTTTTATTGTACAGAAGGAAACTCCTACTACAAGGCTCAAAGGGTTTAAAGAGGTACTATCTTCCTTATATCTCTGGTGTTTAGTGATTTGAAACAATGCCTTACATCATCAGTAAGGTTTTATTCAAAAGCATACAACCATAAATTTTGCATATTTTACCTCGTCATCCTCCCTCCAATTCTCTGCTTAGGCAAGAGATTTGGTGGCATTGGCATATAAAACAGAAAAAAAAATTGTGAGTGAATATGAATGAGTTATTTCAAGACAAACATACTCATTGCATTAGCCATTCATAAAAAACAAGTCCTTACATGCAAACAACATTAACAAACAAGGAAAGTTACATATAAAAAAGCAGTAAATGAACTAAACATCTGAAAAGACATGCATAAGGAACATCCTTAAACTCCAGATCACTCATCAATCATGTTCACAGAAGGTCATCCATGCTTTGGCAGGGGATTTACTTGTACATTGGGTCCAAGATCCTCGAAAGATAGGATATCGCTTCACATTAGCTTTTTCACTTCATATTTCAAAGGAAACAATCTTCAATGTCGTGACCGGGTGCACCTTGATGGAAAGCAGAATGAGCTTCAGACTTATACCACCACGAGAGATCCTTTGGGATAGCTGGCGGAGCTCAAGCCTGTACGAGATTCTTCTGCATCAAATATGGATATAATTCTGCATAGGACATCGGGATCAAATTTAACTTCCTTGAACATGATTTTGTTGATTATTTTGTTGTGGAACATGTTGCTGAAAATGTGGTTGATGGACTGAAGGTATTGGTGTTGTGTTCATAACAACGTCAGATGCTGATGATTATGTCTAAAGCGAGACCTTCTAGGCTTCCTAAGAGAAAGAGTGACATCATCTTGATCCTGGCTCTCAGAAGAAAAAACTTTCGAACTTCTTGACACCACTGGAAGAACCAATGTCTTTGGATAGACCTTCCTGTTGGACACCTTCTTCTGGGTTTATTCCCATATCCATCATTTCAGCAAGATCATGGGGTGCACTGGCTGCTATTTTCTCAAGAAAGAATAAACCCAGAGCCTTCAAGAGGACCTATGTCACATCTTATTCTCGCATAAAAGGTTTGACTTGCACAACAACTAAGACTTTAACTAGATAAATCAGACGCTCCATACTAGCCTTCAAAGTAGTTATCTCTTCATAGAGTCTAAGAATATCTTCTTCAAGTTTGTCCATCTTCACTTGCAGTTGGCTCGAGTACCATACTTATGATAGCTTGACTATTGGAGATAGAAGAAATGAATAAGTCCCTGGAATGCAAAAACTGTTTGAATGGTGCATGATGTGCAAATGCAAATGAATTATTTAGTGTTCAAGGAACTTAATGGTCATATTTCAAACATCATAAATGGATAACACTTTTGAATAGTTGAAAACCTCATTTCATTAATAACTGAAAGATTTCAATTGAAGTACAACCTTCAAAGATCCTAAACAGAATAAAAGATAATAGAAAACAAGAATCTAGAAATTCCAAGAGAAGATCTAATCCCTCTTTGCGACTTCCTATTGAGCTTCTTGGTCTGTTCTTCAATCTGAGCCTTCTCAACCACAAGCTTGTCAATAACCATCTCCCAAGCAATTGAGGGAGGAAGAGCATCTGAACTCTTTTGAACACTGGGAACTGGATGAATGCTAGAGGAAAATAAATCCTCTTGCACCTTCCTCTTCTTATTGGCAAGCTCCTCTTTATTCTTCTACTTCAAGTGCTTTTGAAGTTCTGCATTCTCATTTTTGACAATCTGGTATTATAGTAGGTTCTCTAACAGCTATAGGCAAGGTCTCCTGGCAAGGATAAGGCATCTTCAACTTGATATCCCTAGCTTGTACCCATTGGAGATAAGGCTCCAAAGAGACACAATTTGGCTTTCCTAGAATTGCTCTTCCCTTTCTGTAGACATTATGCCAGGCATGCACAATCTTCTCCTTGAGCGCTTTGTTGTCTTCACCTTCCTTAAAGAAGAAACCTTCTAAATGGATATTGCTTGGTTTGTCCTCCATAGGATATTCAAGTTGGCGACGAGGTAAAACCGGGTTCTGGCTAATGCCTTCCTTTGTACCAAAAAGATGTATATTAGGAAACTTGCCACAACTATCAATGATCATCACTCCATCATAAATACGACTATAACACTCAATATTATAATGGGTGAGGGACATAATATTTTTTGACCATAATAAGCCATCCTTGGGGTCCAAAAAAGCGGTAGATCAAGGCAAGTGAGAAAAAACTAGTTGGACAACAATGACACACGACATGTAATCATTCCTCTATTATAAGAATTCCTGAGATGAACTGAGTGGTAGGCGTCTGCAAGTAAAGTATGAACTGGATTTCCAATTAAGAATATCTTGATGGCATTAATGTCAACAAAATTGTCGACATTAGGAAAAAGGAACAATCCATAAACAAGCAAGGAAAGAATAGCCTAAAAAAGCATCCATACTCTTCATGCTAGCAAAATAATGAGCTTTGTCCATCAGAAACTTAGCAGGTAACCCAAGAATTCCTCCTTTGGTGGCCATATTAGCTTTGGTCTCAAACATCTTCAAGTGAGTAGCTTTTGCAATAGCTTGGTCCCTATGAGTCTCTTCAAAACCAAAAAATGGGTCTTGATCAGAAATGGGTAATCCAAGTAAACATGAATACTCTTATAATATGGGCATAAGCTGATAATCTGGAAAGGTGAAGCAATGATACACTGGATCATAGAACTGAACCAATGTGGTAAGAATCTCATCCACCATGTTGATCTTCAAAAGAGACAGAAGTTTTCCATATTTATCTTTGAAAGCCTCAAGATCAGCAACCAAACCCCTAACTTTGTCAGATATAGGACTCTTGAAAGTGTAATTTTGAGTTTTCCTTCTTCCAAAATCCATGGTGAAAAATACCTATGATGTTTGCAACAAGTATCTCTAAGTTCCTTGAATACTTGGTTAAAATAATGTTTATGAATGCATGAATGTATGGATGCACAAACAAGGTCACAACATATGGGGTTCTAAGGTTTGACGTCACAAGCATGAAATCATGAGTCTAACCATCCCGAAAGGTATGTACTAAGGTTTTTTATACCTGTAGAATAAGGTTCTGAGAGTTTTTCATAGTCATCAATTCATCTTTCAGATATTACTAACACACTGATTACTCAAGAATCAATAATATTCTCAAGAGAACCTCGTCTGGATGCAGTATCGCATATCAACTATTTAAGGTTTACACCTTCATGGTCGCTGCACTACGTCCTAAAAGTCCAAGTGGGGTAAAGGGATATTAAGGTCCTCAACTTCTCGGGCTCCCAGGTCAAAAGTAGCAATGCTTTTATAATTACTCATTCAATAAATACTACCCTCAAAGGGGCCTCCATTGAGTGCAGGATTCTCAAGTCATCTTGTTCGGGATTACTCCACCCATACCTTCTTGACTATACCACACTCCTAACTTATTTATGTTCTCAAGTCCGGGTTAGGACTTACCTCACCACATATGGATTATTACCCTGAAAAACAGAAAAGCCCAAACAATACAAGCAAACAATATAACAACAATAACACAAACATAACAAGATAGGTTTAACCTCTTGGGACATTGTCTAGTGAAGTCGTCCTTTCTGTTGCAGTGAGAATTGGAGACCATAGCTATTGGTTAGTTAGACTCACTACATAAGATATCACCACCGAACTTTAATTTATTCATGGTAAGAGGAAAGATCGAATAACCCAAAGTATGTCTGCAAAACTAAAGATAAGACTAAAGACTAAGAGAATAAGAGATTAAAGGTACGAGGGTTGATTATACTAAGGGAAGGTACTAACACCCTAAGTATCTATAGTATCCTATAAGAACCTTTTGAAATATATATGTTTTTGGGTAAAAGTTGTTTTCTATTAATTAGGGAAGTATGAGAAATGTTTTATTTGGTCTTATTGAAAAGGGAAAAAAAAGAAAACGGTAGAAAAAGTAAAAGGTAGCTCGCTAGAATCTCGTAATCCTATGCCTAAGTATCTTATAATAGGAAGTCAGAGCAATCGTAATTCGGCTAACTACGGGTGAAAGCAAGTTTTTTGGTTTGTTTTAGGAGAAGAAACAAGTTGTCATCTTAAGAGGAAATTCTAAACTATACCACCACAAACATAATAAAGTAGATCTTTATATCATATTAAGAGAAGGGCTCCAACTTGGATGTAGAATCAACAAGTATGCCACATACCTTTCTTAAATGGAAAAGTATCTCAAAGGTTTGATTGTGTTATGGGGATAGAAGAGACATCTCTTTTATACAGATGAATCATGTCTAATCTCTTTGGGAAGGTTTTTAAGTGAAAAGCCAAAGTGGCAAAGGTTTAAAATTAAGAAAATCTTAACGTTTGAACTAGGTCTAAGCAATGGGTGAGTAAGGAATGCAACAACTATATATATGCATATAACAAGAAGTAAACAAGAAGCTTCTTTCCCTTGGATTAGGCAACAATAAAATAAGATAAACTTTAATTTATTCATGGTAAGAGGAAAGATCGAATAACCCAAAGTATGTCTGCAAAACTAAAGATAAGACTAAAGACTAAGAAAATAAGAGATTAAAGGTACGAGGGTTGATTATACTAAGGGAAGGTACTAACACCCTAAGTATCTATAGTATCCTATAAGAACCTTTTGAAATATATATGTTTTTGGGTAAAAGTTGTTTTCTATTAATTAGGGAAGTATGAGAAATGTTTTATTTGGTCTTATTGAAAAGGGAAAAAAAAGAAAACGGTAGAAAAAGTAAAAGGTAGCTCGCTAGAATCTCGTAATCCTATGCCTAAGTATCTTATAATAGGAAGTCAGAGCAATCGTAATTCGGCTATCTACGGGTGAAAGCAAGTTTTTTGGTTGGTTTTAGGAGAAGAAACAAGTTGTCATCTTAAGAGGAAATTCTAAACTATACCACCACAAACATAATAAAGTAGATCTTTATATCATATTAAGAGAAGGGCTCCAACTTGGATGTAGAATCAACAAGTATGCCACATACCTTTCTTAAATGGAAAAGTATCTCAAAGGTTTGATTGTGTTATGAGGATAGAAGAGACATCTCTTTTATACAGATGAATCATGTCTAATCTCTTTGGGAATGTTTTTAAGTGAAAAGCCAAAGTGGCAAAGGTTTAAAATTAAGAAAATCTTAACGTTTGAACTAGGTCTAAGCAATGGGTGAGTAAGGAATGCAACAACTATATATATGCATACAACAAGAAGCTTCTTTCCCTTGGATTAGGGAACAATAAAATAAGATAAACATAAACATATATGACATTCAACTATTAGGTTAAGTATAGGAACATGATACACAATATCAATATGATTTTAAACACATGACCAATCAAGGAGTAACATTAAAGACATAAGGCAAAGATATGCATAGGACATGACTCAAATGAGAACAAGATCAACATGAATCAACAAGCACAAACATGGTACATATTATCATTATCAATCACAACATGTTTATACAAGACAACATTAACACATGAACATCACAAAAAAACATGGATTCATCATTTAGAATATCAAGTATCAAACATTTGGAACAATCATGAATTCATCAATGATTAGGACAAAATCATCATCAATAAAATGCCCTACACACTAGGCATTTGAAACTAGAATGAACACAACATGGGTCAAACAAAGTAATCAAACAAGGTGTACACAATAATTAATCAAGAGATATTTTAAAGATAAAATAAATCAAAGGTATAAATAAATAAATAAAAGGCCTAATAAATAAATAAAAGGAATTACAAATATTTTTTTTTAGATTTTTAAGTATGAAAATAAATAAAGGAACAAGAAAGAAATAAAATATTTTCTTTGATTTTTTTAAGGTTTTAATTAAAATAACAAAGATAAATAAATAAATATGATAATTAATATTTTTGAGTTTTTAATGTGGAAAAAATAAAATAAAATAAAAATAAATAAATGATAAAATGTTCCGGGGTTTAAGGTTTTTAAAAATAAAGAAAAGATGAAATTAAAAGAAAAGAAAATAAAAATAATTTAAGAAATAAATGAAAAGGAAAGAAAGTGAGAAAAAGAAGAAGGAAAAAAAAGAAAATGAAAGAAAGTAAGCAAAATGAGGTCTAGAAGGATTGAACCCACAAGCTCAAAGTTACACAATGCTAGCTTTTTAATGGAGAGTTCCCTTCAATTGATAATATATTAAAAAAAATATTTGAAACAAAATATTGCAGTTCATCTTATTCATTGCTTACAGTAACTGTAACTTTTTTTTTTAAAAAGTCACTTCTCCATTTTTGTACCAAGTCAAACATGTGAATATAGCATCTTGTTAGAATTTCATGAGGAATCTAAATATAGCATTAGTTTTTATTTATTTTTATCTCAACCTCATAAATTTTAAGCAAAACCAGAGAAAACCTAAAATTTAAAACTAAAACTAAATTCCATATACAATCAACCAATGCCCATCTTCATGGGGCTTTCACTCAACATGTCAAGACAAACACAATGGTAACTTGAATGGATGAAAATGAAGCCTTGAAGAGGGAGTTCGAAATCAAGAAAATTTACCTACTAGAGTGTGTTCAATGCACCTTCTAGAGCACTTCCAAATGAGAAATTTTAATCTCTTTAGCTTCCTTGTGTTGCACCCCAAAATTTGACCAACCACTTCTCGCAATTTGCCTTATGTTTCGACTCATTTTGCATTTGCATTTGCATACCGCCTATATTCTATTTTTTCAGTCAGATTGACTTTATCGGGATTACAGCCCTCCCCTGGCGTTTAAGGCAGTTTCTTACCGTTTCGAATGCGAGGATCTATTTTGAGAATTGGTGCTCGTCCCGGTGTTTTCAGCTCTTGCTGTTGTTTTTTAGGACATTTCGGTGTTCGGTTTTTACCGTTTATTTCGCTGTATTCGCGCATCTGTTTTCTAATCGATTTAATTGACCTTCCTTGCATTTTTAGATGTTTTCCCTTATTTTCTAGAATTTTTAAATAGATTTTAATAGATCTAATTGCTTTTTCTAGATATCAAATAGATTTTGAATAGATATTAAATATGTTTTTTAATAGTTTTAATAGGATAACTCTTTTTCTAGAATTTTAAATAGGTTTAATAGATTGTTTCTATTTTTTATTATTATTATTATTGGTTTAGAAATTAATAGAGTAATTTCTTGTTAGGCATTAGTTGAATTGCTAGAGTATAATAGTTTTATTAATAGGTGTATTTCTTTTTAGGATTAATTGGATGGTAATTAGGATATTAGCAATTAATTTTCAGTTAAATAACTTTAATTAGGTCCAGAGGATATTAATTTTCGTTTAGCCTTAATTTTCATTAGTCATTTTAATTAGCAATTAATGGAATCAGTTTTTAATTAGATTTTAATCAGGATTTAGTCATCTTAATTAGCTTTAGTTGTTATATATCATTAATTGCAGTGTTAATTGGAGACAGATTAATTGCTTAGTCCAGTTTTGTCCGTGTGGGCCAAATGTCAGCTTTGGAGGCCCAGTCCACTATGCCACTTGTCCGTATAAGAACCTGCCACACGTTACACTCTGGGGGACACCTCACTTCTGCATGCATCACACAACACGCCACCTCACACACTCAGCCTCCACCTGTCCTCCACTCACCATCCACTCCCATGCGTGCTGCCACCCGTCCTAGTCATTTCACCCTCACCGGCCGGCATGCAAACCGCCGGAGGAGGTCGCTGGAAAAATCAATCCTCGCCGTAACAACTCGCCGGAACTCCAACGTTCGCCGGAGAACTCAAGATCTTCATCTTCTTCGTGAAGATCCTCAAGAACATTCATCCAAGATTTTCATATGTTCGTTGATTGTTCCAGATCACTTCCAAATCTTCATCAATCCTTCCAGATCCTCATCAACAATCTTCATCCAATTTCCAGAACGCTCATATCTCCGTTCATCTTTATCCATCAATCTTCAGAAGATTCATCAAGAAATTTCCAGTAACTCCATCGATGTTCATCGCGATACATCCGTTGTTCTTCATGGTCATAAGATCCATATCTCTTCAAGAACATCACCGTGTTCTTCGCTAGATCTCCAGATTATTCAAGAACCTTCATACCTTCATGTTCGTTCTTCGTGATCTTCATCGTTCTGCACTTGTGTTCATCCGCAAATCACCAGAAAACGTCAGTTCCAGAGTCTTCCATCCATCTTCAAGGTCGCGTCATGATCATCTCATCATCAGATCCTCAAGATCTCTTCATCGTGTTCATCGCCATTCCAGAATCTTCATCAATCTCACGATCTCCGTCTAGATCTCCCACCTCCATCACGCGTTCATCAACTTCATCAAAGATCTATCCATGAAACTCCATTCAACCGTTGTTCATCTGCTTTCCAGAAGCTTCAAGATCTCATCACGAATTATACCTCCAGAACATCTTCAAGAACCTCCATCAGAGAAGCCTCTTCACTCGCAACAACGCGTCCTTCAGTTTAGTCTAGAAATCCTCACTAGACTACACGTTTCGACACCAATCGCAAATTCCATTTCGTTATCTCTTTGTGGCTGAGGTCAGAGAGTTGGATGTTAGAATTTGATTTGAGATTTGATGGAGGTAAAGAAGAAGATTAGTGATGAAGGATGGATGGATGAGAGGTTTGGGAGAGGTTTGAGGGTGAGATGGAGGAAGTTGGAGCTTGAGAGGAGAAGTATGGTGACGGCGGCGGAGGCTGGGTAGAAGGGACCTAGGGTTTCAGACTAAGGATTTGAATGAAGGAGAGGAAGTCTCGTGGACTTGAGACGTTGGGCCTTGGGCCCAATGGTTTCAGTGTTGTTTGTTGGACTTACACCTCCGTTTCGCTCGTTTGCACCCCCTTCCCTGCTGGTTTTATGCTACAGATGGGCTGGGCCCAACAATAACAATAATTTTCCAGCCATACACTCCAGTTTCCCATTCGCACCCCGCTTGTTTTTTGTTATTTTTCTGGCTGTGTTGTGGGCTGGGCCCAGGGTGGTGATTTCTGCATTTTACACCCCTGTTTTCAGAATGTACCCCTCTCCTTTGTTTTTTTAATTTTTCTTTTGTATTGGATGTTTGATTGTAATATTTGTAGATTTATTTTGCTATTTTTCTTCTTAGGAATTATAGTGTAGAATAGTATTAGCATATTTTTAATATAGATTTTATAATATAGAATTTTCATTTCTATCTTCTTTTTAGGATATTATAGAGTTTTTATTCTATTTTTCAGTATGCAAGTTTCTTTATATTTCTTTAGAATATTTTCTATTAGAGATTTATTGCCGTATTCTAGGAGTAGCATTATATTTCCATTTGTCGATGGATTTCTCTCTTCATGTCTTTTCTATCCGATTTTATCTCCGATTTTATGTTTAGCTGGCCGTGTGACATGATTCAATTGGAGAATGATTGTCGATATCATTTCTCTATCTTGTCTTTGACACGGATATCAATACGCTACCTCTTAGAGTTCGATTTCTCGTATAAGTCGAACCATGACGGTCTAAGCGTTACATTGTTCCTGATTCGAGCGTCCTCATCAAGGATCCGGAGAGGAGAAGATTGGAATGGAGCTTGCACGCATGTCAAGAGCCAACGGAGCTGCTTCGTTCTACATCATATTTCTTATTCAAGTCTTCATGCAAGCGTCGAGTGTTGTGAGCCGTGGTGTTAGATACGTGGGAAATGACAATCGAGCGGTCTCCCCTCGATCGTTTAAAGTGTTTAGTATATGTCCCTTGGGTGATATACGATGCACTCGCTCCTACGTATTAGGCTCTTGCGTGTGTGTCCCGAGTTCCTTCCCGTTTAGGCGTGTTATGCCTGCTTCCTCTTTGTTCTCGCCCCCGTGTGATCGAAACCCCTTTTCTCTCGCATTCAGGAGATTGAGACCCCTTCTCTTGCCCCCGTACAATCGAGACTCGTTTTCCGTAGAGCGTCGAACTACGTTTGCTCTGATCTCTCGTACCAGACGAGAGTACGTAGGCATAGGATTGCGATGATCCTAGCGAGCTCCTTTTTTCCCTTCTCCCGTTTCCTGTTTGCTGTAGTTAGCTGAAGTACAACTGCTCTGATTTCTCGTTCCAGACGAGAATATGTAGGCATAGGATGCGATATCCTAGCGAGCACACTAACAATTAACTTCTCTGTTCTCTCGCGGCCGTGCGATCGAGACCTTCCCGCTGACGACTGATGTTCCTTTTCTCTTGCCCGAGCGCAATTGAGACCAGACCGTAGTTCTAGTTCCCGTAGGTTCCCATACCTTTAAACCCGATATACTACGTCCGTTCTACTGCAAACAGGTAACACCTAAGTCTCCAATGGTCGAGCAACATACACCTAAACTGCTAGAATGCGTACGCTAGTATCGTCAATCCTTTCTCTCACCCCCGTGTGATCGAGAACACCCTGTCTAGCCGTAGTTAGCCCGAACTACGTAAGCTCTGATCTTTCACGCCGTGTGAAAGTACGTAGGCACGAGATGCAATATCTCAACGAGCAAATTTCCCCGTAGTTTCCCTAACTACATTGATTCTGACTTTCCCATTGCACGAGGGAATACATAGGCATAGAGCACGATGCTCTATCGAGTCATTTCTTTCCGTTTAGTTTTAGCAGCCGTAGATAGATTGTTTTTCACCCGTAGACAAACCAACAAGCGTGGATCCCATTGAGTACGATGGAAGTGAGGGGTGCTAATACCTTCCCCTTGCGTAACCGACTCCCGAATCCAGACAATGGTTGCGATGACCTTGTCTTATACCTTTTCGTCAGGTTTTTCCGATCGTTTCCTTTCCCGCTCTGAGGGATAAATAACGAAAGGTGGCGACTCTTCCGTTTTGTCGACACCTTATTTTCGCGGTAGCGACAGCTGGAGACTCTATTGGGGACTCTGGTTCTCTAAGCGAGTCTTGTCTTTGATTCTCTTCCTAGCTGCCTGGGTCATCCCCAGCAGCTGGCGACTCTGCTGGGGATTCCAACGGTTCCTATGCGAGTCAATCTGGGGATCCAACGTCCCTGTATGAGAGTCAATCCTATCACTTGTTTGATTGTCTGTGGGTGCTTATTTTTGTGCGTTGTATGTTGTATATTACTGCTGTATTTACATTTCCCGCACTATTTTATTATCTGTTGCTACTGTGCTGTTGTGGGTGGGCTCTGATGAGTGTTAAGCCAGACCCAAGCTCGAGTATATACCTAGCACTAGAAGCAGATTAGTGGTGGACCTGTATGTTAGGCATGCACTAGTTCCCACGAAATCCGCACTCAGACGAGATTCTTTGAGATGATTTCTATTTCCAGCCCTGTGGGCCGTTGAAAGGATTTCAGATCTAAGGGTTGTCGACTCTGGGAACCGATCATTTGGTATTCAGCTAAGTGAGGCCGCTTCAAGAGATGATGATGCCACACCTTCTGGGTATCGTATCATCGCTCTTGAAAGTCTGTGACGCTGATAAACGCATAGGATTCCGAACCTGTGTCAGTTTAGGTTCATACCCATGAGTGGGAGGGTTTTTGCAGGAAACTTGACTTCCAGCCTACCTGGTATTTTGGTTTTCTCGTCAGAGCAAACTTATCCCGTCATCAGCGCAGCAGTAATAAGAGCTTTGTGGGGGCTGTGATCCCGTGTTTGATGCATCTTGCATTGCATTTGCATAAGCATCTTTGCATCATATTGCATATCATTCTCCAGCTAGCTAGAGCTCTTATCCAACCTTTGTTTTGCTTCAGAGGGTGATTCTCCGGTGTTTGGTCTGAGCAAGGGTTGATTGTTAGAAGACGACCAAGGGGTTGAAGCAAGATTGAGCCGAATCAAGCAATACAGTCAGTTGAAAGTTGTTGGTAGCTATGTCAAAGAGCAACTTCCAATTTGTTGATACCTTGTCAGGTTTCACTATGACGTCCAATCCTCTGTATGGTTCTATGCCTGATGAAGACTTTCCGCAAGTGAACAACCTTACTGCAACTCGACTTGTACATCCTTCTGTTGAAGACCGAGATCTACATGAGTAGTTTGTTGTCCGAAGTGAACGCTCTCCTTCTATTGATACCTCAGATTATCAGGGTGTTGTTTTTCCCATGACAAATTCCTAAAGAGAGGTCCCGATAGCAAAGACTGAAGACCCGTTAGCTCTCGTGTATGCTAAAAGGTTTCGAGCGTTGGATGAAAGATTCAAAGCCTTGGAAGTTAAAGATGTTGTTAACCCCAATGCTGCAGACATGTGTCTGGTTTTCGGCCTAGTGTTACCGCCTAAGTTCAGAACGCCGATGTTTGAAAAGTACAAAGGAGATAGTTGTCCGAAGCAACATTTGGTGATGTTATGCCGAAGAATGACTTCGTTTGTGCATAACGACAAGTTGATGATTCACTGCTTTCAGGATAGTCTGATTGGGGCATCTCTGAGTTGGTATATGTAGTTAGAGGGTAATCAGATCCGATCATGGGTGGATTTAGCCAATGCTTTTCTGAAGCAGTATGACTACAATCTTGATATGGCTCCTAGTCGCATGCAGTTGAAAGAATTGTCTCAAGGGAACAATGAACCTTTCAGGAAGTATGTTCAGAGATGGAGATAATTTGCTTCTAGAGTGCAACCACCGCTTCTAGACCAAGAGTTAAAAGGCATGTTCGTAAACTCCTTGCAGAGCCCGTACTTTGAAAGAATGCTTGTAATTGCACCAAATTTCTTTGAATTGGTAAGGGCAGGAGAACGTATTGAGTATGGTGTAAAAACTGGAAGAATTCAGAATGTTTCAAGCAGTCAGGCTGGTGAAACCGAATCTCTCTGTAGCTTTTAAGCTGAAGATGAAACTGTGGTCAATGCAATCATGATAGATGATGGGTATTCTCAAGACGAATCGGTGAAATATGTTGGTTCTTCGTCTTCTCAGCGGTCGGTATCCTCTGTGTCTCGTTATTCTGGACAGACAATTGTGCCTAGGGCACCACATCGGGAACATTATGTCGCTCCTCTTGAAAATCCACGAGCCTGTGGCCGAGGTTATCAGAATCAGCATCAGAATCAGAACCGACCTCGTAACAACTTGGAGCGAAGGAATGCTCCTTCTCATCCAGTGCCTGTGCCATATAGCCAGATTCTGCCATATTTGATTCAGAATTCTTTGGTGGAACCTAAAGCTCTTAAGCCCGTGCCAGAGCCTTAACCTCTTGGGTACAATCCCCATGCTCAGTATGGATACCATGGTGGATCCCCGGGGCATTCAAATGAAGATTGCAAAGCTTTCCAGGAAAAAGTGCAACAGTTGATCGACAAAGGGTGCATTTCCTTTCCAGAAGGAGTTTTGGTTGTGCATGACAACCTCTCAGATGTCTGAGCTTGCAGATTCAAAGGTTTATTTCCAGAAGCCAGTGGTTTAGACATGCAGACGTCATCAACATTGGCAGTCCTCAGACTTTTTATCATTTGCATTTGTAGTTTCCTTTCTGTTAGTTACTGCTTGCTGTTAAACATTGTTTGTTTTGAATGGTAATATTGATAAAGTGACTATGCATTTTTCTGAATTAATCATGTCGTTGTCACTCATTTATTGCATTGCACTGACACTTGCATTTTATTCACTCCACTTTGTCACTATGATTAGAAAAGATTGGAGGGAGGATGACGAAACTGAATACTCATAACCGAGGATCGTATGCTTTCGGATAAAACCCTGCCTATGATGTACATGCATTGTTTCAAATCCCCTAAACACTGGAGATATAAGGAGTTAGTCCCTCGTTAGCCACTTCGAGTCGAGAAGTAGGAGTTTCTTTCGGACTTTTAAACCCTCTCATCTTAACCCGGGGCAGGGTAGTCGTCAGTTAGCTTGACCGAGCGTTCAAGTCTTATAGAGGAGTGTTGCCTTTCGAGGACCAATCACAGTTTATTCCTCTCAAGAGGCCGTACCTCGTCAACCGCAATGGTTAAACCTCACCAATCAGGAATGAGACAGTTATAACCCTTTCGGAGCAAGCAAGACAACCAGATTCACACGGCTTGTTCCAAGCAAAAGAAAAAATAAAAAAGAGAGAGCCCGCTAAGTAAAAAGAAAAGAAAAGCTGGAAAGCAAATACTTAGACAAAAACCAGGGCATCTCGCTGGACTTCAAAAGAAATCGAAAAGAACTCAAAAGAGTCAGTCCAGGCAAAAAATTAGGGAATCAAAAGAATAAAATGAAAGGATCTCAGCAGAAAAATCCTCAAACAAGGACAAAGTCGTGTGGATACAGACACCGAAAACGAAAGAGGAGTATCTGTCACTCCGAAAACCTTGCGAGTTCCTTAACCATTGTTCCTAACACTCCTCGAAGAGGCGAGCGCTGGTGCCAGGTTAACTGAACATTAGGATCGGAGATCATCACGTAGAAGGGGTGGGTACAAATCATGAGTTGAGCCTAATATCCCTTGTTTCACGAACCGTGAACCCGACCACGATACAACCCTTAAAAGACCTAATTGAGGCAGGGTTTATTCTGAAAGCGCATTACGATAAGGTTGAGTGGCCTGACTCCTACATGAGTGACAACACTTTTTTTTTCAAAATCTGCATGAACACTGCATTAAAATTACCATTCATGAATAAACAATTTTAATTGCAGGTCAGTAGTTGATATGAAGGAATTCCAACAGGGAATAGTCAATCAGGACTGAATTGTTAGTAGCCTGGATCAGAACGGTATGCTGCGAAGCCCTGTGAATTTGGGGCATTGACTTCCAGTGAGTTTGGAATCAGTCAGTCTGAGGACAAGTCCCGAAGGATCGGTTGATTACGGGACAGTTTGTTCAAGAAGCAGTTGATCAGAAGTGAATCTTCTCGAGACCCAATCAGGGGCAGTTATCCAGAAATCCTGTGATTTGAGGGCAGATCCCTCCAGTGTTTAATCAGGGTAGGTTAAGTCACTCAACGCTCGTTCAGGGGCAAGCTACTTCAGAAGTATATTGAAACCAACCATGCTGAGAGTTGGTTAGTTAAGGATGAATCCTTCTATTGCACAGATGCCGGGGCAAGCCATCTCGAGGCCGCCTCATGGCAAGCTGCTTTCTGTTCAGATTGAATGTTCCCAAGAGTCGAATTGAGGCAAGTTGAATTGCACTAGGGCAAGTTGTTCAAGCGAGTTTGTTCACCCCAGCAAGAGTTGGGTGTCGGGGAATCGTGTCATTACCCTACCAAAAAACCTGAACCTTCTAAAAAGGCCTTGCTGCCATTGGACTGTTGTCCTACAGCCTAAACTTGTTACTTACCATGTAACCAAAGTCATTTCCAAAGCCCAGTTCTCGCCTGGCGAACCTCCAAAGCCCAGTCCTCGTCTGGCAAACCTGTAACCAGTTCTCGCCTGGTCCACCTTTTTCAGAATACCAGTTCTCGTCTGGTGCGTGTCAGCTTTTAAACCAGTTCCCGTCTGGTCGACTTTCCCTCGATCCACTGTTTAACCAGTTCTCGTCTGGCTAACGCAGTTTTAAAGCCCAGTTCTCGTTTGGCAAACCAGAAATCAGTTCCCGTCTGATATCCAAAACCTAGAAGTCAGTTCTCGTCTGACAACTTAAACCCTTTTGCCACCAGTTCTCGTCTGGTAGTCTACCCTCGAATTCTAGTTCTCGGCTAGTATTTTCCCTTCAAATCCACTTTTGTTGGTAACCAGAAATAAATCCCTATCACCATAAACCTATCCCTAAACTAGAAAAAGCCTAAATGTACCTGGCCCGATATTCTCGGTGACATGTGCTATCACGTTCCCTGACACGAGGCTCAAACGATCTCAGCCCTCCATGATTGGTGTTCTATATTCCCTTAGGGGGTGATGTTTTTAAATCAGGAAATTTTCTTCAGCAGAGATGTGCAGTTAAGATCGACTCTCCTCAGCTGTTTGAGGTTGCAGTAAGTTGAGATTGCACTTGTCCTTTATCATAGTAGGGTCAAGATTATTCTCAGCAGGGCGAGATTGATATCCCTGGCAGAGTGTAGCCATCCCCGGCAGATTGATTGTACATTCCCAACGGTTTAGGATCGAAGTTCTCCCTGACAAGCGGATTTGGGTTTATTTCCCCAGCACTGGGTCAGGGTGCAGTTTCTCGTAGGAGACTATTCACAAGTGTTCAGCCCTCGATAGCGCAGACTGAAGTCTCCAGCGGAATTGAAAGTCCCCCACAGAGTTGTATTTTCCCCGGCAAGTAGGATTTATTCCAGCGTCTGGTTGCCTATCCTCAGCTGAATTTGCAGTTTCCCAAGAGAGCCGAGTCCTTGGAAAGCGTTCAGGCCATGATTGGTGCTCCCCAGTAGAGTGTTGAATAACTGATGTTGTATTTCCCCATCGGAGTCGTTATCTCCAGGAAAGTTTAGCCGCGAAGACCGCGCAGTTTATTTCCGTGATTGACATCGTTTCCCTCAGCAGTTCGTGGGTCGTATACCTAGCCAAGCAGGTCCCAGTTCTCGTAGAAATTTGTCCCCCTGAAGCAGTCGACTGAAGTTCAGTTCCCCAGGCGGAGTCCAATTGAGATTGGTGTGACTTCTCCTCTCCAGGATGATTCCTCCTCTCCCCCAGAGTGGTCTTTTCTCCTTGACAGGAGGATTCTCCCTTCACCATTTATTTTGCTGATGGGGTCATACCATTTTGCATGATTGCATAGAATTTACCCTAAATGCGTAGCATTTCCACCGTGTAGAGCATTGTGCCATAGTCAAACATATGCATATGAAACATGAGCTAGGTCGTTACTGTTCTTGTTTTGCAGGTGTTCCTCCGCAGAATGGTTTGTTCAAGATGATGCTTGAATTCCCCAGCGAAGCTCATTACTTAAGATGAGTCTTAAAATCCCTAGTGAAGTCGCCAGAGTTGGTTGCTCAAGTTGATGTTTAGAGTCCCCGACAGGGTGTTTGCTCAGGATGATTCCTGAAATCTCCAGCAGAGTTACTGGTTCAGGAGGACTCCCGAGTTCCTCAGTGGAGTTATTTGTCCAAGATGATTATTGAAGCCCTCATCAGAGTTGAGGCATCCATGATGATTTCTGGATCCCTGAAGCAGAGTTACTTGATAGTTCTCCAGAATCCCCAGCAGAGTTGATTGTTCAAGATGATTCTTGATTCCCTCAGTAGAGTTTATTTGTCCAGAGTGATTTCTGAATCACCTGAAGCAAAGTTACTTGATAGTTATCCAGAATCCCCAGCGGAGATGTGTCATCCCCAGCAGGTTTGAACGAAGAAGTTGAAATTTCCCTTGAAGACTTGGTGATTGAAGTCTGGCAGTAGTGCCAAATTCCCTGACTTACTGAGGAAGTCCAACTGCAATGTCGAAGCAGTTATCTCAGCTGATGCAGAGTGCCTGACGGCAAGAGATCGTATACCCTTATTTGGTCCGTGATTGATTAAGGATTCCATTTGAACACTTACTGACAAAGTCTAGCTGCGATGTCGAAGCAGTTCTCCCAGCTGGTGCGGAGTGCCCGACGGCGAAAGAATATATATCTCTATTGGGTTCATGATTGACCGAGGATTCTATTCCCGACTTACTGACGAAGTCCGGCTGACGCCCGAAAATTTCTTTGAATGCCCGATGGCATGATTAACTTGATTGTTAAAAAGTTCCTAATGACTTGATGAGTCCCGAGGAATTCTTCTGCTGCAATGCTGCAGAATGCCTGACGGCAATGCCAGCTATGTATCACCGGTTACCGAGTGACCAGTGATCCCTTGATGACTTGAGGAAGAAGATCTACAGCAAAATCAGATGGAGGTCTTGACGGAGATTTGAGATTAGACCTTTCACCGATTACCGTGTGACCAATTCCCCAACAGAGTTGTTGTGCAACTGTCATGTTCAGTTTTGAAGATGTTCCTACCAATCAGAGTATCGTTTACCTGTGCGGTTGGCCGATCTCCCGTTGCCGTGTAACCGGTGATCCCTCGATGATTTGAGGACGCAATGATATCAGATAAATCAGAGAATCATCCTAACGGAGGTTCAGATCAGTATTTCTCCAGCTAGTTGTCGTGCAGCTATTATTTCAGTTTCTGAAGATTTGTTCCCATCAGAGTACCGTGTACTTGTGCAGTTGGAAAATTTTCGGGTTTGTTGGTATTCAACCGTCTTCTACCTTTGAATGTTTGAAAGTCGTTCGCTCTCAACCCTTCAGGTCCAAGCCGTTTGAATAGGAGCAGCTGTTGCACCCTAAAATTTTACCAACCACTTCTTGCAATTTGGCTTATGTTTCGACTCATTTTGCATTTGAATTTGCATACCGTCTACATTGCATTTTTTCAGTCAGATTGACTTTATCGGGATTACAGCCCTCCCCTGGCGTTTAAGGCAGTTTCTTACCATTTCGAATGCGAGGATCTATTTTGAGAATTGGTGCTCGTCCCGGTGTTTTCAGCTCTTGCTGTTGTTTTTTAGGATATTTCGGTGTTCGATTTTTACCGTTTATTTCGCTGTATTCGCGCATCTGTTTTCTAATCGATTTAATTGACCTTCCTTGCATTTTTAGATATTTTCCCTTATTTTCTAGAATTTTTAAATAGATTTTAATAGATCTAATTGCTTTTTCTAGATATCAAATAGATTTTAAATAGATATTAAATATGTTTTTTTAATAGTTTTAATAGGATAACTTTCTAGAATTTTAAATAGGTTTAATAGATTGTTTCTATTTTTTTATTATTATTATTGGTTTAGAAATTAATAGAGTAATTTCATTAGTTGAATTGCTAGAGTATAATAGTTTTATTAATAGGTGTATTTCTTTTTAGGATTAATTGGATGGTAATTAGGATATTAGCAATTAATTTTCAGTTAAATAGCTTTAATTAGGTCCAGAGGATATTAATTTTCGTTTAGCCTTAATTTTCATTAGTCATTTTAATTAGCAATTAATGGAATCAGTTTTTAATTAGATTTTAATCAGGATTTAGTCATCTTAATTAGCTTTAGTTGTTATATATCATTAATTGCAGTGTTAATTGGAGACAAATTAACTGCTTAGTCCAGTTTTGTCTGTGTGGGCCAAATGTCAGCTTTGGAGGCCCAGTCCACTATGCCACTTGTCCGTATAAGAACCTGCCACACGTTACACTTTGGGGGACACCTCACTTCTGCATGCATCACACAACACGCCACCTCACACACTCAGCCTCCACCTGTCCTCCACTCACCGTCCACTTCCATGCGTGCTGCCACGCGTCCTAGTCATTTCACCCTCACCGGTCGGCATGCAAACCGCCGGAGGAGGTCGCTGGAAAAATCAATCCTCGCCGTAACAACTCGCCAGAACTCCAACGTTCGTCGGAGAACTCAAGATCTTCATCTTCTTCGTGAAGATCCTCAAGAACATTCATCCAAGATTTTCATATGTTCGTTGATTGTTCCAGATCACTTCCAGATCTTCATCAATCCTTCCAGATCCTCATCAACAATCTTCATCCAATTTCCAAAACGCTCATATCTCCGTTCATCTTTATCCATCAATCTTCAGAAGATTCATCAAGAAATCTCCAATAACTCCATCGCTGTTCATCGCGATACATCCGTTATTCTTCATGGTCATAACATCCAGATCTCTTCAAGAACATCATCGTGTTCTTCGCTAGATCTCCATATTATTCAAGATCCTTCATACCTTCATGTTCGTTCTTCGTGATCTTCATCGTTCTGCACTTGTGTTCATCCGCAAATCACCAGAAAACGTCAGTTCCAGAGTCTTCCATCCATCTTCAAGGTCGCGTCATGATCATCTCATCATCAGATCCTCAAGATCTCTTCATCGTGTTCATCGCCATTCCAAAATCTTCATCAATCTCACGATCTCCGTCTAGATCCCCAACCTCCATCACGCGTTCATCAACTTCATCAAAGATCTATCCATGAAACTCCATTCAACCGTTGTTCATATGCTTTCCAGAAGCTTCAAGATCTCATCACGAATTATACCTCCAGAACATCTTCGAGAACCTCCAACAGAGAAGTCTCTTCACTCGCAACAACGCGTCCTTCAGTTTAGTCTGAAAATCCTCACTAGACTGCACGTTTCGACACCAATCACAACTTCCATTTCGTTATCTCTTTGTGGCTGAGGTCGGAGAGTTGGATGTTAGAATTTGATTTGAGATTTGATGGAGGTAAAGAAGAAGATTAGTGATGCAGGATGGACGAATGAGAGGTTTAGGAGAGGTTTGAGGGTGAGATGGAGGAAGTTGGAGGTTGAGAGGAGAAGTACGGTGACGGCGGCGGAGCCTGGGTAGAAGGGACCTAGGGTTTCAGACTAAGGATTTGGATGAAGGAGAGGAAGTCTCGTGGAGTTGAGACGTTGGGCCTTGGGCCCAATGGTTTCAGTGTTGTTTGTTGGACTTACACCTCCGTTTCGCTCGTTTGCACCCCCTTCCCTGCTGGTTTTATGCTACAGATGGGCTGGGCCCAACAATAACAATAATTTTCCAGCCATACACTCCAGTTTCCCATTCGCACCCCCCTTGTTTTTTGTTATTTTTCTGGCAGTGTTGTGGGCTGGGCCCAGGGTGGTGATTTCTGCATTTTACACCCTTGTTTTCAGAATGTACCCATCTCCTTTGTTTTTTTAATTTTTCTTTTGTATTGGATGTTTGATTGTAATAGTTGTCGATTTATTTTGCTATTTTTCTTCTTAGGAATTATAGTGTAGAATAGTATTAGCATATTTTTAATATAGATTTTATAATATAGAATTTTAATTTCTATTTTCTTTTGAGGATATTATAGAGTTTTTATTCTATTTTTCAGTATGCAAGTTCCTTTATATTTCTTTAGAATATTTTCTATTAGAGATTTATTTCCGTATTCTAGGAGTAGCACTTTATTTCCATTTGTCGTTGGATTTCTCTCTTCATGTCTTTTCTATCCGATTTTATCTCCGATTTTATTTTTGGCTGGCCGTGTGACATGATTCAATTGGAGAATGATTGTCGATATCATTTCTCTATCTTGTCTTTGACAAGGATATCAATACGCTACCTCTTAGAGTTCGATTTCTCGTATAAGTCGAACCATGACGGTCTAAGCGTTACATTGTTCCTGATTTGAGCGTCCTCATCAAGGATCCAGAGAGGAGAAGATTGGAATGGAGCTTGCGCGCATGTCAAGAGCCAACGGAGCTGCTTCGTTCTACATCATCTTTCTTATTCAAGTCTTCGTGCAATCGTCGAGTGTTGTGAGCCGTGGCGTTAGATACGTGGGAAATGACAATCGAGCGGTCTCCCCTTGATCGTTTAGAGTGTCTAGTATATGTCCCTTGGGTGATATACGACGCACTCGCTCCTACGTATTAGGTTCTTGCGTGTGTGTCCCAAGTTCCTTCGCGTTTAGGCGTGTTAGGCCTGCTTCCTCTTTGTTCTCGCCCCCGTGCGATCGAAACCCCTTTTCTATCGCATTCAGGCGATTGAGACCCCTTCTCTTACCCCCGTGCAATCGAGACTCATTTTTCGTAGAGCGTCGAACTACGTTTGCTCTGATCTCTCGTACCAGACGAGAGTACGTAGGCATAGGATTGCGATGATCCTAGCGAGCTCCTTTTTTCCCTTCTCCCGTTTCCCGTTTGCTGTAGTTAGCTGAACTACAACTGCTCTGATTTCTCGTTCCAGACGAGAATATGTAGGCATAGGATGCGATATCCTAGCGAGCACACTAATAACTAACTTCTCTGTTCTCTCGCAGCCGTGTGATCGAGACCTTCCCGCTGACGACTGATGTTCCTTTTCTCTTGCCCGAGCACAATTGAGACCATACCGTAGTTCTAGTTCCCGTAGGTTCCCATACCTTTAAATCCGATATACTACGTCCGTTCTACCGCAAACAGGTAACGCCTAAGTCTTCAATGGTCGAGCAGCATACACCTAAACTGCTAGAATGCGTACGCTAGTATCGTCAATCCTTTCTCTCACCCCCGTGTGATCGAGAACACCCTGTCTAGCCGTAGTTAGCCCGAACTACGTAAGCTCTGATCTTTCACGCCGTGTGAAAGTACGTAGGCACGAGATGCGATATCTCGGCGAGCAAATTCTCCCGTAGTTTCTCGAACTACGTTGACTCTGACTTTCCCATTGCACGAGGGAATACGTTGGCATAGAGCGTGATGCTCTATCGAGTCAGTTCTTTCTGTTTAGTTTTAGCAGCCGTAGATAGATTGTTTTTTCACCCGTAGACAAATCAACAAGCGTGGATCCCATCGAGTACGATGGACGTGAAGGGTGCTAATACCTTCCCCTTGCGTAACCGACTCCCGAATCCAGACAATGGTTGCGATGACCTTGTCTTATACCTTTTCGTCAGGTTTTTCCGATCGTTTCCTTTCCCGCTCTGAGGGATAAATAACAAAAGGTGGCGACTCTTCCGTTTTGCCGGCACCTTATTTTCGTGGTAGCGACACCTTGAACCTCCAGAAGTGTTATGGTGTAATTACTTTATCTTGAAACCTCCCAAATTATTCTGGCCAAATCCACTTGCAAGTGAGAAAAAAGAGTTTTTGGTTATTATGTTTGAGGTGTTACAAGTTGTATTTAATGCATACAAAATCCTTTGTAATGTTTGTCGAAAGTGTTTGTGATGGAAAATTTCAAAGAGGTTGAAGGAATGATGAGTTTCGAAGGTTTTGGCTTTTGGACAATAATGGAGTATTTTTGAAAATGCTCAATGTGGTTCTGAGGTTTCTTGCTCTTTCTTGGTTTTTTTTGTATTTGTTATGCAATAAGGTTGACTTATATAGAAGATGAATTCTTAGTTGGGAAGAAGTTTGGACAAAGTAAATGCATAATTCAATGAATAAAGAAACTTGTCCATAAAGTTAGTGAAAGTTCAAGATATGCTTGCTTTCTAGTGTGGCTGCAAGTTGACATTCTTGAGTCATTCTCAGATTGTACAAGATATCTCTAGTATGTAGAGAAACTCTCTTGACTTATTGAATAAACAAAGGTCAAAAATACAATTTTCACACATTGTCCATGATGTCATTCAAGTTGGCATATTGGGCCAAGCTTTTCTCTCATGTATTGAGATCAACTCTGCAGAAGTTTGGTTCCAATGTGAAGATTGTGTGATACTACAAGTTTCACGTTGATAACATCTTGAGAAAAGGCTTGGAAAATTTTCAAAAGATGCCTCAAATTTGTGTGGCTAGAACTGTCCCATAACTTAGAAAAATTCTGGTTCATTTGTAATTGGTCACCATGAATGAAACCTCAACTTTGATCATGAATATCTCTTAATTAGTAAAAGCTTTTTGGACCAAATTTTCCACTAAGATGTAGTATGAAATTTGATATTTAATTGCAGCCTTCAAGAATCAAAAGTGGTGGCTTGGATTTTTCATAAAGAATCCACAAAGTCATGCACTTGACAAAGTTAAAAGCTTAGAAAAATTTCTAAGTGTTTTGGATTTTCACACAACTTGAAACCCTAACTTTGATCATCAATATCTTCCACTCCAAGAAAGCTTTTGGCTTGTAATTTCCATAAACTTGTAGTATCAGATGCTCTCTTTTAAAGCAGCCCTCAAGTGTTTCCATTTGATGCTTGAGGAAGAAGTTACAACCTTGGAAATTAGGTCACTTGGTCATGGATTTTTATACTTAGAAAAATTCTATGTTCTTCAATTTTGACAACTTTGATCCTTTTTGTGATTTTCTTGATTCAACTTGATTAAATTCAAACATATTGCACATTTATTTAATTGTTGACTTGAGAATTCCATGGTTGACCAAAAAACGTCAAAAGTCAAACTTTGACTTTGAGCATCTATTGACTTTTTTTATAGCAATTGAATCAAATTCTTCAACTATCAATGAATCACACTTCTTGAGCTAATTGGATAACATGGATGGACCATAAAGATGTATTTGAAACCCTTGAATCATGTATTGAGATATGAGATCATGCTTAAATGAAAATGCCAACACCAAGCTGTCTATGGTCAAAAACCCTTATTTGAAGTACCAGATGAATTTGAGCTTGATGAACTTGAATTGATGTGAGCTTGCACTTGATTATTGATGAAGGGAGACTCTTGATCATGTTAAATGAATTGAGAGCTTGAGAAGTTGAGGATCACACAAATCCTTGATTGATCAACTGCTTGAACTTCTTGATACAAAAACCTAACTTGTAGACAAAGCAAGTGAGGAACATATTTTTATATTTTCAATGGGATTAGTAATGCATAAAAGACTTACACATGAAATGCTTAATGCTATGAAAATGATGAAAATGAGGTGGGATCTTAGGGGTAAAAATTATGGTATGACATTGTCCCTTTGCCCTCTCCCAACTTTGAATTCTCTATGCTCAAAGCTGAAGAAGAGAGTGTTGAGGAAATTCCTGATTTGATTTCTTAGTTGCTTGAGCATGAGGAGACGATCATTTAGCCTCACAAAGAGTCGGTGGAAGTAATTAACTTGAGTTCCCAAGAGGATAGAAAATAAGTCAAGATTGGGGCACTGCTTCAGTCAGATGTTAAGAAGAGGATGGTAGAGCTTCTTAAAGAGTATGTGGATGTATTTGATTGGTCTTATCAAGATATGCCAGGTCTTGAGACTGATATTGTGGAGCATAGATTGTTGTTGAAGCTAGAATTTTCGCCAATCAAGTAGAAGTTGAGAAGAACTCACGCTGATATGGTTGTTAAAATCAAAGAGGAGGTTCAAAAACATATTAATGCAGGTTTTCTTGTTACCGCTGAATATCCTTAATGGATGGCTAATATTGTGCTTGTTTCGAAGAAAGACGGTAAAGTTCAGATGTGCGTTGATTATAGAGATTTGAATAAAGCTAGTCTAAAAGATGATTTTCCATTACCACACATTGATATGTTGGTAAATAACACGACTAAATTCAATATCTTCTTCTTTATGGATGGTTTTTCCAGCTATAATCAAATTAAAATGGCACCCGAGGATATGGAAAAACAACATTTATTACACCCTGCGGAACATTCTGTTGTAGAGTGATGCTCTTCAGTTTGAAAAATACTAGTGCAATGTACCAGAGAGCCATGACCACTATATTCTATGATATGATGCATAAATAAATAGAGGTTTTTGTGGATGATATGATTTGTAAGTCGAGGACTGAAAAAGATCATGTTGAGTATTTGTTGAAATTGTTTCAGCATTTGAGGAAGTTTAAAATCCATTTGAATCCTAATAAATGCACTTTTGGTGTTCGTTCAGGAAAGTTGTTAGGTTTTATTGTCAGCCAAAAAGGTATTGAAGTGAACCTTGATAAAGTCAGAGCTATTCAAGAAATACATGTTCCCAGAAATAGAAAAATAAGTAAGAGTTATTCCTGGGACATTTGAATTACATCTCCAGATTTATATCTAATATGACTGCCACGTGTGGGCCGGTCTTCAAGCTTCTTCGAAAATATCAAGGTTGTGTTTGGACAGAGGATTGTCAGAAGGATTTTGATAGTATCAAAGAGTATCTGCTTGAACCTCCTATCTTGTCTCCTCCTGTGGAAGGAAGACCTTTGATTATGTACTTAACTGTGTTGAAAGAATTCATGGGATGTGTTCTTGGTCAACCAGATGAAACTGGTATAAAAGAATATGCCATCTATCATTTGAGTAAAAACTTCATAGATTGTGAGTCTCGATACTCAATGCTTGAAAATACATGTTGTGCTTTGGCATGGGCTGTTAAACATTTTTGCCAGTACATGATAAATCATACTACTTGGTTGATATCTAAAATGGATCCAATCAAGTATATTTTTGAAAAGCCTACTTTGACTGGAAGGATAGCCCGCTGGCAAATGTTGTTATCTGAATATAAAGTTGAATACTGTACTAAAAAAGCGATCAAAGGAAGTGTCTTGGCTGATGATTTGGCTCACCATCCAATTGATGATTATCAATCCATCAGGTTTGGCTTTCTTGATGAAGATGTTATGTACCTAAAAGCCAAAGATTGTGATAAACTATTACTTGAAGAAAGGCCTGGTCCTGAATCCCATGGGGTTTAGTGTTTGATGGATTTGTTAATGCTTATGGTAACAAAATTAGGGCAATCATTACGAGTCCTCATGGTTCTGATATCCCTTTTATTGTAAGATTGATGTTTGAGTGTATGAACAACATGGAAAAGTATGAAGCTTGTATAACTGGTCTTGAAGAAGCCATTAATTTAAGGATTAAAACTCTTGATGTGTATGGGAATTCAGCCTTTGTGATTGATTGTTGCGAAAGTGATTAATCAAATTAAGGGAGAATGGGAGACTTGCCAGCCTGACCAGATTCCTTACAAAGACTATGCAAGGAGGTTGTTGACCTTCTTTAATAAAGTTGAATTGCATCATATACCTCGCGAAGAAAATCATATGCCAGATACTCTGGCTAGTTTGTCCTCCATGATTAGAGTGAATCTTTGGAATGATGTGCCCAAGATTAATGTTATGCGCCTTGATAGACCTACCTATGTGTTTGCGGTAGAAGAAGCCACAAATGATAAGTCGTGGTATTATGATATTAAATGTTTCATCCAGAGTCAAGAATACCCACTTGGGGTATCCAAGAAGGATAAGAAAACTTTAAGAAGGTTGGTTGGCAATTTCTTCTTGAATGGAGATGTGTTATACAAGAGAAACTTTGACATGGTGTTGCTCAAATGTATGGATAGACACGAAGTATACATGTTAATGAAAGAAATTCGTGAAGGATCCTTTGGTACCCATGCCATTGACATGTTATGGCTAATAAAGTGTTAAGAGAAAGTTACTATTGGCTGACAATGGAATCTGATTGTTGCAAATATGTGAAAAAGTGCCATAAGTTCCAGATTTATGCTGATAAAATTCACGTGCCTCCGACTCTTCTCAATGTTATTTCATCCCTATGGCCTTTCTCTATGTGGGGAATTGATATGATTGGAATGATTGAGCCCAAGCCTTTGAACAAATATCATTTCATTTTAGTAGCCATTGATTACTTCACCAAATGGGTTGAATCAGCCTCGTATACTAATGTGACCAAGCAAGTGGTGGTCAGGTTTATCAAGAATCAAATTATTTGCGGGTATAACATTCCCAGTAATTTTATTATTAATAATATGTCAAATTTGAACAATAAGATGATAAAAGAGTTGTGTGATTAATGGGGCTGTTGAAGTTGCAAATAAAAACATTAAGAAGATTATTCAAAAGATGGTTGTAACATACAAGACTAGCATGAGATGCTCCCTTTTGCTTTGTGTGGGTATCATACATTCGTTTATACTTCAATAGGGGCAACCCGTTTCTCCCTTGTATATGACATGGAAGCAGTGCTCATCATAGAGGTTGAGATCCCATCCATGCGAGTCTTGATGGAGGTCAAATTAACTGAGGTTGAATGGTGCCAAAATAGGTTTGCTCAATTGAATTTGATTGAAAAAAAGAGAATGACGACTTTGTGTCATGGATAGTTATATCAGCAAATAATGAAGAAATCTTTTGATAAGAAGCTCCGACCTCGTGTGTTCAGAGAAGGGGCAAGTGGACTTCTAATTATGAAGGCCCATATGTTGTTATGAAAGTCTTCTCTGGAAGTGCATTAAGTATTACAACTATGAATGGTGAGGAGCTCACTCGTCTTGTGAATGCAGATGCAGTCAAGAAATAATTTTCCTAAAATAATAAAAGAACAGCTCGCTAAGTTGAAAACTCGAAAGGGTGGCTTATGAAAAAATTAGTGTCTCGGTGGATTGAAAACCCGAAAAGGCAGTCCAGGAAAAAGTTAGAGACATAAATATAAAATAGTCATCCCGATAGATTAAAAACTCGAGAGGGAAATCTAGGCAAAAGTTAGGGTTTAGGCAAGTAACTGCATCACGCCAAACTTGATCACTTGAAGCAACATTTGTTCATCCAATATTCTCATCCTCGTTATTATCAACGAAGTGTAAAGCACAGTGGAATTCAAAGTTGTTAGGAAGAATAGTGAACTTTGTATTTTAGTGTAGCCCGTTTCCTGTATTTACCATTTTCCAACTTTGTAATGATACATGGAGTCACACCATTTGCGGACTACCATTATATCAATAAAAGTTGGGCATTTGTCCATTTGCTTGCAATTATTATATTTGTTTTTGTGTTACAAAATTTCCTTTATTTTTTATAATAATTTTTGAAACAAAAAGTAAATAACAATGATACTTTTGAAAATTACAAAAATATTTTCCTTTGATTTGTGAATGCTAAAAGGAATGTCCATAGTTACTCTAAGGAATAGTAAGATCTCGAAGTGCAGAAATCGATGTTCTCTTAAATAGAGTTTGTTCTTGATGGTCCCCCAACTGAACATTAATTCAGGTGTTTCACAGTCGAGTATTGAGTTTAACATTCCCCGGTTGAATCATAAGCTTGAGCTCCCCAGTTAAGTCTTGATCCAAATCTCCTTAGCCAAGTGTGTTTCTTTTCACTAGCCAGGTTGTGATCATGTAGATATATATATGTGATTGTTGGATTTTGTTGATGAAGAATCCTTAGCAGGTTTTATATCCCCTATTATGGTTTTGATTTTTTTATGTGCCATTCAAGCAGCCTACCCAAAAAAATGTTTTTCACTAAGAAGTGTCGAGGTAACAGTCAACTGTTGGGTTTTCTTTCACCCTGTGTCGAGTTTTATAATCCCCCACAGATTGACTTTTTGCTATGATGTTAACTTCTTATTCTGCAAGTCTAGGGTGTTTGCCTCAAGGTTGTTAATTCTTAAAGAGTTTTTCTTTGTAATCTCCAGGAGATCCGTTTCTTTCCCCAAAGTGGAGTTTATACAAAGATATACTTTACCCCTCAAAGAGGGTCTTTTGGAAGATTCATCTTTCCGTCCCCTTTCTAGAGTTAATGCAGATATCATCCCTTTCAGAGGTTGATGTCCCCAGAAGAGCTTTGCTCTGCATATTTCCCCAATATAACTTCACTCTTCTGTAACAAATTCATGAGGATTTGTTTTATCCCTAATCTGTGTTACAAAACTTCCCCATCATATCTTTCCATTCCCTCAAAGCGGGGTTCGTACTATTTATCCCCTTAGTAGATTGTTGAGGATAGAAGATTCAACTTTGGGTTTCTCCCGCAAGAAGTATCTTTCTCTCTCCAAAAACGCGAGCCTTGAAGCAGGACCCCGTTCATTCAGTGGCTTTTGATTATCTCCAGTTGGTCCCTAGCAGGATCTTTCAGCATAATTTTCAGTGGTATTCCCATACTGTTGAGATTTAGCCAAGTATCCGGTTGTACTGTAGTGATTGGTCATCCCCATCTTATCATGTTTTGTCGGCATATACATACATATATACATGCATATATTCATTCATGCATACATATATCATGCATAGCTGAATTAATATTTATGCACATCTTGTATTCCTTGGCATGCTTATCCACTCTCTCTGGTGTTGTTATCCCCACAGAGTATGTATATACTCTCTCCATTAGAGTGTCTACCTTAAGTAGAAAGCATGTATCCTTTCTAATTCCCCATTTAGTTTATTCCTCATAGAAGATTTTGCTTTAAGTTTTTCTTTCCGGCCTATTATCTGGATGGAATTACTCCCCATTTGAGTTATTTCATCATTGGGTACAGTCTTGTTTAACCGTTTCTCTCTAGTTTTTTCCTGTATTAAACTTTGGTCTCCTACAGTAATGATTATGAATCTCTTTAGGCTGTGAAACCTGGATGATGATAAAACAATTATTTTGCACTCTTGAGGATTTATTTTTCCTCAGCAGGAATCTGTTTATAATTCCCCATCAGAAGATGAAGATTTTGTTCCCCAAGCAGTGTTATGATAACATTCTCTTGGAACCTTTGTCTGATAGCAAGTGGTGATCTCTTTATGTGAGAAGTTTGTATGTCTCCAGCATGGTAAACCTTTGCAATTACAAGTGGAGATCTCTTCTAGAATA
Source organism: Lathyrus sativus (assembly GCA_963859935.3). NCBI lineage: Eukaryota > Viridiplantae > Streptophyta > Magnoliopsida > Fabales > Fabaceae > Lathyrus > Lathyrus sativus. The sequence continues at coordinate 565,394,788 of OZ012738.1, read as the reverse complement.
TTGTTTTCTATATTCAACTTTTGTGTGACTTCAAGTGGCAATCTCTTTATTTAAAGAGTTTGTACGTCCCCAAATACATCTTCACATTAATGGCATCTCTCCAGTTTATTCTCAGCAAAGAAGTTTATTATGAAATCCTTGATCCTCACCAAATCAAGTGAAGTTCTGGACTCGTTATTTGAACAAGTGGCATCTCTTTATTTGAGAAGCCTATTACGACTCCATCAACTTTACCATCAAATGACATATATCTGGTACTTTCCCGTTAGAGATGTTTGTTGTGAAACCTTTATCATCACCAACAGATGGTTATCTCTTTATTTGAGAAGTTTGTTATGCAATCTAATTTGCTCGTATCTCCTTTGAGGATTCCTGGTAGAGTTATTGATTCATAATTCCAAGCAAGCGGGAGTCCCTTTAGTAGAGGCAACTTGTAATTGGTCCTTTATCAAGTTTGAGACTTGATTAAAGAAGAAGCTGAGCCCTATCCTAATAGTGGAAGCTTGTTATCATACAACTTGGTTCATTATTTAAATAGGTGTTTATCTTCTTAATTGAGAATCTTGTTGCGACATAATGAATCTTTCATCCCCAACAGATGGCTGTCTCTTTATTTGTGAAATCTGTTGTGTAACTTGACCTACTCGAATCTCGTTTTGAGTATTTTTGGCAGAGTTATTGTCTATCTCCATCAAGTGGCTATCCTTTGTGAAGTTTGTCTGTCTCCAGCAAGTGGCTATCCTTTGTGAAGCTTGTCTGTTATTCTGCTAATCTTTGTCTATCGAAGTTTTTTCCCCAGTAGAGAGGATGGCTTTGAGATTCCCCAATGGAGTTTAAATACTATTTTCTCTTTCCAGCTCTTGTAAAATTTTATATTCCCCAGTTGGATCTCTTTTTATTTTTCCCCTGCGGAGTTTCTTTTGCTAAGTTTCTACAGTGGTAGTCTGTCTCCTGTGGCATCCTTTTTTCATAAAATCCTGTGTTTGCATTCATATCATATCATATTCATTCTGCGGTATCTCAGGGCCAAAAATTGGGTCTTCTGTATTTAAGTCTCTTCTATCTCGTCGAGACGAAGATGTCAACCTTCATATCTCTTTACAATGCATCAAGATCACAAACTTGGTTATCCTCCAACCCTCCCATATTTGGGTATGCCTTTGTAGAGATCACCAAACACCTCTTTATTTATCTTCTTTTTTTGTACTTATATGCTTCATATTTTACTAATATCTAATCAAAATACAAACAAATATGCTTTGTATTCTTTGTTTCTTTCACAAAGTAGGCTTTAAAATCAAAAGCATCAAGTCAATGCATCCTTAAGTAGGGTTTGAGTTTCTTAAGTCAAAGTGTGGTCAACCATTGATTTTCAATGGTTATTCATCAAAGTATGACCTCTAATCTTAAATCATAGAGTCTCAAGCATCATTCAACTTCATTTGGTCAAAGATATCTTAAGATTGGATAGTTTGTTTCTCAAGGAATTTTCAAGGTTCATGTGTTTATTTCCATGCCTTCATCAATAATTTTCCTCAAGCTATTACAAGCTTCATCGAGGAAAAAAAGAGTACATCATTTTAAGCTTATATGATCATCAATGTGCCTTAAAATGCAAGAAAATATCCAAGGTTGCAAGTTTGTGCAAGGAGGTTTGACCCAAAAGTCAACATTTCAAGCCTAAATTCAAGACTTCACAACTTTTTCATACTTCAACATTTTTGAGTGCTTCTTTGGGAAAATAACTCATCTTGATATCCTCTCCAACTTTCCTTCACAATTCAAGAGCCAATTATACTTGAAAAACCATCAAAAGTTTGAAGACATTATAGGTCATCTTGTGGACTTAGAAAATTTTGGTCTAAGTTCAAGTTTGGCATGCCTATGTTCCAAAGAACACAACTCTTTCATTATTCAACTTTTATGGGCTCTTATTTTTGCCAAATATCCCTATTGATGTCCTCTATAACTTTGCTTTAGAGGTCAAACATCAATTCATGCTCCAAGAACCTTACATCTTAAAGGCCATTTGTGCATAAAACTAGGTAATGACTTGTTTGACCTAATGCCTGGCCTGATTTTCAGTGCCATGACCTCAACTTTCACCTCATGTCATTTTCACCTCAAGCATCCTTTTGGATTGATTCTTTTTACATTGTGTTATACTCCACGAAAAGATCATTTGGCTCAAGGAAAATGAAGAAACACATGAGTGGGTTGCATTTGGCCTAGCTATGAACATGACCCAATGGACTCTGCTCTTGATTCAAGTTTCAGGTCACACATTCCATGCTAACCTCAATCTGGGACCACAAAACATGTGCAAATTTATTCTTTATGATGAAATGCATCTCACCAAGTGAAAAACGACTCATTTCAAGTCCTGAATCACGCTTTTCACCTTGCTTCACACGGTTGCAAAAATGAAAAAATTCTAAAATGGATTCACACGTTTCGGATCTGATCTTACACATTTGAACTCATCATTTCATCTATAATATAAGAAAATAACATGTTGTGGAAATCTCATTTATGCCCTTCTTTCAAATTTTCACACATCCCCAAAATGGAGGCAATTTAAGTCTTAAATTTGCTTTTTCCAACCAAACTAGCTATGTCAACCGGATTGGTTTGTATTTGTTCTACTTTCTTTCCCTTGTGCAATACTATAAACCAGTTTTTGTACAATTTGAGATTGTGGAAATCTCATTTATGCCCTTCTTTCAAATTTTTACACATCCTCAAAATGGGGCAGTTTAAGTCTTAAATTTGCTTTTTCCAATCAAACTAATTATGTCAACTAGATTGATTTGTATTTGTTCTACTTTCTTTCACTTGTGCAATGCTATAAATTTAGTTTCAATGCAACGCAACTTTTTAAACTTCTTCACTTGAAAAAATTCCTCCAAAGATTGCAATTAGTCTTATTTTCTGCCCAAATTTTCCTTCTTTCTCTCTCTCCTTGTTCAGAGGATTATCATATTCGATTTTCATGATTTCTAGGTGATGATTTCTTCTTTTATTTGAAGTTTGAGGTAACTATTCAAGTCCTTCCTCATCTCTGCTTTCAACTCTGCTGCTTCATCAATATATTTTTTAGGGTTCAGTTCTTAAATGTCTTTTTGCTTCCTCCGTGAAAAGCTATGAATGAAACAAAATTTGCAATATTTTTCTTCTTCACTATTATTAATCCTATTTTCTGGTCTTTTTCTTCTTCACTTTTGTCTTCTTCTTCGCAAACTTAATCATTTTTCTTGCAAGGGTTGTGATGTCAGATATGTACTTTTGTTCTCATTTTGCATTTATATTAATTGCTATTTTATTTGTGCAGATTTTATAATTTCTTCTCCAATCGTACCTTACTTTTCCATCCTCTTTCAATTTATACCCACTAGGTGTTTGATAAAATTCTTCTGCATTGAACATTACATTACATTGTATTAATTTTTCCAAATTGTCTGTATGAAGGACCGGAGGGAGTTTATATTGTTGTTAACTTTCTTCATTGTTGATCTCTTCATGCATGTGAGGTTGCAAAATTGTATCCATTTCTGTTTGGATAACCTTTGGCTGCTTTGGTACCTGCTGATTCAGTCAACGCGCTTCCTAATCAGAAGTTGAAGATTGGTGTTGTTCTCTCCCATGGCCAGGCTCTCAGAGATCATAATGTTATATCTGGAATTTACAGTAAACATCAATTTCAATTCAAACTAATCAATTCATTAATGTATACTTACATATAAGAAAAGTATTTGCAATCCAAATTAATTAATCAATCAAGGCTTGATGCTTGTCGTTGATAAAGCTTTATTAGTGATATTTAAAGCATGCAACTCTGAAGAAATATATAGGATATGCTCCAAATATAACTTGTCACTTTTTGTGTGTGTCCAAATTATCATTTATATATGTTTGTCTCTCTTGCAGTAGTAATGTTTACTAAAATTATGTGATTTTTTTACAATCATTAGTTTTTGTGATAACTTATGAGTGCAAACTAATTGGATTTATAAATTATATCATCAGGTGAACATTGGTGACTCTATTGGGTCTGGAGACAGTTTTCATACATAATTTTCCAATGATACATTAGCAATTGCGGCGTTACAATTGAGATTATTGTCGTTGCAGCTGCTGCGTTACAATCATTGTGGTTGTGGCATTACAATTGTGATTGCTTCTGTTGCGGTTGCAGTGTTACAATTCCGGTTGCGGTGTTACTTTTGAAGATTGGTGTCTACTATAGAAATCCAGAAGTGACAAGCTGTGGAATTACATTAAAGTTTTTTGCACCGATTCGACTAGAAGTTCATGTGATAGTAAAGGTAAAGTTTGTAAGTACAATTCCCTTAATTTATTTTTAGTTTCAACTTATATTTGTTGCATGCACCTTAATATATATGAATTTATTTTCATTTTCGGTGATGAAATGTGTTATAGCGATCAATTGTTAATAATATAGTATATACTATAATTATTAATTTGATACGATTTGATTTATCTCTTAAGGTGTGGTCACTGTAAGCACCTTACCCCCAAAGGTGATTTATTTATTTTCCTTTTTTCTATAATTATTTTTGGATTTTGCTTTACGTTCAATTTTTACAACTATACAAATGCAAATACTGAGGTTCTTTCATGTTGATTTTCTGCATTACGAAACAGCTGCTTCTATCTTGAACATCTTGAAACTCAATTGCTTTGGCTAAAGTTGATGCATGCCAATGAGGAAAAGAACAATGATCTAGCATCTCATTATAAAACCAAAGTGTATATTAATATTTTTGTGAGAATTTTAATATGCTGATGTTTTATATATCTTGTGATTAACGCGACAAATTCAACAGGAGATGTCTACTTCTGTTACTATTGAGATGTTAAACATGTAATACATTTTATATACCATGTCAGTGCTGAATATTTGTATACACAGGAACAACTTTATTATTAATTTAAATATTTTTATAAATATTATTAAAACAAAAATAATATTTATATAAAAAAAATATATTGTTGATTTAATTATTTTTATATACGAAAACAACTTTATTTTTAATTCAAATATTTTTTTAAAATAACGTCTAAACAAAAATAAAATTTATATTCAGAAAAAATTACGCTGTTGATTCAAATATTTTTATATACAAAAAAAATACTATTGTTATAAACAGGGAGATCTTTACTACTGATTTAATTACTAAATAATAGAAATTTATGATCATTTTTTTCAAATAAGAGAAAAAATTAAAAGAGTTTTAAAAAGATTGAGTATATATTTTAAAATTGTATTCTGTCTTATAAAATAATTGTTTTATTTGTAAAAAAAAACTAAAACGTCTGATTTATTTAATACAAGTTTCAATGGTTTTTATCTTTCATCATATTCTTAATATTATTGTTTACATTTCATCTTCTACATGTATTAATATTTCAACTGAAGTTTTCTATTATTCTTAAGTTTTTTCTTTTTTTAATTTTTATATTTATGACCGTTTGCAGACAAATGCGTGTTTAAAATTATATCCCAACAAAAAAATGTATATCGTGCGTAAACACGAGTTTGTTATTAGTTTCCTACAAATAGAAGATCATTTTCCATTCATTTTCAAGTTTGAAGAGCCAAATAAACTCGGCTTCCATAGACACGAAACCTCTCAGACCAGATTTTCATTTTTCAAAATCAAGCTCGTCTCTCTTTGTTTCTTTGCCCATAATCTATCATCGACCTTATCTTAAGCTAATTGAAACATTGTCATAACTTGAGACAACCTGAATCCAAGCTTTCCATTTCACCATTGTTGAACCTTCGAGTTTCAACTAAAAAGATAGATAATTGTAAAATTGCACCTCAAACTAGTTATCAGTAGTTTCGTCTTGCTTCACTGATAAATAACTATCTCTTATCTGAAACTTATATTTCATCTTTGGAATTTAATTTTACTTCTAAGTTCTAGGGTTCTTTGTGTTTTCTCTGAAATTCTTCATGCTTAGAGCAAATCAATTACTCTGAAACATGAGACACAAACGATGATGGATGTTGATGCTTGAACATGTGTTGTTTGAGCTTGAAACATCGAGTTTGTGAAGTTTCAAAAATTAAAGAGAGGTTAAAGACGAAGTTTGGTTCGCGTCTTCTGGAGAGAAATTTGAATTTCCAACCAATAGCATATTGACATGCAATTTTTTTGAATTCTTTTTTCCCGTTGTGATCATGTGCTATGATCTCACATCTAACGCGCATTGACTTTAAGTCTTGACCATGTGATTTAGTGATTGGACTTTAGTAATTAGATCTGATGGCTACACGTGTTTTTATCAACAACCTTTGATCTAATATGGTGGTTGTGGTATTTTCTACCTTTTTGTTTCATTTTTAATTTTTTCTTCTCCATTTTATTTAAAAAATTCATAAAAAGTAGTTCATTAACATTTTTCACTCCAACTTTTTTTCATATTTTCTTAAAATTAGTTTATATTTTTTGAGTTATTTTCCATTTTTTTATTTCATCATTTGCTATTTTTCATTATTTTCTTCTTTTTTCATGCATTTTAATTAGTTTAAAATTACTTTTATGCATTTTTAAATTCTCCAAAAAATTTCATGTGACTCTTGAGTTGTTCCCGACTTGTGGTATTTTTCTTGATCATTTGATTTCAGTTTCGATTCCTCTTTCTCATTTTCTCTCTTATTTTCATTTTAAAAATTATTTCATGCATTTTAATTTCTTTTTATTGCATTTTGATTGGTTTGCTGGTTGTTTCCTTAGATCATAGATTGTTGATAAAGTTTCTCATCAATTTCAATGGACTTTGGGTGTTGATGAGGTTGGATGAACCTTCATCAATTCAAATATATCATTAAATGAATAATTTGATTCATTTTTGGTGCTTTGACTTGATGATAGGTTTAGTGCCTTAATCCACCAAGAAAAGTTATTGAAATTGATGATGAAGTGATCTTGAATCTTGATTCAATTTGGTCATCTCTCCATCTTTCCTTCTCCTTCTTTTTTTTCTTTTTCTTTTCTCTTAATCAACTAGATGATTTGTTGTTCATCTTGTTCATGATGTTTGGATTGATGCTTAATGAACTTTCATCATTTCAAATCTACCATTTGATTGATCATTGATCATTGGAGTTACTTTAGATTGATGCATAAGTTTGTCCTAAGTTTTCATGAAGGATTGATTGATGTAATGGACCAATTTCCTTGCCTTAGTGCTTGATCCCTCCTTGGTTTTTACTTGTGCTACATGTTTTAAGAGTATGATTTCTATCATATCTCTAACACGTATGGTACATAAATTATTATTGGCTGGCCTCCCATAGTATGATCTTCCTTATAGATTGTGCTACAGTCGCTTAACATAGCGTTAAATTTGTCCCAAATCGGATCATTAACTCTAACATTAATACTAACCATATAATTGTGCTAACTTTTATCTTTATGCTATTTACTTTTATGCACCTTTATTTTTATGTCATTTACTTTTCATACTCTATATTTTGCTTTAATGTTATCATTACATATCATATTGCTACTGTTTATGTATATGCCTTTTTCCTTTTGCCCACTTGGACCTTTTTTCTCCCCCTTTTAAAATATTAATAAAGGCTAAATCATTAAAAGACTTAATTGCTTCCTTGGACTATTGGTTACTATCTCATGCTTGGATGATGGACTTATGGACTTAGAAGTAGGTTCTTGATCATTTCTTTATAGTGGTGACTTGAGACCTTGGAATTCATCTATTATCTTTGACCTTGGGTTGATTCTCTTTGAAGACTTAGTTTGTGGTTTGCTTATTTGATAGCTTATTTCTTAAATCCAAAGGATGAGAATGCTTGACTTATGTCATAAGCTTGCTATCTTGGTTAGATCTTTCCTTCCCTAACTTTTACTTTGTGCATTAGGGTCGTCTCTTCATCTTTTCCCTTCTTAAATTTTCAAAATCTTCTCCCTTTTTCAAAATCTTCTTGTTATCAAACTTGAACTATTTTCTCAATAAACCTTAACTTTTTCAAGTGATTTTCAAACTCTTTTCTTGAATAAATGATAATCAATCTTAATCATATCAAGACCATTTTCAAAAAATATAAAAAATACACAACTCATTCAAACCATTTTGTGTCCTTTGTGCACTTTTTCTTCTAAAACTTTTCTTAAGGTTTAGACCTGAGTCACTTTCATAGTTGAGATGTGATTCTCCTATCCCTATATTAATTTTTGATGTTGATTATTTTCCACTTGAGAGAGTTAATGACATACTTGTTGATATCTATCCAAGTTGGGTCCCTTCTCAATAGTGATGCAAAGGTCCATTTCCATACACTTGTGGGTGATTAATTGAGTTTTCTCCTTAAAATGACAACTTGTCTTTTTCATTTAAAATCAATAAAAAAAATCTCTTTTGTTATTTTTACCACGAACTACGAGGTTTTGATCCTTCATTTCACTTTGTAGGTACGTAGGCACAAGACTCAGAAAGTCTTGTCAAACACAAAAATCTTAAAAAATATTTCTCTTCTCATCTCCTTAATCTTTTGCAAACAACACCTTTTAAGTCAAATATAGATTTTCAATAGGTTCATATAGAGTACTATAGATGTTTTAGGTGCTAACACCTTCCTATTGCATAACCAACCCCCTTACCCTTTGTCTCTCTGTTTTATTAGTCTTGTTTTTTAAACTTCTGTGGGTTTTGTTCATTCTTTTTCTCATTCCTTTGGAAAAATAAAAGTGCGGTGGCGACTCTTATTTTATGAGTTAAGTTAATCAATAACTTAATCTCAAATTTTCCTGCTACAAGTAGACAACTGCAACTCTCGTATTCCTAATTTTCCCTGCAACGGTTCCTTTTTCATGCTATATAAAGAGGACTTGGAGACTTGAAGAAAGTTTCCAATTTTACAAGACTGTTTCTACGTGAAAAGCTCTCAACTTTGTGCATAATTTTCTTTAAGTGTTTGTATTTCATTTGTGTAAATCTGCTTGTGTAGAAGCAATTTGTAAACACACATTCTTTATTCAAACTTGTTGTTTGTATTTCCTTAAGGGACCAGTTAGGTCAGAATCCTTGAGAAGGCATTGAATATTTGCCTTTGTGATCTATTAGTCACCAGCTGTTACTAGTGCATTTGTAATCAGTTGATTATAGTGGATTAAGTCCTTATGTATAATACGAAATCACATTGGCGGGTGGACTGGATTAACTTTGAGTTTCAAGCGTATTAGGATGAAAATCCTTGCGTCTCTCTCATTATTCAATCTTTTGATTGTTGAATTTTTGAGTTGGTAAAAAGCTTTTGTTTTAAAACTCAATTCAAACCCCCATTTCTTGTGTTTTTCACACCTTTAATTTATGATTTGTCAATCGATTGACAATAGGCACCAATTGATTGATTAGCCTAAACTAATCGATAAACAAATTAAAAATGAAAGAAAATTATATTTAGCCATTACTCATCATTAAGATGTTGTCCTAATCGCTTAGAGCACATTTTTGAAGTGTTCCAATAAATTGGAAGAGTGTCGATTGATTTGTTGAGACAAATAAATTCCCCCCAAAGCTTTTTTTACAGCTCCTAACTCATCTGGCATGACTTCAAGACATTTTTGAAAATTCTTACTTGAGAAAAATAAATTTGAAAACAAGTTTGTGTGTGCACGTGTGGTTTAGCAATGTACTTCTTAAGCGAATGTCTTTATGCTTTAAAATATGTTCACCTAGGCGTGTCGAGGAAGGCTATCACATACTTCAAGTATTGTTAGATATTTTCTTTCTTGTAGACACTTATTTGAGTTCACTTGAGATGAGGCTTGAGTTAGATTCCATTTGGTTTCCATCATCAAAGAGTCATGTTCATCAAACCCTAGTAATTTAGTTTGCATCTTTATCCGCTTTAATTGCTTATGCTTGACTTGTCATCATTAGAATTTAGTTATCATCAACAAAAGTTGATGTCCTCGTTAAAGGCACATCACCTAGAAGTTACCAACAAAATTAGGTTCCATATATGGGAATGCACTTAATGCGTTTTTTTTCCACTTATTTTTCAACTGATTGCAAGCGTTTCAACTCTATTTCATATCGGACAAAGTTATGGAAGCCGACCATCACTTAAGGCTTTCCCCGACTCCTTTATTGTCTGGTAAAGCCTTGGGAGAAACTGTTCTGGACCGGCCAAAGGCACAAATGGTTGAGACCCAATTCATCTCAAATCCATTCCACTTGACTCAAGGTACAAAATCAATTCACATGAAATGCAAGGTACAATCTCTAATCTCCATTTTTTACCATACTCATTTTGATCTCGAATTGATATGAACATTGGAGTGCCAATCATACAACTCCAACCTACGCCTCCATGCTTGAGATCAACACCACCATTTTAAAATCATCAATTATCCAATTGTATTCATTTTTGGTTCCATTACAAATCAAGAATATTATTGAAAATAAGTCATAAATATCATGTGTAAAAAAAAGTCATAATACCAGTAAGAATTTAAAACTGTTCTTATATATATATATAAAACCGGTTTTATATAATTAGGAAAAAAGAGTAACATGCTAAAAAAAACTAGAAAATTATATTGTAAATAAAATAATTACGATTTTGAATTAAACTCAAAATTGTAAAGTTTGGTCCAGAAATTAAAAGAAAAAGGGAATAAATTGAAGGGAAAAAAAAGTGGAGGAGATGATAACATCTCACTTTGTATGGAAGCCTTATATCTCTCTATAAAACTAAAATATTCCTAAATAGAAAAGCTCAAAGAATTGTATTTAAAAAAACCAAACTCAAAGACGAGAATATATTGGGGTGGGAGAAGGATTTGTAGGGTTTAGAATCTAAAAAGAATAGACATATGATCATCTAAAAGAATAGACACGATACTTCTTTTGATTTGTATAAAGAAAAATTGAAAAGGAAAAATCAAAATTAGTGTGAGACTTACACATTTTTTTTTTCTTCTCTCTCATGAGAAAAAAAAACAAGAAGAGAGAAGTTTAATTCCAGATCATTTTTTTCTACAATCAATTGCATTGTAGCTTTTATATATATATATATATATATATATATATATATATATATATATATATATATATATATATATATATATATATATATATATATATATATTCAATTTTAATTAATTTAAATAAGAAAACATACTTTTTTAAATTAAAATAATAAAATGGTGTTAGGAGAGTTTGAAATAGTCAGAAGTACAAATAAGACTAATGCTTCAGAATCACAAGAGAGGAGAGAAAGTGACCACACTTCAATTTAAAAATTTAAGGTAATATGTAAATGAGTTAGATAATATTTGTGGAACTTTAATCAATCACATTTGTATCTAATATTCTCTTTCACAAATGTGAGTTTTGCACATTCTATAACAGGATCCAATAACAACGTATTCAGCTCCCGGTTTCCCACAAAGCTGAAACTTGGTTTTGATACCACTATTTAAAAATTCAGAAGAATTGAGGGTACTAATAAGACTAATACTCTATCACCACAAAATATTTGATAAATAAATTATCTTTTATAAATCCAACATTTATAAATAATATAAAATTTTGTAAACGTATACTTATGTTATGACCATTGAATATTTTTTATTGATTTCAATTATATACAAAATTAGGTTTTACTTTTAGAATTGAAAATCGAACAAAAACATGCTTATATAATTCAATTTTGAGAAATATAACACTGGTTTATTCAATTAAAGAAGATTAAATAAGTTTATGGTTAGGACATCTCAATAAATAGGTGCATTAGCACTTGGAATTCTCTACTTCTCCACATGCAATAGGGGCTTGTAATGTGTTAGTTTTGTAAGTTAAGGTGTCCAAGAAAATGGACCACTAGTTGGGACTTGAGAAGGAAGAAAATGACTTGTCTTTATTGCATTACAATTGAATTGAGATAAAGAATTTTATTCAAAATTCTGTCCAGTAGATTTTGATTACCATGATTGAAAAGGCAACACTCATTGAGTGGCCAGAACCAAATTGGTCCCAAGGCTTGTACTCCTCCATTCAAAGGGCTGATTTCGTGGACCCTAAATCTGCCATAGGCCCAGGCCCTTTGCGCTCTAGCAATGCAGTTGTCTTATCACTTTCATCATAATTCTTGAGAGTGAAAGATTGGAAAGAATGGATTAAAGTGACAATAAAATCATGAAATGCTTCATTTGATCATACCCAAATCTTGATGTTAATGGGCCAACACCATAACTTGCTTACATCTTTCTAGTGTTTTTGATGGATAATTAATTGTTCAAACTTTACATGATATTTGTTAGGATTCAATTATCAGTAGTTAAGTCTCTTATCAATTAAAAATATAAAAAATGTTAGGTTTATAAGAGAAATAATTTATATTTCTAATACCTTAAAGGTTTTTAGTCTATATGTGGTGTCAAGAACTTTTGAATACTGAACTTTTAATTTATTGATATTTATTGTGTTTGTTCCTTGGACTCTCTAATAAATGATATTAGAACCCTAATTAGACTTGGTAAAAGAGGGAAGTGGAATCCTAACATGATTTTAAATTAATGATGTAGGTGACTCACACTTGTATAATAGATTGTTAGGATTAAGATGTGTGATTAAGTCCGACACCAATTACAAATAGATAAAAAAAACAATACATAATTAATCCTTAGGTCCATTAATTTTGAGCGAAATTTTGTTTTGATTCCCGAACTAAATTTTTTTACATAATAATCCTTTAAATTCACTTTTATTAAACCATTTGGTTCATACCGTTAATTTGTGTGAAAAACGTTAACTATGGCTAAGGTGGCATGCCAGGTAAGCAAATTGTAAATTGAACATTCAGCTTCTGTGTTAAATCACATTCTCATAATTTAATTTAACAATAGACAATTACGGTTGGTCTGCAAATTTAACAAATTAGGATTAAATCACCATTTTCTTTCTTCCATCTTCCATCTTCCATCTTCTTTTCCAAATTAGGGTTCAATGCAAAGTTTTTTATTTTGTTGTGAAAAAGATGTCTCTTTGATGTTTTGGAAAAGAATGAATCACAACATAAAAAATGCACAGGAATTGTGAGAAATTAGACTTGAAGGAACACGAACTTCCATCAGAACATGCACTACAGCCAAAAGACGCCATCTATTTCCTTCTTCCACAACCAACACCACCTAGCAAACTCAAATTGTCCCCTCAACCTAAAATCCAAAAATCCAAAACTTTAAGAGCAGAAAAGTAATGAAACACTAATTTTAAGATATATTAAACAAAATGGAACAAGATTAGAACCAAGCAAAATTGAATATGAAGAACAAACCTCCCAGCCCATTTTCCATCGCCAATCTATTGTAGTTGCAAAAATAGCTCTCAATTCGTAATAATTTTTAATTGAATTAAAAAAATTCAGCTATGAAATTGAACAAAGAGGTGAAGTTGAGTGATAAAATCAAGGAAGTGGGGTTTTGGAGTAACGTGTTAGAGGAAAATGAGAGAGTAATAGAAAATTTGAGAGAAAAAATATTAAAATAGGAGGAAAGATGATCGAAGAAGAAAATGTGTTTTTGGGAGAAAATGGTAGAGTTTGGAGAAGGAGATGTTTGATGGGAGGGAAGAGAATAAGAATTTTAAGGAGGAAAATGCACGTGCTTTATCAATATGGAAATTATAATGAGTTTCATTGTGTTTTACATTGCATTTTGATTTTTGATATAATAAATCAACTTCAATTTAAGATAGTATAATAAATTGACTTCAATTTAGGATAGTAAAACTCCAGTAAAACAAGTTTTAATACACCATTATGTAACATTTTTTTAGGAATCAAATAGAAACATTGATTAAAATTAAAGGACCAAAAGAGGTATTAAGCCAAAAAAAACTCATACCCACATTATTTTAAGATTTTTGATAAATATACTATGTTATAGCTTTTTGGATTCTAAAGATTTATCTTATTGACACTATTAACACTATTGTTCAGACTCTATCAACTTTATTTCTTTTCATCTTTTATATATATATATATATATATATATATATATATATATATATATATATATATATATATATATATATATATATATATATATATATATATATATATATATATATATATATATATATATATATATATATATATATATATATATATATATATATATATATATATATATATATATATATATATATATATATATATATATATATATATATATATATATATATATATATATATATATATATATATATATATATATTAAATTTTTGAGATGATGTTAAATTCATACATGGTGGTGAAAGAAGCCTAAAAAGAAAAGCTTTCTCTTTAATTGAACTGTTACTAGTTCTATCCACTTAGTTGTATTTGCTCTATAATAATTTAATGTAGTTCTTCAATTTTTGTTTTCTTTGAAATTTTGAAGTTCTCTTTTTGTTGTTGTTTTTTTTACGCTTGTTAAGAGTTATTCTTTGCATCACATGCATAATGCATTTATTGTTTTATTTAATATATTATTTAACACTTAAAAAAAATGAGAATTCAATATAATAAGATTTTGGACGATAAAAGTTGAGGGAAGTTATTACTAAAAAGAAAAATATATTCATTTCGATTAGTTTTAATTACTTTAATATTTTTAAATGAACAATGTGTTTATATCATATGTTGTGAAAAAATAAAAATAAAAATCTATGCACATAGAAATATAATGCTAGAAAAAATAATGGCAAATAAATTAAACAAAGTATGTAATAATCAATCTATCAACTAGTTTTTGCAAATGCACAAACTAACAAAAATAAATAAAGAAAGAATCAACATACAAAAAATGGTTAATCTAATTCTATTCAAATTGATCTATTATAAATGAGATACAAACTCTCATATTCAGTATCAATTAAAAGTTACAACAAAAATTACAAATGAGGTACAAACAATTAGCTCAACAAATTTATAAAAATACTTCCTAATTTCAACTCATTTGTAACTTAAGGTATCCTTCTTTCAAACTCTTAGAATATGAAACCCTAAGGATTTCACTCTTTATCTCTCTAAACTTCTCTCTAACATGGAATTTAAGACACATGCCTCATGCATCTATTAACTGCCTCTTGTCTTTCCAATTGAACTTTATACTCCCCTCAATTAACTTCATCTGTCTCGCAAATGAGGTTGAACTTAAACCCTTAAAAATCAATTAACTGTCTTACCTGAATACTTTATAATTCTCTATCTTATCTTACAATTAGGTGTCATGCCGATAAGACATAACATGAATGCAATTTTTTTTTTATATTTCAGGCACACTTTATAGTTCTCCATCTTACTTTACAGTTGATGGTAATGTCAATTTAACCATCAACCATTTTGTTGTTATCTCTTTACCTAAACCATTCTTTATCTATTTTGATCAAGTAAAATCAATGTTTGAACATTGACTTAGGTAATGACTTAGTGAACACATATGTTGGATTGTATTCCGTAGAAACCTTCTCAACCACAATCTCTTTCAATTTGATAATGTTTGTAATGAAGTGCAGATAAAAATCTATGTGCTTTATCCTTTCATGATGCACTTGACGATTAGCCGAATAGATTGAATTTTTATTATTAAAATGCATCTTCGCACATTCTTGAGCGATTGATAAATCTCCAATCATGTCTCTTAGCGAAATTACTTCCTTGACCACTTCAACAAATGAAATATAATCAACTTAAGTTCTAGTTAAGGCGAATGCAAATTGTTGATTTCTTTCTAACTTATAGTCGTTCCAAATATTGTAACGCATAAAATTCAACATGTATTTTCTAATGACTAGATTCCCCACATAATCTTCATCCATAAATCCTTCTAAATCTTATTTCCCTCAGAATGATCTTGTGTACTTTCCCTTTAAGGATCCACTCAAATTTCTCAACACCCGCTTCAAAGCTTTCCAATGAGCTCGACTCAAATGTTCCATAAATTAGCTTACTAGTCTAATAACATATGCTAAGTTAGATATACTAAAAACCATCAGATATATGATTCTTCCAACCACACTTGCATATAGAGTCCTCTCTATCCCCTTCATTACATCCTCTGTTTGAGGAAATTACATAACTGAAATCTTTGTGTGATGAGCTAAAGAAGTTTAGACGATATTTGCATCAAACGTTCTAAATTGTTACACCACTTTACTCATGTAGCTAGATTGAGATAATATCCATTTATTCATTTATATGTGTTAGTTCTGTGATTGGCAGCAATTTTGGTAAAACTTGGTGTTATCACAAGATGTCCTATATGATGTCTTGACATGTGATCTTAACATTATGCAGATGGTTCTTTTTGTTGTTGCAGGGTTTAGTTCATGATGTCAAGTATGATGTCCTGACATATGTTTACAGAATATTCAGTCAAAATGTTATGTTTTGTCTGTTGCATTTTTTCTGCAATCTTTTGTGTGTCTTTGTTAAGTGATTGCTTGCGCAAATCAAGACATGATATTATTTGAAGCAAGTATATTCTGTTTCCTTTTGAAGAATGGTTTGTTGATAATTTTGTGCAAAAAGATATGGAGAATAATTAGCTTTTATTATGGATTACTTTTGCCCAAGTCCATGAAGAATGGTTTCTATTTAAAGACGTGCTAACCCTACTTGCAAGGAAGAGAAAAGATTTTAAGAAAGCTGCGTTTTGTCTTTTGTTAGGGTTTGAGTATTTTGTTAGTTGTTTTCTTGTGAGCCATTCATTCATCACTTTGATGTGTGAATTGGACTGAGTTCTTTGAGTTGTAAGTTGTCCACTATAAGCTTTTAAGCACGAGTGCATTATTCTTAATTGAAGTTTTTAAGCAAGATCAAGTGTTGTCCTTGAAGTGTGTCTTCTACTTTTTGATCTTTTGTTTTTATCACTGCATGTGATTGAAGGGGAGCGAGAGGTGTCTCATATATGAGAGTGTCTTAGATAGAAGTTACACGGATAGAGATTAGGTGCGAAGATTGTAAACTAGAGAGAGTTTGTTGAGAGTCTTCAAACTAATTCTGTTTAGTGAATTTCCTTCCTGGCTTGGTAGCCCCTAGACGTAGGTGTGTTTGCGCCGAACTGGGTTAACAATTGCTTGTGTCTCTTTACAATTGTTAACTGCATTTTATCTTGTTCATACATTGGTAATTGTTCAGATATTAGTGTCGTGACATCTCTTTCGACATCTCATATCTGATACCAAAATTTCAATTGGTATCAGAGCAGGCATCCTGCTCTGATTCTGGGTGAGATCTAGGGACGGTACTTTCTGGTACTATGGACAAAGAGGGAGGATTTGTGAATAGACCACCTGTTCTGGATGGAAATAATTATGATTATTGGAAATTTTGCATGGTGGCCTTCTTGAAATCATTGGATAGTAAGGCTTGGAAAGCTGTCATAAAAGGATGGGAACACCCTGTCTCTGTTGGGAAAGATGGAAAAGCTACATCTGACCTGAAGCCTGAGGAAGAATAGACTAAGGAGGAGGATGAATTGGCTCTTGGAAATTCTAAAGCCTTAAGTGCCTTGTTCAATGGAATTGATAGAAACATATTCAGATTAGTGAACAATTGTGAAGTTGCCAAAGATGCTTGGGAGATACTCAAAACTACTCATGAAGGTACTTTTAAGGTGAAGATGTCAAGACTTCAATTGCTAACTACCAAATTTAAAAACTTAAGGATGAAAGATGATGAAAGCATACATGATTTTCATATGAATATCCTTGAAATAGCCAATGCTTCAAGTGCCCTAGGTGAAAAGATGTTAGAAGAAAAGCTTGTAAGAAAGATTATCAGGTCTCTTCCCAAGAGATTTGATATGAAAGTAACTTCCATAGAAGAAGCTCAAGACATCATCAAGATGAGGGTGGATGAACATATTGGATATCTCTTAACCTTTGAAGTGGGGATAAGTGACAGATCTGATAAGAAAAAGAGCATAGCCTTTGTGTCCAATACTGAAGATGGAGAGGATGAATGTGATGTGGATACTGATGAAAGCTTATCTAATGCCATAGTTCTCCTTGGAAGACAGTGTAACAAGGTAATGAAGAGGATGGACATGAAGTCAATACCAAATGTCAAGAACAACTCATATGACATCAGCAGGTCTAATGATTTTGGTAGAAGAATAAGGTCTGAAGAAAAGTCCACTCAAATTAAAGGAATTCAGTGCCATGGATGTGAAGGATTTGGTCATATTAGAGTTGAATGCCCTACTTACCTCAAGAAACAAAAGAAGAGCCTGCTTGTATCTTGGACTGATGAGGATTCTGAAAGTGATATTGAAGAAGAATCTGCTAAACATGTGACTGCTTTGACTGGGAGATATGTCTCTGATGAAGACTCTAGTGATGATGAATTAACCTTTGAAGAACTTGCAGCTTCTTACAAAAAGTTGTGTCTCAGAAGTGAAGAAGTATGTCATCAAGGAGAGAAGCAGAAGAAACTTATAATCAAACTGAAGGGTGAAAAGGAAGAGCATATTAAAACTATCTCTGAGTCGAATGATGAAGTTACATTTCTGAATTCTCAACTTGATCAAATGTCCAAGTCTGTCAGAATGCTGAACAGTGGAACTGAAACTTTAGATGAAATCCTTCAGGTTGGAAAAAGGGCAGGAGACATGATTAGGATAGGGTTTGATGGAGAAAATAAACCCTCTTCAGACTGTAGTCCCTCTTCACACCACAGTCCTTCTGGACCTAAGCGAAATATGTCAATCAGATGTCTCAACATCATGGCAGAGGATAACCCAACCACCCAAGAGGAAGACTCCAAAGATGGAGATGTCATTACTGTGGACGTTTTAGTCACATAAAGCCTTTCTGCTTCAGGCTATATGGATATCCTAAACCCGTTCCTCAACCTAGACCCAATCACAACATTCCTTCTAATAGGAAGCAATGGGTTCCTAGAGCTGTTGCTACCAGTTTGATAGCTCATATGTCTCTTAGAGTCTCAGCTAAAGAGGATTGGTATTTTGACAGTGGGTGCTCCAAACACATGATAGGAATTAAAAATCTCTTAGTAGACATCAAATCCCATTTGTTGCACCCCAAAATTTGCCTAACCTTCTCTCGCCTGGTTTATGTTTCATTGCATAGCATAACATTGTTCTAACATAGTTCTAGCATTGCATATCATTACATTAGCATTTAGCAGGGGATCAAGTGTAATATATGTCAAAAGAATCCTAGCCATAGGTCTTATGCAAGTTTGAGAAGCCATCATAATCGTCAGTCAGGGGGATGGGTTCTTGAGAAGTTTGAGTGCTTGTATGGGGCTTATCTCCTAACTTGGAGCCAGTTGAAGATCAGTAGTGAATTGTAAGGCCTTAATCAAGGAGATAATGTGTGGATAGAGCTTATTGAAGTGCCTTGAAGGTCATGTTGGAGCTCAACCAAGTCATTTTATCAAGTGCAAGAGCCACAATTGAAGTGGGTGTCACTAGGGTTTCATCTGGTTAATCCTAGGCCAAAATGAGAAATTGGAGAAGATCAAAGCCTACTTCTAGGTCATTGAAATCATGAAATTATATGTTGAGGCATATGAGAGATTTTTTCAAGATCAAGTTGAGAAGAATCAAGAGTGGTTGGAGTTGCTAAGTCAGGGTTCCTAGGGTAAAATCCCTTGTTTAGTGCCAAACGTCCAAGCCATGTAAGTCAATATGAAAGCCTCATATGACTTTTGCCTCCACATGAATGTTGTATAGGATGCTCTTAGCTTTAATTTGAGTACTAGAAGTCCTCCATTGGATTTATAGAACTCAAGTTATGGTCCAGACAAGTTACAGGCCCTTAGATGCCTCTGAAATTTGTCTGCGAAAATCATCTGACTTCCAAGCTATTTTTGACCTAGAAGGAGGTTTCACCTGAACTTTTCGCCAACATGAAAGTTGTTCCTCATGATCTTATATTTCCAAATTGTATTATAAGTCTTCCATATGATTTGTAGAACTCAAGTTATGAGGTTTACAAGTTAGGGGTATTTTGGGAAAGTGAGATTATAGGCCATTTTCAATCATAGGTCAAAATCTCCAACTTGCACTTGTCAAATGAATTTTTCTTCAACATGGAACTTGTTTAAAATGTTGTTTTTAGGTTAACCTAGAGCTCATGGTGAATTGATTCGGCTCATATCAAAGATTGGTGTGAAGTGGTTTGAATAAAGAAGAAATTCAAAGGCATTTTTGGCGGGAAATTGAAATAAATGATTATGGGTCCAAAACAAGTCAAATGACCACTCATTTTAATTAGAAATCATGTTTTAAAGACATTGGCAATTATGGATTTTTCATTTGAAGCACAATTCATGGCCTTTCATAAGGTTTCTTCACATAAAAGTTACATCACACAAATCATTCCTAAAGCCAAATTCAAGGCCCTAACCAAGCTGGATCCATTCAAGGAGGTTAGTGTATGATACCCAAAGCTTCCCAAGCAAGTTATTGAAGGAAATTGAGGGATGCCATAATCAAATTTTTGAAGGAAAGTTGGATTTGGATTTTTGATTTTGGGCTTGGGCCTTACCTCTAGAAGCTTCTAAATCATTCAATAAAGGTCTAGGAACTCATCAGAAACAAGGTTGGTGATTGATTGGGGCTGAGAGCAGAGTTTGCCATTGAAGCTTGAAGAAGAAAAGTGAAAGATCAAATTTTTGTTAGAGGCCATTTCAAGCGCAATTGAAGCTTCAATCTTCTTCTAACATCATCACTGATTGAATCTAGAGCGTTTTGGAGCAAGAATCAAACCAGAAACGCCTCACATTGAAGCTTGAACTCAGGTTTTTTCTTCTTGAAATTGCACTCAGTTCTTGCATTTTCAATGCATTAGAATCATGTGGTTAGGTTCACCTTAGGTTGTAGATGATTTCTGGGCAATTAATTTGATGATTAGTGACAACTTAAGCTTTGATCCGTTTTCGGTTAGAACCTAGATTTTTTTATTCTTGGATTTTTAGATCGTTTAGGTAGGATATTTGGATTCCTCGTGAGATTTCGTGCGATTTTCATTCAAATATCGTTGCGTTTGGTGGAGTGTGGAGAGAGATATGATTACGTGAAGTTCGCCAAAGAAGTCACTGTCCGGCCATGGCTGCGCGCGCCCTTGCTGTTTGCAGAAAATTTGAAATGGAGAAGATGTAATCTCCAACGTCCATTCGCGATGAAGAAGAAGACCCGGTCGCATGATCCAATGGCCGTGAGATGCGCCACGTACCCCCTCCCCCCGTGCGACGTCGTTTCTGTAAGTAGGAATCCAAGTCTATGCAGCGCGCTGGGTGATCATAGAGAGAGCATGTTTGATTCCTGGCTGGCTCCTTTTCTTTTAATTTTGAGAGAGAGCTGAGTGTTTTAATGAGTGTTGGGCCTTAGTTGTTGCTGCTTTTCACACCCTCCCCTTTCAGGCCCAGGCGAGAATTACACGTGAAATCCCTACTTTGACACCCCCTGGGCATTATTTTGAGAATATTAATGTGCTGAATTTTTCTCCTAATTGGGCCTTGCGCCCAGGTGCTACTCCCACCCCTCATTTCTTGAGCCCAGGCGCCTTATTACTTGATTTCTTGCTAGCTACACCCCTGCCATGTTCGTGCTTCAATTTCTTTTTCTTTTTTTTTCTTTTTTTTGTTTTATGCTTGTTAGAGATTAATTCATAAAAAATAGTAAATCTTGGAAATTAATTCTGAAAAAATTTGTGAAGGTAGATTTAGATGTTCATGATTTTATCATGCCTTGCATTTTAATTTTCCATACATTTTTCATTTTATTCCATATTTTCTCTTTTAGTGCATTTTTAATATTGAAATAATGGTATGTTGAATTTGTGCATTTTATTTCTCTCTCATTTTTTGGAGTTTGATCTTGGAATTTTTTATGCTGGCTGTATATATGGTGATGTTGCTATGTGCTTTCTTTTGTATTTTTTTTAGATCATTTTAAATAGGATTTTAGGGTGGTTGTTTAGGAGTATTCTTTAGTGAATTCCTTTAGTGCACCCTTGAAGCTTTGGATTTAATTTGGGCATTTTGGTTTAGATTTAACCTCTGATTTTTCTACCATAGAATGTTGACACATATAAGATGATATAGTATTTTATTTAGATTTTTTAGGATTGATTTTCCCTTAGTTCTCTATTTTGCAAATTGACCTTAGAATAGATGATCATTAGGAAATAACACTTGATGTTTCTTTAGCAATTCAAGTAGGTGATGATCTTTCCTTAGGATTAGTTCCCTTTCAAACATTCCTTTGCTTAATTAGGATCCTTCATTGTGGGTATAATTCCTCCTGTGGAGGAATTCCCTGCCTTTCACATTGGAGTTGAGACTAAGCAAGTTTTCTAGAGGAAATGGATTTGGTTGCGTGTCTGTGGCAGGTTCCTGTGGAACTTACCTTGCTTCTCATCTCCATTCTCCTAAAGTTATGTCTTTCTTTCCTCTTTAGGAACCTTCTTGAGGTAGCACAATCCCTCCTGTGGGGGGAATATGGCACACCTCTTGAAGGAGTCAAACCCTTAGGTTGCCCCAAAGATCTTTTTGTTGGTTGAGTGCTTGGGATAAGTTCCTGTGGAACTTACCCTAGCCTCCCAACACCCAATTTTCTTCCATAGGATAGAAGCTTGTTGGATTGCTTGTCATGGATTCCTTTCCTTCTCTTGAAGATGGTGGACTTGAAGAACAGTTACAGACTTTGGATTGGATTGCTTCCAGAAGACTGCTCTGCTGTGGAGATTGCTGGCCTGTTTTCCTTGTCTGTTTAACTGTATTGATGTGCATTGATGTGACTTGATTGGTGTGTTGCATTTAGATTAGGTCATGTAGTTGAATAGGCCTAAGAGCATCCTAAGGGTTGAGTTTATCCCCTTGCTTGCATTGCATTAGAGGTTGAGTTTCTCCCTCTGCTTGTATTTTTACTGTGTGGCTTTGCTTGCTGGTATTCGGTAGAGCTCCGCTCCCTTGCCTGTGTGGTTTATGGTCTGTGTGATTGCATTTGCTTTCTTTTACTATCTTTGCAGTTATTCATATCTGGCTTGAGGTTGAGATGAGCTTGTGGAGGCTTATGCCCCACACATATTTCCTCCCTCACTTGTATTGCATGCATCTTTACAGTAATTTCTGTACAGTTTTTCTGTTTACTGTTTGATTTCCATTGCCATGTTCCCCTAGGAACTCTGACTTCTCTTATTCAAGATAAGTCATGACAGACATTAGGATTCTAACCATGCATGATAACAATAGTTAGTTTCCCCTTTAACCTCAACCGTAGGACGAATATTGCATGATAACTGTAGGATCGAGTCAGTTTCCCTGTAGAGAGTCTGTTTCTCTTCTTATCTCGAACAATAGTAAAAAACATAATAAAGGCAAGTTAGTACAAGTGCGTTACGAGCCTTAAGCTACTTGGGAAATGATGATTGGGCGGTCAATCGTCTAGAGTGTTTAGTATATGTCCTTTGGACGACATGCGACGCATTCGCTCCTAAGTCATAGTCTCTAGTGTTGTACAAACTACATACAACTAAAAAACACTTCTTTCCGTAAAAAACAAAAAACAAAGATCAAACATCTTTTTTGTCCTCTTGGACCCCTTAATCAGGAAAACCCTTTTCTTAAAGGAGAGTTCTGTTAACTTTCAGTTCTACCGCAAACGGTAACGCCTAAGTCTCCAAGGATCGAGCTGCAAACACCAACTGCTGGAACTGATTGTTAACTTTACTTGGATAAAAATCAGCTGAATAAATCTGTGTTCTCCGTAGCCCGAACTACGTTTGCTCTGATATTTCATGCCGTATGAAAGCACGTAGGCACAAGATGCGATATCTTGGCGAGTAACCTTCCCCCCTTTTACCCGTAGTTAGACGAACTACGTTGACTCTGCTTTCTCGTTCTAGACAGGAATACATAGGCATAAAGTGCGATACTTTGCCGAGTCATTTTCTTTCCCTTTTTAGACCAGACCTCTTAGTGTAGATAGTTAAAGAAACCCGTCAGATAAACATAACAAGCATGGATCCCATCGAGTACGATGGACGTGAGGGGTGCTAATACCTTCCCCTTGCGTAACCGACTCCCGAATCTAGACAATGGTTGCGATGACCTTATCTTATACCTTTTCGTCAGGTTTTTCCTATCGTTTCCTTTCCCGTTCTGAGGGATAAATAACGAAAGGTGGCGACTCTTTTGTTTTGCCGACACCTTATTTTCGCATTAGCGACCGCTGGCGACTCTGCTGGGGACTCCAACGGTTCCCTGTGTGAGTCATTCCTAGCGCTTGTGTGTTTACCTGTTGGGTTATGTTTGTTTATCGCTTTTTTACTTTCCGCATTTATTTTCAGTATGATATTATTATTATTGTGCTGTTGTGGGAAGGGGCTCTGATGAGTGATAAGCCAGACCCAAGCTTGAGAGTTACATAGATTTAGACGCAGATTTGTGGTGAACCTGTATGTTAGGCATGCACTAGTTCCCACGAAATCTGCACTCAGACGAGGTTCTTTGAGATGATTTCCATTTCCAACCCAGTGGGCCGTTGAAAGGATTTCAGATCTTAGGATTGTAGACTCTGGGGACCGGTCATTTGTGATTCAGCTAAGTGAGGCCACTTCAAGAGATGATGATGTCACACCTTCTGGGTATCGTATCATTGTTTCTTGAAAGTCTGTGACGCTGATGAACGCATAGGATGCCGTACCTTTGTCAGTGATTAGGTCCATACCAGTGAGCAGGGTCGGGTTTATTGCAGGAAACCGTAACCTTCAGACAACTTGGTTTTCTTGTCAGTGAATCAGTTTTGTGGGTTTCAGTATGCCTTTATTATCAGAGTGTGGTATTTTCTTGCTGAAGCTAAATTATGATCTGCCACAGCACTTCACAGCACAACACAGCATAACACGACACTTGATCCCCTGCTGCATTTTGCATCTGCATTTACATTTTCATATTGCATTGCATCTAACATGTATCTGTGTTGCAGGTGTGCAGTTCCCTTCGATTCTAGCAATCTTGTCCTTCCCGTGTCCGTCATGGAGCCCAGTGTGAGAAGAACTTTCGCCTACAAATTTCCTACTCCGGATATTGCTACTCTGAGAGGTTTGATTTCCTTGCCCGGTAAAGAAGTGATGGGAGATTTCTGAAGAACCTATGGGAAGCTGCTCAGTGTTGTGTGCAAACCGTCGGTGTATGAGTTGAACGGACTCCAGACTCTACTTCAGTTTTACGATCCCCCGCTGCGTTGCTTCACATTTCCAAGCTATGTTCTAGCCCCCACTTTGGAAGAGTTCTCTGTCCTATTAGAGATACCCATTCTTGCGCAGGTACCCTTTTGGCCTATCGATCAGGAGCCAGATCTGGCTAAGATTGCTCCGGCTCTGCACATTGATGTTTCTGAGTTAGAAGGAAAGGCTGTCAAGAGAAACGGAGCCTGGGGATTCCCATTATCGTTTCTGGCGGAGAGAGCCCGACACTACGCCAAGAAGGAAGGAATGCTGGGTGGCGTTCAAAACTATATTGGCCTTGTGCATATACAGCATCATGCTATTCCCTAACATTCCAGATTTTGTGGATGTGGATGCTCTTCGCATCTTCGTCTCAAAGAATCCAATCCCAACCTTGCTCGGAGACGTGTACCATTCGGTGCACTACAAGAACGAAAATAGAAGGGGCAAGGGTGTGTCTTGTTGTGCTTCATTTTTCTACAGGTGATTTGTCACTCATCTACCGAAGGAGGGTCCTTTTATAAAGACGGCAGAGACGAAGGAATGGTCAGAGCGACTGATGAGCTTGTCTGCCGAAGACATCGACTGGTTTGATAGAGAACGTTTGGGGAGCGAAATTATTTACAGCTGTGGGAGCTTTCCTAATGTCCCTCTTGTGGGTAGGAAGGGCTGTATCAACTACAATCCATCCGTTGCTATCAGATAATTCGGGTATGCTTTGAGAGGACCTCCTAAAGACGAAGAGGTACAGGAATCTCTGTACCTCACTGGCATATTAGAAGGAGATGATCTGGTTAGGTTTGAACATGCTTGGAACAATGTTCATCAAAAGGGAAAGACCTCATTAGGGGAAAAAATAATCAGGTTTATCCTCCTTATGTGGACTGGATTCGTAACAGAGCAGCGAAAATGTTGATGCCTTTTCCTCCTGTCAAACAGGACGAACCTTCTGAGCCTACCATGATCGAAATCCAGAAGTACGAACAGCTTTAGGCCAAGAATGCAGAGCTAGTTAAAGCCAATGAAGAATTGGAAAATGAGATCGCTCAGCTTCAAAGAGAAAAGAGTGAAGCCGTCTACACCTGCAAGAGGCAGACAAAGATGATCAACCACCTGGGCGCCAACTTGACCAAGGAGACCGATGCTAAAGAGCGTCTTGGGTTGGACCTAAAGGCAGTGCACGGGGTATTGACTACCAAGAAGAAGGATCTAGATAGGGTATACCAGAAGTTGACCCAGTCCGAGAAGCTGTGGAATAATACCTTGACTGGCCACAAAGAAAGGGAAGAAAAGCTGAAGCAGCAGATAGTCCAGTTGGAAGCACAGGTTGAGGCCAAAAACAAGAAGATAGAGGCTGAAGCCTCACTCCGATGAGATGCCCAATATAAGGTAGTTTAGCTCAAAGCTAACTTACGAGATTATCAACTCCAGGCTGACGCTAAAAGGAGTAGGGTGGAGAACCATTATGAGGAAGGTGTATATGGGAGCATCGCTGAGAACCTCTCGGATGCCATCAGGCGAAGGGATCTGTTGATCCAGGGCCTACTTACTCAGCCTGACCATCCTGATACGAAGAAGTTACTAGAGGACTTCCGTGCCTGCGGCCGCACTTGATTTTCTTTGTATTTCTTTGTACCTTTTATATGCTGATCACCACCAGGCCTGTTGGTTGGGGTCATGCCACTGCTTCAGTTGTACTTTGCTCTTGTTGTATGCTACCCACGCGGGCTTTTCATAAATATATGAGGATTTCTTTTCCATGATTGGACAATAGACTTTATTTGTCTTGGAGCTAGAATCGAGGGGGACTTCCTCCTAATGCATGGATACGTGTTTGCATTTGCATAAATCATTTGCATAGCAGGTGCCTCGTACTGTGTTTCCTAACCCTCTGTTGATGCAGGTTATCTCAGGACCCGACCGGGAAGATTACATAAGTCCCCACAAGGCTATGGAACTGGTACAGGCAGAGCTGAGTGAGGTCCGAGGCCAGATGAGGCGGGTTATGAGAGACATGCAAGAGTTGCGTCTGGAGCATGAGGCACTCAAAGATGAAAACAATCAGCTGAAGACCCAAGTGGGCTTGATCATGGAGGTGTTAAAAGATATGCTCAGGAAGAAAGATGATCAGCTACCTGAAACCGCAGTAAAGATGCTTAATCCGTTCGGGTCTGTGGAATCAGTGCATGTGCAACCTGTGCCCAAGGTTGATAAGCCTCCGATGTCTAATAGGCGACAAAGAGCTTTGAATTTTTCTCTCCAACGCATTGCTGCTCGGGATAACCATGCGACCAGGAGGGGGAACGCCCAGAAGGTAATGTCAGCTGAGAGAACTTTCGACCAAATCCCAATGACATATGCTCAGTTGCTGTAGGTCCTGTTTCAACTTCAATTGGTCAAACTTCGGACCCTAGTTCCGCTTCCTGGTATCCCTCCACCAGAATATGATGTGAATGTCCATTGTGATTTCCACTCTGGGGCACCGGGGCATGACATTGAAAACTGTAAAGCTTTTCAGCATAAAGTTCAAGACCTGATTGACTCAAAAGCTATTGAGTTCACGCCAAGCGACATAACTGTACCTAAGGGTTCTATTCCAGCTGCTACCATGATGATGGATGTTTCCGAAACTGCGGTGGGTCAGGAGTATATCCTGGACTCAATGGTGTCAGAATTCCCTTGTCCTCAGTTGCTGCTTGTGCCTAGATCAAGCCTGAGGATGAAAGCGCCTGAACAAAAGGAGTCTCTGATAATTCAGACTCAACCTCCATGTGGTTCAACTGTTCAAAATCAACAATCTGTTCAAAGTCAGCAATCTGTCCAGTCTTTGCAACAGACTTCAGCTCCTCTCCAGGGTCAGCAGCCTTATCATTATCGGTCAAACTTGCGTGATAGGCAAAACCCAATGAAGTCAAAGAGACAGTTCACCCGGTCGCCGTCTTAAGCAAAGTAGTTTCAATAAGGAACTTTGAGGATGGCTGGTTCAGCAGCAAGACAGATGTGAAAGCCCGGTTCTCGAAAGCTGGCATTTTCCTTTGTTTTATCTTGTCATTTCTTTACATTTGTAGTTTCTTCCCTGTAGAATTGCAAATTTCGCTCGTAAAACTTGTTGTTTTTCAATTGATATTGATAATGAAATAAATATGCATGTTTTGAACTAATCCATTCGTGTTCACTCTATTGCTTTCATTTATTTCTAACGCTTGTTTAAGTGGAATCCGCGGAGGATGACGAAAATCGAAAGACACAGAGCTTCTGATTGTATGCTTTTGGATAAAACCTGCTGATGATGTACATGCATTGTTTCGAATCCCCAAACACCGGAGATATAAGGAAGATAATCCCTTTTCAACCCCTTCGAGCCTGGTAGTAGGAGTTCTTTTTGGAAATGAAAAACCCTCAATCTTAACTCGGGGCAGGGTAGGTGTTAGCTAATTTGACCGAGCGTCCAAATTGCAGAAAGAAGCATCCGTTCGAGGATCAATCACACCTTTAGAGGTCGTGCCTAAAGAACCACAATGGTTAAACCTTGCCGATAAGGAGTGAAACAGTCACAATCGTTTTAACAAGTCAGACAAGCCGGTGTCACACGATTTGTTCGAAAAAAAAGAAGAAAGAAAGAAAAGCCCGCTAAGTCGAATCCTGAAAACCAGCGACTTAGGCAAAAACTAGGGCACCCCGCTGGACTGCAAAATCGAAAAAAGGAAACTCTGAGTGGTTAGTCCAGGCAAAAGTAGGGAAAGCGAAAAACTGGAAAAAAGGATTACAAAAGAAAAATCCTCGAACAAATACGAGTCGTGTGACCCCAAGTGCCAAAGACGAAAAATGAGTGGCTGTCACTCCAGAAACTCATGGTTTCTCGAACTATCACTCCTAATTTCCGACCACTAGGAAGTGAGCGCTAAGGTCGAATTAGCTAAAACGTAGGATTGGAGAACATCAAGGTGAATGGGTGGGTTAAAATGAATTTTAAGCCTCTATCCTTTCTTTCTTAAACCGTGAGCCTGACCACGTTACAGCCCGGAAAAGTCCTAATTGAAACAGGTTCAGTTCGAGAGCATACTTTGGTAAAGACCGTATCGAAACTGACTCCTAAAAGGATTCCTCTTGCAGCGTTGTATTAATTTTGACATTTTGATAGTTGATTCGTTTATTATATGTCATAAAATATTTCTCCAGTGAACAAGATTGAATTTCGAAAACTGTCATATGCATTGCATTTAATATATCTTTTATGCAGAACAGTTTGTTTTACTTGCGAGTAAGCGCTTGACAGCAGGAAAGTTTCTGCAGTGGAAAGTTTGATCGGGATAGAATGTAGAATGCCTGAATACTCCGTCATGTTGTGGCCAGCCGTATCAGATGATCCCCAGTGAAGTCAGCCATCTGGGGCAATCAGGTCGGATTCGGTAAATCTTTCATAGTCAGAGGCACTACTGCAAATCAGCCAGTCAGGGGCAAAGTCATTACAAGACTGGGGCAGGCCACCCTGAGAGCACAAAGGCTATTGTTGATCAGAAGGCGATTAATCTAAAACACCTCTTCGAGGTTCGAAACGCGAAGGTGGTTCATATCTAACCATCAGGGTACGAAGATTGCGATGCCCTTTTAGGGGAAGATTTTACGAAGATCCCATGAGCAGGGGGAAAAAGCGGAAGCGAAGGAAATGTTCCTCTCTGTTTTATCAAAGTTTATCAGAAGTTGTCACAGTTTCAAGGGTAAGCCATCTCAAAGTCGGTTCGTAGCAAGTTTGCCTTTTCAAGTTGAAATATTTGGATTGGGGCATTGTCGTTACCTTTGCCACAAACAGCCAAGAGTTTGCATTTCCCCATCCATAATCCTTGGCGTAGGAATAGGCGCTATGTGAAATTTATTCCTCCCCAGCAGGCGGAATTGGCTTTTCCTCCCCGGCAGACGGAAGTTGAAGTTTTTATCCCCAGAAAAGTTGGGATTGCATCAGAGCAGGATCAAATTATCCTCAACAATTCAAGATTGACTTATTCGGTAGGATAAAGTCATCCCCAGTGGGGCGAGATTGATATACCCGACATATTGTGCATTCCTAGTGGTTATTTATGAGCATGTTTACTCCCCAGAAAGAGTCCCCGCACAGTACAATCAGAGTACACAGATCAATTCCCAGCTGAGTATCCCCAGCATGGTTAGTCCCCCACAGAGCACGATCAGGTGGTCAGTGGTTTGAAAGGAGTATCCCCGTACATGATCGTCTTTTCTGTTCTCCAACAGGTTGTTTTTCCTCTAATAGGATGATCATCCTCAATAGAGTTCACAACTCCGAGCTTGTGAACTATTCCCCAGCCATATTGTTTCTACCCCCCTGCGGAGTTGGTTTCACCTTTCCATCATTTATTTTGCTGGAATATGTCTGTGATACCTGGTTGTCCCCCTGCGGAGTTGGTTTCACCTTTCCAGCATTTATTTTGCTGGAATATGTCTGTGATACCTAGTTGTCCCCCAGCGGATTTGGTTTTGTCTTCAGCATTTATTTTGCTGAAGTGCCTCTTGGCATCTTTGCATTATGCATACTGCATCATATTTCCACCTACCCAAACGCGTAGCATTTCCATGTCGTATGGAGCATTACGCCATTTTCAAACATACGCATTTTGAAACATAAGCCAGGTTGGTTACCTCTTTGTTTTCAGGTGTGTTGCGGTGAAAATTGGATATCAAGCTATTAAATTAACTTGAATCTTAATTCTTTTTACAACCGAACTTTATTTTATCCAAAGGAAAGGTCTAAAGAAAGAAAAACCTTTTTCGCGATGTAACGACAACGCTTAAGAGATTCAGGGACCGGGGGTTGGTTATACCTAGGGAAGGTGTTAGCACCCTAAGCATCTGTAGTACTCTATAGGAACCTTTTGTTTGATTGCTTGCTAAGTTTGTGAAAATGTATTATGGATTGGGAAAAGGTATGAGTTGAAGCCTAAAGTTATATACACTAAGTTTGCTCGCAAAGACGTCGCATCTTTTGCCTACGTATCCTAACTAGGATAGAATCAGAGCAATCGTAGTTCACCTCACAAGGGAAGAAGAACACTTGATTGTGATCAAGGTTTAAGGGGAACAAACATGACAATGTTTGTGTGGAGTTTAACAAAACTCCCTAATCTAAGTTGTAATATTCAAAAGGGGAAGTAAGAAATCATGACAATGATTCTTACACAGAGTTGAAAAACTCTTTCCTAGGGTTCTAGTTGAAGAACACTCCTAGTACAGGTGGGGTTCTTAGACTTGAAGCAAAGTCTAGTGGCTTCTAATCTAGGGTTAAAGTGACTTAACAAAGTCAAGAGAGGTATGAGGGATGTATCCATGACATGAGGGTCAAATGGACAGACTTTTCCTTTGGAAGTATACAGGAGAGGCAACTGGATGAGAGCTAACAAGCTTCATCACTTGGGGAAAGAAAACAACAAGAAAACTAACAACATGATGAAGGCATATTCATGGTGACAACCATTAAATAAACATGTGGAATGATAAAGATGAAGGTGCATTGATGACAATCAAAGTAGATGAATTAACAGGAACTGTGACGACAGATCGAGTTCAATTAAATTTAACAGAGGGAACATGGTAACAACCAAAAATAAAATCCTATCATTTTAACTAACATGTAAGGATATGAATACAAGCAAGTATCACAAACAAATTCAAGTGTAACCAAATAAAAATTCATCTGCACATGCGTAAACGAACGTAAAATGCACTTAACTTGCACGAAGTCAAAAGAGATGAAAATTTAGGCAAACATGAAAATAAAAAATATGGAATGAAAGTATACATCAATATGAACATAATGAAAAAAGAACGGGTGCAAAACGATTAAAATTGAAGGAGATACGAATTTTTGAAAATGGAGTGAAAAATGACAAAAAATAATAAAAGAGTTGCCCTCCTCAGGGGTCGAACTCAGGTTCAAGGCGTGCAAGGCGTGTTTTGGCATATGGTCTTACCACTGGGGTGGCTATACATCCGTTTATAAATGCCACCCCATAAATATATATGGGATGCTCACTTTGAATTTCTGGGCAAGAATAACACTCAAAATATGATTTACGTTTTCACTCGTAACTTTCTCGATTCTTACCCAAACACGATGAAATTTATATGCAAATTGACCAGAAAAATATGAGGAACATGATGGTGCACTTAGTTTTCTGAGATTCTCCTTCCATTTAAAAATTCGATGGTAGGTGTTTTTTTGAAACTTGAAAATGCATTTTGATGTTCACAACTTGTTTCAAACATTTTTTATTCAAACCAAAGATATATACAACCCAAGTATATGGTGATGAAGGATTCAAGAACTTAAATCAAACTCAATGCAAAAAGCTTATGAAAATGACATGTCAAGTTGCAATTTTTGTTAAAAGATGCATTTTGAAGTGAAACATTCATGACAGCTAGTTTTGAATCAAGATAATCATATTCACACAATATATAAATGACCAGGAATAAGTTTATGCAAGAGGTAAGGCTCAATTTATGCTGTGGTGAAAAATGGTATGTGAGTTGCAATTTTGTGCTTTTGATGCATTTTGAAATGTGCAAACTAGCTTCTGTGCAAAAATAGACAAAAGGAATCACACATACACTTCCCATATGTGAAAATACACATGCTCATGTTTAAAACTTAGCCTACCACAGCCTGTTCCAAAATGTGATTTTCAAAGTGCTTCTTGATCTTTTGACTGTGCAATGTTAAAACAACAAATAATGCAACTACATTGGTGGTTGAAACTGGTTGGCTCATATCTAGAGCATGATGATGGCAATGTCCTAAGGCTCAAATTGCTCAAAAACCACACAACATGAATTTGATGTAAAAATGTCAAGGCTGTTATATGGCTGTTAACTGAATCTGTTCAAGTTCAAAAGAAAGGCAATATGCAACAATGCAAACAGATGCAAAACATTAAACCAAATCTACCCCTGTCCCAAGTATTTCAAATAAAATAACATCACTGTCATCAACATGTCAAACTGATAAAACCAGATGGAAAGGCAGCTATGGACATCACCAAAACAAACTAACTTGATGCAGCTTACCACTAGCCCAAAAGCTCAAAAAAATGAGTTCAACCATGATTCACAAATCAAGACAGCCTTTACATATGGTTGTCATAGTTAAAAGGGGGGGGGGGGGCTTCATAGTTAGGCAAAGCTTCAACATGAACCAAACAGCCTCAAGACTTACATCCAACAACCTATGACTTACAACCAAAATGCAATGGGCTGAAGATCTTTCTCATCCAAAAAACAAAGCCTTTTCCAAAACAGAAAATGCACTAGGACTGATGTGCTCCAAATGTCCAACAACTGTTGTGTTCCAAACAGCCAAACCCACACTACTATGTTCCAAGCAACCAACTGAGGGTATGGATTGGTCAACTAGTTTAAAATGCAACAGTCTACAATAATGCAGTGGTCAATAGTTATTTGTCATCCAATCTCAGGGTAATACTAAACACAACAGTCTAATTACCATCCCACTTGCTATCACCACAATTCCACAACTATGTTCCCTTAAAAAATGACCAAGGGTGATGCCAAAGCGTATGCCAACAACCTACACTCAACAACCAGCCTTGTGCACCAAACAAAATCAAGGTCTCACCAATGATACATAATGCTTAACAGCTTTTATCTTCAAAAAGTGCCTTCACACATTTGCCTCCTTAACAGTCCATAAATCAAAACAGTTCCAAATCATTATTTCACACTTCCTAGCCTGCCTCAAACACAACAAACATGCAGCCAACTGAGACCTTCACCAAAACTTCATCATGTCATCAACACTTGCTGCAACTACACTAGTCCATAAATCAAGACATCACTCTTGGTTACCTCCCTCAACACAGTCTAAGCACATGGCCTGGAAACTAGCCAATGAAAAGGGGCAAAGGATGCAGCCTCCAACAATAATTGTCAAATGCCTTGACACAATCTGATCTTAACAAAAATCAGCAATTACCACCATAATTTCCAAAATGCCATGAGCTGGAGTCACTTGCTCCTCACACCAGACCAATGCCTCCACCAGTCATACCTCCAACAACCTATGAACCCTTACTCAAACAAACCCTCCCAAAATACCAACCACAAACTACACAAACCAAATCTAGGTAGATTTTAAGTAAAAATGTCATGGTATTAAGTTTAGGCAAAACTAAACATATTGGTCATAAGTACAAATGCAGCAAGCAACAACAACACTAAAATCACACCAGACCTCAACCATAACACCAAAATCACAACCAAACTTAATGTTCTAGCAAAATAAAAGCATGAGTTACAATTTATTTCCCAAAACTATTTTGACAGTACAATAACAAACTCCAACATACCAATATTTAAAACTTGACAAGAACAAGTTAAACACACATGTTAAGATTCATCAAATCCTTACATTCATCAAAAATCAAGTGTCATGAAAATCATTAAAAGTCCATAGCTCATATTTCTCAATACTGCTAAAAAATGCCAAAGTATGGAAAATGATGCAAAGGGCAATGTTTATAAGCTACATACCTCTTGTAGACTTTGTTGAACAAGCTAGAATAATCAAGAAACCCAGAGAACTTCAATCTACCTTTTTGCCTTGAGTCCTTTCTTCTCTTTGAAGCAATATGCAAATATGATGACAAATGGAGAAATGCAATCCACCAATGATTTCTAGAAATTTGGACTGTTGAGAAATACTATATGAGAGGTGTTAGGATGATTGGAACACCAAGGAAATGTATGGAACAAGATATGGCTGATTTTGTAGCTTTGGTCAAAGTAACTTGGTGATGAAGTTGACTTTTTGATTGGTGAAGTTTTTGGATGGTTTAATGGTTTAGACACCTTCTATACCATATCTAGGGATTGTGTGGATGATTGTTGGGGTGTTTTAGTTTAGAGAAATGATTTTGGCAGCATATGTACCAAGACAGATTTTGAAGCTTTTTGGTGAAAATGAGATTTTGAGATTTTGAGGAAAAGTGTGCAAGGATGGAAGCTAGAGTTCTTTTCTGGTTTTTAGAATGAATGTTGTGTTGAAAATGAGGTGGTGAGGACTTCCTTTTATAGGCAAATGAAGAGAGGGGGCAGATTTGGAGGTTTCTTCACTTTGAAGAAAGCTTTTGGATTTTTTGATTAAACCTCCACAAGAGGGTTTCCTTGGCTGCAAGGCAGGCCTCAATAGTCAAGAAATATGATGGTTTAGTGTGGCTAATTGAAGGCTTGAGATGTAGTATCATGGCTGGTTCAGAATTGCTTTACACCTCATGCTTACTTTTTCACTTTAAGTGCAAGTTGCAAGGCAACTTGCAAAGCTTGGCTAAATTGATTTCCTCTGCATAATTTCTGTATTTTCAAGCTACAAACTCCTCACATATCAGATACAACATGGTTCACCAGCTGAGTTTGGTCAATTTTGATGAAAGGATGAATTCTTGAATTTTGACAATGTGGGACTAGAGTGAAAAACCATCAACTTGCCATGACCATAACTTTCAGCTCACAAATCCTTTTGAGATGTGCTAGTACTTTTTAGAAAGCCCTCAAATAGCTCTAAAACATTCATATTTTCATGAGTTTCAATTTCCCAAATGAACTTGGCCAAAAAGTCTCCCAAAGTTGCTAAAAAATGAACTTAAAAGTGAAATTTCTCAAAGTCTTTTTCCCTTCTAGAAATGAATTTGATCCTAACTCCAAATCTATGCACTTTCTGATCATGGACCACTTAGGGACTTTTGTAGGATTTGTCAAGAGCTTCCAAATGAGCTTTGAACCAACTCAATTGGATGTGTGGTTAAGGAGTTATGGTTTAGCCCCTTTCAAAACCCTAATTTCCCGATTTTTCGATTACTCCTTCATCCTTGATCCAATGGTCATGAAAATTGATATGCAAGTCCAATATGACATAAGGAACAATTTTGTTTCACAACTTAAAGTCCAATTCCTAAAATTTGGAGAGTTGACTTTTCGGTCAACCGTGCGATCGATCGGTGACTACCGAGTCGCCTGTTGACACTCTGGACCTTCTGAGACTTTGAAACTTCTTGGATGAACTTTATTAAGCTATATGAACTTCATGAATCATAATCCCAGCATTTAAACATCTTCCAACATCAAAGTCAAACTACAGTTGACTTTTACTAGTCAAAAACCCTAATTGGGTGCCCTGGACTGCACTGTTCTTGATTCTGGAATGGCCACTTCAAATTGGATTCT
The DNA here is from genome assembly GCA_963859935.3 of Lathyrus sativus. NCBI lineage: Eukaryota > Viridiplantae > Streptophyta > Magnoliopsida > Fabales > Fabaceae > Lathyrus > Lathyrus sativus. The sequence goes on along the minus strand of OZ012738.1, from coordinate 565,358,293 downwards.
CATTTGTCTTCATATGATATCCTTGATTTCATTTCATGATTGAATTAGCCCAAAACATTGACTAATCACAAACCCTGCAGCTTCAATTTGACTGTACAAAACCCTAGTTCATCTGTAACTTGACAAAGACAAACTTGCACTGGGTTAGGGTTAGATGATTCATGAGTATGCTCCTAAAATGATAATGAGAATCTAAGGGGTCAAAATTTGGGGTGCAACAGTTGCCCCTTGTGGAGGCAAATCGCCACACATCACACAAGTCTGCAAGACATTGGTTAATGCAGGTTTCGATGATGACAAATTCCTTGGATAGATTGGAAATTATGAACTCCAGATCTACTAAACTAGATGCAACATATCACCCACCATATCCTTTTACGCTTGTCTTAAAACTTCTGAAATGAATATACTATGTGTAGATAAAATGCAATCATGACCAAAGGCATGAAAGACCTCAAACTGATGAATTTTTGCAGGTTTGCAGGGCATGAGTCGACCATAGGGTCGGCGCATGCATCAGAACAATTCTGCACTAGTCAGCTCACAATGCAATGCGTCGACCATAGGGTCGGCGCATGAAGGAATAACTTTCCAACGAGTCAGCGCGTAAAGGCATGAGTCGACCATAGGGTCGGCGCATAATGGAAATAGATTTCAACGGGTCAGCGCACGCCGACTGTATGGTCGTCGCACACTGATGAATTTTCCAGATTTCCAAAACAACACATGCCATACGTCGTCGCACAGACCTGTTATGGTCGACCGTTCGCGCGGAAAATCTGTTTTAAAATGCTTCCCTCTTATATTTGAAATACTGTTATGTCCAGAATTTTGTTGGCACTATATATACTTGTTTAACCACTTGTGTCATTTAAAAACATTTGATATTATTTTGATTCATGTGTTCAAAAACAAGAAAGAGTGAAATAGGTGTCCAAGATTCATCATCTTCATCTTCAACATCTCACAACATTTCAATTACACACAATCATTTTTGAAACGCATTTGTGAGAGATTGAAGGTGATAAGGTTCGAGGCTTAGATTGGAGAATCAAGCTCGGGTTGAAGATTGTGACAGGTTCTTTCTTGACTAAAACCATTGGGGTTTTACCCTCCAAGATTGGTTTGAATTTTGGGGGTTTTTGGACGAGATTCTTCATCAACGGTCAATCGAGCGAAGGTGATTGTGAAGAGGTGTTCTTCACAAGTCTAGTAGCGGATTCGGTGATTTTGAAGGGAAGATCTCGGGGTCGATTTGGTGCTGTTGAGATCAGCCGGAGCCAAAGGTTTGAATAACAACGTGTTATTCAATAAGGTGGCTGGAGTTCGAGGTCCATCAACACAAATTGGAGAACTTGATTCATCTTGAATCAAGGGGCAAGGAGTGAAGGCAACTTTCAACACATTGAGATTTCTGTTGTATATTTGCTGCTCAATCCTTGTATAGACTGTTACATTCAACAGGTGATATCTATAAAATCTATCTTAATTCTAGTTTTAGAATTGAGGGCAGACGTACCCCGAAGCGAGGACGACGGGGGAACTGCCTCACCAAATACTTGTCTTCTTTATTTTCAGCATTTACGTTATAGCTCAAAATAAGTGATTTTTGTATCAGCTCTATTGTCAAAATTGTGATATCAATTGAGTAAGAGGTTAAAACTCTGCTTTTGACTCCAAAGTACAACAAGACATTGTACTAGGCTGGTTGGAATCACTTACTCAACATAAATATCACTTGGAGTGTTTTTGCACACCAAGTGTTTGACATATTGCTTGAACCAAAATTATCTTACTTGTGTATCTAGTTTTGGTTTGATTTTTGAATCATTGGAACTAGGAATCCTTACAACTGAAGTAAATAATTGATAAGTGGAATTAGTGTTGTGATTCTATCTTTCCAAATTGTCATTAATCCAAAGGCTTACGTATATCCGGTTTTCCAATAACCGTTCGTTTTAGACTATATTTTCCTCGGCCGCTTCCGCACTTAAAACATTTTTAAAACCAATTTTAAATTGGTAGCGCCGACTCAAATTTTAATTGGGGATCTATTCAACCCCCCTTCTAGATCTGTGCCATAGTCTAACAAGTGGTATCTAGAGCTTTGGTTATTCGGTGCTTCAAATACAACGTAGATAGAAAATGGCTAACGAACCAAAAGGGGCGTACAATAGGGCTCCCATTTTCAACAGTGAAAATTATAGTTATTGGAAAGACTGTATGCGTGTGCATATAAACTCCGTAGACAAAAAAATATGGAACGTTATCCTTAATGGTCCAATAGAAATTACTATGACCAATTCGGATAACATAGTTGTGCCAAAGCTTGAAGCACAATGGACCGATGACGATGAGAAAAAATACAATTATGATTGGAAAGCTAAAAACATCTTAATCTCCTCATTAGGTGTAGATGAATACTATCGTGTATCCCATTGTCCTACCGCTAAGGCCATGTAGGGTTCACTACAAATAGCCCATGAGGGGACAAACAATGTTAAGTTGGCTAGAATCAATACATTAACACAAGAGTTTGATCTCTTTTTCATGGAGCAAGGGGAAACCATTGCTGACATGCAAAAGAGATTTACTCATCTCATCAATCGTTTACATTCATTAGGTAGGCCTGTTTCCAATGATATTGCTACTAATAAGATCTTAAGATGTCTTAACAGGGAATGGCAGCCTAAAGTGACCGTCATCAAAGAAGCACATGATCTTACCTTATTAGACTTAACAACATTGTTTGGCAAACTACAAGAGCATGAACAGGTACTCTTGAGCCTAGACCAACGCGAAAAGATGGAAAAGAAAGACAAAACGAAGGTGAGTGAAAAGAAATCAATAGCTCTCAAGACTTCCTCCTCGAAGTCTCAAGCAAAAGAGCAAAGTGATTATTCCTCAAGCGACGAAGAAGAAGAGGATAAGAGCGAAGATATGGGGTTGTTTGTCAAACGGTATAACCGTTACGTGAGAAAGAACGACATCCAACATTCTGAGAAGAACTTGGTAAACTTCCGGAAACAATCGAGGTACTCCAAGGATGATGACTCAAAAGGTAAAAAGACTAGAGGGACGTGCTACAAGTGTGGAAAGCCCGGTCACTACAAACCGGACTGTCCGATGAACAAAAAGGGAAAGGACAAGGAATCATCAAAGTCACACAAGAAATCATCAAAGCCTAGGAGAGCGTACATAGCATGGGAAAGTGACAGCGACTCTTCCTCCTCTGATGAAAGCTCTAGTGATGAAGAAGAGTCCGTGAATCTATGCCTCTCCGCCAATCATAAAAATAAGAAAAAACAGGTACCTCACTCTAAATATGATAAGTCCTCAAATATGTCGCATTCAGAATTACAAACCACATTTAATGCCTTACATAATGAAGCAGTTGAAGCCTTCAAGAAACTTGCCTCTAATAAGAATTTTTTTACGTATTTAGAGCACAAAGTTAAAGAGTCCGAAAAGAAATTAGAGGACCTTAAGGCTTCCATTGTGAAAGGCAATGAATCGGGTTGTAAGGACAATAGAAATCCTTTCAACTTCGGGTGTGATACTTGTCATATTTGGCAAGTTGAGGTTAGAAACCTCAAGGCCAAATTAAACAAGGCACTTGAGCCTAAAGTTACATTTTCTATTGATAAAAAGGATTTTAGAAAAAGTATGATTAACCCATACCAAAAATATGCATATGTAATTAGGGATCGAGCAAGTGAAAGTGACTCTAAAGTCGATTTTGCTTGCTTATATTGTTGCAAGAAAGGCCACTCCATTGGTAAATGTCGGTTTAGGAGATTTCTTGTTCCTAAAGGCATCTACCAATGGTTGCCCAAACGCAACCATTTTGTCGCTAACCTATTAGGACCCAATATGCCATTGGGTACCTCCTTGTGCTAATTATGTTTTGATAGGTGAAATGTGTCGAGACCACTGAGAGAAGATGGGTTCTAGACAGTGGGTGCTCAAGACACATGTCTGGAGACATATCCTTATTCATAGACTTTGTGGCTAAGAAGAAAGGGTACGTAACTTATGGTGATAACAACCGCGGAGCAATACTAGGTAAAGGTAGTGTAGGTAATCCCGCCTCTACTATGATTTCCGACGTGTTGCTTGTCGAAAACCTTAAACATAACCTGCTTAGCATTAGCCAATTATGCGACAAAGGATACAATGTATCTTTTTCAAAATATTGTTGCAAAATTGTGCATGAAAATGATAAGAAGAATATGTTTAATGGTTTTAGAGTAAACAACGTATATATGCTTGACTTAAATGAAGTATCATTAACAAGCGACAAATGCCTCATAACTATGAGTGAAGACTCATGGCTATGGCATAGGCGTTTAGCGCATGTTAATTTTGACTTACTCAATAAGGTAGTCTCAAAAGACCTAGTCTTAGGACTTCCCAAAATAAAGTTCACCAAGGATCACCTTTGTGATGCTTGTCAAAAAGGGAAGCAAACGAGGATCTCATTTAAGTCCAAAAAGATAATTTGAACAACAAGACCTCTTGAACTTCTACACATGGACTTGTTTGGGCCGTCTAGGATCAAAAGTCTAGGAGGAAACTATTACGGGTTCGTAATAGTGGATGACTTTTTTAGGTTTTGTTGGACCATCTTCTTAGTAAGTAAAAGTGATACATTCGCCGCTTTTGAAAAGTTTGCTAAGCTTTCCCAAAATAAGTTAAATACAAACATAGTGTCAATTAGGAGCGACCATGGAGGTGAGTTTGAAAATCACTTATTTGAAGAATATTGCGGTAACCATGGTATAGATCATAACTTCTCCGCTCCACGCACTCCTCAACAAAACGGGGTTGTGGAGCGCAAAAACCGTATTTTAGAAGAATTAGGAAGAACAATGATTAACGAAACTGGTTTACCTAAATATTTTTGGGCCGACGCCATTAGTACGGCATGCTATGTTTTGAATAGGGTGCTTATTCGCCCCATTCTAAACAAAACACCGTACGAACTTTTAAAAGGGCGAAAGCCAAATGTTTCTCACTTGCACGTGTTTGGATGCAAATGTTTTGTATTAAACAATGGAAAGGAAAACTTGGGAAAATTTGATTCTAAAGCCGATGAAGGTATCTTTCTCGGATACTCTCAATCGAGTAAAGCATATAGAATATATAATAAACGATTACTTGTTGTAGAAGAGTCTGTGCATGTTACCTTTGATGAGTCCTACCCGAGAAATGTCGGAAAGGATAATGTTGTTCATGGTGCAGGTACATCCACTGAAGACATACTCAAAAGTGGCGAGACGGGGATTGATCAACCTGACAAAGCCAAAATTGAGGAGGATAAGGATGCACACCGTGGTGTAACAGAGGAAGTTCATCCGCCTTCAAACGATGATCTTCCTCAAGAGTGGAAGTCATATAAAGACCATCCAATTGAAAACATTCTTGGAGACATCACAAAGGGTGTAACAACTCGATCGAAGCTAAGTAATTTCTGTTATCACTTCGCTTTCGTGTCACAGATGGAACCTAAAAACCCTAAGGAAGCCCTACTTGATGAACATTGGTATTTGTCAATGCAGGAGGAACTGAATCAGTTCACTAGAAATGATGTTTGGGACCTTGTCCCTCCTCCACGAGGTCATCGGGTAATCAGTACCCGATGGGTGCTTAGAAATAAACTAGACGAGAACGGAGTAATAACTCACAACAAAGTGCGTTTAGTTGCGCAAGGGTATAACCAAGAGGAAGGCATCGACTATGAGGAAACTTATGCACCGGTTGCCCGACTCGAGGCTATACGCCTTCTACTTGCTTTAGCTTGTGCGAAAGATTTTAAGTTATTTCAAATGGACGTCAAAAGTGCGTTCCTTAACGGGTTCATAAATGAAGAAGTCTATGTTGCTCAACCACCTGGTTTTGAGTCTCATGAGTATCCTGATCATGTCTATAAACTGAAAAGAGCTTTGTACGGTCTCAAACAAGCTCCTAGAGCTTGGTATGAGAGACTAAGCAAATTATTACTTGATCAAGGCTGTTCAAGAGGAAAGGTTGATACTACTCTCTTCATTAAACGTCAAGGAAAACACTTAATTCTTGTACAAATTTATGTTGACGATATCATATTTGGATCCACTAACATGAATCTCGTAAGAGAGTTTGCTAAGCTTATGCAGGGTGAATTCGAGATGAGTATGATGGGTGAACTCACATATTTTCTCGGTTTACAAATCAAGCAACTGAAGGAAGGAACATTCGTGAGCCAAACAAAGTATTGTTTGGATCTTCTCAAGAGATTTGACATGGAAAATTCAAAAGCCATAGACACCCCTATGCCAACGTGTGCAAATATGAGTAAAGATGAAAGTGGCAAAGATGTTGAGGTAAAAAGGTACAGAGGTATGATTGGCATGCTTCTCTATCTTACTGCTTTGCGTCCCGACATTATGTTTAGCGTGTGTATGTGCGCCAGATACCAATCATGTCCTAAGGAATCCCACCTAAAATATGTCAAACGCATACTTCGATACCTATTTGGTACTCCGAAGTATGGATTGTGGTATTCTAAGGGTAATGATTGTTCATTGGTAGGCTTCTCCGATTCCGATTTTGCCGGTTGCAAATCGGATAGGAAAAGCACCAGTGGTACGTGTCACTTATTTTCAAATTCCTTGGTCAATTGGCACATCAAGAAACAAGTGTTTGTTGCTCTGTCAACCGCCAAAGCGGAATACATAGCCGCCGGTAGTTGTTGTGTGAAAGTCCTATGGCTTAAACAATAACTATTGGACTTCAATTTGAAGCTAGAATGTGTTCCAATATTTTGTGACAACACCAGTGCTATAAATCTTACCAAAAATCCAGTGTTACATTCGCGTACCAAACACATAGAAATTCGACACCATTTTCTTAGGGACCATGTAGAGAAGGGTGACGTTGTCTTTGAACACGTTGATACTAAAAACCAACTAGCGGACATTTTCACAAAGCCGCTAGCCAATGAGCCCTTCTTTCATATCCGTCGAGAACTTGGTATTCTCGACATTTCTGATCGGGTTTAACAATTACTACGTTCAAATTTAATATATTTACAACTATGTTTTTGTACCACTAACAATTTTTTAAGTTTGTTGCAAGTACAAATCTGTGATTAACAAGAGTGGTCGGTATAGAGGTGATATTGATCCTTTCTCCTTCTTTTTATCTCTCTTTCTCTCTTAACATTCATGACTTGAAAATAACTATATCGTTCGACAATCATGGTACTTATATATGTATATGACTTTTGCTGGCTGATACTATGTGTGTTGAATGCAAATCATATTGTGAAAAGGTGAATAGGCATGATAAATAGGCAAGTGTGGCATTCTGCATAACATGAAACTGAAAAATTGGGTTTTTGAAGGTTATGAGTCGACCTAAACAGGACAATGGTCGACGCATGCTGTAAACTTTCAAAATTATCAAAAAATGTACAGTATGCGTCGAGGCATGCAGGGGCTATGGTCGACGGCTCGCGTAAAAACCCAGAATTTTTCTCTTTTGAAAACCGTTCCAAGTTTCCATTCCTCTACATTTAATGAGCAGTCAACTTTTGTGATGATTTGATATGGCATTTGTCTTGTAAATTGCATCTAGACATCTAGTGTGTCCTCTTGTCTCCTCCCTCTTCCCAAAAACCCTAAAACCTCTCTCTATTAAAGACCTTAGTCTTCATCTTCTCCAACATTATCCTCAACCACTCTCTTCAAAGTTCATCTTTACAACTTCTCCAAAAATCATCATCAATGGCTTACTCTCTCCGCAAAAATACAAGTAAGAGATCAAGAGCCTCATCATCATCTGCTTCAGTCCCCGTTACCGCTGTTTCACTAGTTCATCCACCTGCTGTTGAAAACTTCAACAAGAGTCTCAGCAAAAGAGCCATAGTTCCACAACATGCTTTCTACCAGGAAACAGGTGAGCGCTTGCATCTCACCCGAATTCTGTCCCTGTTGGAAGTCCAAGGGTTCTTCAATTTTCTGGAGCGCAATACAAAGTATAGTGAGGATTTGGTCAGGGTGTTCTACACAAATCTGCGAGGTAACTTTCAAGATCAGCATTTCCACACTTCTTTCGGAAATAGACTGGTAAATATAAATTCTGAAGTATGGAACAAGTATTTTGATATGACTGTTGATGCTGATGCACCAGCTCTTCATGAGGTAACGGACACTCGTACGGTGCCAGGTTATGAATTTAAGACCGCTCTGAATGATATGCTCAAAAGACCCTATCCAGATGCAATTGTTAACAACGATGCTTTTCCTAGATCGGTCACAGCCGGGAAACTCAATACAGGGGAGCGCATCCTTCAGTGGATCGTCGCTCGCATACTACGACCGAAAAAGGGTGGACTGTCTCGTGTCGAACAAGCTGAGGTACATCTCCTCTATATATTGAAAAACAGGATCAAAATAAACTGGCCATACTATATTGCTAGCAGGATGTTTGCTCTAAGAGACTCAAGTAGAGGCACTGCTTTAGCCTATGGGTCGTTCATTTCGGAAATTCTTGCCGCTGCAAATGTTGTATACCCAACATTTCCTTATGTCTCAGTCCCCTCTGACAAAGAATTTAGCACCAAAACCCTTGCAATGATGGGGTATTTTTGGTGTGCTGAACGACGATCATACAGATTTGTCCGTCGGGCCAATATTCCTCCGGTGCCTCGTGACGGTTCCGATGAAATCTCTGAAGAAGAAAGTGAAGAGCAAGGTGAAGAAGAAAGTGAAGAGCAAGGTGAAGAAGACGATGGGAAAGAAGATACAGATGCAGAGATACAAGAACCTATCTGTGAGACTCAAGACTATCATCAATCTCCAGTTCAAGATACGGCTCCAAATACCGATTGGGTCCAGTATTCAGATCCATCAGAAGCACAAGAAGGTGATTCTACAAATCAAGGATGAGGTGAATGGAAATATACAGGTTGGACTACCCTGGGTAGATTCTATGACCCATATCACGGCTACCCTCAAGACTATCAACCTTCCCAACACTCATCACCTCCTCCGCCTTCGGACAACTCAGAAGTCATCAATATGCTGCAGTCAATGCAGTTAGATCAACAAAACTTCATGAGGAGTCAAGACACTCAAATGGAGCAGATTAGAGTTGAACTTCATGCCCAAAATGAAAGGTTTAATTCATTTTCTACTCGGATGGACGCCCGTATTGAAGCTCTAGTTGAATCACATGACTGACAAGATTGGGAAATCACCAACTCTCTTAGTCACCTCAACATGTCAGTAGAAGCCTTTCTGGACTTCTCAGATCCTTACCACAATCCCGATGCTGCATACCGGGGGAGGGGCCGAGGTCGGGGTCGGGGATATTAGATTCATAGTTGCATATTTCATAATTGCTTATGTGTTTCGTCTATGTACTTTTCATTTTTCTGTATTATGTGTGCCTAAATTTTCACCTTCTTTACATGTTCTCGTCATTATCTATTAATTCAAGTTACTTTTGTTCATTATCATGCTTATGTGTGAAGTTTGGTAATTAACTATCACCTATTGTATGTTCTCTGTTAATTGATACGTTCTCCTTCTCTTTTTGATGGTGTCAAAGGGGGAGAAGACAATGTAGCAAGCTAGCCAACACCAAAGCCAAGTTAGGATATTAACAACAGTTGATGGCTGTTTGTTCTACAACCTTATAGTACAAAAGAAAGGGGGAGCTTGTGTATACATGTGTGTATACATTGCATATTTAGTGTTTTAGTTGTATACAGATTGTCATCATCAAAAAAGGGGAGATTGTGGAGGCAAATTGCCAACATCACACAAGTCTGCAAGACATTGGTTAATGTAGGTTTCGATGATGACAAATTCCCTGGATAGATTGGAAATTATGAACTCCAGATCTACTAAACCAGATGTAACGTATCACCCACCATATCCTTTTACGCTTGTCATAAAACTTCTAAAATGAATATACTATGTGTAGATAAAATGCAATCATGACCAAAGGCATGAAAGACCTCAAACTGATGAATTTTGGCAGGTTTGCAGGGCATGAGTCCACCATAGGGTCGGCGCATGCATCAGAACAATTCTGCACTAGTCAGCGCACAAGGCAATGCGTCGACCATAGGGTCGGCGCATGAAGGAATAACTTTCCAACGGGTCAGCGCGTAAAGGCATGAGTCGACCATAGGGTCTGCGCATAATGGAAATAGATTTCAACGGGTCAGCGCACGCCGACTGTATGGTCGACGCACACTGATGAATTTTCCAGATTTCCAAAACAACACAGGCCATGCGTCGTCGCACAGACCTGTTATGGTCGACCGTTCGCGCGGAAAATCTGTTTTAAAATGCTTCCCTCTTATATTTGAAATACTGTTATGTCCAGAATTATGTTGGCACTATATATACTTGTTTAACCACTTGTGTCATTTAAAAACATTTGATATTCTTTTGATTCATGTGTTCAAAAACAAGAAAGAGTGAAATAGGTGTCCAAGATTCATCATCTTCATCTTCAACATCTCACAACATTTTAATTACACACAATCATTTTTGAAATGCATTTGTGAGAGATTGAAGGTGATAAGGTTCGAGGCTTAGATTGGAGAATCAAGCTCGGGTTGAAGATTGTGACAGGTTCTTTCTTGAATAAAACCATTGGGGTTTTACCCTCCAAGATTGGTTTGAATTTTGGGGGTTTTTGGATGAGATTCTTCATCAACGGTCAATCGAGCGAAGGTGATTGTGAAGAGGTGTTCTTCACAAGTCTAGTAGCGGATTCAGTGATTTTGAAGGGAAGATCTCGGGGTCGATTTGGTGCTGTTGAGATCAGCTGGAGCCAAAGGTTTGAACAACAACGTATTATTCAATAAGGTGGATGGAGTCGGAGGTCCATCAACACAAATCGGAGAACTTGATTCATCTTGAATCAAGGGGCAAGGAGTGAAGGCAACTTTCAACACATTGAGATTTCTGTTGTATATTTGCTGCTCAATCCTTGTATAAACTGTTACATTCAACAGGTGATATCTATAAAATCTATCTCAATTCTAGTTTTAGAATTGAGGGCAGACGTACCCCGAAGCGAGGACGACGGGGGAACTGCCTCACCAAATACTTGTCTTCTCTATTTTCAGCATTTACGTTATAGCTCAAAATAAGTGATTTTTGTATAAGCTCTATTGTCAAAATTGTGATATCAATTGAGTAAGAGGTTAAAACTCTGCTTTTGACTCCAAAGTACAACAAGACATTGTACTAGGCTGGTTGGAATCACTTACTCAACATAAATATCACTTGGAGTGTTTTTGCACACCAAGTGTTTGACATATTGCTTGAACCAAAATTATCTTACTTGTGTATCTAGTTTTGGTTTGATTTTTGAATCATTGGAACTAGGAATCCTTACAACTGAAGTAAATAATTGATAAGTGGAATTAGTGTTGTGATTCTATCTTTCCAAATTGTCATTAATCCAAAGGCTTACGTATATCCGGTTTTCCAATAACCGTTCGTTTTAGACTATATTTTCCTCGGCCGCTTCCGCACTTAAAACATTTTAAAAACCAATTTTAAATTGGTAGCGCCGACTCAAATTTTAATTGGGGATCTATTCAACCCCCCCTTCTAGGTCCGTGCCATAGTCTAACACCCCTATTTAAATATCTTCACTAGATGGAATTGAGAGATGACGATCCTCGTAGAATCGCAGTGAAAGGTATTTAAATATAGAAAACCGAAAATTTTGTCCCTTAGATTCGATGATATGCAAAAGGACAGGTCACGATATGCCATGAATTCTAAATGATGTTTCATGATGCTTGGATGCAAGACATATGCAGAAAACAGAAAACAAAACAACGAGTAACTACTCGCGGGGACCTGGCATTGTGGATCCGACACTGGGGAAACTGCGATATAACAATCAATAGTTCAAACATGACTAGTGATAACGGAGAGAAAAATTTACATGAGGATGCGCAAAAATCCAATGAAGATTACAATCTTACTAGGGAAGAGCAAACACTCCACTGGGGAAAGAGGTAGATTTCCACCGGGGACACGAGCGACTTTCTACTGGGGAATTTAAAACACGAACCTCACTGGGGATGATCAGGTGAGGAGCTTCCTATAGTGAAGATTTCAAACGGGATCTTCAGGAATGGACTAGAAACAAAGACAAAACATATTGGGGGATACTAGTGATGACTAGATCTCTGAGACTTGTCTGGAAAAGGTCTTGCTGGGGATAATGATGTCACCCAGTTTTAATAAGCAGTTCAAACAGTGCTAGCAAGCTACTAGGCAGATGTTCAAAATCCAATTGGCATTGGTATCTTGTTGGTTGTCACCAACCTTCCCCATGGAAGTCCAGTCATAACTGGCATCACTTGGAATCCAATCGTTATTGGTATTTTCTGGTTTGGTCGTTACCAACCTCCCCAACTAAAGCCTAGTAGCTTGCTAGCATTCTCGTAACCATATGTGTTGGTATACCCTGATTTGGTCATCACCATGTATTTCTTCCGAAGTCCAGTCGTAACTGGCATTGCGTGAAATCCAATCGTCATTGGTACCTTGACTTGGTCATTACCAATCTCCTTTTAGTCCAGTGGTTACTGGCATTGCTTGAAATTTGGTCGTCACCAATTTCCCCAGTCGAAGTCTTGTATTACGATTGGATTCCAAGTGATGCCAGTTATGACTGGACTTCCATGGGGAAGGTTGGTGACAACCAACAAGATACCAATGACAATTGGATTTCGAACATCTGCCAGTTACGAATAGACTTAAACGAAAATCAACTAGTAACAACTAGACTTCACAAGGGATTCACTAGTGACGACTAGACTTTAGAGTAAAAGGTTGGTAACAACCGAACCAAAAGGTAATAACGAGTGGAGTTAGGATAAGGTCAGTTATGACTAGACCTCAAGGGAAAGTATGGTGACGACCAAAAGAATACCAATGACGATTGGATTTCGAACACTACCAGTTACGACTGGACTCTAAAAGAAAAAGGTGATGACTGAATCAGAGATACCAACGAGTGGAATTAAGACAATGCCAGTTACGACTGGATTTTAACAAGAAATATGGTGACGACCAAAAAACTACCAATAACGATTGGCTTCTAAAACAATGCCGGCTACGACTGGACTTTTAGGCGGAAGTTCACTAGTAGTGATCGGTCATTCACGGGGAATCGACAGATAGCACACCGAACTCGAGAGACAGAATGAATCATACCAAACCCTGGCTGAAAAGGTGTATGCAGTCTTGACAAATAGATCCATTCTCAATAGGGGGCGAAGCTTTAAACAAGCTATTCGGAGATGACAAAGTAAATTCAAGTGCTCAGACATCTTCTACTGGGACGAGCCTTCACATCATCATAAGAAGTTCTTTTGAGAAAACAGTCTTCAAGGTTTGATACCCACACATGATCAAAGGAAAATCGGCAGTTTGACTTGCTTTTACTTTATTGGGGAATGTAATCGGATTGCATATCAAAGCTTTTGCTACCCTGAGGTTTCGGGGAAGTATGATTTTCCTCGACTTTTCCATGAGTTGAAGTTTTTTTACGCTTGTTAATCTTTTCAAGTTTTATTCAAATAATTTGACCCTAATGCTTTCAAAACTATCGTTGATCAACGAACAATATTTGCATAACAAAGAAAATAAAGGCAATGATAAAGTTGCACAGGAAAGAATGGCTCAAAACTGATTTTATTCAAGGATGAAATCTTGCAAATGACAAAATTCCATAGAAATTTTACAAGTGAAAAATGGCAAAGTGGACAAGGTTACATTGAATCCCATGCCCAAACTATCCCTAAAGACTAAAATTCCCCAAAATCCTTGCTTCTGACGAGAGCGGTTGGAGTGAATTCTTGTAGGATCTTCTGTGTTAGTGACAATCATCTGATACAGTGAAACGCCTTTGTCCCTAACTTTTTCCTGGATCGCCCTTTCAGGTTTTCAATCCACCGGGACGCTCATTTTTGCCTAAGTCGCCTTTTCGGGTTTTCAACTTAGCGAGCTCATATTTTTCTTTTTCTCCTTTTTCTCTTTTCTTTTTTCTTTTCTTTTTTCTTTTCTTTTTCTTCAACCCTAACTTTTGCATAAGCCGTTCCTTTGAGTTTTTGACTTATCGGGTTCCTTTTAGGCGTAATATTTTCGTACTGCATCAGAGTTTACTGGATGAGTAAGCTGCTCTCCATCCATGGTTGTGAGAATCAATGAGCCTCCTGAGAAAATGGTTTTCACAACAAACGGGCCATCATAGTTAGGCATCCACTTTCCCCGTGCGTCTTTATGAACTGGTAAAATCTTTTTGAGTACAAGTTCCCCTCCACGGAATTCTCGGACACGAACTTTCTTGTCAAAAGCTCTCTTGATCCTCCTCTGATATAACTGACCATGACACATTGCAGACATGCGCTTTTCGTCGATAAGATTCAACTGATCAAACCTTTCTCTCACCCATTCTGCTTCTTCAAGCTTGGTTTCCATTATGACTCTCAAAGAAGGTATCTCGACCTCAATAGGAAGTACCACATCCATTCCATATACCAAAGAAAAAGGGGTTGCCCCTGTTGAAGTGCGGACAGACATTTTGTATCCATGCAAGGCGAATGGCAGCATCTCATGCCAATCTTTGTAAGTTTTCACCATCTTTTGCAAAATCTTTTTGATGTTTTTATTTGCAGCTTCTACAGATCCATTCATCTTGGGATGATAAGGATAAGAATTGTGGTGTTCAATTTTGAAGTCATCGCACAACTCTTTCATGACTTTGTTGTTCAAATTAGTACAATTGTCTGTTATGATTCGGCTCAGAATTCCGTAACGACAGATAATCTCCTTTTTTATGAAACGGGCCACCACCTTCCGAGTAACATTAGTGTAGGATGCAGCTTCAACCCACTTTGTGATATAATCAATGGCAACCAGAATAAATCGGTGTCCGTTAGAAGCTTTTGGTTCAATTGCCCCAATCATATCGATGCCCCACATAGAGAAAGGCCACGGTGATGACAACACATTTAGCAGCGTCGAAGGTACATGCATCTTGTCCGCCTAAATCTGACACTTGTGACATTTCCTGGCATATTGAATACAATCATTTTCCAGGGTCAACCAGTAATAACCAGCCCTTAAAATCTTTTTAGACATAGCATATCCATTGGCATGAGTACCAAACATTCCTTCGTGAACGTCTTGCATTAACAACTCTGCTTCTCGTCTGTCAACACATCTAAGCAGGACCATATCATGATTTCTTTTGTAAAGCACATCATTGCTGAGAAAGAACTTGGATGCTAATCGTCTCAGAGTTTTCTTGTCAAGTGACGTAGCATCTGCTGGATACTCTTGTTTCAAGAGGTAATTCTTTATGTCATAGAACCATGGTTTATCATTAGTCTCCTCTTCGACCATCTGAAAGTAGGCGGGCTCAGTCTTGCGTTCGATTCGGATGAGAGTGGCATCATTGACATCCATGACTTTCCACATGGAGGCTAACATGGCTAGGGCATCGGCGATGTGATTCTCAGATTTCGGAACATGTTTGAAAGTGATTTTATCGAAATATTCCATCATTTTGACGATGTAGGCTCTATAAGGAATCAAATTCTCATGTCTAGTTTCCCATTCTCCAGTAACCTAATAGATAACCAAAGCTGAATCCCCACTGACTTCAAGAAGTTTGATTTTGAGGTCAATAGCTGCCTCGAGGCCGAGAATGCAGGCTTCATATTCGGCGATATTGTTTGTGCAGTCAAAATCCAACCTGGCTGTAAATGGAGTGTAACCCCCTTCCGGATTCATTAAAACGGCGCCTACACCATGCCCACTGTAGTTGGAGGAACCATCAAACATCATTTTCCACCAAAGACCTTCATGCGGACCCTCTTCAGGACTTGGCTCTTCACAATCTTTTATTAACATAATATCTTCATCTGGGAAATCAAATTTGAGAGGCTCATAATCTTCCACTGGTTGATTCGCAAGATATTCTGACAAAACACTACCCTTGATAGACTTCTGAGCTACGTACTGGATGTCGTATTCTGATAATAACATATGCCAACGGGCGAGTCTTCCAGTCTGAGCAGGTTTATCAAAGATATACTTTATTGGATCCATTTTTGAAATCAATAAAGTAGTGTGACAAATCATATATTGCCGCAAACATTTGGCAGCCCAAGCCAAAGCACAACAAGTCTTCTCAAGAAGTGAATACCGACCTTCACAGTCAGTGAATTTCTTACTCAGATAGTAAATGGCATGTTCTTTCCGTCCAGATTCATCTTGCTGCCCCAACACACAACCCATTGAATTTTCAAGAACAGTAACGTACATGAACAAAGGTCTTCCTGGAACAGGAGGTATTAAGATCGGAGGTTCTTGTAGGTAACCCTTGATTTTATCAAACGCTTGCTGGCAATCTGAATTCCAAACAACCGTCTGGTCCTTGCGTAATAATTTGAAGATGAGCTCGCAAGTGGGAGTCATATTGGAAATAAATTTGGATATGTAGTTTAGTCTTCCAAGAAAACCTCTGACTTGCTTTTCCGTTTGTGGAGCTGGCATGTCTTGAATGGCTCGGACTTTATCTGGATCTACCTTAATCCCTCGGTGACTGACAATGAAATCGAGTAATTTCCCAGATCTTACCCCAAAGGTACACTTGGCTGGATTCAGTCTCAACTGATATTTTCTGAGTCTCTTAAATAATTTCAAAAGATGTTCCAAATGGTCCTCCTCGCTTTGAGATTTGGCTATCATGTCATCAACATATACCTCTATCTCCTTATGCATCATATCGTGAAATAAAGTTACCATGGCCCTTTGATAAGTAGCACCTGCGTTCTTCAGACCGAAAGGCATAACTTTGTAACAGTAAGTCCCCCACGGAGTAATGAAAGTAGTTTTTTCCATGTCATCGGGATCCATTTTAATCTGATTGTAACCGGAGAACCCGTCCATAAATGAGAAAACTACAAAACGAGCTGTATTATCCACCAACGTGTCGATATGTGGCAAAGGGAAATCATCCTTAGGACTGGCCTTGTTTAGGTCCCTGTAATCCACACACATCCTGACTTTCCCATCTTTTTGGTACAGGTACAATATTGGCCACCCATTCGGGGTATTTGGACACTGCTAAGAAACCCGCATCAATCTGTTTCTTCACCTCATCCCGAATCTTGAGAGCCATGTCAGGTCTTGTTCTTCGGAGCTTTTGTTTTACCGACGGGCATTCTGGTCGAAGTGGTAATTTGTGAACTACTATGTCAGTGTCTAAACCCGGCATATCCTGGTATGACCAAGCAAATACATCCACATATTCTTTCAAAAGTTCTTCTAGTTGTTGTTTGACTTCTGCCCCTAGAGCTGCCCCAATCTTGACTTCTTTCTTGTTTTCTTCGGGGCCAAGATTAATGACTTCTACCTGCTCTTTGTAGGGTTGAAGTTCTGCATACTCATGGTGTGCCAATTTTACCAGTTCATCAGGGATTTCAAAATCTTCATCCTCATCTTCAGCTTGGTATATTGGTGAATCAAAGTCCAGAGGGAATGCAAAGTCATGGGATTCAATGGGTTTTAGGACATCACTGCACGTTGAAATGACTTATTTTATTAAAACACACAAAGACAAATGCAGCACACAACAGAGAAAAATTGCTTTGGTTTTTTAAGATTGCCATTTTTCTCTTTTTTTTTAAAAAAATGAAAGCAAAAGCAGTAAAGGAAATAACACAAGGAATTTTAACAAAATAGTTCATTTTTCATTGATTTTCTTGAAAGCTCGGGGCCCTTACAAAACATTCTTATAGCCTTGGGCATGGCTATGGAGGTTTGAAAACAACAAGAAAAGACAAACAAATTACTTTGACTCAGGAAAAACCAAAGGAATCTCAATAGCTTCCCAGTTGCTCAAGGTAGTGTTGCAATGATACACTAACTGCTCCAGGTCTTCATCTTTAAAATCTTCTTCCACAACACTGACTTGGAAACCTCCACTGATGAATACTTCTTGTACAGTTTTTGGGCGTCCTTTGTCATGTGTCGGTGCTTCATTGTGAGTTGGTTTGTAACCCAACCCTCGGCGATCCATCTTGGTTTTACTTCGATACTCTCTCCCCAACCTGCAGGAGTGCCTTCTTCTAGTGTAGACTTGATGCTCCGAGCGGATGCAAAAGACAGACCACTCTTAGCCACTGTTTCTTCTAACATCACTGCATTAGCTATCTCGAGTGCTTGAAAGGAAGTTTCTAACGCACCCTCATCTGCTTCGATATACTTGAATGATGACAGATTGCTCACCATTAGGTCTTCTTCACCGTGTACAATCACTAACTTATCATTCACAACAAATTTCATTCTCTGATGTAAGGTGGAAGTTACTGCCCCAGCGGCGTGAATCCACTGTCGTCCCAACAAACAACTATAAGCTGGGTTAATGTCCATGACTTGGAATGTAATATCGAACACATGAGGTCTGATCATGATTGGCAATTCTATCTCTCCAACAACCGTTCTTCTTGAACCATCAAAAGCTTTTACGATCAAAGATGTTGGTTTCATTTCTGCCCCTGCATATGCTAGCCTTGCGAGCGACCTGGCGGGCAATACATTCAATGAGGATCCAGTATCGACTAAAACTCGTGCCATGGTGTCTTCTTGGCACCTGACAGATATGTGTAACGCACGGTTGTGATTGCGTCTTTCGTTCAGTAATTCGGCATCACTAAAGCTCGGGGTGTTACAGGTTGTAATGTTGGCTATTACTGAATCGAATTTTCCGAGAGTTATGTCTTTTGTCACATGTGCCTGCTTCAATACCTTTTGCAGAGCCTCTTTGTGAGATGGAGAGTTCATCAAGAGAGACAAGATCGATATCTTTGATGGGGTTTGATGGAGCTGATCAATGATCTTGTAATCACTTTTCCGAATAATCCTTAAGAATTCTTCGTCGTCTCCTTCAGTACCTGGTACCTCTTGTTCTTTTGTCGCAGCAGGGGTAACCTCTTTTGGAGCGGCTACTGTCATTTTTGGTTGATAGATGCGACCACTACGGGTCATTTTGCTTGTGCCTGCAATGTTTGTCACGTTCACTTGGTCGTCTCTTACTGTCTCTTTCTGACTAACCTTCCCAGACCCCCGATCTATCACAGTCATGTCATATTTCCATGATACGGCCTTCGTGCTTTCAAAAGGGAACGGTCTTGGTTTCCGAATAATAACCGGTTGAGGTTGATTGATAACTGATTTGTTGAAAACAGGCTTCATGCCTTTGTTGGACATTTTGAACACCGGAACCTTCTCACTTTTCCTTGGTAAATTAAAAACAGGCTCAATTACTGAAACTTCTTCTTTCTTTACCTTACTACACACTTGCAACATTCCCTCATCAATCAATCTTTGAATATCTCCTCGTACCTTATCACACCCTCCAGAACCACTAGAACATTCTTTACAATCATTATGGGTATCCTCTACCAATCCTGCTTTCAGCAGTTTCTCGTGAAGTAACCTCAGAGGGGTTTTGATCTCTGACACACCTCGGACCATCCTCTCATCTGACGCTTCTTCTACTACATTGACCCCTCCATGGTTCGGTAATGGATTACTTTTGACATTTAGGGGTACATCATCAAAAGACAAGATCTTCTTTTCCATCAACTCCCTGACAAGATGTTTTAGAGCAAGACAGCCTTCTAAATCATGACCGACAACACCTTCGTGAAAGGAACAATGTGCATTTGGATTATAGTAAGGAGATGTGGTGTCTGGATTTAATGGTCGTGTTGTTACCAATCCCTGCTGTACTAAGGAGGGGTACAACTCTGTGTAAGTCATTGGTATCTGAGGAAGTGGAGGTTTTGTTGTTGGTCTCCGATTCTGGTAGTTTTGTCTGGGTACCTGAGCTCTAGGCTGATGATGTTGTTGATAGGGTGGAGCGTTGGGCGCTCGTTGATACCCTTGTTGAATTGGCTGATATACAGGTGCTGGCTGCACTGTCTGATAACTGGGAACAGGATGACTGAAAGCCGGAGTTACAGCTGCCACATAAGGTTGTTGGGCATACTGCAATGGATACATTGGTCGTTGCTGCTGGGATTGCCGAACATAACTTGCTTGAGGCTGCTTAACAAAGCCTTGCTGAGGTTGTTGAACATAACTCTGCTGGTACTATTGGTAAGGTGGTCTCCAGGTGCGACTCTTTCTTCCCACAGTTACTGCATTCGTCTCCCCTTCCTTCTTTCTGTGAAAATTACTGTTGAGCTTTTTGACATTGTTATTACCAGAACTGCTGGAATTGCTAGCCACCTTCCCATTCTTCATTCCTAGCTCCACTCTCACCCCCACTGCTACTATATCAGAAAAACTTGCGATTACACTACTGATCATCTTCTCATAAAACTCTGGTCTTACTGTATCGACGAACCAATCTGTTAACTCTTTTTCACTCAAAGGAGGTTCTACCTGAGAGGCTGTTTCCCTCCACCTTTGTGCATACTCTTTGAAAGATTCCGAACTCTTCTGTGACATACTCAGTAACTGTCTTCAATCAGGGGCTAAATCCATGTTGTACTTGTAATGTTTCACAAAAGCATCAGCCAAGTCTTGGAAACTATGAATACTAGACTGATCCAAGCCCAAATACCAGTTAGCAGGAGCTCCTTTCAAACTATCTTGGAAACAGTGAATCATTAATTTGTCATCTTCCACATGAGCGGCCATTCTTCGGTAATACATAATCAGATGTGTTCGAGGACAAGTAGCCCCAGAATACTGATCAAAATTAGGAACTTTGAATTTTGGCGGAATTACCAACCCAGATACTAAGCACATATCTCTGGCATCAGTACCAAAGATGTCATTTCCTTCCATTGCTCTAACTTTCCTGCCGATAGTTTCTACACTTTCTTTCAACTTATCATGTCGTCCGCTCTCTTCTTCATACCCATCAAGACCTTCGTATACTGGTGGAGGATTATGAAAAACAGGGCGCGCTTGAACCTAAACAGAAGGCTGAGTGTAAGTAGGAATAGCTTAAGGAACTTCTGGCCCTAAAGGAACAGCTTGTTGATTGACTATTGGTGGAGGTACAAAACCAGGCGGCAACCCATATGGTGGAACATTTGCAACAGTGACTGCCGTTGGGACCGGCTCTACAGCTATGCCAGTGATTTCAGAAACAACAGTGGCTTGAGTGTCCAACTTTGCACGAATGACTTGTAGGGCCTCCATGATCTGCCCCATGCCTCCTCGTAGCTCTCCGAGTTCATTATCAATTCTGTCCACATCCAAATTCTGTCCTTCCATTCTTAGGCGAGCTTGGGCTCAGGTGTTGTATCGATGTTGAGGACTCAGTGTGATTCTTTCTGGAGACAAGACAGCGAGATGAGACTCAATACAAGAACATACACATGCAATGCTTATGAATGCAAAATGCAAAATTAATCATTCGAGGGATCCAAAGAAATATTTGCAAAAATTATAACAATGGGAAAAAATTCCTCATAGATTAATAACTGAGAGTTTTACAACAACGATTCTGAATCCGGAATCCATCTTGCAAAATAATCTTTTAGTTCCTTGAATGATTAATTAATGCAAATGCAAAAGGTTTCATGGGACTCAGATCAAAACATCATTTCATTTCATTGATAAGATTGTATTACAAAATATCTAGTACATTTTACAAAAGTCCTAAGGCTGACAGTATTCTAAATAAAAGTCCTCTTTTGCTTTGAGCTTCTTGATTTCTTCTTCCATCTGAGTCTTCTCAAGAATGAGTTTGTCCACGACTAGCTTCCATGGAGTCGACTGAGAGCTGGAAGAAAATAAACCTTCCCGTGTCTTCCTCTTCTTATGAGCAATCATTTCTTCGTCCTTCGCCTGTAGTTGTCTACGGAGTTCATCATTCTCTTCCATGGCCACTTGGTACTTGTATTTCCAGGCTACCTCAGTTTGTTGTGATTTCCTCAAAGCAATCTTTAACTTCTCCTCTTCAGACATAAAGATCATTGTGTGTTCCTCCTCTAAAACCAAGGGTTTCTGCTGAGGATAAGGCATCTTCAACTGAATAGCTCTCTTTCGGACCCATTGGAGATAAGGCTCGAGAGAGACGCAATTAGGCTTCCCTAAGTCTTCTTTTCCTTTCTTGTGTACATGACCCCAAGCTTTTAGAATTTCTCCTTTCAATTCTGAACTTCCTTTAAAGAAAATATTCTCCACATGAGCGCTGTTTGGTTTGTCCTTCAAAGGATATCCAAGTTGACGGCGAGCGAGAACAGGGTTATAACTGATTCCTCCACTTGTACCCAGAAGAGGTACGTTACCAAAGCTTCCACAACTGTCAATGATTTTTATCCCATCGTAACTACGGCTTTACCAATCAATATCAGAGTGAGTAAGAGCCATAACCTTCTGATACCACCAACCTTCCTTCCAAAAAACATGAGCCTTAGGTAAGTGAGAAATAAACCACTTATATAACAAAGGGACACAACAGGTAATCATTCCTCCTTTATGCAGATTTCTCAAGTGAACAGAATGATAGGCGTCAGCTAATAAAGTAGGCACAGGGTTTTTCTTCAAGAAAATCTTGATGGCATTGAGATCCACAAAGTTATCAAAGCTTGGAAACAAGAAGATCCCATAAATGAGCAAGGCAAAGATATCTTCGAATGCATCCATACTCAAATGATTAGCATAGTATTGTGCTTTTCCAACCAAGAACTCTGCAGTCAAACCAAAGACTCCTCCCTTAGTAACCATATTTTTCTGAATATCCACCAATCCCAAACGCGTAGCTTTAGCAATTTCTTCTTCTTTAGGGTCTTTCTCCGTGATTGGAAATGGAGAGTCTTCAAGAATAGGCAAACCAATCAAGCAAGAATATTCCTCAAGTGTAGGTACCAACTGGTAATCAGGAAAGGTAAAACAATGATAGAGTGGATCATAAAACTGGAGAAGTGTGGAGAGAAGTCCCAGATCCATCTTTTTTTTTATCCTCAACAATGACAATAAGTTCCCATACCTGCTCTTGAATCCTTCTAGATCTGTTATCAAAGTGCTCAACCTTTCTATGTCATCCAAGTTAGGACTTTTGTAAGTGTACTTCATGGTTTTCTTTTTTCCACTGTCCATGTTGATCCTAATGTTTACAAACAAAAGATCTAAGTTCCATGAAACTTTTATGATATGATGTTCATGAATGCATGAATGCACAAACACAGGTAAGCACAGGTTCACATATACACATGGATAAATAGATAAAGGTTTTGGTTTGGAGAACATGAGTAAGGAGTCAAGGTCTACCCACCCCAAAGGTATGTACTAAGGTTTTCAAAACTGTAGAGCAAGGTTCTAAAATAGTTCCCAGAGTCCTTGACCCATCTTTCAGATATTATCAATTTCCCAAATACTTGGTGGTCGATAATATTCTCAAGAGAGTCTCGTCCAAATGTAGTATCGCGTATCAACTATTTCGGAATTACTCCCTTGTAGTCATCGCACTACATCCTAATAAAGCCATAGTGGGGGAAAAGGTAATCTAAAGGTCCTTAGTATCACGGGATCCCATGTAGAAAGTAGCATTGTTTTCACGAATACTCGATCAACAAAACTAACTCTCAAAAGGGCCTCTACTGAGCGGAGGTTTTCTTAAGTCAACTTGGTCGGGAATCAACTCCCTATATGTATCCTTGAATATACCACCATCCTATCATAAGTACGCTCAAACACGGGTACAATGTTGTCTCACCACCCAAAAGTTCCCAAGATCCAACAGGGCACATATGTACATATTTACAAGTATTCACAAATATAGCAAGTATTCAAACAAGATAGGCTAAACCCTCAAAGCAATAAAATGTCCCCAGTGAAGTCGCCATTTCTGTTGCGGTGAAAATTGGATATCAAGCTATTAAATTAACTTGAATCTTAATTCTTTTTACAACCAAACTTTATTTTATCCAAAGGAAAGGTCTAAAGAAAGAAAAACCTTTTTCGCGATGTAACGACAATGCTTAAGAGATTTGGGGATCGAGGGTTGGTTATACCTAGGGAAGGTGTTAGCACCCTAAGCATCTGTAGTACTCTACAGGAACCTTTTGTTTGATTGCTTACTAAGTTTGTGAAAATGTATTATGGATTGGGAAAAGGTATGAGTTGAAGCCTAAATTATATACACTAAGTTTGCTCGCAAAGACGTCGCATCTTTTACCTACGTATCCTAACTAGGATAGAATCAGAGCAATCGTAGTTCACCTCACAAGGGAAGAAGAACACTTGATTGTGATCAAGGTTCAAGGGTAACAAACATGACAATGTTTGTGTGGAGTTTAACAAAACTCCCTAATCTAAGTTTTAATATTCAAAAGGGGAAGTAAGAAATCATGACAATGATTCTTACACAGAGTTGACAAACTCTTTCCTAGGGTTCTAGTTGAAGAACACTCCTAGTACAGGTGGGTTTCTTAGACTTGAAGCAAAGTCTAATGGCTTCTAATCTAGGGTTAAAGTGACTTAACAAAGTCAAGAGAGGGATGAGGGATGTATCCATGACATGAGGGTCAAATGGACAGACTTTTCCTTTAGAAGTATACATGAGAGGCAACTGGATGAGAGCTAACAAGCTTCATCACTTGGGGAAAGAAAACAACAAGAAAATTAACAACATGATGAAGGTATATTCATGGTGACAACCATTAAATAAACATGTGGAATGATAAAGATGAAGGTGCATTGATGACAATCAAAGTAGATGAATTAACAGGAACTGTGACGACAGATCGAGTTCAATTAAATTTAACAGAGGGAACATGGTAACAACCAAAAATAAAATCCTATCATGTTAACTAACATGTAAGGATATTAATACAAGCAAGTATCACAAACAAATTCAAGTGTAACCAAAGAAAAATTCATCTGCACATGCGTAAACGAACGTAAAATGCACTTAACTTGCATAAAGTCAAAAGAGATGAAAATTTAGGAAAACATGAAAATAAAAAATATGGCATGAAAGTATACATCAAGGTGAACATAATGAAAAAAGAACGGGTGCAAAACGATTAAAATTGAAGGAGATACGAATTTTTGAAAATGGAGTGAAAAATGACAAAAAATAATAAAAGAGTTGCCCTCCTCAAGGGTCGAACTCAGGTTCAAGGCGTGCAAGGCGTGTTTTGGCATATGGTCTTACCACTGGATTGGCTATACATCCGTTTGTAAATACCACCCCATAAATATATATGGGATGCTCACTTTGAATTTCTGGGCAAGAATAACACTCAAAATATGATTTACGCTTTCACTCGTAACTTTCTCGATTCTTAACCAAGCGCGATGAAATTTATATGCAAATTGACCAGAAAAATATGAGGAACATGATGGTGCACTTAGTTTTCTGAGATTCTCCTTCCATTTAAAAATTCGATGGTAGGTGTTTTTTTGAAACTTGAAAATGCATTTTGATGTTCACAACTTGTTTCAAACATTTTTTATTCAAACCAAAGATATATACAACCCAAGTATATGGTGATGAAGGATTCAAGCACTTAAATCAAACTCAATGCAAACAGTTTATGAAAATGACATGTCAAGTTGCAATTTTTGTTAAAAGATGCATTTTGAAGTGAAACATTCATGACAACTAGTTTTGAATCAAGATAATCATATTCACACAACATATAAATGACCAGGAATAAGTTTATGCAAGAGGTAAGGCTCAATTTATGCTGTGGTGAAAAATGGTATGTGAGTTGCAATTTTGTGCTTTTGATGCATTTTGAAATGTGCAAACTAGCTTCTGTGCAAAAATAGACAAAAGGAATCACACATACACTTCCCATATGTGAAAACACACATGCTCATGTTTAAAACTTAGCCTATTGCAGCCTGTGCCAAAATGTGATTTTCAAAGTGCTTCTTGATCTTTTGACTGTGCAATGTTAAAACAACAAATAATGCAACTACATTGGTGGTTGAAACTGGTTTGCTCATATCTAGAGCATGATGATGGCAATGTCCTAAGGCTCAAATTGCTCAAAAACCACACAACATGAATTTGATGTAAAAATGCCAAGGCTGTTATATGGCTGTTAACTGAATCTGTTCAAGTTCAAAAGAAAGGCAATATGCAACAATGCAAACAGATGCAAAACATTAAACCAAATCTACCCCTGTCCCAAGTATTTCAAATAAAACAACATCACTGTCATCAACATGTCAAACTGATAAAACCAGATGGAAAGGTAGCTATGGACATCACCAAAACAAACTAACTTGATGCAACTTACTACTAGCCCAAAAGCTCAAAAAAATGAGTTCAACCATGATTCACAAATCAAGACAGCCTTTACATATGGTTCTCCATAACTGCTAACAAGCAGGCCTTAAAAAAAAGGGGGGGGGGCTTCATAGTAAGGCAAAGCTTCAACATGAACCAAACAGCCTCAAGACTTACATCTAACAGCCTATGACTTACAACCAAAATGCATTGGGCTGAAGATCTTTCTCATCCAAAAAATAAAGCCTTTTCCAAAACAGAAAATGCACTAGGACTGATGTGCTCCAAATGTCCAACAACTGCTGTGTTCCAAACAGCCAAACCCACACTACTGTGTTCCAAGCAACCAACTGAGGGTATGGATTGGTCAACTAGTTTAAAATGCAACAGTCTGCAGTAATGCAGTGGTCAATATTTATTTGTCATCCAATCTCAAGGCAATACTAAACACAGAAATCTAATTACCATCCCACCTGCTATCACCATAATTCCACAACTATGTTCCCCTAAAAAATGACCAAGGGTGATGCCAAAGCGTATGCCAACAGCCTACACTTAACAACCAGCCTTGTGCACCAAACAAAATCAAGGTCTCACCAATGATACATAATGCTTAATAGCTTTTACCTTCAAAAAGTGCCTTCACACATTTGCCTCCTTAACAGTCCATAAATCAAAACAGTTCCAAATCATTATTTCACACTTCCTAGCCTGCCTCAAACACAACAAACATGCAGCCAACTGAGACCTTCACCAATACATCATCATGTCATCAACACTTGCTGCAACTGCACCAGTCCATAAATCAAGACAACAGTCTTGGTTACCTCCCTCAACACAGTCTAATCACATGGCTTGGAAACTAGCCAATGAAAAGGGGCAAAGGATGCAGCCTCCAACAATAATTGTCAAATGCCTTGACACAATCTGATCTTAACAAAAATCAGCAGTTACCACCATAATTTCCAAAATGCCATGAGCTGGAGTCACTTGCTCCTCACACCAGACCAATACCTCCACCAGTCATACCTCCAACAACCTATGAACCCTTACTCAAACAAACCCTCCCAAAATACCAACTACAAACTACACAAACTAAATCTAGGTAGCTTTTAAGTGAAAATGTCATGGTATTAAGTTTAGGCAAAACTAAACATATTGGTCATAATTACAAATGCAGCAAGCAACAACAACACTAAAATCACACCAGACCTCAACCATAGCACCAAAATCACAACCAAACTTAATGTTCTAGCAAAATAAAAGCATGAGTTACCTTTTATTTCCCAAAACTGTTTTGACAGTACAATAACAAACTCCAACATACCAATATTTAAAACTTGACAAGAGCTTCCAAATGAGCTTTGAACCAACTCAATTGGATGTGTGGTTAAGGAGTTATGGTTTAGCCCCTTTCAAAACCCTAATTTCCCGGTTTTTCAATTACTCCTTCATCCTTGATTCAATGGTCATGAAAATTGATATGCAAGTCCAATATGACATAAGGAACAATTTTGTTTCACAACTTAAAGTCCAATTCCTAAAATTTGGAGAGTTGACTTTTCGGTCAACCGTACGATCGATCAGTGACTACCGAGTCGCCTGTTGACACTCTGGACCTTCTGAGACTTTGAAACTTCTTGGATGAACTTTATTAAGCTATATGAACTTCATGAATCATAATCCCACCATTTAAACATCTTCCAACATCAAAGTCAAACTACAGTTGACTTTTACTAGTCAAAAACCCTAATCGGGTGCCCTGGACTGCACTGTTCTTGATTCTGGAATGGCCACTTCAAATTGGATTCTCATTTGTCTTCATATGATATCCTTGATTTCATTTCATGATTGAATTAGCCCAAAACATTGACTAATCACAAACCCTGCAGCTTCGATTTGACTGTACAAAACCCTAGTTCATCTGTAACTTGACAAAGACAAACTTGCACTGGGTTAGGGTTAGATAATTCATGAGTATGCTCCTAAAATGATAATGAGAATCTAAGGGGTCAAAATTTGGGGTGCAACAAGGTGTTATTCCCTGCAGAGGAGTGGGATTCTTGCTCGGAAGGATTTCTAGATATTCAAATTCTCGGCGTGAGATAGGTGATGATAACGTTCGTCCCATCGCATGTTCCCCTAATAGAGTTGCTTGGTTAAGTTTCTCTTCTTCCCCAGCGGAGTTTTCTTCAGATTGTTGTCCCGTCAGTGCTTAAAGATTTCGGAAGTCATTACTTGTTGTCAAAGTAAGTTTCTGGCAGTTGCCGTCAGAATTCCCCCCAGTAGAGTTTTTCCTCGGATTGCTGTTACGTCAACATTAAAAGAATCTCTTGGATTAAACCTTCGAAGTTATACCCTGGTTGATGGAGTTATACCCTGGTTGATGGAGTTATACCCTGGTTGATGGAGTTATATCCTGGTTGATGGAGTTATACCCTGGTTGATGGAGTTATACCCTGGTTGATGGAGTTATACCCTGGTTGATGGAGTTATACCCTGGTTTATGGAGTTATTACCCTGGTTGATGGAGTTATACCCTGGATGATGGAGATATACCCTAGCGGATGGAGATATACCCTAGTCGATGGAGTTATACCCTGGCTGATAGAGTTATGCCCTGGTTGATGGAATTATTGCCTTATTGGAAGAGTCATTACCCGTAGTTGATGGGGTTATTACCTTCGTCAAAGGAATTATTAACGGTGTTGGAAGAATCATTACCCGTGCTAACAGAGTGGCTCCCTGTGGAATTATTTGTTCAAGTATCTATGTTGTCAGAGGTGTCCCCCGCAGAGTAGCTTGTTCAGATCTTCGGATGCCTGGTTCGCACTTTACATAGCATTTTGTTTGTTTCTTCACAAATGAAGGTCAAGAAGTTTGTGATTTTGACGTGGTCCTATGGCTCGGTGCCTGCTTATTGTAGCAAAATTTGAAGTTCAATTGATGATCCAACACTTACGACGTCACACGGGTGATGGATGGCGAGATTAGATGTTCTTTATCAGATGATTGACCAGTTGTTTCCATGACAACCGGATTCAGTCTTCTGGATATTGTTCCCCAAGCAGTTTTTACAGTTTATTTCTGCGGTTGGCAAATTTCTGGGTTCTTTGGTATTCAACCGTCTTCTACCTCGATTGTTTGAAAGTCGTTCGCTCTTCATCCAGTCGGGTCCAAGCCGCTTGAATAGGGGCAGCTGTTGCACCCCAAAATTTTCCTAACCTTCTCTCGCCTGGTTTATGTTTCATTGCATAGCATAACATTGTTCTAACATAGTTCTAGCATTGCATATCATTACATTAGCATTTAGTAGGGGATCAAGTGTAATATATGTCAAAAGAAGCCTAGCCAGAGGTCTTATGCAAGTTTGAGAAGCCATCATAATCGTTAGTCAGGGGGATGGGTTCTTGAGAAGTTTGAGTGCTTGTATGGGGCTTATCTCCTAACTTGGAGCTAGTTGAAGATCAGCAGTGAATTGTAAGGCCTTGATCAAGGATAGAATGTGTGTATAGAGCTTATTGAAGTGCCTTTAAGGTCATGTTGGAGCTCAACCAAGTCATTTTATCAAGTGCAAGAGCCACAGTTGAAGTGGGTGTCACTAGGGTTTCATTTGGTTAATCCTAGGCCAAAATGAGCAATTGGAGAAGATCAAAGCCTACTTCTAGGTCATTGAAATCATGAAATGATATGTTGAGGCATATGAGAGATTGTTTCAAGATCAAGTTGAGAAGAATCAAGAGTTGTTGGAGTTGCTAAGTCAGGGTTCCTAGGGTAAAACCCCCTGTTTAGTGCCAAACTTCCAAGCCATGTAAGTCAAGATGCAAGCCTCATATGACTTTGGCCTCCACATGAATGTTGTATAGTGTTGCACCCCAAAATTTGCCCTCTTTCAAGGCTTGACTCATTTCTTCATTTCTTTCAAATTCAATGACATAAAGGAAATCCATCATGAATTCAAGATTAAAGGCAAGAATATTTTAAAGAGAAGTTTTGTGACATTACAAGAATGTCATTTGTTGCAAGATTTTCAACTCTAAGTAATGTTTAGAAATTAATTTATTTCTAATACTTCATTCAAGTCTCTAGTCAAATTCATGTTATGGTAATGCCACACCAAGTCTACATTATGCTTACAAACATCCAAGAAACATGCAAGGATTAAATCAACATTGGAATGTTTTAGGACCAAGAATATGCATGTTTAATCATGGCAAAACAGTCCCATGCAAGAGGTGATAAATTTCTTCATGTCACAAGATCACATGTCACAAGACCAAAGGAATAACATGTGACAATGCTTCTACATATCAGAATTTTCAAAATGCTGTCAAGAGTTGGTGGCATTGACCAAGAAGAGCTGTCCAAACACAAACAAACAAAATGGGTGCAAGGCACAAGGTGCTGCAGCAAATAGCATAGGAAAGTAGTGCAGAAAATGCAGCATAGCACCTTGCATGGAAATGGAAAGAAAGAGAGTGACATGAGAAAAGGTGGCAAGAGACATTGCCCCATGAAAAAATCTGATGTTTGGGGGGAAGAGAAAACCCTAGGAGCTGAGATAAGAGGAGGGGGCTATAAACAAAAGGATTCATTTTCATTCAACATTCATTTCTACACACACTTGCAAAACCAGAAAATAGAGAGAGCAAAACAATACCCTAAAAAAACAGAAAAATAGGAAGCTTTGCAAACCAAAAAAAAGAGAGTGATATAGAACCAAGAGGATCATTAAGAAACAAAACCTTCACAACATAGAGGGAAGAGGAGTGAGGTACATTCAACCAAGACCAAGGAGGACTTGCAAGAAGGATAGAAAGCTCTTGGGTATCCATTTCCTCCAACCTTTCTCTCTTTATATTTTTGCTATTTACATTCATTTCGTTTACTCTTTTATGTGTTGTTGTATTGATTGCATCATGTAAGGTTCTAAGGGTTCCAAAAAAACATTTTTAAGAACCAATAAAAAGGAAGAAAATCACAAAAGACAGCAAAAAATACAGCAAATACTGTATTTTTCGCTTCAGGTCGTGCCGCGACCCATGTTCGCGGTGCGAACTGTCAAAAACATAATCAAAACTTTTCTCAGTTCGCGGCACAAACACCCTTCGCGGCGCGAACATGCAAAAAACAGAATGTTCATTTTTCTTAGTTCGCGGCGCGAACTGATCAGTTTGTTTATGCTTTTTTGCTGTTTTTTACCTAAAATTTTTTTTTCAAGGAGTTCGCACGACGAACTCCTTGATGGCACTTCGTGCCGTTTTTTTTTGCATGTCTCGATTTTTTTTGTCGACTAACCCATATGTTTGCATGGTTTTAGTGTGAATATTGCTATTGTCTTTGTTGACTCTTGATTACATAATCATTTTCAAAAAAACAAACTCTCGATTTTATCGAGCCATTTTCAACCATGTAAGTCGGCCGCCTTGCACGTCCGCCATCGACCTTATTCGTATCACTTCAAACATCTTTACAAACAATAAACCTTGATCCAACATCAAGTGATCCTTTTTCTCCTAAAAAACCTCGGTCCCGTACCGAGTGCATTTTCAAAACACTTACAATGAATAAATCGATTCTCTTTGTATTGAACTAAAGAGAGAGGATTGAGTGTAGACTTCTTCCTCTCCGAGTGTTGGGATATTCACTGTAGTGTGGGTGGTCTCGATACTCGTCTTTCAATACGAAGACGTGACTTTATCCGCCACCTATCTCCCTCTACAACTTCTTTCCGCAACCTTTGTCGCCTAAAAACCTCGGTCCCGTACTGAGCGCATTTTTAAAACTCTTTTCATAACAAAAACTTGAATGGTCGTGGAGTGGTTAGGTGTAGGCCTTCTCCTATCCCGAGTGCTGACGTTTACCGTAGGGTTCTCTGTCGCAAAAGCACTTACCATTCAAAATCAAAAATACTTAAATAAGAGAATGAAGTTCTCTTTGTATTGAACTAAAGAGAGAGGATTAAGTGTATACTTCTTCCTCTCCGAGTGTCGAGATGCTCACTATAGTGTGTGTGGTTTTGATACTCGTCTTTCAATACGAAGATGCTATGTTCGCCACACCCTTTCATAACAAAAACCTTGAGATGAAGAATTGGGTACTACCCGTAGGGGTTACTATCCGAGGACCTATCTCGCCCCTAAAAAACAATTCAACAAATCAAATGTGACATCTTGCCTCGCATGGCGAAAACTTATCTTTTGAAAAGGATTTGATACGTCCGTTCTACCGCAAACAGGTAATGCCTAAGTCTCCAACGAGCGAGCAGCAATACACCTAACTGCTAGAATGTGTACGATAGCATCATCCATAAAAACATCAACAAATCGTAGGCCGAACTACGGCTGCTCTGATTCTTTACTTTTTCAAGTAAAGATACGTAGGCATAAGGGCCACAATCCTTGCCGAGCACATTCCCCCTTATATCCGTGGTTCCCCGAACTACGTCGACTCTGATTTTCTCACATCCGTTGAGAATACGTAGGCCTAGGACCGCGAAGTCCTACCGAGTCCAACCTTTCTTTCTTCTTCCCTGTTGCCTCATTTCTTAGTTTCTAAACCCTCTTTCTTTACCCTTTGGGAAACACTTTTATAACATAACATTTAAGCAAATAAATTCACACGTCGACAAACAAATGGTTCCCATCGAGTATGATGGATGCGAGGGGTGCTAATACCTTCCCCTCGCATAACCGGCTTCCGAACCCGTTCTTGGTTGCGAGACCATCTTATCCATTTCTTTCTTAAGGTTTTCTCGATATTTTCCTTTCCCCTCATGGGATAAATAAAGTTCAGTGGCGACTCTTCTGTCCTTTTCCTTTTCGCCTTCCCCGTCGTTGCGATGTATTTTTCGAGTACCGACATATAGGATGCTATTATATTTAATTTGAGTACTAGAAGTCCTCCATTGGGTTTATAGAGCTCAAGTTATGGTCCAGACAAGTTACAGGTCCTCAGACGCCTCTGAAATTTGTCTGTGAAAATCATCTGACTTCCAAGCTATTTTTGACCTAGAAGGAGGTTTCACCTGAACTTTTGGCCAACATGAAAGTTGTTCCTCATGATCTTATATTTCCAAATTGTATTAGAAGTCTTCCATCTGATTTGTAGAACTCAAGTTATGAGGTTTACAAGTTAGGGGTATTTTGGGAAAGTGAGATTATATGCCATTTTCAATCATAGGTCAAAATCTCCAACTTGCACTTATCAAATGAATTTTTGTTCAACATGGAACTTGTTTAAAATGTGGTTTTTAGGTTAACCAAGAGCTCATGGTGAATTGATTTGGCTCATATCAAAGATTGGTGTGAAGTGGTTTGAATAAAGAAGAAATTCAAAGGCATTTTTGGTGGGAAATTGAAATAAATGATTATGGGTCCAAAACAAGTCAAATGACCACTCATTTTAATTAGAAATCATGTTTTAAAGACATTGGCAATTATGGATTTTTCATTTGAAGCACAATTCATGGCCTTTCATAAGGTTTCTTCACATAAAAGTTACATCACACAAATCATTCCTAAAGCCAAATTCAAGGCCCTAACCAAGCTGGATCCATTCAAGGAGGTTAGTGTATGATACCCAAAGATTCCCAAGAAAGTTATTGAAGGAAATTGAGGGATGCCATAATCAAATTTTTGAAGGAAAGTTGGATTTGGATTTTTGATTTTGGGCTTGGGCCTTACCTCTAGAAGCTTTTAAATCATTCTATAAAGGTCTAGGAACTCATCAGAAACAAGGTTGGTGATTGATTGGGGCTGAGAGCAGAGTTTGCCATTGAAGCTTGAAGAAGAAAAGTGAAAGATCGAATTTCTGTTAGAGGCCATTTCAAGCGCAATTGAAGCTTCAATCTTCTTCTAACATCATCACTGATTGAATCTGGAGCGTTTTGAAGCAAGAATCAAGCCAGAAACGCCTCACATTGAAGCTTGAACTCAGGTTTTTTCTTCTTGAAATTGCACTCAGTTCTTGCATTTTCAATGCATTAGAATCATGTGGTTAGGTTCACCTTAGGTTGTAGATGATTTCTGGGCAATTAATTTGATGATTAGTGACAACTTAAGCTTTGACCCGTTTTTGGTTAGAACCTAGATTTTTTTATTCTTGGATTTTTAGACCGTTTAGGTAGGATATTTGGATTCCTCGTGAGATTTCGTGCGATTTTCATTCAAATATCGTTGCGTTTGGTGGAGTGTGGAGAGAGATATGATTACGTGAAGTTCGCCGGAGAAGTCACCGTCCGGCCATGGCTGCGCGCGCCCTTGCTGTTTGCAGAAATTTTGAAATGGAGAAGATGTAATCTCCAGCGTCCATTCGCGATGAAGAAGAAGACCCGGTCGCACGATCCAATGGCCGTGAGATGCGCCACGTACCCCCTCCCCCCGTGCGACGTCGTTTCTGTAAGTAGGAATCCAAGTCTATGCAGCGCGCTGGGTGATCATAGAGAAAGCGTGTTCGATTCCTGGCTGGCTCCTTTTCTTTTAATTTTGAGAGAGAGCTGAGTGTTTTAATGAGTGTTGGGCCTTAGTTGTTGCTGCTTTTCACACCCTCCCCTTTCAGGCCGAGGCGAGAATTACACGTGAAATCCCTACTTTGACACCCCCTTGGGCATTATTTTGAGAATATTAATGTGTTGAATTTTTCTCCCAATTGGGCCTTGCGCCCAGGTGCTACTCCCACCCCCCATTCTTGAGCCCAGGCGCCTTATTACTTGATTTCTTGCTAGCTACACCCCTGCCATGTTCGTGCTTCAATTTCTTTCTTTTTTTCATTTTTTTGTTTTATGCTTGTTAGAGATTAATTCATAAAAAATAGTAAATCTTGGAAATTAATTCTGAAAAAATTTGTGAAGGTAGATTTAGATGTTCATGATTTTATCATGCCTTGCATTTTAATTTTCCATACATTTTCCATTTTATTCCATATTTTCTCTTTTAGTGCATTTTTAATATTGAAATAATGGTATGTTGAATTTGTGCATTTTATTTCTCTCTCATTTTTTGGAGTTTGATCTTGGAATTTTTTGTGCTGGCTGTATATATGGTGATGTTGCTATGTGCTTTCTTTTGTATTTTTTTAGATCATTTTAAATAGGATTTTAGGGTGGTTGTTTAGGAGTATTCTTTAGTGAATTCCTTTAGTGCACCCTTGAAGCTTTGGATTTAATTTGGGCATTTTGGTTTAGATTTAACCTCTGATTTTTCTACCATAGAATGTTGACACATATAATATGATATAGTATTTTCTTTAGATTTTTTAGGATTTATTTTCCCTTAGTTCTCTATTTTGCAAATTGACCTTAGAATAGATGATCATTAGGAAATAACACTTGATGTTTCTTTAGCAATTCAAGTAGGTGATGATCTTTCCTTAGGATTAGTTCCCTTTCAAACATTCCTTTGCTTAATTAGGATCCTTCATTGTGGGTATAATTCCTCATGTGGAGGAATTCCCTGCCTTTCACATTGGAGTTGAGACTAAGCAAGTTTTCTAGAGGAAATGGATTTGGTTGAGTGTCTGTGGCAGGTTCCTGTGGAACTTACCTTGCTTCTCATCTCCATTCTCCTAAAGTTATATCTTTCTTTCCTCTTTAGGAACCTTCTTGAGGTAGCACAGTCCCTCCCGTGGGGGGAATATGGCACACCTCTTGAAGGAGCCAAACCCTTAGGTTACCCCAAAGATCTTTTTGTTGGTTGAGTGCTTGGGATAAGTTCCTGTGGAACTTACCCTAGCCTCCCAACACCCAATTTTCTTCCATAGGATAGAAGCTTGTTGGATTGCTTGTCATGGATTCCTTTCCTTCTCTTGAAGATGGTGTACTTGAAGAACAGTTACAGACTTTGGATTGGATTGCTTCCAGAAGACTGCTCTGTTGTGGAGATTGCTGGCTTGTTTTCCTTGTCTATTTAACTGTATTGATGTGCATTGATGTGACTTGATTGGTGTGTTACATTTAGATTAGGTCATGTAGTTGAATAGGCCTAAGAGCATCCTAAGGGTTGAGTTTCTCCCCTTGCTTGCATTGCATTAGAGGTTGAGTTTCTCCCTCTGCTTGTATTTTTACTGTGTGGCTTTGCTTGCTGGTATTTGGTAGAGCTCCGCTCCCTTGCCTGTGTGGTTTGTGGTCTGTGTGATTGCATTTACTTTCTTTTACTATCTTTTCAGTTATTCATATCTGGCTTGAGGTTGAGATGAGCTTGTGGAGGCTTATGCCCCACACATATTTCCTCCCTCACTTGCATTGCATGCATCTTTACAGTAATTTATGTATACTTTTTCTGTTTACTGTTTGATTTTCATTGCCATGTTCCCCTAGGAACTCTGACTTCTCTTATTCAACAGAAGTCATGACAGACATTAGGATTCTAACCATGCATGCTAACAGTAGTTATTTTCCCCTTTAACCTCAACCGTAGGACGAATATTGCATGATAACTGTAGGATCGAGTCAGTTTCCCTGTAGAGAGTCTGTTTCTCTTCTTATCTCGAACAACAGTAAAAAACATAATAAAGGCAAGTTACTACAAGTGCGTTACGAGCCTTAAGCTACTTGGGAAATGATGATTAAGCGGTCTCCTCTCAATCGTCTAGAGTGTTTAGTATATGTCCTTTGGACGATATGCGACGCATTCGCTCCTAAGTCATAGTCTCTAGTGCTGTACAAACTACAGACAACTAAAAAACACTTCTTTCTGTAAAAAACAAAAAACAAAGATCAAACATCTTTTTTGTCCTCTTGGACCCCTTAATCAGGAAAACCCTTTTCTTAAAGGAGAGTTCTATTAACTTTCATTTCTACCACAAACGGTAACGCCTAAGTCTCCAAGGATCGAGCTGCAAACACCAACTGCTGGAACTGATTGTTAACTTTACTTGGATAAAAAACAGCTGAACAAACCCGTGTTCTCAGTAGCCCGAACTACGTTTTCTCTAATCTTTCATGCCGTATGAAAGTACATAGGCACAAGATGAGATATCTTGGCGAGCAACCTTCCCCCCTTTTACCCGTAGTTAGACGAACTACGTTGACTCTGATTTCTCATTCCAGACGGGAATACGTAGGCATAAAGTGCGATACTTTGCCGAGTCATTTTCTTTCCCTTTTTAGACCAGACCTCTTGGTGTAGATAGTTAAACAAACCCGTCAAATAAACACAACAAGCATGGATCCCATCAAGTACGATGGACGTGAGGGGTGCTAATACCTTCCCCTTGCGTAACTGACTCCCGAATCCAGACAATGGTTGCGATGACCTTGTCTTATACCTTTTCGTCAGGTTTTTCCGATCATTTCCTTTCCCGTTCTGAGGGATAAATAACGAAAGGTGGCGACACTTTTGTTTTGCCGGCACCTTATTTTCGCAGTAGCGACACCGTTCTACTAGCTATATGACTTTTGGTGATGGAGCCAAGGGTGAAATTAAGGGGGTTAGAAAGCTGAACTACTTAGAAGTTCCAAACCTTGATAATGTGTTGCTGGTTAAAGGGTTGACTGCCAACTTGATTAGCATTAGTCAACTGTGTGATCAAGGATTCAATGTCAACTTCACTAAATCTGAATGCTTGGTTACTAATAAAAAGAGTGAAGTGATTATGAAGGGAGTCAGATCTAAGGACAACTGCTATCTATGGGTTCCTCAAGATTCTAGTTACATCTCAATATGTGCTCTAGCCAAAGAAGATGAAGTGAAACTGTGGCACCAAAAACTTGATCATTTGCATCTAAAAGGGATGAAGAAGATCATATCTATGGAAGCTGTCAGAGGAATTCCTAAGCTAAAGATTGAAGAAGGAAAGGTATATGGTGAATGCCAAATTGGAAATCAAACTAGGATGTCACACTAGAAGATTAAACATCTCACTACTTCAAAAGTGTTGGAACTCCTTCACATGGACTTGATAGGACCTATGCAGGTGGAGAGTCTTGGTAGAAAGAAGTATGCTTATGTGGTGGTGGATTATTTTTTCAGATATACTTGGGTGAATTTTATAAGAGAAAAATCTGAAGTGTTTGATGTGTTCAAAGATCTCTGTCAAAGAATTCAAAGAGAAAAGGAGAGCAATATTGTTAGAATCAGATATGATCATGGGAAGGAACTTGAGAACCAAAAATTTGCTGAATTTTGCTCTTTTGAAGGGATTAGCCATGAATTCTCTTCTCCCATTACTCCACAGCAAAATGGAGTTGTGGAACGAAAGAATAGAACTATCCAGGAATCTGCTAGAGCTATGATCCATGCAAAGAAACTGCCTTACCACTTATGGGCTGAAGCTATGAATACTGCTTTCTATGCTCATAATAGAGTGAGCTTAAGAACATGAACCATGACTACCTTGTATGAGATATGGAAGGGAAGAAAGCCTACTGTCAAATACTTCCATGTGTTTGGAAGCAAATGCTACATATTGGCAGATCGTGACCAAAGAAGAAAGATGGATCCAAAAAGTGATGAAGGAATATTTTTGGGCTATTCTACTAACAGCAGAGCCTATAGAGTATTCAAATCTAGAACTAGAGCTATGGTGGAGTCCATCAATGTTGTTGTTAATGATGTGCATAAGGAGGCTGATGTGCTAAAAGATGTTGGAACATTCCTTGATATCTCAACAGAGTCTGCAGACAAAAACACTGATCCCAATCCTACTAATGCAGAACCTGAACCTGAACGAGTAAACAAGGGATCCTTTACCAGAATTCAGAAAGACCATCCTATGGATCTTATCATAGGTGATCTAAATGAGGGAGTCATAACAAGTTCTTGTTTTGTGTCTAAAATTGAACCAAAGAATGTCAAGGAAGCCTTAACTGATGAATTCTGGATCAATGCCATGCAAGAAGAGCTAGGGCAATTCAAGAGAAATGAAGTATGGGATCTTGTTCCAAGGCCTGAAGGAACAAATGTGATTGGAACAAAATGGGTATACAAGAGCAAGTCTGATGAAAAAGGGGTGGTCACCAGAAATAAAGCCAGATTGGTTGCTCAAGGATACACTCAGATTGAAAGGTTTGACTTTGATGAAACTTTTTCTCTTGTAGCTCGCCTTGAATCCATCCAATTACTTTTGGGAGTTGCCTGCATTTTGACATTCAAGCTGCTTCAGATGGATGTTAAAAGTGCCTTCTTAAATGGATACCTAAATGAAGAGGTCTATGTGGAACAACCTAAGAGATTCATTGATCCAACTTTTCCCAATCATGTTTATAAGTTGAAGAAAGATCTGTATCGACTGAAGCAGGCTCCAAGAGCTTGGTATAAGAGACTAACATAATTTATTGTTGATAATGGATACAAAAAAGGTGGCATAGATAAGACTTTGTTTGTCAAAGAAGAAAGATGAAAGTTCATGATTGCTCAAATCTATGTTGATGATATTGTGTTTGGTGGGATGTTGGATGAGATGGTTCAACATTTTGTCCAGTAAATGCAATCATAATTTGAAATGAACCTTGTTGGTGAATTAACCTATTTTCTTGGGTTACAAGTTAAATAGATGGAAGATTCTATATTCCTATCAGAGTAAATATGCCAAGAATATAGTTAAGAAGTTTGGGATGGAGAATGCCAGTCATAAAAGAACACCTGCTCCTACTCATGTTAAGTTGTCTAAAGATGAAAAGGGTGTAAATATGGATCAAAGTCTCTATAGAAGTATGATAGAGAGCTTGTTATATCTTACAGCAAGCAGGTTTGACATTGCTTTTACTGTAGGTGTGTGTGCTAGATACCAAGATGAACCCAAAGTAAGTCATATCAATCAAGTAAAGAGGATTCTAAAGTATGTTAATGGAACAAGTGAGTATGGAATGTTATACACTCTTGGATCTGGCTATGTGTTATATGGGTATTGTGATGCTGATTAGGCCGGAAGTGCTAATGATAGGAAAAGCACATTAGGAGGTTGCTTCTTTTTGGGGAACAATCTTATATCATGGTTCAGCTAGAAACAAAATTGTGTCTCTTTGTCTACTGCTAAAGGTGAGTATATAGCAGCTGGAAGTAGTTGTTCTCAACTGGTGTGGATGAAACAAATGCTGACTGAATATAATGTCACACATGTCATGACATTGTATTGTGATAATTTAAGTGCTATAAACATCTCCAAAAATCCTATTCAACACAGTAGGACCAAACATATTGATATTCGCCATCACTTTATAAGGGAGCTTGTTGAAGACAAGATCATTGCCTTAGAACATGTTGCTACAGAGAAGCAGCTAGCTGACATCTTCACTAAGGCATTGGATGTTATTCAATTTGAAATTTTAAGAGGCAAATTAGGGATTTGCATTTATGAGGATTTGTAGCAATTATTGTTGAGTGGAAATGTCATTCAAGAGGTTTTGTATTTTCCAAAAATAAAGTGTCTCCAACTAATGCAATCATTTCAAAATACCTTAAAAGATATTTTCACACGCTACCCTAACCTCACTTATCATTCCAACTACTCTTTCATCTCCCATACTCTCACAGAACTTTTGTTTGAACACCATCGTTCCATACACAAAATTCTCAAGATGTCTCAACAACATGGTTAAACTCCTTCTAAGTCTGCTAGGTCAGAATCAAAGACAACGGCTCGCCCTATGAGCGTCTCGTTTGATGATGTGATAGGTGTGGCTCCGCTAGCCATGGATCCCTGTGACGATGCTGAGTTGACAAAGCCCATAAGCTCTCATGAAAGAGGTTCTAAACGTGCTCCTACAGGTAACACTTCTAATACTCCTCTTGATTCATCCTCTGAAAATAGGACCAAAGAGGATAGTCTGTATGTTGATAGAGCCAGTAGAAAGTTGGTTACAATGTTCCTGGGATTTCAAGCCCACTTTCTCAAATAAATACTATTCCCACTTCTAATGCTAACCAAAGTGAGGAAAGAGATGTTGATTATTCTCATTCTGAGAAGAGCACCGATACTGATAACCTGCATAAGTTGGCTAACTCTATGCTTAAGGAAGGGAGGATTGAAGGTGATGCTAATGCTGGTGGTGATATTTCTGGTGTGGAGAACAAGACTGGTGGTTTTGATCAGAGTAAGAAAAGGACTAATGTCTATGATGATGTTGTGGATCTTGATAATTTTCCATCTGATGATGAATTGATTGCCAATGTGGCTCTTGGGATTGCCAAGAGGTTGAAGATAAGGAGAGGAAAAGCTGTAATTGATAACTCTCCTTCTAGGAGTAGTAAGAACAAGATTGTTGTTGGACCTCCTAAAACATGGAGCAAAGTTACCACTGCTTCTAAGAAGAGAAAGGACAAGTCTGATATTGAGTCTGAAGAGGATATTGAGGATGATGTCCAGGATATCACACCTGTCAGGAAGTCTGTTACCAAGAGACCAACTGACACAGTGCCTGATGCTTCTTTAGATAATGGTTCTTTCCACTCTATTGATAATGTGCCAAAGTGGAAGTATGTGTACCAAAGAAGAGTTGCTCTTGAGAGCGAGTTAGGCAAGGATGCTTTTGAGATAAAGGAGGTCATGGAGTCAATTTCTAATGTTTGGTTGATGAAGACTGTGGTTGGTTTTTCTAAGTGTTATGATATGCTGGTCAAGGAGTTCATTGTGAACATCCCTGAGGACATTGCTGA
Source organism: Lathyrus sativus (assembly GCA_963859935.3). NCBI lineage: Eukaryota > Viridiplantae > Streptophyta > Magnoliopsida > Fabales > Fabaceae > Lathyrus > Lathyrus sativus. Next base: position 565,316,390 of record OZ012738.1, on the reverse strand, counting down.
TAGAAAAAGAAAGGAGTTTAGTAAGGTGTTTGTGAAGGGGAGATGTATTGAGTTTTCTGCTGCTGTTATTAACAGGTATCTAGGAAGGGGTGAGCAAGAAGCAAGTGAACTTGAGGTGACTGATAATCAAGTGTGCAAGGTGATCACTGCAAACCAAGTAACTGAATGGCCCTTGAAAGGAAAACTGTCTGCTGGTCAACAGAGTGTTAAATATGTTATCCTACATAGGATTGGAGCAGCAAATTGGGCGCCTACCTAGCATACTTTTGTTGAAGCGGTAAAGCAACAAGCAAAAATATTAAGTACCTAGTTTTGTCATCTCCACAGGGATCGGTGCGATGAAAGAACACCGTTTAACGGTCTCCATATTTCTAATCTTGTTGTTCAAAAGGTTTGGTTTAAAAGGTTCAATGAACCATGAATAAAAGGCAGAAAATATAAAGACGGAAAATATAAAGTAAAGACTGAAATATAAACGGGGCGTTGTTAGGATTGGATCTCATCAATTGATAACACATGCATTCTTCTGATCATGTTAAAAACAACTCAATCATTCATCTAATATCCTTACATATCACCTACGACAGAGGTCATCTCTAACGCAATGTCGAGAGAACAACCGTGTTGTCTCATTGGTGATGTCTCACAGAACAAAAACATAACACAGAGCATTAAGAACTGATACTCACGCAAATGCTAAGCCTAAATCTATGTCTAGAGTTTAGGACCTAACAGGTAATCATCTTAGATCTAGATCTGAAGAGTACATGTCTATAGCGGTTCAAATTAAAGATAAACAGGTAAACAAAGACGACACCCATATCGAATAAACGACTGTTTCATATAAAACACAATGATCAGAATATGTACTTACACTTAACCCTTTTTACATGTATTCATCTAATATGCCAAATGTATGTGAACATCATTCTTCATCACTATTATCATGCACCCACACAATGTTGTGTTGATCTTACTCATGCTACCCATGCAACTTAATCAACACAATACAATAGAAGATAAAATGAATATCAACTTACAAAACCATGTCAAAAGTTTGTTCATTGATAGATGAAAATCTTAGATCCAAGATGTGAAGAGGTTTTGTCAAGACCCACAACAGAAATCAAAGACAGTCAATCAATAAAGAATCAAAACTAGTTCACAAACATATATTAGATGAAATACATAAGGTATCAAAAGATTACATCCAAATCTCAACAAGAGATCAAAGATCTTACCTCCTCCCTCTTAGGGTTTTGTATTTCACTCTCTAAAATAAACTTTAAATGAAGAGAGATAAGTTCTAATGCAAAAATTATATATATTCTCCTAAAAAGTAAGAAAAGTACTTATATAGTACATTCAGGATCTGTCTTGTTTGCACTGCGAACAAATCCTTCGCCTAGCGAATCAAATTAGGCACCTGAGGTGCCTCTGAACAGTTAAATCGCCCTTGAGATTTTCCACATATTCGCTGTGCGAGAAATCCTTTGCACTATGAATCCTTCGCTGCAAACTTCGCACAGCGAATTCTCTTCCAAATAGTTACTGCCTCAAGTCTGGGGCTATTCGCTAGAACTTCGCTTCTCCTTCGCTCCAGCGAACCATTCGCTAGCTCCTTCGCATAACAAGTTTCAATCTCTTTTCTCTCTGGATGAACAATACCATGCTCTCCAAGCCCTTCACTGGAAAGTTCACTGTGCAAACTTGTTGATGTTTTTTCTGGGGATGTTCGCTGGGAGCTTCGCACGACGAGTTTTAAGATGTTTTTCTGCTGTCTTGGTTTCCTTGCCCAATTTCTCGTGTCTTACTCTTCACTAGTTTTATGCCTAATTGCTGCACAATAGCACACAAATCAAGCAACCAAGACATTTTCATACAATGAAGCATATCATCAAAAACAAGAGTGATTCTAATCACTTTCACCTATAAAAAGAATGAAAGATGCCAACATTTGGTAGATCAAATAAGCAAAGTTTGACATCTAACAACTCTCCCCAACTAGATTTTTGCTTGTCCTCAAGCAAAGTATGCCTCTCATTTCAAACAAGAGGATTTGCTCAAGATTAAGTTTCACCCAAGAATGGATAAAATGGCTCAAACATAAAGAATGCAAACAAGCAATAGTTTCAAATGTTGAGAATCAAACAATGCACAAGAACTAAATTCTTAAAGCAAATATTAAGCCATGAATTAATCAACAACAATGTTTTTCATGAATGAATCACTCTATCTCTCCTCTTCGAATAAGGATTGAAGAAATTACGCGTTTCAACCGCGGGGAAAATTTCACTCACCTAACAAACAATGCCAATATCAATTCAATTCATACAACATCTAACAATCAACAGTGAAAATATGGAAGCAAGAAGATCACTAAGGTCTTTAAGGTTATAGCTTGATCGGGTTTACAAACAAGTGACATTTCTAAGGCCATTGAAACAAAATTGTCGATGCAAAAGAGACATTCACTGTACATGTTATTTACACATCCCAACTTCATTCCCTTTGTGTCTCAATTGCAATCCTTCACAAACCTTATTTCACAACTTATTCTTTCACTATTTTTATTTTCCAAGCAAGCATTATTTTTCTTTTTTCTTTTTTTACATTCATATTCACACAATTTTGTTTCAATGCTTGCTTGAATTTTTCAAAAGTTGTAGCAACCTACCATTCTTCTTTTTGATTCTCCCCAACTTGACTTTTACTCAACCCTCAAGTGAATACTCTTGGCTTTTTATGGAAAAGAGGAAAATTAAAACAAAATTCAAGGGTTCAAGAATTTTTTTTTAATCTCACAAAATTCAGAATGAAATTCATATTGTTTAGGCTCAAAGGGGGTTAACGAATGCTCTCTACTCACAGTTAAGTTAGATTTGGACGTGGTTGTGCTCAATATAAACAAGTGTCTTGATCATTTCTAATGCTTCCACAAACACACAATAATCACAATATAAAGCATGAATTAAACGAATCAACAAAGTTTATTAGTAATCCAGCATTTAGTGAACAATGGAAGCTTTCTCACAAATTGTGGTTTTGGTCCTAAGTGAAACAGTCATTCAAACAAGTTGCTAAAAGAACAAATTTCATTTGCACAAAGACTTAAGTTCTTAATCATTCTAAAATTCTAAACAAAGGTAACCATGTACCTTGACAACATTCACTTGTTCCATACTATCATCACCATCCAAACTCAGTCGAAGCTTCATTAAATGCTTTTATACAGATAGCAACCACTCTAGAAGGAGTTCTCATCATTCCTAATCACACTAGAAAAAAAATAAAAGGAAACAAATATATACAATATAAACAAATATATAAATCTTAAAAATATATAAACAGTTGCAATGCACTTCAATATCTCAACACCATTCCCTGACAACGACGCTATTTTATTGAAGCGGTAAAGCAGCAAGCAAAAATATTAAGTACCTAATTTTGTCGTCTCCACAGGGATCAGTGCGATGAAAGAACGCCGTTCAAGGGTCTCTACATTTCTAATCTTGTTGTTCAAAAGGTTTGATTTAAAAGGTTCAAGGAACCATGAATAAAAGGCAGAAAATATAAAGACGGAAAATATAAAGTAAAGACTGAAATATAAACGGAGCCTTGTTGGGATTGGATCTCATCAATTGATAACACATGCATTCTTTTGATCATGTTAAACACAACTCAATCATTCGTCTAATATCCTCACATATCACCCACAACAGAGGTCATCTCTAACGCAACATCGAGAGAACAACCGTGTTGTCTCATTGGTGATGTCTCATGTAACAAAAACATAACACAGAGCATTAAGAACTGATACTCACGCAAATGCTAAGCCTAAATCTATGTCTAGAGTTTAGGACCTAATAGGTAATCATCCTAGATCCAGATCTGAAGAGTACATGTCTATAGCGGTTCAAATCAAAGATAAACAGGTAAACAAAGACGACACCCATATCGGATAAACGTCTGTTTCATATAAAACACAATTATCAGAATACATACATACACTTAACCCTTTTTACATGTATTCATCTAATCTGCCAAATGTATGTGAACATCGTTCTTCATCACTATTATCACGCACCCACACAATATTATATTGATCCTACTCATGCTACCCATACTACTTAATCAACACAATACAATAGAACATACAATGAATATCAACTTACAAAACCATGTCAAAAGTTTGTTCATTGATAGATGAAAATCTTAGATCCAAGATGTGAAGAGGTTTTGTCAAGACCCACAAAAGAAATCAAAGACAGTCAATCAATAGAGAATCAAAACTAGTTCACAAACATATATTAGATGAAATGCATAAGGTATCAAAATATTACATCCAAACCCCAACAAGAGATCAAAGATCTTACCTCCTCCCTCTTAGGGTTTTGTATTTTTCTCTCTAAAATAAACTTGAAATGAAGAGACATAAGTTCTGATGCAAAATTATATATATTCTCCTAAAAAGTAAGAAAAGTACTTATATAGTACATTCAGGATTTGTCTTGTTCGCAATGTGAACAGATCTTTCACTTAGTGAACATCAAATTAGTCACCTGAGGTGCCTCTGAACAGTTAAACCGCCCTTGAGATTTTCCACATATTCGCTGTGCGAGAAATCCTTTGCACTGCCAAGCCTTCGCTGCAAACTTCGCACAATGAATTCTCCTCCAAATAGTTACTGCCTCGAGTTTGGGGCTATTCACTAGGACTTCGCTTCTCCTTCACTCCAGCGAACCATTCGCTAGCTCCTTCACACAGCGAGTTTCAGTCTCTTTTCTCTCTGGATGAACAGTACCATGCTCTCTAAGGCCTTCGCTGGCAAGTTCGATGTGCAAACTTGTTGATGTTTTTCTGGGGATGTTCGCTGGGAGCTTCGCACAACGAGTTTTAAGATGTTTTTCTGCTGTCTTGGTTTCCTTGCCCAATTTCTTGTGTCTTACTCTTAACTTGTTTTGTGCCTAATTCCTGCACAATAGCACAAAAATCAAAGCAACCAAGACATTTTCACACAATGAAGCATATCATAAAAAACAAGAGTGATTCTAATCACTTTCACCTACAAAAAGAATGAAAGATGCCAACATTTGATAGATCAAATAAGCCACGTTTGGCATCTAACAACTTCCACCATTATTGTTGGGTTAGGAAGGTTCATATTTTCTGTTGGTACAAAGGTGAAGTTTGACTATGGTAGCTATATTTTTTATCAGATTGTGAAACATGCTACTACCAATGCTGTCAAATTTCCCATTGCATTTCCTTCACTGATTTGTGGGATCTTTCTAAGCCAGTATCCTGGTATTCTCTCTAGTAATGATGTTGTTTGCAAAAGGGATTCTGTGTTGTCTCACCATTATAAATTTTTTGCAGGAAGACATGTCCCAGACATTGTTTTGACATCTATTGAGAAGACACCCTCTACCAAGACTGGGCTTATCTCAGAGTTGAAGGAAACTTGCAGAGATTTGGGAGAAGTCATTCATGTAACTAATGCAAGGAAGCTGAAATTGGAAGCCTTGATTAGAAGTCTAGAGCAGGCTGAAGGTAATGATGTTGAGGTTGCTGATGTAGATGAAGAGGAAGCTGGGGAGGATTCTACCTCTGGTGAGAGGCTGGTGATATTGAGGGTCATGATTCTGGGTCTACTGCTGGTGATGAAGGTGACAGATCTGGTTTTTCTTTTACAAGTGCATTGTTCTTGATTGAAGCTTTTAAGCAAGATCAAGTGTTGTCCTTGAAGTGTGTCTTCTACTTTTTGATCTTCTGTTTTTATCACTGCATGTAATTGAAGGGGAGTGAGAGGTGTCTCATATCTGAGAGTGTCTTAGATAGAAGTTACATAGATAGAGATTAGGTGCGAAGATTGTAAACTAGAGAGAGTTTGCTGAGAGTCTTCAAACTAATTCTATTTAGTGGATTTCCTTCCTGGCTTGGTAGCCCCCAGACGTAGGTGTGTTTTTACCAAACTGGGTTAACAATTGCTTGTGTCTCTTTACAATTGTTAACTTTATTTTATCTTGTTCATACATTGGTAATTGTTCAAATATTAGTGTCATGACATCTCTTTTGACATATCATATATGATACCAGAATTTCAATATGTTTATAATAGTATTCATCCCTTTTATCCTTTTATACACACCAAGATCTCTCATCTCAAATTCTCCATTCAAAGTCTCCTTTAGAAAAACAATATCTTTTGTGCTAGAGCTTGCCATCAATATATCAACAACATATGAAAGAAAGTAGCAAATTACTTCATTATTCCTTTTTAATATGTATACACAAATGTTATAGCCATTTATCACAAAACCACTCTTTAGAATAAATTAATCAAATTATCGGTACTATTTTCTATGAATATGCTTCAACCTATGCAAATATTTCTTTGAAAGATAAAACTTAAAATTTTCCTCTACAAAACTCTTAGGCTAGTGTATTTACAATTTCTCTTCAAGGTTTTAATATAATAGAGCAAACTTGACATCTACTTCTTACAAGTCAATATTAGTTTTACTCTTAATAAATTTAAAGACCCTAATGGGATAGTGCTTCATCACATGTTAAATATTTTATTGTAATAAATATCCTGCATCAGAATAAAAATATTTTCCACAAGTCTTGCTTTATACATTAGGGTCTTAATTTCAGAATTTCTAGCTTCTTCTTGAAGATCCACTTTCAATCAACCACCTTTTGCTTTTTAGCTTGTTTTATAAGTTCCTAAATATGGTTATTCACCAACGAATTTATTTCCTTATTTAATTCCTTCAACCATTTTTACCCTCTTTGCTTTCAAATGTCTCATTGAAGACATTTGGTTATGATTATTTCACCCTTTCAACCACATTTAAAGCATAAAAATAAGTTTAATATAGACATATATTTGAGGTACTGTTGCACCCTAAAATTTGCTCAACTTTTTCTTACCTGGTTTATGTTTCATTGCATTAACATTTGCATAGTTATATCATTTGCATATCATGGTATCATTCATATAGCAGGGGATCAAGTGTGTTTCTTCTCAAGAGAAGCCTAGTAAGAGGTCTCATTCAAGATTGAGGAGTGGTCAAAGTCATCAGAAGGTGGTTTGAGTGCCTAAGGGTTTAGATGTTTGAATGTGAATCTTCTCCTAACTTGAGGATCAGTTGAAGACCATCAGAGGGTTGTGAAGTGTTGAATGTGAGAAGAGGATGTCTATGGATCTCATAGGAGGCCTAAAGGGCCATGGGAGAGCTCAATCAAGTCGTTGTGTCAAATGCCAGAGCCACAGTTGAGGTGCAAGCAATTAGGGTTTCATCTGGGTTAATCCTAAGTCAACTGGGCAATTGAAGAGTATCAAAGGCCTACTTTTAGGTCATGGATTTCATGAAATGATATGATAAGACATTTGTGGTGTTGTGCCAAGATCAAATCAAGAGGAGTCAAGAGTGTGGGAAGTTGCTAAATTAGGGTTTCAGTGCAAAATTACCTGTTTAGTGCCTAACTTCAAGACCACATAAGTCAAGATACAATTTCAAATAGATCTTTGGCCAACATGAAACTTTTATAGCATCCCAATACCTTTAATTTGAGTACTAGAAGTCCTCAAGGGGATTTATAGAACTCAAGTTATGGTCCAGACAAGTTACAAGTCCTCAGATGCCACTGAAATTTGTCTATGAAAATCATATGACTTCAAAGCTATTTTTGACCTAGAAAGAGGTTTCACCTGAACTTTTGGCCAACATGAAAGTTGTTCCTCATGATCTTAGCTTTCTAAATCATACTATAAGTCTTCCATCTGATTTGTATAACTCAAGTTATGAGAATTACAAGTCAGGGGTATTTTGGGAAAGTGAGATTATAGGTCATTTTCAATCATAGGTCAAAATCTCCAACTTGCACATGTCAAATGGATTTTTGTTCAACATGAAAGTTGTTAAAAATGGGGTTTTTAGGCTAGCCAAGAGGTCATGATGGATTGATTGGGCTCATAGCAAGATTTGGTTTGAAATGGTTTGAATAAGGGAAATTTTCAAATGAATTAAGGAGGGAAAATTGATTTTTTGAGTTAAAGGACCAAAACATGTCAAGTAACTACATTTTTTGAATGGAAATTTGATTTTAGACACTTTGGCATTACCAGAATTTTGAGTTTAGGTCAATTTTCATGAGTTTTCATTTGGTTTCTTCATTTGCAAGTCACACATCCAAAATACTCACCAAGGCATTTCAAGCACTCTTTTTGGTCTGAATACATTCACAAGGTAATGTGCAGTTGAAAGGGAAGCTTCTAGAGCAATTTTCATGGCCAATTCGTGACTGTTACATTGCACATGTGAAGAGAAAAACAGAAAATTGGATTGGCTGGATTGGGCCTCAATTGAGTTTCTAAAGCCCATGGAAACATTCTATATATTCATTGGATTGATTTCAGATCAATTTTGGCTTTCATTTTGTGAAGAACACTGAAGTTGCAGTTGAAAAATTCCAAGGAGAAAGTGAAATCGTGTTTTGAGTTCCAGGCTGATTCAGAGCAAATTGAAGTTTACAACATCTTTCTCTTGCATCCTTGAATGATTCTGGAGAGTTTTGAAGGTTGAATCAAGCTCTAGCTACCTCTGTTAGTGGATCTACACCAGGTATGTAACCTTCAAATTTCTCACCATTGTAGAAATATGTAGATCAATTTGCATATGTGGTTAGGATCTAGTTAAGGAGTAGATCGTTTCTGGACAGAATTTTGGACAATTAGAGACAAATTTAGGTGATGTGTAATTTCTGTTGAGGCACGGTTTAGCTTGATCATGAGGAATTAAGTTGAATTGGATAGATCAATTTGATGTATGAAGCATGAGGAACATTTCTGTATCATTAGATTTGTAATTGGTGATGTTTAATTTGGATGACATTTCTGAATCTTGCTTCGTGATTTAAAATCTATGGAGAGTTAGAACATATGGATAGGAGACTTGAATTCCTGATGAAATTCTGGAAAGATTGATGCAAGGATTGTTGATGTTTGATCACCTGCAACCACCTGCTCACCGGAGAAGACGACCGGAGTCTTCTCTGGCCACCACACACGTTCTCCATCTGGCCAGCCTGAGAAGTGAGGAAGATGACTCCTAAGCCATCAGATCACACCTTTGACCTTGACTGACCACCAGATCCATTGGTTGTGTTTTAATCTGAGAAGTGAGATTTTGGAACCAAAACGATGCAGTTTCATGAAATGAGGTGTCACGCTCCTGGCTCTTAGATTGCTTGACCAGTCTCCTCATCCAAGCGCTGTGGTTTTATTTCAGTGTTTTTATTTCTTTTATTTGATTTTGTTTATTTGAAATGCTTTATTGATTCAAAAAATCACAATAAATTCAATTTTGATCCAAATATTATTTCAAAAATATCTCCATGGTCTTGAGAGAATTTGTGATTTTCTGAATGCATTTTTCAATTTTATTTGATTTTTCTTATTTTGTTTAATTCTTTTAATTTTGCATATTTGACCATCTATTTTGTTGAATTTTGTTCTTCCAATTGGTGATGAATTTGGCTTTGATTTTTTAGTATTTTTTAGGGTAGATATCCATGTTCCCTTAGGATTTTTGTTAGAATTTTAGAACAACTTTAGGTTCTGTTTTAGGTGTTGAGATTAGAGCCTTCCCAAACTTGTGGATCACCTTAATACTCTTCAATCTAGAAATTATTTAGGTGACTTAGACATTAAATTAGGCTTTAATATTATAAGCCTAGGTTGTTCAAACAAGTATGTTCGCCTAGGAATTTTATTAGAATTTTACAACTTTGTTTTCTATTTTAGTTGTATTTTGCAAGTTGCTTGTGCTTGTGGTGTTCTATTTTGTGTGCCTAATGTCTGTCATAATTCCCTCTTGCACAGAGGAAATCAGAGATCCTAGGGGAAACAGCAAAAGCAAGCAAGCAGTAAACAGTAAACAGTAAAATGCATGCTATGCAACAGTACAAGCGAGGCAATGGAGTCCGGCTCAACCTCAAACCTAAGAAACAACAGGCAAGAGGAGACAAGATCCACCTCAAACCTAGAGGTAATAAACACAAGCAAATAGACAATACAACAAAAGAAAAGAAACAGAGGAAACAACCCAAGCAACAACAACAGTCTTAGGGTGTCTTTCTTTTCTCATCTCAAAACAATTCAAAAACACAGTAATAAGGTTAATTGAAGTCGTACATTACGAGCCTTAAGCTATCTGGGAAAAGGTTGGTGGAGGGTCTCTCTCCAGTAATCTGGACATTAGTGTGGTACCCTTTGGGTGACATACGAAGCGTTCACTCCTGGGTCATAGTCTCTAGTGCGACTGAGATTGCAAACATCCTAAAAAACTGTTCTTTCGTAAAAGACTCAAACAAACATTCAAATTTTGTTTTTGTCCTCTTGGACCTTTAATCAGGAAAACCCTTTCTTAAGGAGATAAAAAACTGTCAGACAAACATGTGTCTTCCGTAGCCCGAACTACGTTTGCTCTGATCTTTCATGCCGTATGAAAGTACGTAGGCACGAGATGCGACATCTCGGCGAGCAACCTTCCCCCTTAACCCGTAGTTAGGCGAACTACGTTGACTCTGATTTCTCGTTCCATACGGGAATAGGTAGGCATAAAGTGCGATACTTTGCCGAGTCATTTTCTTTTCTTTTTAACCCAGACCTTTAGAGTAGATAGATAAACACACCCTTAGATAGAAAACAAGCGTGGATCCCATCGAGTACGACGAACGTGAGGGGTGATAATACCTTCCCCTTGCGTAACCGACTCCCAAATCCAGGATTTGGTTGCGATGACCATTCCTTTCCCTCTTTGCGTTAGGTTTACTTTGAGCGTTTCCTTTCCCTCTTGTGGGATAAATAACGCACGGTGGAGACTCTTCTGTCATAGCCGGCGCCGATTTTCGCAGTAGCGACAGCTGACGACTCTGCTAGGGACTCCAACGGTTCCCTATGCGAGTCAATCCTAGCGCTTGTTTTCCCGTCTGGGGTTTTGTATGTATTTATCTTTCTGTCTTTACTTTCAGTACTGTATATTATTGTTATTGTGCTGTGGGTAGAGGGTTAGTTTGAGAGATAAGCCGGACCTGGGCTTGAGTGCACATAGACTTAGAAGTAGAGAGTAGTGGTTAGCCTGCTTGCTTTGCTCGCACCAGCTAGCTACGAAATTTACGCTCAGACGAGATTCTCTTTGATGGCATCTTGCCTGGCCCTTTGGGCTCGACAGGTTGTTGGATTTGAGGGTTGTCGACTCTGGGAACCTATCATTTGGGATTCGGCTAAGTGAGGCCTCTTCAAGGGATGATGATGCCACACCTTCTGGGTATCGTATCATCGCTCTTGAAAGTCTGTAACGCTGATGACCGCATAGGATGCCGTACCTTGTCTGCGATTTAAGTACATACCTATGAGGGGTAAGTGGGTCTTTTTGCAGGAAAACTCTGGCCTCAGAACACCTGGTTTGTCTCTGTCAGTGAGAATTAGTTGTGAGGGTTCTTTTGTGGTTGGTTTAGTTTGAGGAGAAGATCTGATGGTTCTCAAGCTGCAGTACAGCACAACATAGCTCTTCATTATTGCACTTGATCCCCTGTTTGCATATGCATCTGCATTTTCATGTTTGCATTTCATTAACATGTATTTATGTTGCAGGTGTGCTTTTTCCCCTTAGATTCTAGTGTTCTTCTTGCCAGACATGGAGTCCATGAAGAGGACAGTTGCTTAAGGTTGCCTTCTCCAGATATCAGTTCCTTATTGCAGTTGGTTGCTCTAGCAGATCAGAGAGTGAGTGCTGAGTTCAGAGAGTCTTATGGGAGACTGCTCAGTTTGTTGTGCAGATCTTTTGTGTTTGAGATGACTGGATTGTATACCTTGATGCAGTTTTACGAGCCTCATTTGAGATGCTTCTTGTTCCCTGATTTTATTCTGGCTCCTACTTTGGAGGAGTATTCTGATATGCTGGGAGTTCCTGTGTTAGATCAGATGCCTTTTGTTCACGAGGATACTGAGCCTGAGTTGGCTAAGCTTGCTGAGATTGTCAGTTTAGATGCTTCTGAGTTCCCCGGAGGTTTGGTCAAGCTGAATGGAGCTTATGGTTTTCATATTTCTTGCTTGGTTGAGAAGGCTACGCAATGTGCGAAGGATGGATGTTGGATTGTCTTCAATGCTATTCTGGCTGTTTGCATTTATGGGATTGTATTGTTCCCAAACTTGCCTGATTTTGTTGACTCAGATGCTTTCTTTATTCTTGCCTCGAAGAATCCGGTGCCTACTCTCTTGGGTGACGTTTATCATTCTATTCACTATAAGAATGAAAAATGTCGGGGAAAGAATGTTTCTTGCTTTGTACCTCTTCTATCCAGGTGGTTTCAGGGATATCTTCCTAAGAATGGACCTTTTGTTGATACTGCTGGTACTTTAGATTGGTCTTCCAGATTGATAGGATTGTGTGTTGAGAACATTGTTTGGTTTGATCGAAACCTGCTCGGAGTGAATATTATATAGTTGTAGTGGCTTTCCAAATGTTCCTTTGATTGGACGGAAAGGTTGTATTAACTATAACCCTTCTCTGCTTGTGAGACAATTTGGCTATGCTTTGAGGGAATCTCCGGTTGAAGACGAGATACAGGAATCTCTGTATCTCACGAGTTTATTAGACGGAGATGTTTTGGTCAGATTGAGGCGTGCTTGGGGTAATATTCACAGAAAAGGAAAGACATTGCTTGGTAAGAGTGACAGTCGAGCTTACAATCCTTATCGGCTCTGGATCCATGAAAGAGTTAGGACTTCTTTGGTGCCATATCCTGCTGCAGAGCCTTTGTATCTTCCGGTGATTGAGGAACCTACTTCAATAGAGATTGAGAAGTATAATAAACTGTTGGCTGAGAAGGAAGAGTTGCAAAGAGCGAATGAAGAGCTAGAGAAAGAGATTTTCCAGCTTCGGCATGAGAAGAATGAGGCAACCTTCACTTTGAAGAAGCAGACTGAGATGATTAATAGGTTGGGTTCAGACTTGACTGAAGAGACCAGCAAGAGAGAGAAAGTAGGAGTAGCCCTGAATGGGGTTAGTAGTGTACTTGCTACTAAGAAAGAACTTCTGAACAAGGCTTATTCTCGACTTTCCAAATGGGAACTTTTGTGGAATGCCACGCTTATTAGCCGGAAGGAGCATGAAGATGAGTTGAAGCTTCAGATTTCCCAGTTAGAGGAGTAGCTCAATGCTAAGGATGCGAAGATTGCTGAAGAGGCATCTCTTAGACGCGACGCTGAGTTTAGAGTGAGCAGCATGGTCAAAGAAACTAGGGGTGGTGAATTAAAGGCTGGCTTCAAAAGATGCAGGATTGATGAGTGTTTTGGGAGGGGAGCCTGTGAAGAGGACGCCAAAAAGCTGAGATCCACTGTTGAGCGACACGCATTACTGATACAGGAATTAATTTCCAAACTAGGTCACCCGGAGACGTTGAGGATATTGGAAGATGTTCGGGCGCGCCATTTGTCCTGATTTACTGTTGCTTTTCTCTTGTTATTTGTACTTGTATTTTGACCATCACCAGGCTTGTTGGCCAAGGTCTTTTTCAGTTGTATTCAGTTGTATCTTTGTGCTTTGCCTCTTGGCATTTGTTTATGTATGAGGTTTCTGATTCTGCGCTTGCTTACTTGGGACTCCATTGTCGTTATGGCTTCTTCTCCGAAACTAGAATCAGGGGGGGGGGGAAATTAACCTGTTGCATATTTACACGTGTGCATTTGCATATTCATATTGCATGGCAGGTACTTTTTTGAGCTCGAATCTTATCTCCTGCATCTTACAGGTTGTTTCAAGATTGACGAACAGAGAACTCACCGGTACGCTACAAGAAGCAACAGTAAGAAGATCATGGATCAGGTACAGTCTGAGATGCAGGAGATCCGGGATAGGTTGGCCCAATTCATGCAGACTATGGAAGTTGTGGCTAAAGGCCAGGAACATCTACAAACTCTGGTGCAACCGCTGCTGGCGCGAGCGACTGGTAATACTGAATACAACTCTGTTCATGTTGAGACCCTTCGTAGGGAGGAAGTGATACCAAATGCTGGTGAGATTGGTACTAGCAACAACAACGGCAATGCTGGTAACAGAAATACTGATAATGTTAATGGGAACGTGGAAACCAACAGGAATGTTGGTATCAATACTAGTTTTGGTGACAACAATCAGGGTCTTGGCTTTGGCAATCAGGATGGCAATGATGGTTTCAATAATCAGGGCCTCGGCAACAAAGGGTTCGGTGATAACAATCAAGGTTTTGGCTACGACAATGCTGGGTTTGGCAATGTGAATACCAATGGTGCTGGGATGGGTCCTTTCAATACTGGTTTTGGGACAGTGGCTGCTAATCAAGAGCTTGGCAATCTGAGGTATGATCCCAGGTTCTTCCAAAGTGGTCATGGTCACGGTCGTAATGCTGCTTATGACGGATATGGTAATGAGGGGCCGTACTGGAATAGAGATCGTCAGGAAGATGCCTTTTCTGAGCAAGGCATGGGTTTTAAGGGTCCCACTGATAGTGATCGGAGGATTAAACTGCTAGAGGAACAGATGAGAGGTATAGCCAATCAAAATTCTGCAGGGTTGGACATGGCTACCATGGGGCTGGTTCCTGGGCTGAGAGTACCATTTAAGTTCAAAGCTCTCACTTTCGATAAATATAAAGGGGATACATGCCCACGGGTTCATGTGCATTCATACTACCGGAGGATGTCTGCGTACTCTGATGATGAGAAGATGCTTATGCATTTTTTTCAAGATAGTTTGTCAGGACCATCGCTGGAATGGTACATGGGACTAGAGCCTGCACAGGTCGGAAGTTGGAAAGAATTGGCTGATGCTTTTGTCAAACATTACCAATACAATAGTGACCTTGCACCAAATAGGGTCAAGCTTCAAAGTCTTTCACAGAAGAATGGGGAGAGTTTCAAGGAGTATGCTCAGCGTTGGCGCGATCTGGCGGCAAGAGTTCACCCCCCTATGGTTGAAAGGGAATTGATTGATATTTTCGTTGGAACATTCTCTGGGATGTATTATGATAAATTGCTCAATTGCTCGATGGGTAGTTTCTCTGACATGATACTCATGGGGGAACTGTCATACCCTAAATTTGTCCTACCCTTTTTGTAAATATTTTCGCTTTTTTTGTTTCATGCCATTTAGACACGTGTCCACCTGAAATTGGGCGTTTTTAAATTTTATCTTTTCGACCAATTAAGGCGTGACACGTGGCCTAGAAGAGTATCTTTTTGTAAATTCTTATTCTTTCCTTAATTTTTTTTTAAAAATCATTTTTCTTCTTAATATGCACATATATGGTTCTTTTTTTAAAAAAATATTATTTTTATATATTTGTCATTATCTTTGTTTTTATATATTATTTAGTACTTATGCATTTAAATAGTTTTTTATTTAAGGTAAGTTAAATATTATACTTATTAATGTTTTTTATAATAATTTTGTAAAAAAAAAGAAGAAGAAAGGAGCAAATTGGGAAGGAGGCCCAATTACGGCCCGTTAGGGTTTGTATTGGAACTGAATATTAATAGAAGAGGAAGACTGGTGGAGAGAGGGAGAAGGCACTGTTCATTCTAACCCAAAAAGTGGCGTATTCTCAAATTCCCAAAGGAAAAACCCTAACCCTAAGAGTTCATCTCTTACAAATCGGACCGGCGCCGCCCCCTGTCTTCTTTCCCTCGCCGTGAAATCCTCAACCACGTTTCTCTCCCTCCAAATTTCACTATGAGACCAACGTAATAGCTTCGATTCACCTGCGACGGTATCGCCATGAGATGAGTACTCGTCGTCAAAGCACCTCGCCGAAAGGTAATCTTGGGGTCTCAGCGACAAGTCGATCCTGAGTCATTTTGCGAAACGTCCATCTACCACATCGTCGAGCAATACGTTGAGTCCGCGATTCTGAATCGAGTGTAGTGACAATCGCAGTTCTGGAGCTTTCTCACAACAACGAGTCGTCAATGTCTATACACAGCTGCGGTCCTCAGTCCATCCTGCAAAATCAAGGTTTCATTTGAAGGACGCGTGGTGATTGCAACTAGGACAAGGATTCTTCCGGTTCAAGAACTTAGCTGTGGAGGCAACTCGTGAGTCCCCGTCAAATACGAGCGTCTGTGCGGTAATTTCAGAGTCATTTTGTTATGCTGAGGTCTTGTTTTAAGGTTATCATGATGTTAGCTTTAAGTCATGTAGTAAAACTATGAACATTTCGTTTAGAGCTTTTACGTTCGCATTGCATATTTTCAAATCATAGTTGAACTGATGGATGAATACATGAAACAGTGATGTTTTGCGTTTCTAGAACAGATGATGTATGTCTCTAAATTTTTGTTAATGCTGTACTAAACCCAGATTTGTACTGAAGGTACATGGTTATTTCAGAAACCTCTATTTGCTTTGGTTTTGCTGTTTGGTATTTCACAGGGGTTGATTGTGTTCCTGCCACAAGAAATCTATTGATTGCAGCAGTTGAAATCAACAATACTCAGCAGCTAGGATTTGGTAAAGCGGTTCAAAATATCAACAACACTTCATCGGTTCCACTAGCAACTCAAGCCGTTTTCGAGAACACAAGTGACGCGATCTCTGCAACTCACAGCATTTTGGAGCGACTCGGTTCAGTAACAACAATCCCAGGCGGTTGGTGACATCACGACACAAGATTTATTCAGCAGCAATCCAAATACGTAGTTTTTTTTTGTCAAAAGTGAAGTCAGGTTGCGATTAAGACTCCGAGTTTCGGTTATGCGCGGGTCAAACAGCGACAAGTTTATGGAGATAATGATGAGCACGAAGCAAGAAGAGTGAATGGGTAGCTCTTTATCTTTTCGTTTTCATTTTTTTGTGTTATTTGCTGTCCTGTTTGTTTGTGTGCAGGTTGAGTTTGGTTTGGCAATATTGGTTCCATCCAATTGTAACACTACAACAACTATAACTCTGCATCTCTAGTGCACAATCCCATCTCAGTTACGGCGTCTAACAAGTTTGATTGCTGTTGGTGGATACAGAAAGAAGATATTAGCCTCATAGGAATGAACAACAAGATTGGGGAAGGTTCACACCCGGTTCTGCAAAGGAAAGTCCGAGATTCAAAAGTTGGCTTTCTTTGGCTATGGTTTAGCAGGGGATCTGTTTCATCGCAGTGGTAATTAGTTAGTACGGCAATGAGCGATAAACCACGGCGTAGTGTAACAC
Organism: Lathyrus sativus; assembly: GCA_963859935.3. Taxonomy (NCBI): domain Eukaryota; kingdom Viridiplantae; phylum Streptophyta; class Magnoliopsida; order Fabales; family Fabaceae; genus Lathyrus; species Lathyrus sativus. The sequence continues at coordinate 565,299,138 of OZ012738.1, read as the reverse complement.
CACTCTGATTCAAACCACGTAACATTCAGTCTTGTTTCAACTTCAGATCACGACGCCACTACAACAACAACGGTTTACGATGACCTGGATTGTATTCTTTTTTTTAATTTCACAAATAGTTTGTGTTGTCTGTGATCGGTTTGTGTGCAGGTATGGATCCTTTTGATTCTTCATCATAAGACGGCAAGAGGAGAAATGTTGTGGTCATGCCGAGATAAAAGAGGTGACAATGCAAGCTGAGGGAGTTAATTCGAATTGGTTATTTGACAGAGTGCAACCGCAGCAATAACGACCTCCGGGATTCATCACAATTGGCTCTGCAATAATAGACCGTGAGGCATTAAGGGTAAACCTTTAGAACAGAGTGTGCTTCTAATATGTTAAGTCTTGACATGTTCACTCGTTCTATAATTCAATTTTACGACTCATGATGAATAAATATAGGATTTGAGTTGCGAAATTCGTATCAGTTTCACCGTTAGCTTGTATTTCGATAAATGTGGATGGTAGTTTGTTGCTGTTACATGTTGTTAGTGAAAAAAAACCGCCATTATCGTATGCGTCAAAATGTTTTGGTTTTTTTACTGCTGTTGTTGTTATTCTATTTCTCCTACGAAGTACGCTCGGTTTTGCTGCATATTTATTATTTAACTTCGCGGTTTGATGTATTCTCTCGGGATATTGTAGTTTTGGTTCTATATTTTGTGAACACCATATACTGCTGGTTTGTATGAGTATTCAGGTGCAGATTAAGAGGGGATCAACGATATGGGCTTGGAAGATTATGTAAAGATTATGCTGCATTGATTCCATTTTGTCTAGTTCATTTTGTAAAGATTATGCTGCTACGAGATTGGAAGTGATTATGTTCTAGCAATAGCACGTTGATACAACTCTATGCGTGGACACGGGTTCGAGGATGCCATATTGTTGTTTTTTGTTTGCAGGTTTTTGATGGTGCCGGGTTTAGCTCGTCGTTCATGAGCGAGTGTGGGTTATGACACTTAGATGTTCAAACCTTTACAACCTGCAGTGTTCTTGCACAAATCAGATTCGTCAAGCAACAGCAGCGATAGCCTTCCGCCACAAGCAGCAGTTAGGACAACAGCAGCTATGGCTAGTGTGAAGTGTCGTCGTTTCAAGGTCAATGAATAGCAGCATGCGTATTCAACGGCGTTGGTGATCAACTGCAGCGCAGCCATGATACAGCAATGACAAAAACATCGGAACCGCAAACGGTGGTGGCATTCTGAGATTTATAGTTACTGCTTTTGGTTTTTTAAAAGTTTTTGGTTAATTAAATTCAATTTAAGAATTTGTTAGTTATTAATCAATTTTTATTATTTGGATATTTTAACTCAGTTTAATAATCTTAGTGTTTGATTTTAACATGCTTAATTGATAGATTTATTTGATTTCTAAGCAATTGATTTCATTAAATTAAAATTGATTAATTTATGTTAACATGAATTTCTAAATTATTTTTCTTAATTAAGTTATTTTCAAAATTAATTATTTTTCTAATCTTAATTCAACTTATTTTTTATATGCTAAATTTATTCTTTTCAATCAAGTCCCGAAAGATTAAACTCTTGGAGTCTAGCACTTCTCGAGTTTTCGAATGAACATTATTAAGGTGTACACCTTAAATAATATTTTGTTCATTTTGTTTTATATATTAGGCAATTCAATTTTTGTATTTGTATATGCTTTAGTAAGTAGCATGTTTTAGACAATTCAATAAATTTCACTTTAGTTTTCTTTCAAATTTACTTTTAATTTTTGATTAATGTTTTTTTTGCTAAATCTAAATCAATTTATTTTAACTTACAAACTATTTTTCAGCTTATTTCTAAAATAGGTTTGATTTTCTTTAAATCCCTTTTAATATATATATAATTTTTTAAACACTAAATTATTTCTCAATTAAGTCATGAAAAAATTAAATTCTTGAAGTCTAGCACTTCTTGAATTTTTGGACAAACATTATTGGGGTGTACACCTTAAATAATATGTCATTCAACTATTCGTTTAGTACGCGATTTAGAACAAAAAATATCATAGGAATCTAGCATTCTGTGTGATATTTCCGCTGTTCATCCAAATATTTTTCAAATAAAAATGGTGTTATTGGAATCTAGCATTTCGGTAATACCCCGACTGTTTAGTTGTGGGGTCGACGTCTCATTTATTAAATAATTGATATTTTCAAATCCAACCTCGCGTTCTCACTTCTCACACGTTCACAAATTATTTTCATACTCCATTTCGTTTCAGCATATTCTCAACGTCTTTATTCGATTAAAACTCCGAAAAAAGAAAGTACTTGGGATCTAGCATTCCTTGTACCTTCGAGTGAATAATTCTCGAAGCACGCCCTTTGAGTTGTTATTCACTCAACCTTTCAAATTCAATCATTTTCGAACATTCTCCTAAGTCGAATTCTCGTCCGCATTCGCAACCCATTTCTTTCACAATTCCTCGCGGTCTCGATATTAGGAGCACCCTCAGGGACTAATATCGTTTCTCACCATCCTAACCCTTGACACGTCGTCAAGTCGGTTCCATCTTCAATCAAATCCTCGACATGTCGTCGAGCTACTTCAAAACAACTTCCTTTTGGCATCGCATGCCACTCTTCGATTCGATCCTTTCACAAATATTTTTAAAACTTACGAAAGAGAGATATTCTTAGAATCTAGCATTCTTTGAATATTTGAATGAGTAACTCTTGAGGCGCGCCCTTGAGTTGTTATTAATTTATTATTTCGATTTCAAAATATCCAATCCTTTATTCTTCAATTTATTCAACTCAATTTCCGAAAGAACTGAGTTCTTGGGATCTCGCATTCCTTGAATTCTTGAGTGACAAGCTCTTGAGGCACGCCCTTAGGTTGTTTGGCAGTCACTCTTTCGTCTCTTAACTCAACGTCAAACCAATTCAAACCTCACCTTTTCGTGGTTGTTACCACGAACTACGGACGCTCTGATTCTTTATTCATTCTTGAATATAAGATACGTAGGCACAAGATTGCGATGATCTTGGCGAGCACACTTCTATCCATCTTCCGTTTCCCCCCATCCTTTCCCGTAGTCGAACTACGAAGCTCTAATTTCTCATTCTCGTCCGAATGAGCATACGTAGGCACAAGGGCCCCAATCCTTGGTGAGCACCCTATCCTCTAACCACCCATCTCTCCTTAGCGTCTTTAACCTTTGAACCTACCAATTCTACCTTTACCAACGAGAAGAAAACAGGTAAACCCAAACAACACTCCCCACAATTACCTTAAGAGGTTCCCGTCGAGTACGACGGACGTGAGGGGTGCTAATACCTTCCCCTCACGTAACCGACTCCCGAACCCGGAACATGGTTGCGACAACCCTATTCCTATCCTTTCGTTTTAAGAGGTTTTCTCGATATTTTCCTCTCCCGTTTATTCGGGAAAAATAAAGTTCGGTGGCGACTCTGTCGAACCGCATTTCCGCGCCTTTCGCACGAGGGTCGTATGTTCGAATGAATTTTTCGAGGTGCGACAGTTGGCGACTCTGCTGGGGAAATTTTTGCTCCATGCAAAGAGAGAGTCGAGCCTATCTTTTGGTTTGTGAGGAGTGTTTGTTTTTATTTGTTTTCTTGTTGTATTTGTTCTCTTATAGATTTTATTTGCGCTTGTTATCTTGGTTGCCCGTTGGTTCTTGGGATAACATCATGAGTAAGGCTCTACACCCGAGCTTTGGTAAAAGCAGGGAGAACACATAGTTTAGAATTGGTAGTCGAGTAGTGTTAGTCTCCGAGGACTTGCTCCTTGTGGGCCTAGCATGAAAGCTCCTCCAGAGGAGACATATTCATAGATCTCTTCGTAACGCAGCTAGCCTGTTGCACGACTTGATTAATGAAGGGTCCGTGATTCTGGGAACCTTTTGTTAGCACCAGTTCCAATAATGGTGGTCGTGTAGTGTTAGTCTCCAAGGACTCGCTCCTTGTGCGCCTAGCATGAGGACCCCGCTCAGGAGAGACCTTATCGTCATTATCTTCGTTATACAGCCAGCCTGTTGCGTGACGCTAATACGACTAGTGTCCGTGATCCTGGGAACCAAACATAGAAACCATCCCATAAGTGGGTTTATGGGTAGAGTGTTTAGATATTCCCGTATAGGTCACACCTGTCAATTTTCTTTGAGCAGGAATTATGGTTACAGTTACCAGCTTCAGGAGCTGTTTGAACTATGATCCTGGATCCTGGATCTTGTATCTTGCATTGCATCTTGCATATCATTCGCATTGCATTTCATATGTTGTGCATTTTGCATTTCCAGTCCTTCAACAGAATCTTATGTCTCCGTTCCTTCTTCTCCAGTAAATCAAGCTGATTCCTCGACACCAATACGCAACTAGAGCCAATACCAGATGAATGATGGAGCAGATTCAACAGGAGCAAGTCGCCTTCAGGGAAGAATTGGATTCTATGAAAGGAAAGATCGACCAGATCCTCGAAGCCATCCTTGCAGCCAGGAGAGAGGAAGAACAGCGTGAAGCCGCCATTGTCAACAACAATGGTCAAGGACAAGGGTCTACTGCCATCCCTTTGGTTCCAATCCCAAATTCTCATGGGACGCTGTTGAACTTCAACAACGCAGTCGAAGGAAACACTTCTCAGCCAATCCCAGCGCCTGGGGTTACTGTTGGAGTTATCCCACAGGCCCAGCCTACTGCTGTGCAGATCCTAGCTCCCCATATCGAAGATACTCTGATGGATCAGTATGACGACGTTCAGAATTATCATGCTGCTATCCCCATTGCCAGTCCTATTGCCGCTCAGGATTCAGAAGCCATGAAGATGTGCCGAGATCTAGCCGAGAAACTCCGAGCCATGGAGGGGCACAATTCAAATTCTTTCAGTGCTTTGGAATTATGCTTGGTGCCTGATGTTGTCATTCCTCCCAAGTTCAAGGTGCCCAAATTTTCGAAGTACAAAGGTCTTAGTTGCCCAAACATTCATCTGAAGATGTACTGTCGTAAGATGGCTGCCTATGCCAGAGACGAGAAGCTCATGATCCATTGCTTCCAAGACAGCTTGTCTGGGGCATCACTCGAATGGTATATGCAGCTGGAACGTAATAGTGTGCGCACCTGGGCCGAGCTAGCTGATGCATTTGTCAAGCAGTACAAGTACAACACCGACCTTGCTCCGAATCGTACTCAGCTTCAGAGTATGACTCAGAAGGACAATGAATCTTTCAAGGAGTACGTGCAACGATGGAGAGAGCTAGCTGCAAGGGTGCATCCACCTCTTGTTGACCGTGAATTGATTGACATCTTCATGGGTACCTTGCAAGGCCAGTACTACGAAAAGCTGATCGGTAGTGTCTCCGCTGGATTCTCTGACTTGGTGATCGTCGGTGAGAGAATTGAAGAAGGGCTGAAGAGTGGGAAGATCCCAGGAGGTCCTAATAGCCAGGCTAATGTCAAGAAGCCTTTCAACGGATACAAGAAGAAAGAGTGCGAAACAAATGCCATCTTTTTGCAGAAAGGGCAAGCTTCTCAACCAGCTCCTGCTCCTATGCCTTATCAAGTTCCCTATTATCAGTATCCGTATGTTGCTGCTGCGCAATATGCTCCAATGCCTTATCAGCCAGCTGTTCAATCAGCGCAAGCTCAGATGCCACGGCAACAAGCTCCTCAGCAACAAGCCTACAACCAGCAAGGATATCATTATCTTCCCCAGCAACAGCAGATGCAAGCTACTCAGCAACGACAAGGTGCTCGCCCACAGCGTCCGCAGAGAACATGGAGACCAGATAGAGTCTTTGATCGTCTACCAATGTCATATGCCAAAGTCTTTGCTCAGTTGATGGAGAAGAAAGCTGTTGTTCCGAGAGATTTAGCTCCTCCAACCATCGTTCCTGCCGATTACGATGCAAATGCTCATTGTGAGTTTCATAAGGGCGCTCCAGGTCACACCATTGAGGACTGCAGGGCTTTCAAACACATAATTCAAGACATGATCGATAGGGATGCTATCAACTTCAATGGGAAGTCTCCAAATATCATCAACAATCCGATGCCACCAGTCAACTAGCGCCAACGTCAGATTGATTCCAGTCAAGTTTGTTCCCCGAAGAAGGCAGTCATGTTGCCATTTCATTATTCGCAGTTTCTTATGTTTTGTCTTTGTTTATTTAAGTATTGTATGCTTTGAACAATTGCCATTCGTATTTGGTTTTCATTAATGTATCGTTTATGCTTGTTTTGAATTAGTTATGTCGTATTCACTCATTTTCGCTTATCACCGGCACATTTATTTACTCCACTCTATTCACTGTTGTTTAGCATGATTTGAGGGAGGATGATGAATACGAGATACCCATAATTGCAAACTGTATGCTTTCAGACCGAATCTCGTCAATGATGTACATGCATTGCTTCAATTCCCCAGACACCGGAGATATAAGGAGTTAATCCCTAGTAAACCACTTCGAGCTTAGAAGTAGCAGTTTCCTTTGGATATTCAAACCTTTACACTCAACCTGGGGCAGGGTAGTGTTCAGTTAATTCAACCCCGCACTCGAATCAACAAGCAGGAGATGACTGTTTATCAATGACGCATGACCTGGCAGTCACAACCTTCCAACAAAATTCAAAAAAATCGAAAGCCTGCTAAGTCAGACACCTTAGAGGGGACTTAGGAAAAATCAAGGCAATCCCGATGGATCTGACAAGCAAAGTCAATCCATGCAAAAGTTAGGGATCAAAAACAAAAGTAAAAGAGGACCCCGAAACCCTCAACAAAAAAAAGATTCAGTGGCCACCCAAATCAAAAGGGGCACTGACATCCATCAAAACCAAAATAAGGTGACTGCCATCTCGAGCAAACCTTGAACCTTCAAGCTTACATCGTCCAGACAAGTGTAGAATTAGCTGAGCGTAGGACTGGAGATCATTAAGAAGAAGGGGTGGGTACAAATCGTACTTTGGGCCTAATGACCTTTTGTTTCATAACCGTGAACCAGACCACGTTACAACCCTCGAAAGACCTAATTGAGGCGAGGTTTATTCTGAAAAGCATATCGTCGCAAGGTTGCGTAACCTGACTCCTCACATGATTTCTAATCACCAACATCGGTGTCATTATCCTTGTTATATCCTCTACACCGATCAAAAGTGGCACAACGTCTGGGCTAGCAGTCCATTCGTCTCACTATCACGACACTTCAATAAAACGATACTTTTTCAAATCTTGCATCGAACTTTTCATTAATATTACCATTTATGAATGTACAATTTTAATTGCAAATCAGTGCTAGGTATTCAAAGACACTCCAGCAAGGGGCAATCGAGGAGAAACTTGACTTTCAGTGGCGTACACGAAGCAAGATTATTTCAAAACCCATAGGCTGGAGCAAATCATTCAAACAGCTCGAGCAGGGGCATATCATTACCATATCCAGACTGGGGAAAGACCAAGTTACCCTAATCATCAGGCAGAGCTGCAACCTTCTCTGAAGCAAATTCACAGTAAACCACAAAGTACCCAGACTCGGGGCATATAGAGTATCTTCGCCTGTGTCAATCGTGACGTCTTCAACAAACAAACGTGTCGAGGAAGTCAATCCCTCCCACCACCCGAAGTCCAATCCACATTGGCAACTACCAAAAGTCCACCACGCTGGCGTCTCCACCTTACATTTCCAAATTACCCGTCTGCATCATCTGCATCATACCCATTGCATTCGACCTCATAAGCATCTTACATCATATGCATACTCCAATCATACCATATTCCCCCAGCTCTTGCATCTCCGTACGTCAGCATTTGCATTCGCACGTTCACTCGTAGGGAAATATCATTTATCATCCAGCATTCATATATGCAAGTCAAGGTCCAGGATCAATCTCGAAGATTTCCAAGACCATCGACCGCCCAGTCAGGGGCATCTTCCGCAAGATGGTGGGTTTGTCCCACGATTTTCAAGAAGCTTCAAAGCAGTCATCAGCCCAGTCAGGGGCAATCTTCTGCAATTGTGGGTCTCTCCTATCAAAATTCGAAGTCATTCAAAGCAAGATTCAGCCCAGTCAGGGGCATCTTTTTCAAGACCATGGGCGTTTCCATGATGAATTTCAACCTCGTGGTTGATCAAAAATGAAAATCAACGTTCAGCCCAGTCAGGGGCATATCATTCAAAGCCGTGGGCGTTCTCCACGAAGTTGTTCAACATTTTATTGGGCAAATCCAAAAAGTTTAATGCAAGATCCAACCCGAGCAGGGGCATCTTCAGCAAAGCCGTGAGCAGCCTTTTGTTAAGCAAGACAAGACATCAAGGCCAACTCAGTCCTGTCAGGAGCATCCTCTTCAGAATTCATGGGCGTAATCATGAAATCATTTCAACAATTACGAACTCCAAGCAAGTCAGTGGTCGTCCCCATTGATTCATTTCAACCCAATCTTCTTCTTGGGTATTCCCCAATGAGTTGTATTCAGCAAGCGTGGCCATTGTCAATTGCCTCACTATCATCCTTTTGGTGATAGTCGAACTTCGTCAGTTCAACCTAGCCTGCATCCTTTTGGTGTTGGTAAACTTCAAATTTGTGTTGTCCTATCATCCTTTTGGGTGATAGCGACCTGTGCGTGTGAGTTACGCTCCGTCATCCTTTTGGTGGTGGGTCTGGCATTTCGTCGATGTCAGATTGCGCGATATTTTGTTTGTGTTTCGCTCCATCATCCTTTTGGTGGTGGGCATGGCATTTCGTCGATGTCAGATTGTGCGATATTTTGTTTGTGTTTCGCTCTACCATCCTTTTGGTGGTAGGTCTGGCATTTCGTCGATGTCAGATTGTGCGATGTTTTGTTTGTGTTTTCGCTCTACCATCCTTTTGGTGGTAGGTCTGGTATTTCGTCGATATCAGATTGCGCGATGTTTTGTTTATGTTTTCGCTCCATCATCCTTTTGGCGGTGGGTCTGGTATTTCGTCGATATCAGATTACGCGATGTTTTGTTTGTGTTTCGGTCTACCATCCTTTTGGTGGTAGGTCTGCCATTTCGTCGATGTCAGATTGTGCGATGTTTTGTTTGTGTTTTTGCTCTACCATCCTTTTGGTGGTAGGTCTGGTATTTCGTCGATATCAGATTGCGCAATGTTTTGTTTATGTTTTCGCTCCATCATCCTTTTGGTGGTGGGTCTGGCATTTCGTCGATGTCAGATTGTGCGATGTTTTGTTTGTGTTTCGCTCCATCATCCTTTTGGAGGTGGGTCTGGTATTTCGTCGATATCAGATTACGCGATGTTTTGTTTATGTTTTCGCTCCATCATCCTTTTGGCGGTGGGTCTGGTATTTCGTCGATATCAGATTACACGATGTTTTGTTTGTGTTTTCGCTCTATCATCCTTTTGGTGGTGGGTCTGACATTTCGTCGATGTCAGATTGTGCGATGTTTTGTTTGTGTTTTCGCTCTATCATCCTTTTGGTGGTGGGTCTGGTATTTCGTCGATATCAGATTGTGCGATGTTTTGTTTGTGTTTCCGCTCCATCATCCTTTTGGTGGTGGGTCTGGTATTTCGTCGATATCAGATTGAGCGATGTTTTGTTTGTGTTTTTGCTCTACCATCCTTTTGGTGGTAGGTCTGGTATTTCGTCGATATCAGATAGCGCGATGTTTTGTTTATGTTTTCGCTCCATCATCCTTTTGGTGGTGGGTCTGGCATTTCGTCGATGTCAGATTGTGCGATGTTTTGTTTGTGTTTCGCTCTACCATCCTTTTGGTGGTAGGTCTGGTATTTCGTCGATATCAGATTGCGTGATGTTTTGTTTATGTTTTCGCTCCATCATCCTTTTGGCGGTGGGTCTGGTATTTCGTCGATATCAGATTACGCGATGTTTTGTTTGTGTTTTCGCTCTATCATCCTTTTGGTGGTGTGTCTGACATTTTGTCGATGTCAGATTGTGCGATGTTTTGTTTGTGTTTTCGCTCTACCATCCTTTTGGTGGTGGGTCTGGTATTTCGTCGATATCAGATTGTGCGATGTTTTGTTTGTGTTTTCGCTCCATCATCCTTTTGGTGGTGGGTCTGGTATTTCCTCGATATCAGATTGCGCGATGTTTTGTTTGTGTTTCGCTCTACCATCCTTTTGGTGGTAGATCTGGTATTTCGTCGATATCAGATTGTGCGATGTTTTGTTTGTGTTTTCGCTCTATCATCCTTTTGGTGGTGGGTCTGGTATTTCGTCGATATCATATTACGCGATGTTTTGTTTGTGTTTTCGCTCTATCATCCTTTTGGTGGTGGGTCTGGTATTTCGTCGATATCAGATTGTGCGATGTTTTGTTTGTGTTTTCGCTCTACCATCCTTTTGGTGGTAGGTCTGGTATTTCGTCGATATCAGATTGTGCGATGTTTTGTTTGTGTTTTCGCTCTATCATCCTTTTGGTGGTGGGTCTGGTATTTCGTCGATATCAGATTACGCGATGTTTTGTTTGTGTTTTCGCTCCATCATCTTATTGGTGTTGGGTCTGGCATTTCGTCGATGTCAGATTATGCGATATTTTGTTTATGTGTACCCTATCATCCTTTTGATGGTAGTGGTTGGTGTTTACCCTATCATCCTTTCGATGGTAGTGGTTGGTGTGTGCCCTATCGTCCTTTTGGTGGTAGTGGCCGTGTGTGTTTTATACCTCATCCTTTTGGTGATGGCGACCTTTTTTCCAATTGCTTACAGTTTGCTCAGAGGCTTACCTCATCCAGCATTTTTTCAATTCTCAAACATCTCTTTATCTTTCGGACAAATTCAGGGTCTTCTTCATATCTAATTGACTTCTACCTCAGGAATATGAACGCTAATGCAGTTCATTTTCCTATGTTTAAGCCGATTAGATATGGGCATCTGTCATACCCTAAATTTGTCCTACCCTTTTTGTAAATATTTTCGCTTTTTTTTGTTTCGTGCCATTTAGACACGTGTCCACCTGAAATTGGGCGTTTTTAAATTTTATCTTTTCGACCAATTAAGGCGTGACACGTGGCCTAGAAGAGTATCTTTTTGTAAATTCTTATTCTTTCCTTAATTTTTTTTTAAAAATCTTTTTTCTTCTTAATATGCACATATATGGTTCTTTTTAAAAAAAAATATTATTTTTATATATTTGTCATTATCTTTGTTTTTATATATTATTTAGTACTTATGCATTTAAATAGTTTTTTTATTTAAGGTAAGTTAAATATTATACTTATTAATGTTTTTTATAATAATTTTGTAAAAAAAAAGAAGAAGAAAGGAGCAAATTGGGAAGGAGGCCCAATTACGACCCGTTAGGGTTTGTATTGGAACTGAATATTAATAGAAGAGGAAGACTGGTGGAGAGAGGGAGAAGGCACTGTTCATTCTAATCCAAAAAGTGGCGTATTCTCAAATTCCCAAAGGAAAAACCCTAACCCTAAGAGTTCATCTCTTACAAATCGGACCGGCGCCGCCCCCTGTCTTCTTTCCCTCGCCGTGAAATCCTCAACCACGTTTCTCTCCCTCCAAATTTCACTATGAGACCAACGTAATAGCTTCGATTCACCTGCGACGGTATCGCCATGAGATGAGTACTCGTCGTCAAAGCACCTCGCCGAAAGGTAATCTTGGGGTCTCGGCGACAAGTCGATCCTGAGTCATTTTGCGAAACGTCCATCTACCACATTGTCGAGCAATACGTTGAGTCCGCGATTCTGAATCGAGTGTAGTGACAATCGCAGTTCTGGAGCTTTCTCACAACAACGAGTCGTCAATGTCTATACACAGCTGCAGTCCTCAGTCCATCCTGCAAAATCAAGGTTTCATTTGAAGGACGCGTGGTGATTGTAACTAGGACAAGGATTCTTCCGGTTCAAGAACTTAGCTGTGGAGGCAACTCGTGAGTCCCCGTCAAATACGAGCGTCTGTGCGGTAATTTCAGAGTCATTTTGTTATGCTGAGGTCTTGTTTTAAGGTTATCATGATGTTAGCTATAAGTCATGTAGTAAAACTATGAACATTTCGTTTAGAGCTTTTACGTTCGCATTGCATATTTTCAAATCATAGTTGAACTGATGGATGAATACATGAAACAGTGATGTTTTGCGTTTCTAGAACAGATGATGTATGTCTCTAAATTTTTGTTAATGCTGTACTAAACCCAGATTTGTACTGAAGGTACATGGTTATTTCAGAAACCTCTATTTGCTTTGGTTTTGCTGTTTGGTATTTCACAGGGGTTGATTGTGTTCCTGCCACAAGAAATATATTGATTGCAGCAGTTGAAATCAACAATACTCAGCAGCTAGGATTTGGTAAAGCGGTTCAAAATATCAACAACACTTCATCGGTTCCACTAGCAACTCAAGCCGTTTTCGAGAACACAAGTGACGCGATCTCTGCAACTCACAGCATTTTGGAGCGACTCGGTTCAGTAACAACAATCCCAGGCGGTTGGTGACATCACGACACAAGATTTATTCAGCAGCAATCCAAATACGTAGTTTTTTTTGTCAAAAGTGAAGTCAGGTTGCGATTAAGACTCCGAGTTTCGGTTATGCGCGGGTCAAACACCGACAAGTTTATGGAGATAATGATGAGCACAAAGCAAGAAGAGTGAATGGGTAGCTCTTTATCTTTTCGTTTTCATTTTTTTGTGTTATTTGCTGTCCTGTTTGTTTGTGTGCAGGTTGAGTTTGGTTTGGCAATATTGGTTCCATTCAATTGTAACACTACAACAACTATAACTCTACATCTCCAGTGCACAATCCCATCTCAGTTACGGCGTCTAACAAGTTTGATTGCTGTTGGTGGATACAGAAAGAAGATATTAGCCTCATAGGAATGAACAGCAAGATTGGGGAAGGTTCACACCCGGTTCTGCAAAGGAAAGTCCGAGATTCAAAAGTTGGCTTTCTTTGGCTATGGTTTAGCAGGGGATCTGTTTCATCGCAGTGGTAATTTGTTAGTACGGCAATGAGCGATAAACCACGGCGTAGTGTAACACCACTCTGATTCGAACCACGTAACATTCAGTCTTGTTTCAACTTCAGATCACGACGCCACTACAACAGCAACGGTTTACGATGACCTGGATTGTATTCTTTTTTTTAATTTCACAAATAGTTTGTGTTGTCTGTGATCGGTTTGTGTGCAGGTCTGGATCCTTTTGATTCTTCATCATAAGACGGCAAGAGGAGAAATGTTGTGGTCATGCCGAGATAAAAGAGGTGACAATGCAAGCTGAGGGAGTTAGTTCGAATTGGTTATTTGACAGAGTGCAACCGCAGAACTAACGACCTCCGGGATTCATCACAATTGGCTCTGCAATAATAGACCGTGAGGCATTAAGGGTAAACCTTTAGAACAGAGTGTGCTTCTAATATGTTAAGTCTTGACATGTTCACTCGTTCTATAATTCAATTTTACGACTCATGATGAATAAATATAGGATTTGAGTTGCGAAATTCGTATCAGTTTCACCGTTAGCTTGTATTTCGATAAATGTAGATGGTAGTTTGCTGCTGTTACATGTTGTTAGTGAAAAAAAACCGCCATTATCGTATGCGTCAAAATGTTTTGGTTTTTTTACTGCTGTTGTTGTTATTCTATTTCTCCTACGAAGTACGCTCGGTTTTGCTGCATATTTATTATTTAACTTCGCGGTTTGATATATTCTCTCGGGATGTTGTAGTTTTGGTTCTATATTTTGTGAACACCATATACTGCTGGTTTGTATGAGTATTCAGGTGCAGATTAAGAGGGGATCAACGATATGGGCTTGGAAGATTATGTAAAGATTATGCTGCATTGATTCCATTTTGTCTAGTTCATTTTGTAAAGATTATGCTGCTACGAGATTAGAAGTGATTATGTTCTAGCAATAACACGTTGATACAACTCTATGCGTGGACACGGGTTCGAGGATGCCATATTGCTGTTTTTTGTTTGCAGGTTTTTGATGGTGCCGGGTTTAGCTCGTCGTTCATGAGCGAGTGTGGGTTATGACACTTAGATGTTCAAACCTTTACAACCTGCAGTGTTCTTGCACAAATCAGATTCGTCAAGCAGCAGCAGCGATAGCCTTCCGCCACAAGCAGCAGTTACGACAACAGCAGCTATGGCTAGTGTGAAGTGTCGCCGTTTCAAGGTCAATGAATAGCAGCGTGCGTATTCAACGGCGGTGGTGATCAACTGCAGCGCAGCCATGATACAGCAATGACAAAAACATCGGAACCGCAAACGGTGGTGGCATTATGAGATTTATAGTTACTGCTTTTGTTTTTTTAAAAGTTTTTGGTTAATTAAATTCAATTTAAGAATTAGTTAGTTATTAATGAATTTTTATTATTTGGATATTTTAACTCAATTTAATAATCTTAGTGTTTGATTTTAACATGCTTAATTGATAGATTTATTTGATTTCTAAGCAATTGATTTCATTAAATTAAAATTGATTAATTTATGTTAACATGAATTTCTAAATTATTTTTCTTAATTAAGTTATTTTCAAAATTAATTATTTTTCTAATCTTAATTCAACTTATTTTTTATATGCTAAATTTATTCTTTTCAATCAAGTCCCGAAAGATTAAACTCTTGGAGTCTATCACTTCTCGAGTTTTCGAATGAACATTATTAAGGTGTACACCTTAAATAATGTTTTGTTCATTTTGTTTTATATATTAGGCAATTCAATTTTTGTATTTGTATATGCTTTAGTAAGTAGCATGTTTTAGACAATTCAATAAATTACACTTTAGTTTTTTTTCAAATTTACTTTTAATTTTTGATTAATGTTTTTTTGCTAAATCTAAATCAATTTATTTTAACTTACAAACTATTTTTCAGCTTATTTCTAAAATAGGTTTGATTTTCTTTAAATCCCTTTTAATATATATATATTTTTTTAAACACTAAATTATTTCTCAATTAAGTCATGAAAAAATTAAATTCTTGAAGTCTAGTACTTCTTGAATTTTTGGACAAACATTATTGGGGTGTACACCTTAAATAATATGTCATTCAACTATTCGTTTAGTACGCGATTTAGAACAAAAAATATCATAGGAATCTAGCATTCTGTGTGATATTTCCGCTGTTCATCCAAATATTTTTCAAATAAAAATGGTGTTATTGGAATCTAGCATTTCGGTAATACCCCGACTGTTTAGTTGTGGGGCCGACGTATCATTTATTAAATAATTGATATTTTCAAATCCAACCTCGCGTTCTCACTTCTCACACGTTCACAAATTATTTTCATACTCCATTTCGTTTCAGCATATTCTCAACGTCTTTATTCGATTAAAACTCCGAAAAAAGAAAGTACTTGGGATCTAGCATTCCTTGTACCTTCGAGTGAATAATTCTCGAAGCACGCCCTTTGAGTTGTTATTCACTCAACCTTTCAAATTCAATCATTTTCGAACATTCTCCTAAGTCGAATGCTCGTCCGCATTCGCAACCCATTTCTTTCACAATTCCTCGCGGTCTCGATATTAGGAGCACCCTCAGGGACTAATATCGTTTCTCACCATCCTAACCCTTGACACGTCGTCAAGTCGGTTCCATCTTCAATCAAATCCTCGACACGTCGTCGAGCTACTTCAAAACAACTTCCTTTTGGCATCGCATGCCACTCTTCGTTTCGATCCTTTCACAAATATTTTTAAAACTTACGAAAGAGAGATATTCTTAGAATCTAGCATTCTTTGAATATTTGAATGAGTAACTCTTGAGGCGCGCCCTTGAGTTGTTATTAATTTATTATTTCGATTTCAAAATATCCAATCCTTTATTCTTCAACTTATTCAACTCAATTTCCGAAAGAACTGAGTTCTTGGGATCTCGCATTCCTTGAATTCTTGAGTGACAAGCTCTTGAGGCACGCCCTTAGGTTGTTTGGCAGTCACTCTTTCGTCTCTTAACTCAACGTCAAACCAATTCAAACCTCACCTTTTCGTGGTTGTTACCACGAACTACGGATGCTCTGATTCTTTATTCATTCTTGAATATAAGATACGTAGGCACAAGATTGCGATGATCTTGGCGAGCACACTTCTATCCATCTTCCGTTTCCCCTCATCCTTTCCCGTAGTCGAACTACGAAGCTCTGATTTCTCATTCTCGTCCGAATGAGCATACGTAGGCACAAGGGCCCCAATCCTTGGCGAGCACCCTATCCTCTAACCACCCATCTCTCCTTAGCGTCTTTAACCTTTGAACCTACCAATTCTACCTTTACCAACAAGAAGAAAACAGGTTCACCCAAACAACACTCCCCACAATTACCTTAAGAGGTTCCCGTCGAGTACGACGGACGTGAGGGGTGCTAATACCTTCCCCTCACGTAACCGACTCCCGAACCCGGAACATGGTTGCGACAACCCTGTTCCTATCCTTTCATTTTAAGAGGTTTTCTCGATATTTTCCTCTCCCGTTTATTCGGGAAAAATAAAGTTCGGTGGCGACTCTGTCGAACCGCATTTCCGCGCCTTTCATGCGAGGGTCGTATGTTCGAATGAATTTTTCGAGGTGCGACAGCTGGCGACTTTGCTGGGGAAATTTTTGCTCCATGCAAAGAGAGTGTCGAGCCTATCTTTTGGTTTGTGAGGAGTGTTTGTTTTTATTTGTTTTCTTTTTGTATTTGTTCTCTTGTAGATTTTATTTGCGCTTGTTATCTTGGTTGCCTGTTGGTTCTTGGGATAACATCATGAGTAAGGCTCTACGCCCGAGCTTTGGTAAAAGCAGAGAGAACACATAGTTTAGAATTGGTAGTCGAGTAGTGTTAGTCTCCGAGGACTTGCTCCTTGTGAGCCTAGCATGAAAGCTCCTCCAGAGGAGACCTATTCGTAGATCTCTTCGTAACGCAGCTAGCCTGTTGTACGACTTGATTAATGAAGGGTCCGTGATTCTGGGAACCTTTTGTTAGCACCAGTTCCAATAATGGTGGTCGTGTAGTGTTAGTCTCCAAGGACTCTCTCCTTGTGCGCCTAGCATGAGGACCCCGCTCAGGAGAGACCTTATCGTCATTATCGTCGTAATACAGCCAGCCTGTTGCGTGACGCTAATACGACTAGTGTCCGTGATCCTGGGAACCAAACATAGAAACCATCCCGTAAGTTGGTTTATGGGTAGAGTGTTTAGATCTTCCCGTATAGGTCACACCTGTCAATTTTCTTTGAGCAGGAATTATGGTTACAGTTACCAGCTTCAGGAGCTGTTTGAACTATGATCCTGCATCCTAGATCTTGTATCTTGCATTGCATCTTGCATATCATTCGCATTGCATTTCATATGTTGTGCATTTTGCATTTCCAGTCCTTCAACAGAATCTTATGTCTCCGTTCCTTCTTCTCCAGTAAATCAAACTGATTCCTCGACACCAATACGCAACTAGAGCCAATACCAGACGAATGATGGAGCAGATTCAACAGGAGCAAGTCGCCTTCAGGGAAGAATTGGATTCTATGAAAGGAAAGATTGACCAGATCCTCGAAGCCATCCTTGCAGCCAGGAGAGAGGAAGAACATCGTGAAGCCGCCGTTGTCAACAACAATGGTCAAGGACAAGGGTCTACTGCCATCCCTTTGGTTCCAATCCCAAATTCTCATGGGACGCTGTTGAACTTCAACAACGCAGTCGAAGGAAACACTTTTCAGCCAATCCCAGCGCCTGGGGTTACTGTTGGAGTTATCCCACAGGCCCAGCCTACTGCTGTGCAGATCCCAGCTCCCCATATCGAAGATACTCTGATGGATCAGTATGACGACGTTCAGAACTATCATGCTGCTATCCCCATTGCCAGTCCTGTTGCCGCTCAGGATTCAGAAGCCATGAAGATGTGCCGAGATCTAGCCGAGAAACTCCGAGCCATGGAGGGGAACAATTCAAATTCTTTCAGTGCTTTGGAATTATGCTTGGTGCCTGATTTTGTCATTCCTCCCAAGTTCAAGGTGCCCGAATTTTCGAAGTACAAAGGTCTTAGTTGCCCAAACATTCATTTTAAGATGTATTGTCGCAAGATGGCTGCCTATGCCAGAGACGAGAAGCTCATGATCCATTGCTTCCAGGACAGCTTGTCTGGGGCATCACTCGAATGGTATATGCAGCTGGAACGTAATAGTGTGCGCACCTGGGCCGAGCTAGCTGATGCATTTGTCAAGCAGTACAAGTACAACACCGACCTTGCTCCGAATCGTACTCAGCTTCAGAGTATGACTCAGAAGGACAATGAATCTTTCAAGGAGTACGCGCAACGGTGGAGAGAGCTAGCTGCAAGGGTGCATCCACCTCTTGTTGACCGTGAATTGATTGACATCTTCATGGGTACCTTGCAAGGTCAGTACTACGAAAAGCTGATCGGTAGTGTCTCCGCTGGATTCTCTGACTTGGTGATCGTCGGTGAGAGAATTGAAGAAGGGCTGAAGAGTGGGAAGATCCCAGGAGGTCCTAATAGCCAGGCTAATGTCAAGAAGCCTTTCAACGGATACAAGAAGAAAGAGTGCGAAACAAATGCCATCTTTTTGCAGAAAGGGCAAGCTTCTCAACCAGCTCCTGCTCCTATGCCTTATCAAGTTCCCTATTATCAGTATCCGTATGTTGCTGCTGCGCAATATGCTCCAATGCCTTATCAGCCAGCTGTTCAAGCAGCGCAAGCTCAGATGCCACGGCAACAAGCTCCTCAGCAACAAGCCTACAACCAGCAAGGATATCATTATCTTCCCCAGCAACAGCAGATGCAAGCTACTCAGCAACGACAAGGTGCTCGCCCACAGCGTCCGCAAAGAACATGGAGACCAGATAGAGTCTTTGATCGTCTACCAATGTCATATGCCAAAATCTTTGTTCAGTTGATGGAGAAGAAAGCTGTTGTTCCGAGAGATTTAGCTCCTCCAACCATCATTCCTGCCGATTACGATGCAAATGCTCATTGTGAGTTTCATAAGGGCGCTTCAGGTCACACCATTGAGGACTGCAGGGCTTTCAAACACATAATTCAAGACATGATCGATAGGGATGCTATCAACTTCAATGGGAAGTCTCCAAATATCATCAACAATCCGATGCCACCAGTCAACTAGCGCCAACGTCAGATTGATTCCAGTCAAGTTTGTTCCCCGAAGAAGGCAGTCATGTTGCCATTTCATTATTCGTAGTTTCTTATGTTTTGTCTTTGTTTATTTAAGTATTGTATGCTTTGAACAATTGCCATTCGTATTTGGTTTTCATTAATGTATCGTTTATGCTTGTTTTGAATTAGTTATGTCCTATTCACTCATTTTCGCTTATCACCGACACATTTATTTACTCCACTCTATTCACTGTTGTTTAGCATGATTTGAGGGAGGATGATGAAAACGAGATACCCATAATTGCAAACTGTATGCTTTCAGACCGAATCTCGTCAATGATGTACATGCATTGCTTCAATTCCCCAGACACCGGAGATATAAGGAGTTAATCCCTAGTAAACCACTTCGAGCTTAGAAGTAGCAGTTTCCTTCGGATATTCAAACCTTTACACTCAACCTGGGGCAGGGTAATGTTCAGTTAATTCAACCCTGCACTCGAATCAACAAGCAGGAGATGACTGTTTATCAATGACGCATGACCTGGCAGTCACAACCTTCCAACAAAATTCAAAAAAATCGAAAGCCTGCTAAGTCAGACACCTTAGAGGGGACTTAGGCAAAATCAAGGCAATCCCGATGGATCTGACAAGCAAAGTCAATCCATGCAAAAGTTAGGGATCAA
This sequence comes from Lathyrus sativus, assembly GCA_963859935.3. NCBI lineage: Eukaryota > Viridiplantae > Streptophyta > Magnoliopsida > Fabales > Fabaceae > Lathyrus > Lathyrus sativus. Next base: position 565,279,388 of record OZ012738.1, on the reverse strand, counting down.
AAACAAAAGTAAAAGAGGACCCCGAAACCCTCAACAAAAAAAAGATTCAGTGGCCACCCAAATCAAAAGGGGCACTGACATCCATCAAAACCAAAATAAGGTGACTGCCATCTCGAGCATACCTTGAACCTTCAAGCTTACATCGTCCAGACAAGTGTAGAATTAGCTGAGCGTAGGACTGGAGATCATTAAGAAGAAGGGGTGGGTACAAATCGTACTTTGGGCCTAATGACCTTTTGTTTCATAATCGTGAACCAGACCACGTTACAACCCTCGAAAGACCTAATTGAGGCGAGGTTTATTCTGAAAAGCATATCGTTGCAAGGTTGCGTAACCTGACTCCTCACATGATTTCTAATCCCCAACATCGGTGTCATTATCCTTGTTATATCCTATACACCGATCAAAAGTGGCACAACGTCTGGGCTAGCAGTCCATTCGTCTCACTATCACGACACTTCAATAAAACGATACTTTTTCAAATCTTGCATTGAACTTTTCATTAATATTACCATTTATGAATGTACAATTTTAATTGCAAATCAGTGCTAGGTATTCAAAGACACTCCAGCAAGGGGCAATCGAGGAGAAACTTGACTTTCAGTGGCGTACACGAAGCAAGATTATTTCAAAACCCACAGGCTGGAGCAAATCATTCAAACAGCTCGAGCAGGGGCATATCATTACCATATCCAGACTGGGGAAAGACCAAGTTACCCTAATCATCAGGCAGAGCTGCAACCTTCTCTGAAGCAAATTCACAGTAAACCACAAAGTACCCAGACTCGGGGCATATAGAGTATCTTCGCCTGTGTCAATCGTGACGTCTTCAACAAACAAACGTGTCGAGGAAGTCAATCCCTCCCACCACCCGAAGTCCAATCCACATTGGCAACTACCAAAAGTCCACCACGCTGGCGTCTCCACCTTACATTTCCAAATTACCCGTCTGCATCATCTGCATCATACCCATTGCATTCGACCTCATAAGCATCTTACATCATATGCATACTCCAATCATACCATATTCCCCCAGCTCTTGCATCTCCGTACGTCAGCATTTGCATTCGCACGTTCACTCGTAGGGAAATATCATTTATCATCCAGCATTCATATATGCAAGTCAAGGTCCAGGATCAATCTCGAAGATTTCCAAGACCGTCGACCGCCCAGTCAGGGGCAATCTTCTGCAATTGTGGGTCTCTCCTATCAAAATTCGAAGTCATTCAAAGCAAGATTCAGCCCAGTCAGGGGCATCTTTTTCAAGACCATGGGCGTTTCCATGACGAATTTCAACCTCGTGGTTGATCAAAAATGCAAATCAACGTTCAGCCCAGTCAGGGGCATATCATTCAAAGCCATGGGCGTTCTCCACGAAGTTGTTCAACCTTTTGTTGGGCAAATCCAAGAAGTTTAATGCAAGATCCAACCCGAGCAGGGGCATCTTCAGCAAAGCCATGAGCAGCCTTTTGTTAAGCAAGACAAGACATCAAGGCCAACTCAGTCCAGTCAGGAGCATCCTCTTCAGAATTCATGGGCGTAATCATGAAATCATTTCAACAATTACGAACTCCAAGCAAGTCAGTGGTCGTCCCTATTGATTCATTTCAACCCAATCTTCCTCTTGGGTATTCCCCAATGAGTTGTATTCAGCAAGCGTGGCCATTGTCAATTGCCTCACTATCATCCTTTTGGTGATAGTCGAACTTCGTCAGTTCAACCTAGCCTGCATCCTTTTGGTGTTGGTAAACTTCAAATTTGTGTTGTCCTATCATCCTTTTGGGTGATAGCGACCTGTGCGTGTGAGTTACGCTTCGTCATCCTTTTGGTGGTGGGTCTGGCATTTCGTCGATGTCAGATTGCGCGATATTTTGTTTGTGTTTCGCTCCATCATCCTTTTGGTGGTGGGCATGGCATTTCGTCAATGTCAGATTGTGCGATATTTTGTTTGTGTTTCGCTCTACCATCCTTTTGGTGGTAGGTCTGGCATTTCGTCGATGTCAGATTGTGCGATGTTTTGTTTGTGTTTTCGGTCTACCATCCTTTTGGTGGTAGGTCTGGTATTTCGTCGATATCAGATTGCGCGATGTTTTGTTTATGTTTTCGCTCCATCATCCTTTTGGCGGTGGGTCTGGTATTTCGTCGATATCAGATTACGCGATGTTTTGTTTGTGTTTCGCTCTACCATCCTTTTGGTGGTAGGTCTGGCATTTCGTCGATGTCAGATTGTGCGATGTTTTGTTTGTGTTTTCGCTCTACCATCCTTTTGGTGGTAGGTCTGGTATTTCGTCGATATCAGATTGCGCGATGTTTTGTTTATGTTTTCGCTCCATCATCCTTTTGGTGGTGGGTCTGGCATTTCGTCGATGTCAGATTGTGTGATGTTTTGTTTGTGTTTCGCTCTACCATCCTTTTGGTGGTAGGTCTGGTATTTCGTCGATATCAGATTTCGTGATGTTTTGTTTATGTTTTTGCTCCATCATCCTTTTGGCGGTGGGTCTGGTATTTCGTCGGTATCAGATTACGCGATGTTTTGTTTATGTTTTCGCTCCATCATCCTTTTGGCGGTGGGTCTGGTATTTCGTCGATATCAGATTACACGATGTTTTGTTTGTGTTTTCTCTCTATCATCCTTTTGGTGGTGGGTCTGACATTTCGTCGATGTCAGATTGTGCGATGTTTTGTTTGTGTTTTCGCTCTATCATCCTTTTGGTGGTGGGTCTGGTATTTCGTCGATATCAGATTGTGCGATGTTTTGTTTTTGTTTTCGCTCCATCATCCTTTTGGTGGTGGGTCTGGTATTTCGTCGATATCAGATTGCGTGATGTTTTGTTTGTGTTTTTGCTCTACCACCCTTTTGGTGGTAGGTCTGGTATTTCGTCGATATCAGATAGCGCGATGTTTTGTTTATGTTTTCGCTCCATCATCCTTTTGGTGGTGGGTCTGGGATTTCGTCGATGTCAGATTGTGCGATGTTTTGTTTGTGTTTCGCTCTACCATCCTTTTGGTGGTAGGTCTGGTATTTCGTCGATATCAGATTGCGTGATGTTTTGTTTATGTTTTCTCTCCATCATCCTTTTGGCGGTGGGTCTGGTATTTCGTCGATATCAGATTACGCGATGTTTTGTTTATGTTTTCGCTCCATCATCCTTTTGGCGGTGGGTCTGGTATTTCGTCGATATCAGATTACGCGATGTTTTGTTTGTGTTTTCTCTCTATCATCCTTTTGGTGGTGGGTCTGACATTTCGTCGATGTCAGATTGTGCGATGTTTTGTTTGTGTTTTCGCTCTATCATCCTTTTGGTGGTGGGTCTGGTATTTCGTCGATATCAGATTGTGCGATGTTTTGTTTGTGTTTTCGCTCCATCATCCTTTTGGTGGTGGGTCTGGTATTTCGTCGATATCAGATTGCGCGATGTTTTGTTTGTGTTTCGCTCTACCATCCTTTTGGTGGTAGATCTGGTATTTCGTCGATATCAGATTGTGCGATGTTTTGTTTGTGTTTTCGCTCCATCATCCTTTTGGTGGTGGGTCTGGCATTTCGTCGATGTCAGATTGTGTGATGTTTTGTTTGTGTTTCGCTCTACCATCCTTTTGGTGGTAGGTCTGGTATTTCGTCGATATCAGATTTCGTGATGTTTTGTTTATGTTTTTGCTCCATCATCCTTTTGGCGGTGGGTCTGGTATTTCGTCGGTATCAGATTACGCGATGTTTTGTTTATGTTTTCGCTCCATCATCCTTTTGGCGGTGGGTCTGGTATTTCGTCGATATCAGATTACACGATGTTTTGTTTGTGTTTTCGCTCCGTCATCTTATTGGTGTTGGGTCTGGCATTTCGTCGATGTCAGATTAGGCGATATTTTGTTTATGTGTACCCTATCATCCTTTTGATGGTAGTGGTTGGTGTTTACCCTATCATCCTTTCGATGGTAGTGGTTGGTGTGTGCCCTATCGTCCTTTTGGTGGTAGTGGCCGTGTGTGTTTTATACCTCATCCTTTTGGTGATGGAGACCTTTTTTCCAATTGCTTACAGTTTGCTCAGAGGCTTACCTCATCCAGCATTTTTTCAATTCTCAAACATCTCTTTATCTTTCGGACAAATTCAGGGTCTTCTTCATATCTAATTGACTTCTACCTCAGGAATATGAACGCTAATGCAGTTCATTTTCCTATGTTTAAGCCGATTAGATAGGGGCATCTGTCATACCCTAAATTTGTCCTACCCTTTTTGTAAATATTTTCGATTTTTTTTGTTTCGTGCCATTTAGACACGTGTCCACCTGAAATTGGGCGTTTTTAAATTTTATCTTTTCGACCAATTAAGGCGTGACACGTGGCCTAGAAGAGTATCTTTTTGTAAATTCTTATTCTTTCCTTAATTTTTTTTTAAAATCTTTTTTCTTCTTAATATGCACATATATGGTCTTTTTTAAAAAAAATATTATTTTTATATATTTGTCATTATCTTTGTTTTTATATATTATTTAGTACTTATGCATTTAAATAGTTTTTTATTTAAGGTAAGTTAAATATTATACTTATTAATGTTTTTTATAATAATTTTGTAAAATAAAAAGAAGAAAGGAGCAAATTGGGAAGGAGGCGCAATTACGGCCCGTTAGGGTTTGTATTGGAACTGAATATTAATAGAAGAGGAAGACTGGTGGAGAGAGGGAGAAGGCACTGTTCATTCTAACCCAAAAAGTGGCGTATTCTCAAATTCCCAAAGGAAAAACCCTAACCCTAAGAGTTCATCTCTTACAAATCGGACCGGCGCCGCCCCCTGTCTTCTTTCCCTCGCCGTGAAATCCTCAACCACGTTTCTCTCCCTCCAAATTTCACTATGAGACCAACGTAATAGCTTCGATTCACCTGCGACGGTATCGCCATGAGATGAGTACTCGTCGTCAAAGCACCTCGCCGAAAGGTAATCTTGGGGTCTCAGCGACAAGTCGATCCTGAGTCATTTTGCGAAACGTCCATCTACCACATCGTCGAGCAATACGTTGAGTCCGCGATTCTGAATCGAGTGTAGTGACAATCGCAGTTCTGGAGCTTTCTCACAACAACGAGTCGTCAATATCTATACACAGTTGCGGTCCTCAGTCCATCCTGCAAAATCAAGGTTTCATTTGAAGGACGCGTGGTGATTGCAACTAGGACAAGGATTCTTCCGGTTCAAGAACTTAGCTGTGGAGGCAACTCGTGAGTCCCCGTCAAATACGAGCGTCTGTGCGGTAATTTCAGAGTCATTTTGTTATGCTGAGGTCTTGTTTTAAGGTTATCATGATGTTAGCTTTAAGTCATGTAGTAAAACTATGAACATTTCGTTTAGAGCTTTTACGTTCGCATTGCATATTTTCAAATCATAGTTGAACTGATGGATGAATACATGAAACAGTGATGTTTTGCGTTTCTAGAACAGATGATGTATGTCTCTAAATTTTTGTTAATGTTGTACTAAACCCAGATTTGTACTGAAGGTACATGGTTATTTCAGAAACCTCTATTTGCTTTGGTTTTGCTGTTTGGTATTTCACAGGGGTTGATTGTGTTCCTGCCACAAGAAATCTATTGATTGCAGCAGTTGAAATCAACAATACTCACCAGCTAGGATTTGGTAAAGCGGTTCAAAATATCAACAACACTTCATCGGTTCCACTAGCAACTCAAGCCGTTTTCGAGAACACAAGTGACGTGATCTCTGCAACTCACAACATTTTGGAGCGACTCGGTTCAGTAACAACAATCCCAGGCGGTTGGTGACATCACGACACAAGATTTATTCAGCAGCAATCCAAATACGTAGTTTTTTTTGTCAAAAGTGAAGTCAGGTTGCGATTAAGACTCCGAGTTTCGGTTATGCGCGGGTCAAACAGCGACAAGTTTATGGAGATAATGATGAGCACGAAGCAAGAAGAGTGAATGGGTAGCTCTTTATCTTTTCGTTTTCATTTTTTTGTGTTATTTGCTGTCCTGTTTGTTTGTGTGCAGGTTGAGTTTGGTTTGGCAATATTGGTTCCATCCAATTGTAACACTACAACAACTATAACTCTGCATCTCCAGTGCACAATCCCATCTCAGTTACGGCGTCTAACAAGTTTGATTGCTGTTGGTGGATACAGAAAGAAGATATTAGCCTCATAGGAATGAACAGCAAGATTGGGGAAGGTTCACACCCGGTTCTGCAAAGGAAAGTCCGAGATTCAAAAGTTGGCTTTCTTTGGCTATGGTTTAGCAGGGGATCTGTTTCATCGCAGTGGTAATTTGTTAGTACGGCAATGAGCGATAAACCACGGCGTAGTGTAACACCACTCTGATTCGAACCACGTAACATTCAATCTTGTTTCAACTTCAGATCACGACGCCACTACAACAACAACGGTTTACGATGACATGGATTGTATTTTTTTTTTAATTTCACAAATCGTTTGTGTTGTCTGTGATCGGTTTGTGTGCAGGTCTGGATCCTTTTGATTCTTCATCATAAGACGGCAAGAGGAGAAATGTTGTGGTCATGCCGAGATAAAAGAGGTGACAATGCAAGCTGAGGGAGTTAGTTCGAATTGGTTATTTGACAGAGCGCAACTGCAGCAATAACGACCTCCGGGATTCATCACAATTGGCTCTGCAATAATAGACCGTGAGGCATTAAGGGTAAACCTTTAGAACAGAGTGTGCTTCTAATATGTTAAGTCTTGACATGTTCACTCGTTCTATAATTCAATTTTACGACTCATGATGAATAAATATAGGATTTGAGTTGCGAAATTCGTATCAGTTTCACCGTTAGCTTGTATTTCGATAAATGTGGATGGTAGTTTGTTGCTGTTACATGTTGTTAGTGAAAAAAACCGCCATTATCGTATGCGTCAAAATGTTTTGGTTTTTTTACTGCTGTTGTTGTTATTCTATTTCTCCTACGAAGTACCCTCGGTTTTGCTGCATATTTATTATTTAACTTCGCGGTTTGATGTATTCTCTCGGGATGTTGTAGTTTTGGTTCTATATTTTGTGAACACCATATACTGCTGGTTTGTATGAGTATTCAGGTGCAGATTAAGAGGGGATCAACGATATGGGCTTGGAAGATTATGTAAAGATTATGCTGCATTGATTCCATTTTGTCTAGTTCATTTTGTAAAGATCATGCTGCTACGAGATTAGAAGTGATTATGTTCTAGCAATAACACGTTGATACAACTCTATGCGTGGACACGGGTTCGAGGATGCCATATTGCTGTTTTTTGTTTGCAGGTTTTTGATGGTGCCGGGTTTAGCTCGTCGTTCATAAGCGAGTGTGGGTTATGACACTTAGATGTTCAAACCTTTACAACCTGCAGTGTTCTTGCACAAATCAGATTCGTCAAGCAGCAGCAGCGATAGCCTTCTGCCACAAGCAGCAGTTACGACAACAGCAACTATGGCTAGTGTGAAGTGTCGCCGTTTCAAGGTCAATGAATAGCAGCGTGCGTATTCAACGGCGGTGATGATCAACTGCAGCGCAACCATGATACAACAATGACAAAAACATCGGAACCGCAAACGGTGGTGGCATTCTGAGATTTATAGTTACTGCTTTTGTTTTTTTTTTAAGTTTTTGGTTAATTAAATTCAATTTAAGAATTAGTTAGTTATTAATCAATTTTTATTATTTGGATATTTTAACTCAGTTTAATAATCTTAGTGTTTGATTTTAACATGCTTAATTGATAGATTTATTTGATTTCTAAGCAATTGATTTCATTAAATTAAAATTGATTAATTTATGTTAACATGAATTTCTAAATTATTTTTCTTAATTAAGTTATTTTCAAAATTAATTATTTTTCTAATCTTAATTCAACTTATTTTTTATATGCTAAATTTATTCTTTTCAATCAAGTCCCGAAAGATTAAACTCTTGGAGTCTAGCACTTCTCGAGTTTTCGAATGAACATTATTAAGGTGTACACCTTAAATAATGTTTTGTTCATTTTGTTTTATATATTAGGCAATTCAATTTTTGTATTTGTATATGCTTTAGTAAGTAGCATGTTTTAGACAATTCAATAAATTACACTTTAGTTTTTTTTCAAATTTACTTTTAATTTTTGATTAATGTTTTTTTGCTAAATCTAAATCAATTTATTTTAACTTACAAACTATTTTTCAGCTTATTTCTAAAATAGGTTTGATTTTCTTTAAATCCCTTTTAATATATATATATTTTTTTAAACACTAAATTATTTCTCAATTAAGTCATGAAAAAATTAAATTCTTGAAGTCTAGCACTTCTTGAATTTTTGGACAAACATTATTGGGGTGTACACCTTAAATAATATGTCATTCAACTATTCGTTTAGTACGCGATTTAGAACAAAAATATCATAGGAATCTAGAATTCTGTGTGATATTTCCGCTGTTCATCCAAATATTTTTCAAATAAAAATGGTGTTATTGGAATCTAGCATTTCGGTAATACCCCGACTGTTTAGTTGTGGGGCCGACGTCTCATTTATTAAATAATTGATATTTTCAAATCCAACCTCGCGTTCTCACTTCTCACACGTTCACAAATTATTTTCATACTCCATTTCGTTTCAGCATATTCTCAACGTCTTTATTCGATTAAAACTCCGAAAAAAGAAAGTACTTGGGATCTAGCATTCCTTGTACCTTCGAGTGAATAATTCTCGAAGCACGCCCTTTGAGTTGTTATTCACTCAACCTTTCAAATTCAATCATTTTCGAACATTCTCCTAAGTCGAATGCTCGTCCGCATTCGCAACCCATTTCTTTCACAATTCCTCGCGGTCTCGATATTAGGAGCACCCTCAGGGACTAATATCGTTTCTCACCATCCTAACCCTTGACACGTCGTCAAGTCGGTTCCATCTTCAATCAAATCCTCAGCACGTCGTCGAGCTACTTCAAAACAACTTCCTTTTGGCATCGCATGCCACTCTTCGATTCGATCCTTTCACAAATATTTTTAAAACTTACGAAAGAGAGATATTCTTAGAATCTAGCATTCTTTGAATATTTGAATGAGTAACTCTTGAGGCGCGCCCTTGAGTTGTTATTAATTTATTATTTCGATTTCAAAATATCCAATCCTTTATTCTTCAACTTATTCAACTCAATTTCCGAAAGAACTGAGTTCTTGGGATCTCAAATTCCTTGAATTCTTGAGTGACAAGCTCTTGAGGCACGCCCTTAGGTTGTTTGGCAGTCACTCTTTCGTCTCTTAACTCAACGTCAAACCAATTCAAACCTCACCTTTTCGTGGTTGTTACCACGAACTACGGACGCTCTGATTCTTTATTCATTCTTGAATATAAGATACGTAGGCACAAGATTGTGATGATCTTGGCGAGCACACTTCTATCCATCTTCCGTTTCCCCCCATCCTTTCCCGTAGTCGAACTACGAAGCTATGATTTCTCATTCTCGTCCGAATGAGCATACGTAGGCACAAGGGCCCCAATCCTTGGCGAGCACCCTATCCTCTAACCACCCATCTCTCCTTAGCGTCTTTAACCTTTGAACCTACCAATTCTACCTTTACCAACGAGAAGAAAACAGGTAAACCCAAACAACACTCCCCACAATTACCTTAAGAGGTTCCCGTCGAGTACGACGGACGTGAGGGGTGCTAATACCTTCCCCTCACGTAACCGACTCCCGAACCCGGAAAATGGTTGCGACAGCCCTGTTCCTATCCTTTCGTTTTAAGAGGTTTTCTCGATATTTTCCTCTCCCGTTTATTCGGGAAACATAAAGTTCGGTGGCGACTCTGTCGAACCGCATTTCCGCGCCTTTCGCGCGAGGGTCGTATGTTCGAATAAATTTTTCGAGGTGCGACAGGAACGAATTGAAAATGGCATCAAAATTGGTAAGATTCAAGCCGGTGAATCGACCTTAGCTGGAGGTGCAAAAAAGGTCTTTGGGGGTAAAAGGCAAGGAGACGCCAGTGCAGTGTATGGTGGTCGAGGACGAGGTAGAGGTCGGAATCAGTATATTCAACAACAGGTTGCTAGTGTGACGATCCCTATACCATAACAACGACAACAACCACAACAGCAGCAACAGCAACAACAAAGGTATAATCCTGCTCAGAGAAGGATCCAGAATGGGAAGCCGAAGAGGGTATTTGATACACCTCCGTCAACGTATGCAGAATTGCTTCAGACGCTGTTAAGTTTGAATCTGGTTGAGAAGAGAACGTTGGACCCACCCACAGGAGCGCCTCCTTACGGGTATGATACTAGTAAGCAGTGTGACTTTCATTCTGGGGCACCCGGACATGATATCGAGAGTTGTCATGCTTTTAAACACAAATCCAAGATTTGATTGATAGTAAAGTCATTAACTTCAGTAATGATGGTCCCAACATTGTACAGAAACCAATGCCGAATCATGGAGCGAATGCTGTTTTGACAGAGGAGGATTTGGATTTGGTTATGGACGTAAATGATCTGAAGACACCTTTAAGTTATGTTAAAAGCAGATTGTTGAAGGGGGGGGGGGTCTTCCCCGGATGTGATGAGTACTGTTTGGATTGTTGGACCCGACCAGAGGGTTGTATTGATTTGAAGAGAGGTATTCAGGCCATGATTGATGAGGGAATTTTGCAGTTTGACCGCACTGCTGTTGAGAAACCTGATGAGGTAACATGTGAAAAGCAGGGTGAGGTCACAACAATTACAATTCCACGAAAGACTATTACGATATCAGCGCCCGCCAAGCGGCCAACTATCACGATAACGAAAGCAGGGCCCGTTCCTTATGAGAGTACGAAAGCCATTCCATGGAATTATGGGTTGGAAGCTTTTGGCAACGGGGAAAAGATTAATGTGGATAGCCAACCAGCAGAGGCAGTGGGTAGTCTTGTTGAAGCGGGAGGCATGAACTGAAGTGGTAGAATCTTCACTTACCTGAAATTGAGGCTGAAAGAATTGCTACAGGCAAAGCCAAAGTGAATGAAGGAGGACCTTCCCAGTCGAAAGAGAAAGAAACATCGGTCAAGGATGTAGAAGAGTTTATGAGGTTGATTCACAAAAGTGACTATAAGATTGTGGAGCACTTGGAGCAGACGCCCTCCAAAATTTCAATACTATCTTTGTTGCTTTGTTCCGAGGCCCATCGAAATGCCTTGTTGAAAATCTTGGACACGTCTTTTGTACCTCAGGAAGTAACTGTTAATCAGCTTGAAGGGGTACTGGCGCACGTGAATGCTGGCCACAGCCTGGGTTTTACTGACTTTGATTTGACGCCTAGAGGTCGGGACCATAATATGGCCTTGCACATTTCAGTGGAGTGTCGGGGCACTGTTATGTCGCATGTTCTTGTAGACACCGGATCATCTTTGAATGTGTTGCCTAAGAAGGCTATGATGAAGCTAGATGTCCGATGAATCATATGCACGCCAAGTGACTTGGTCGTGAGGGCTTTTGATGGGACCAGAAGGTCGGTGTTTGGGTCCATAACATTGCCACTCCAGGTCGGGCCGGAAGTGTTTGACACATTATTCTACATCATGGATATACATCCAGCTTACAGTCGTTTACTTGGGCGACGATGGATACATTCTGCAGGGGCTGTGACGTCCACGCTGCATCAGAAGCTTAAATACATGGTCGGTGACAGTGTTGTTACTATTTGTGGAGAGGAGGACATTCTGGCTAGTCATCTTTCGTCATTTAAGTACATCGAAGTGGATGGGGAGATCCATGAGACGCCATGCCAAGCCTTCGAGGGGTTGCAGATCAAGGACAAGTCTCATGTTCCCATCAAAGGGCCAGAGGTGGCCATGTCTTCGTACAAAGATGCTCAGGCAGTGGTTCAGGCTGGAGAAACCAAAAGATGGGGCCAAGTCTTAGAAATTCATGTCAAGATGGACAAGTTTGGGTTGGGGTATCGCCCGACATCGTCGCCTTCCGCATCAGACATGCCAAAGTTCAAAGGACCAGTGGTGATCACTCCAGGTGGGGTTTGTTATGAAACGATCAATGCTGAAGACGGAGATAGTGTGCGATATGGACTCGTGGATCAAGCCCGGCGTGCCAGGACAAAATCTGTGCAACTGGTCTATCCAGGAACTTGTCCCAGTGACTACAAAACAGTAATGATTTGTTTTCTCAATTATTGTATAATCCTGTGTCCTACCCGGGACATAGTGATTCTGTTTTTAGGGCTACCTGCTTATGTGTGTACTTTGTTTAATCATTAATAAAGGCGTTTTTCGCATGCAAATTTTGTGATCCTTGTTTTTCCTGTTTTGTTTTAACAATAAAATGGCAATGTGGTTATGTGCTTTGTTTGCATTATTTGAAACATTTAACCATTCTCATTGCAGGATTCATATTTCAGACGACACCGATCACGAACTTCCTATGACTCGCTTCGACTTCGAGCACCCGATATTTCAAGAAGAAGAAGAGATTGTTGAGGATAATGACTTATCAGAAGAGCTGACTCGACTTTTGAAACAAGAAGAGAGAATCATTCTGCCTCATCAGGAGGAAATTGAGATTATCAACGTGGGGTCTGAAGAGGTTGTCAGGAATATCCGGATAGGGGCTGCACTGCAAAGTGATATCAAGCAAAGGCTTATTGAGATGCTGCGGGAGTACAGTGATATTTTTGCTTGGTCTTACGAAGACATGCCTGGTTTGGATACTGATATGGTGGTTCACCGTTTGCCGTTGCGCAAGGAATGTTCGCCGGTTAAGCAAAAACTCAGAAGAACTCGACCAGATATGGCTGTGAAAATTAAAGAGGAAGTTCAGAAACAATGGGATGCCGGTTTCCTGGATGTTACAACTTACCCCTCATGGGTCGCCAATATAGTACCTGTACCAAAGAAAGATGGTAAGGTGCGGATGTGCATGGACTATCGACCATGCTAACTTCAAAGATAGATCCGATCAAATACGTGTTTGAAAAGCAAGCACTTACCGGAAGAATTGCCCGGTGGCAAATGGTATTGACAGAATACGATATTCAGTACGTCCCTCAAAAGGCTATTAAAGGTAGTGTTCTGTCAGAGTACCTAGTTGAGCAGCCAATTGATGATTACCAGCCGATGAGGTTTGATTTTCCTGACGAGGATATCATGTACTTAAAAATGAAGGACTGTGAGGAGTCGTTGCCTGATGAAGGTCCAGAGCTGGGTTCCAAATGGCAATTGATATTTGATGGTGCCGTCAATTCATATGGAAGTGGAATAGGGGCAATCATTACTACTCCCCATGGGCCGCACATCCCATTCACTGCTAGATTGACCTTTCTAGTTACCAACAATAAGGCCGAATATGAAGCGTGCATTATGGGGCTCGAAGAAGCTATTGATCTGAGAATTAAAAATCTTGATGTGTACGGAGACTCTGCTCTAGTTGTGAATCAAATCAAGGGAGAGTGGGAGACTCGTCAGCCCAATCAAATACCTTATATGAATTATGCAAGGAGGTTGTTACCTTTCTTTGACAAGGTGGAATTGCACCATGTACCACAAGCAGAAAATCAGATGGCAGACGCTCTCGCGACGTTGTCTTCGATGTATAAGGTTAACTTCTGGAATGAGGCTCCCAGGATATTTATTTCTCACCTTGATAGGCCCGCCTTCATATTCGCCATTGAGGAAGCTTCCGATGGTAAACCGTGGTATTATGATATCCAGAATTTCCTGAAGAACCAGGAGTATCCGACTGGGGCATCCAGTCGTGATCAGAAGACTCTTAGGAGATTGGCTGGCAATTTCTATTTGAATCCGGATGGGGTTTTGGCTGGCAATTTCTATTTGAATCCGGATGGGGTTTTGTACAAGAGAAACCACGACTTGGTGTTGTTGTGGTGTGTGGACGAGAAAGAGGCTAAGTTGCTAATGGAAGAAATCCACGAGGGTACATTTGGCACGCATGCCGGCGGACATGCAATGACGAGAAAGCTATTAAGAGCAGGGTATTACTGGCTAACAATGGAAACAAATTGTTTCAAATTTGCAAAGAAGTGTCATAAATTCCAGATTTATGCGGACAAGATTCATGTGCCTCCGAGCCCTCTGAACGTTATGTCGTCGCCTTGGCCTTTTTCCATGTGGGTGTAACACGGTGGGAGAACTGACTTTAAACAATGTTGCGGATAGCAAGAGTCGCCACCGACTTTTATTTTATCCGTAAGGAAAGGTTATAAAAGAACAGGAAAGACCTTAGAGAATATTTTGGGTCCGGGGGGTAGGTTATGAAAAGGGAAGGTGTTAGCACCCTTTTCATCCATGGTTATCCATGGGCTCTTAGGTACTTAAGCTCACTTTTGAATTGTTTTGAAAGTGTAGTGTGTGAATAGCAAAAAATTTCAGAATAGTTTAATAATAATCCGTGTATGGATGTGAAAAAAACTTGTTTGAAAATTTTGTTGGAAATTTGTTTAAGTGTGAAAAAGTTTTGAAGTGAGCAAGTATCTAGGAGTAGCCTACCCTAATGTTTTAAGGTCTTTCTTATTCTTTATCCTTTCCTTAGTAAGACTATCCCTACTATAATGGAGTAGGTAGTCCTTACTTTGGATGTTAAGGGACATGTGAGGGACAATTGGATTTTTGAAGGCCATTGAGGGGTGTAATAAGCAAACTGGAGGGACTATCATCATTTTTCGAAAGGGACTCGATTCGTAAAGGCAACCATAAGGGACTTTGATGATTTTCTTTTTGAGGGACTTGCTTTATACACCCCACTTAACCATTATTCGTAGGCAACTTGAGGGATATCCTTAGGAAGTGAGACGGCGATTAAAATCGACTTACGTGTGTGACGTGTTTATTTTAATTATCTTTATTTAAAAGTGATCTAAATTTATTTTAATATTACATACATGTTGTTACACTCCCTAATTACTAACCATAATAATAATTAAATAATTAAACAACTTTACATCCAAGAAACAATTACAAAATAATAAGCAAAATAATTAAATAGCAAAGATAAATAAAATATAAATAAGCAATAATAAATAATATAGGGGGTTAATTCTAAGTTTACTCGGCAAGACATCGCATCTTGTGCCTACGTATCCTTACGGGAGTGGAATCAGAGTAATCGTAGTTCCCCTCAAAAGGGAGGTTAGAGACTTCTTGACTGTGGTCAAGGTCTCACGGGGAATAAACGCATCTTAAGGACACGCTTACGTGGAGTGTAGGAACTCCAAATCTCTACGTTGAAATGTTAAGTTGTAATTAGGGTTAGGTTAGGGATTCCGCAGCGGGAAACCCTAAAATGAGCGCAGCGGCTCTTTGACCTAATGCTAGGGGTAAAATTGTAATTTTGCCTGCGGCGAGGCATTTGTGAAAATTAGGGTTTGTAAAAGTTGTAAGGGTTGAAGGTGAGGACTATTGACGCGGCGGTCATATGCTAGACCTAATTCCTTCGGAGGTGTGTGCAGTGTGACAGAAATATTAATGAAGGTGTGAGATGATTGAGCTATGCAAGCAGAAAATAAGACAGAAGTTAAAGCCATGCAGACAGAAATTTAAAAGCAGAAACTTAAAGCGCGATTATTAGGGTTCGCGAGGTTACAACCGAGAAGCAGTTACAATAATGGTGAAATTTAAATAAACCAACCACGCAATAGTGGTAAACATGAGCTGCAAATGATGAACACCGTTAGTAAACAAAGTTAGACGGTAATGGGACGGGTCAGGAGGAAAAGTGCAATATTGAAGATTTTTGTTGTTTTGAAAGAGATGTTAAATGAATCTATAAAAAAGAAAGAGTAAGGTTAGTTAGAAAAATATTTTAAATTTAATCTAAAAAAGGTTTTAACTTTAATTTAAAAAAATATTTTAATTTTCATCTCTAAAAAAAAAAAGGTTTTATTTTAATATTTCTAAAAATTTCATTTGCATTTAAAAGAGTTTTTATTAATTAAAAAAGAAATTTTTATTTATTACTTAAAAGAGTTTTAGTTTGTTTATTTAAAAAAAGAAAAGTTTAACAATCAAGTTTTATTATTAATTAAAAGAAAAGAGTTTTATTATTATCATTTTTTTTTTGAAGAAAAGATTTTAATTTAATATTATAAGTTAATTTTTTTAGTATTTAAATTACAACTTTTAATTAACAAACTTAAAACAGAATTTAAATACACAGAAAAAAAAACAAATGGAAAAAAGCAAATAGAAAATGCAAGTGGGTCGGGCTGGGTACCCATGTCTCAGACCTGACCCAGGGCCCATATATATAAACCGTTGGAAGACCAAAATTAGGGTTCAGAATTCCCCTCGCGGCGGCACCGATAATCTGTCTCTCTTCTCCGCTCGTTTTCTTCTTCGTTTGATCATTCACGTCTTTCTCCCTCTATTCGCCCCTTTACCTGAAAACAATAACAAAACAACAGGTTAAACAAATGCTGGCTTACGTTTCTGGTTTCACGGTACAACTTTGCTAGCGATTCCGTGACTGCTATCGGGTTTTGTTCGTGGCTTGATGGTGTTCTGAATTTCTCTGGCCGATGATGTGTTGCTCTGAGGCTTTTAACTGGATCGTTGCCCGCCGTTCTGAGTGAATGGTGATGGTGATGATTACGGTTGATCGTGGTGGATGTCCGGCGGTTTTCGCGACTGTGCTGGACGGCGATGATGGTGGCCGATTGGTGATGGTAATGGCCAATGATGTGTTAACGGAGGCTCGCGGTTTGCGTTCTTTGATGAGTTCGTTCCCTTTCGTGATTTTTCTTTGATAATCCCGCTGTTTATCGATGGCTGAGAGTGGTCCGCCCCCCTTTTTTCTTTTAGGGTTTCGCCTCTTTTTATATCACTCCTTTCGTCTGATCTTGTGGGCTTGGATCCATTTAATTTTTCATTATCATTCTGATTTGCGGATTTGATTCACTTTTGATGTTGATTTGGTATTATGATTTAGTTTACTGATATGATTTGATTTCTGATACGATTTTATCTGATACAGTTTCAATTACTGCTATGAATTTGTTTTCCATTTTCGGATACTGATGCTTTGGCTTTTGCAGAGGAATCACTTGCGGATTTATTGGCTCATTTTCAGATTTGGTTTGTCTGTGGATTCAGTTTTTTGATATGGACTTTGATTCTGACATTATTTGTTGGATTTTTGCAGACAAGTCCTCTCTCTGATCTTGGATATCCGTGTGGTTTGGATTTTTTAGAACCAGTTCCGGATTTGGTTGGATTTCTATATTCAGTTGTGGATTATCCATGGATTTGATTAGCAATCTGTTGGCATCCAGATTGTGGATATTTACTTGATAGATTCAAATTTCGTATTGGTTTCGAAGCAATCTTTCGGCAAAAAATCCATTTCGACCCAAAACTTCTTTTTACTCTCTCTCTTTCTCGGCTGTCCCGTTTAAAACTATAGAACAGAGGCTGCCGGCTGGTAGCCGGGATCGAGAAATGGACATGGGAGTTTGGTTTCGGCATTGGTCGTGCCCTCCCGACACCCGGTGATGAGTGGCTTTTCTGAGGGTGTCAAAATAACCGTCTAACTTTAATTCGTTGCTCTGTTTTGCTTTGTTTGTGCAGGTTAATCAGAGATTTGCGGTGAAGATCGAGGGACATCATGAAGACTTAGAATTCTTTAGGACTTAGGGCTTTTTAGGATAGAAGTAACATCTGTAGTTGAAATTTTACAGCAATTCAGAATGTGAAACAATTTATTCCTTTTTGTATCATGATATCTTTTATGAAATGAAAATGTCAGAACTTCATTTATATATCCATGACTGTTCAGCTTTGAATTTATATTTATTTCTTAGTTATAGATTATAAACGTTTGCGAATAAATCCACAAATATTTAAAATCATTAACTTAGTCATAAACCATAAATATTCACGAATGATATTCTTGTCTGTGTACTTGTCTCGCCCGTAATCCTAATCTCATCCACTGATTAAATTCACTTGCATTCCCACTTAAATTCTAGCCAGCAATTTCATAACCAAACACGGATGTGCGCCATGGTCACAACATTTTCAGCATCAACAGCAAACTAATCGTAATTAAACTCCACTGACCAAATGCCAAATCTCAATATGATCAGAACTGGTGATTGATAAATGCCTCAAAACCATAACGCATCAAATGCCTCAGAATTTTAATAACAGCCCGGCTTCAAGGAATTGGTAGAATTTGTGTAAAATGACCAAAATACCCCTGGGACCAAATCTCTCTTTGATGTTGGCAAAAAAAATCATGAAGTTTGACTTTGGTTTGACCACAGTTGACCTCAGTTTGACTTTTTAACTGCATTGACTGCTTTTGACTTATCTGATCATCTGACTGAGCAAACTTTTGAGAAAAGTCTTGAAACTTGACATGGGGGTTCTTATACACATATAAGATGTTATGAAGCTCACTTGAAGTCTTGGAAGTCCATTTAGCCCGATTAAAGTCAAAACCCTAGTTTTGGATGCACTGCTTAGGAGGTGCATTGTCTGAGGGAATTGTCAACTCTTCTGACCAATTGTAAACTTGTGAACCTTGTGAACCTTCTTAGAACACAAAGTCTTGTATTGTGAGGGCAAATTTTGGGGTGCAACAGTGGGGAATTGATGTGATTGGAAAGATTTAGCCCGCGGCATCCAACGGACATTGTTTTATCTTGGTAGCTATTGATTACTTCACCAAATGGGTTGAAGCGGTATCATATGCTAACGTTACCAAGCAGGTGGTGGCCAGATTTATCAAGAAAGATATTATCTGCAGATATGGAATCCCGGAGCGGATTATCACTGACAACGGTTCGAATTTGAATAACAAGATGATGAAGGAATAGTGCCAGAGTTTCAAGATTGAACATCACAACTCTTCTCCTTATTGGCCCAAAATGAACGGCGTTGTTGAAGCGGCCAATAAAAACATAAAGAAGATTGTTCAGAAGATGGTTGTGACCTACAAGGACTGGCATGAGATGTTGCCTTTTGCTTTGCACGGTTATCGTACGATGGTACGCACATCAACCGGGGCAACTCCTTTTTTACTGGTATATGGTATGGAGGTTGTCCTACCATTGGAGGTTGAGATTCCTTCTCTGAGGGTTTTGCGTGATGTCCAATTAGATGAGGCAGAATGGGTGAAAGATAGATTGAATCAACTCAGTTTAATGGATGAGAAGAGACTGGCTTCTCTAGCATATGGTCGGTTGTACCAGAGCCGGATGAAGAAAGCTTATGATAAGAAGGTGTTTCCTCGAAGCTTTCAGACGGGCGATCTTGTGCTGAAAAAGATTCTCCCACCACAATCAGATCACAGGGGCAAATGGACTCCCAACTATGAAGGTCCATATGTCGTTAGAAAGGTTTTCTCTGGAGGATCCTTACTGTTGTCCACCATGGATGGTGATGATTTTATATCCCCTGTGAACTCGGACGCAGTTAAAAAATAATTTGCTTAAATAGACCCGCTGGACAGGAAAAAGAGAGTCCAGGCAAAAATGGGGCATCCCAGCGAACCATAAAAAAGGAATAAAAGGTTCGGGCAAAAGTTAGGGATAAAATTGAAAAGTGTACACCCGCAAAGTTGAAAACCTGAAAAGGGCGACTTTGGAAAAAAAAGGGTATCCCGGTGAATTGAAAACCCGCAAAGGGCGGTTCACGCAAAAGTTAGGGATTCGAAAAAGCAAATGACTGCTGTGCGAGTTTGATAATGCGTTGCTTAGTGGTTTGGGAATACCTGAGAGTCGAATATCCGAAACAATCTCTTCTGAAGGTCGAGTATTGGGAAAGCGTCAGAGTCAGGCGAGTCATAGGAGGATCAGCTCATGGTGTTCGTCTGTACCACGTTGCCGACATATACACAAATTTTTCTGTGCTTCTGTATATTTGTATTTTGTTTGTGCGTAACTTCCTCTTTTCAGGAGTTGCATCTGGTGTACAAAATTTTGCCTATTTACAGGCCCGTTATTAATAAAGCATGTTATTCAGTACTTGATGCTTGTTCTTTACTGTTTTGTTTGTGAAAAACGTCGATGTTTTTGATAAACTTGCATGTGCATAAACTTGCTGGCCCTTGCCAATAATTGCTAAAACTTCGAATTGAATGAACGAACGTCACGGATACTAACCGGAATAGATCTTGTTGTATAGGTTTGTTTTGTCTCGTTTGTGTTTTACAGGGTTCTCACCTTTGGAGCAAACAGGCAGGGAAGTTGCGTTCCCCAGCCGGAGTCCTGTGACATAGTGATGGTATCACTCCTCGGCAGACGGAAGTCACATCTTATCTCAAAAGATTTGAGATAACACTTATCCCTATTGGATGTGGGTGATCCTCCTCAGAAGAGTATTCCCCAGGAAGGCTGCCAAGAGATTATCCTCAGTGGATTTGAATGTCCTCCAACTGAAGGTGCATTCTCGGCAGTGAGTATGTGTGCCCCCATTCCTAGCATGGGCAACTCCCGCAGTATAACCAAGTCGTCTTTTGTTCAGAAGGATTATCCCCGTGCAGGATTGTTTCTCCTTCTCCCCAACAGGTTGTTTTTCCTCCGACAGGATGAACATCCTCATCAGAGTTTGTAATTTCAAGCTTGTGAGCCATTCCCCGACAGGATGGTTATCCCCAGCGGAGTTGGTTGCACTGTTCCAGCATTTATTTTGTTGGAATATGTCTGTGATACCTGGTTATACCCAGTGATATTCTTGCTCAGAAGGATTTTTAGATACTCAAATTCACAGCGTGAGATAGGTGATGATAACGTTCGTCCCCTAACAGAGTTGCTTGGTTAAGTTTCTCTTTGTCCCCAGCGGGATTCTTTTCAGGTTGCTGTTACGTCAGCATTGAAAGATTTCATGCCTTAAACTGTCGGAGTTGTCACTAGTGATTTCCCCACAAAGTTGTTTGGTTGAGTTTCTCGTATTCTCCAGCAAAGTATTCTTCAAACGGATCTGTGTTGACGGAATGGTTACCTGTGATGGACAGAGAATGTACCTGTGTTGACAGTGATTGTTATCCGTGTTGACGGAATTGTACCTGTGTTGACAGTGATTATTTCCCCGTGCTGGCGGTGATTGTTATCCTGTGTTGACAATGATTGTTATCCGTGTTGACGGATCGTGCCTGTGCTGACAGTGTTTGTTATTCGTGTTGACGGAATTGTACCTGTGTTGACAGTGATTGTTGTCCGTGTTGACGGAATCGTACCTGTGTTGACAGTGATTCTTATCCGTGTTGACGGAATCGTACCTGTGTTGATAGTGGTTGTTTCCCCATGCTGACGGTGATCATGCCTATGTTGACAGTGTTTGTTATCCGTATTGACGGAATCGTACCTTTGCCGACAGTAATTGTTATCCGTTTTGACGGAATCGTTACCTGTGATCGACGGAGTTTTCCCTAGTTAAGTTAACAATGATTAGTGTCCGTGTTGACGGAGTCATTACCTTTGATTGACAGAAATCGTTATTCCAGTTATTAACGGAATTGTACCCATGGTGATGGAGTTTCCCCTCGTGTTGACGAAGATTTAGTCCAGTTGTGGACGTAGTTGTTTCTTGCAAAGTTAATTTGATGCATGTGGCGTTACACAGGGGGTTAATGTTGAAATCCCAAGTTTTATCAGATGATTGATTAGTTGTTGCCGTAACAACTGGGTTCAGCGCAACGGATGTTGTTCCCCAAGCAGTTTTCGCGGTTGGCAAATTTCCGGGTTTCCTGGTATTCAACCGTCTTCTACCTCGATTTCTTGAAGGTCGTTCGCTCTTCACCCAGTCGGGTCCAAGCCGTTTGAATAGGGGCAGTTGTTGCACCCCAAAATTTGCTCAACCTTTTCTTACCTGGTTTATGTTTCATTGCATTAACATTTGCATAGTTATATCATTTGCATATCATGGTATCATTCATATAGCATGGGATCAAGTGTGTTTCTTCTCAAGAGAAGCCTAGGTGGAGGCCTCATTCAAGATTGAGGAGTGGTCAAAGTCATCAGAAGATGGTTAGAGTGCCTAAGGGTTTAGATGTTTGAATGTGAATCTTCTCCTAACTTGAGGATCAGCTGAAGACCATCAGAGGGTTGTGAAGTGTTGAATGTGATAAGAGGATGTGTATGGAGCTCATAGGAGGCCTAGAGGTCCATGGGAGAGCTCAATCAAGTCATTGTGTCAAATGCCAGAGCCACGATTGAGGTGCAAGCAATTAGGGTTTCATCTGGGTTAATCCTAAGTCAACTGGGCAATTCAAGAGTATCAAAGGCCTACTTTTAGGTCATGGAGTTCATGAAATGATATGGTAAGACATTTATGGTGTTGTGCCAAGATCAAATCAAGAGGAGTCAAGAGTGTGGGAAGTTGCTAAATTAGGGTTTCAGTGCAAAATTCCCTGTTTAGTGCCTAACTTCAAGACCACATAAGTCAAGATACAAGTTTCAAATGGATATTTGGCCAACATGAAACTTGTATAGAATCTCAATACCTTTAATTTGAGTACTATAAGTCCTCAACGGGATTTATAGAACTCAAGTTATGGTCCAGACAAGTTACAAGTCCTCAGATGCCACTGAAATTTGTCTGTGAAAATCATCTGACTTCAAAGCTATTTTTGACCTAGAAGGAGGTTTCACCTGAACTTTTGGCCAACATGAAAGTTGTTTCTCATGATCTTAGATTTCTAAATTGTACTAGAAGTCTTCCATCTGATTTGTAGAACTCAAGTTATGATGATTACAAGTCAGGGGTATTTTGGGAAAGTGAGATTATAGGTCATTTTCAATCATAGGTCAAAATCTCCAACTTTCACTTGTCAAATGGATTTTTGTTCAACATGAAAGTTGTTCAAATGGGGTTTTTAGGCTAGCCAAGAGGTCATGATGGATTTATTGGGCTCATAGCAAGATTTGGTTTGAAATGGTTTGAATAAGGGAAATTTTCAAATGAATTAAGGAGGGAAAATTGATTTTTTGAGTTAAAGGACCAAAACATGTCAAGTAACTACATTTTTTGAATGGAAATTTGATTTTAGACACTTTGGCATTACCAGAATTTTGAGTTTAAGTCAATTTTCATGAGTTGTCATTTGGTTTCTTCATTTGCAAGTCACACATCCAAAATACTCACCAAGGCATTTCAAGCACTCTTTTTGGTCTGAATACATTCACAAGGTAATGTGCAGTTGAAAGGGAAGCTTCTAGAGCAATTTTCATGGCCAATTCGTTACTGTTACATTGCACATGTGAAGAGAAAAACAGAAAATTGGATTGGCTGTATTGGGCCTCAATTGAGTTTCTAAAGCCCATGGAAACATTCTATATATTCATTGGATTGATTTCAGATCAATTTTGGCTTTCATTTCGTGAAGAACACTGAAGTTGCAGTTGAAAAATTCCAAGGAGCAAGTGAAATCGTGGTTTGAGTTCCAGGCTGATTCAGAGCAAATTGAAGTTTACAACATCTTTCTGTTGGATCCTTGAATGATTTTGGAGAGTTTTGAAGGTTGAATCAAGCTCTAGCTACCTCTGTTAATGGATCTACACCAGGTATGTAACCTTCAAATTTCTCATCATTGTAGGAAGATGTAGATCAATTTACATATGTGGTTAGGATCTAGTTAAGGAGTAGATCGTTTCTGGACAGAATTTGGGACAATTAGAGACAAATTTAGGTGATGTGTAATTTCTGTTGAGGCACGGTTTAGCTTGATCATGAGGAATTAAGTTGAATTGGATAGATCAATTTGATGTATGAAGCATGAGGAACATTTCTGTATCATTAGATTTGTAATTGGTGATGTTTGATTTGGATGACATTTCTGAATCTTGCTTCGTGATTTAAAATCTATGGAGAGTTAGAACATATGGATAGGAGATTTGAATTCCTGATGAAATTCTGGAAAGATTGATGCAAGGATTGTTGATGTTTGATCACCTGCAACCACCTGCTCACCGGAGAAGACGACCGGAGTCTTCTCCGGCCACCACACACGTTCTCCATCTGGCCTGCCTGAGAAATGAGGAAGATGACTCCTAAGCCATCAGATCACGCCTTTGACCTTGACTGACCACCAGATCCATTGGTTGTGTTTTAATCTGAGAAGTGAGATTTTGGAACCAAAACGATGCAGTTTCATAAAATGAGGTGTCACGCTCCTGGCTCTTAGATTGCTTAACCAGTCTCCTCATCCAAGCGCTGTGGTTTTATTTCAGTATTTTTATTTCTTTTATTTGATTTTGTTTATTTGAAATGCTTTATTGATTCAAAAAATCACAATAAATTCAATTTTGATCCAAATATTATTTCAAAAATATCTCCATGATCTTGAGAGAATTTGTGATTTTCTGAAATCAATAAAATGCATTTTCATGCATTTTTTAATTTTATTTGATTTTTCTTATTTTGTTTAATTCTTTTAATTTTGCATATTTGACCATCTGTTTTGTTGAATTTTGTTCTTCCAATTGGTGATGAATTTGGCTTTGATTTTTTAGTATGTTTTAGGGTAGATATCCATGTTCCCTTAGGATTTTTGTTAGAATTTTAGAACAACTTTAGGTTCTGTTTTAGGTGTTGAGATTAGAGCCTTCCCAAACTTGTGGATCACCTTAATACTCTTCAATCTAGAAATTATTTAGGTGACTTAGACGTTAAATTAGGCTTTAATATTTTAAGCCTAGGTTGTTCAAACATGTATGTTCGCCTAGGAATTTTATTAGAATTTTACAACTTTGTTTTCTATTTTAGTTGTATTTTGCAAGTTGCTTGTGTTTGTGGTGTTCTATTTTGTGTGCCTTTGTTTGCTTGGTTTTGTTGGTGACTTTGGAGCTGGATTTGCTTGGTTTCCTTCTTGGGAGGTCTTCTTGACTTGGTGTAGCTGTTGTGGCTTGAATATTGGAGCTTGGAGTTGAAGTTTCCTTTTCTTTTAGGAGTTGTTTTAGGAGCTTAGGAAATTAGGGTTTTAGGAAAAGCCATTAGGACTAGTTTTGATTCTTTCATCAAACATAGAATGCATTGTGTGCTTCTATTCTATCCAATGATGTAAAGTCCTCCTAGGGAAACTCTATCTCTCCTTTGGAGGGATGTGTGGTATGCCCATAGTTGAGTAGAACTTTGAGGATGCCTTTCCATTTCAATGTTGGTATTTGATGATTTCCTTTGGTTTTCATTTGGTTCTCAACATTGCAACCTTGATCTTAGTGATTATTCCTCTGCTTGGAGTGTGCTTGCTAGAGCTTGAAGATGAAGTTTGGATGAAGCTTGAAGATAGAAGCTAGCTTGAGGATGAAGCCTTTTGCTGTCAACTTTGCTGTCAAGAAGATTTGCTGTTCAGAGCTACTGTTGAGGATTGAAGTTGTTGTCTGCTAAAGACTGTTGCTATTGCTTGGGCTGTTTCCTCTGTTTCTTTTCTTTTATTGTATTGTCTATTTGCTTGTGTTGATTACCTCTAGGTTTTAGGTGGATCTTGTCTCCTCTTGCCTGTTGTTTCTTAGGTTTGAGGTTGAGCCGGACTCCCTTGCCTCGCTTGTACTGTTGCATAGCATGCATTTTACTGTTTACTGTTTACTGCTTGCTTGCTTTTGCTGTTTCCCCTAGGATCTCTGATTTCCTCTGTGCAAGAGGGAATTATGACAGACATTAGGTTTTGACCCATGCATGATAACTGTAGGTAGATTCCCTTTCAACCATAGTTTTAAGGTGTCTTTCTTTTCTCATCTCAAAACAATTCAAAAACACAGTAATAAGGTTAATTGATGTCGTACATTACGAGCCTTAAGCTATCTGGGAAAAGGTTGGTGGAGGGTCTCTCTCCAGTAATCTGGACATTAGTGTGGTACCCTTTGGGTGACATACGAAGCGTTCACTCTTGGGTCATAGTCTCTAGTGCGGCTGAGATTGCAAACATCCTAAAAAACACTTCTTTCATAAAAGACTCAAACAAACATTCAAATTTTGTTTTTGTCCTCTTGGACCTTTAATCAGGAAAACCCTTTCTTAAGGAGATAAAAAACTGTCAGACAAACTTGTGTCTTCCGTAGCCCGAACTACGTTTGCTCTGATCTTTCATGCCGTATGAAAGTACGTAGGCACGAGATGCGACATCTCGGCGAGCAACCTTCCCCCTTAACCCGTAGTTAGGCGAACTACGTTGACTTTGATTTCTCGTTCCAGACGGGAATACGTAGGCATAAAGTGCGATACTTTGCCGAGTCATTTTCTTTTATTTTTAACCCAGACCTTTAGAGTAGATAGATAAACACACCCTTAGATAGAAAACAAGCGTGGATCCCGTCGAGTACGACGGACGTGAGGGTTCCTAATACCTTCCCCTTGCGTAACCGACTCCCAAATCCAGGATTTGGTTGCGATGACCATTCCTTTCCCTCTTTGCGTTAGGTTTACTCTG
This sequence comes from Lathyrus sativus, assembly GCA_963859935.3. NCBI lineage: Eukaryota > Viridiplantae > Streptophyta > Magnoliopsida > Fabales > Fabaceae > Lathyrus > Lathyrus sativus. Next base: position 565,253,054 of record OZ012738.1, on the reverse strand, counting down.
AGCGTTTCCTTTCCCTCTTGTGAGATAAATAACGCACAGTGGCAACTCTTCTGTCATAGCCGGCGCCGATTTTCGCAGTAGCGACAGGTACTATAATCTCTCTCTCATACACACACACACAATAATTGATTTGAACATTTTGATAATTTATATGAAATAAGTAATGTAGTTCATGAGCTAAAACAAGATTAATAATTGGTTTCATGAATTATGGTTATGAAATAACAGAAAATGATCATAAGTTTGAAAAAGGTTTTAAAATATGTTGGAAAATGATCCATTCCATAATTTTATCTATTGTTTGTGGTATCATGTCGAATGACATCAGGGTTAAACCTTATGGTGTTTGTCAACAATTAAAAATATTCAATAGTTCATGAAGATCTCCTTATTTTGAAGCCCTCGTTAGCACTATTACACTTCTAGTAAAACTTTCCGTGTTTACCCATTGCGACCATTTGATCGCGACTTAGTATGTCTAAATGATTCGTGACTGCAAGTGCACAGTCGGATCGCGTAGTTTTAAAGATTATTGAACCCAAAGGACCAAGAATCGATCTACCGTTATCTAATGCTACTACGTAAATCTAAGGCTAATGGATTTCTAAGTTGAGATGCAAGTAAGAAAATAAGTGCAAATTGAAATATAATTTAAATCAAGATAATACGAAATATTGGTATATAATTCTGTCAATCATTGGGGGTTCAGTAATTCATGGGCGTTTAGTTTAAAAGGTAAAATGTTATTTTGTAGAAAGTACTCATTTAAAATACTTTATCTCACACTCTCATGTTTATTGACTTAGACTATACTCTCAAATCAGAACGAAGGCTCTCGCTCTCTCATTTGTATTTAAAAACACTTTTTGAAAATAAGTAGATCCTAATTAACACTAAAGCGCTCTCGTTGTATTTAAGATTAATGTTTAGTTTCAGCTATCCGGTTAAGACCTCAAACTCTCACTTTATTGATCTTAACCTTCGTTACCTTTTTACTCTCGTAACAAAAGTTATTAAGTTATTAAAAAGAAGCTAAGACCATAAGAATAAATCTGTTAAGTTCACGCAATGAGTTACTTAACCCCTTGTGACCGATCGTAATTACATACCGATATTAAAGGGTTTAGCCAGACATGACTTGCATGCTATTAGAAAATTTAATCTTAATGCTAGAGAGAATATAAAAGGAATGCATAACAATAACAACAAAAGAAAATAAATGAACTTAGCAATCACGAGGAACAGAAAAGCACTTGGATTATGGAGGCCGGCTTGTAGTTCAGTACAAAGTTACAACCAATATGTAAATCCTAATACTAAGTGGCAATTGTTTCTCAGTGTGAAAAACTATTACCTTTTACAAAATCCCTCGAAAAACTACTTAAAACTAAGAATTATAAACTGCTGAAGAAAAATGTTGAAAACAGAAATCAAAAAATGACCCTCCTCTTCGAAAACCGTTTGTGGCTTTTATACTTTTTACTGGCGTCGGCTACCCAAAAACTTAGGGGAAAACGTGGAGAGAATACCGGAGAAAATATAGGAAAATAGTGGAGAAAGTGTAGGGAGGTTTTCAGGAAGTGGCACACGCCACCTCCCTTTCTTTTAGGAGTGGCAGTCACCACTCTCCCTTCTTTCTAGGAGTGGCACTCGCCACTCCCCCCTCTCTTTAGAAGGTGGCAGGCACCACACTTCCCTCATTTCTTCTTGGTGGCAGGCGCCACACACATGTGGCAAGTGCCACTAGTGTGTGGTGGCCCCCCACCTTATTTTTTTCTTTTCTTTTCTATTCTTTCTTCCCATTTTCTTTCCTTCCTTTCTTCTTCTTTTCTTTCCATTTCTTTCATTTCTTTCTTCTTTTATTTCTTTAATCCATATTTTTGACAACCTATAAAACACAAGAAAATAGATGCGTAATAGAACATAAATCAGATAAAGTAGCAATAATCACAGATAAAATTCATGTAAGTCAAGTCAAATATACGATATAGTTTCGCGTTATCAAACTCTCCCACACTTGAACCTTTGCTTGTCCTCAAGAAAATAAAACATATTAGGTATGGGTCTTAACATGACATAACATAAATCATACATTGTTGTGAAACTTTCGTATGAATGATAGGTACTGGATAGAAATACTAAGGATACCGTAATGACAAAAAATTACTAAGTGCAATTAAAAACTCCCTCTCTATGAAGACAAGTTCAAATCATGTTATTATAACCCAACCTATTCATTTTCACCTATTTTTCATTCTCGCGCAATCACATTAAGCCTGTTATCCCTGCACATCCATGGTAAGTAAACTTGTTAGTGTTCATTGATCTCTTTTTCAAAACTTTTTCACATTCTTTTTTTTGTGCATTTTTGAATTTCAAGAGTCTGATCCATTGGGCTAAATGGTCGGGTAAGGACCACCTAACTTAGTAAGAGCATATCTTTCATTCACTTTTTCTAATAATTCTATTCGATTCGTATTTTTGAGATCAAACACGTATTTGCATCGGTTTATTACTTATGTTGTGCTTCAGGAAGGTGTTGACTGCTAGTATAAACTAATCAAGAGGCTACTCTAAAATTTAAGGCCTTGGCATAATAAGTATTCAAATTCATCAGCATATTCAGGGGGCTCAGGGTGTCAAGACGGTACCGATATTATCAATACTTTCCCAAATCTCTCGAACTCAGTCTAAATCAAGCAACATACTTTCTGGGCCTGTGTCATGTTTTAAACTGATATTAAATTCTTTGTTATGGCTCAAGAATTTGGGAGAATCCAATAAATGACGGAAACTATGTATAATGACTCGACGGTACATGAATTTTATTTTATTAACACTAAAACAAAAAGATTAAGCAGAAAATCAAAATTTTAAAATCTACCTAGAAAATAGTAAATAAAAGGGAAAATAGTAAATAAAAGAGATAAAGCTTCCTCCCCCCACAATTAAATCGAGCATTGTCCCCAATGCAACAGATTAAGGTAAGAAAGGAAGATAGAACCTGGAAAGTCTTCTATCTGCGGCCTCTGCCGTGAGTTCGTATCTGCCTACCATTTTAAGGGTGGTTAGGTGGATCTTCAGGATTTTCCACACGTACTGATAAATCCGCCATCTCTGCGATCAAGCATGACATGCTGTTTTGTTCACTTTGCTTCTGTCGGAGAATTTGCATCATCTCGGCTTGTTGAGCTTTGATGTTCTGAATTCTCTGATCGCGCTGAGCGTCTAATTCGCTCCGTCGTAGCATCTCAGCATATATTTCGTCGAGAGTGGCTGGTGTGTCTTTACTTCTTCTCGTTCTGCGCCTCGAGGATGTACCTAAAACATTTTTAGAAGCGACACGTGTAATGTGTGGAGGTATGTCAGTATTGTCCCCGCCAACAACAACATTCTCTGGAATATGCGCGGGGACTGAGTTATCAATATAACAATAGTTAGCATGGTTACGCACATTCGTGCGAGCTGGGTTTGGCATGATAAAATCCGGGAACACTTGATTATTAATCATTAAGTCTAAGTTCCCTTCACACCGTCTCCTTACCGTTTTCATGCTCCTAACCATGTCTATATCTATAGTTCGCGGTTGTATGGGTGTTAAAGATGAAAATTTATTTTCTAAGCCAAGAATTTGGCCTAGAGTAGTTATCAGGCCGCCAAAAACTATAGCTCCCTTTTTAGCGGTGGCGATCACTTTCATGTGGGAGAACAGAAACAGGACAGTGTTGATGTTTTCGGTGGTTGATAAGGCGGTAAAAAGATAGAAAAATTCAGCTTCATTTACCTTATTAGAATTGGACCTACCAAAAATAGTACCGGCCAATAGTTAGCACAAATAGCGCACTGACAGGTTTTGGATTAGAGAGGCTCTATTGCCTTCGAAAATATGGGTGACTTCCCCTGTTATCGCGCTCCAAAAATATTTATACGCGTTTAGCCAGCTGGCGCCATCCGGCACATCGTTTTTCACTTCATCTCCGTAGGGAAATTGTAATAAGACGGCTAATCCATCAAAAGTGAACATGTATTCTACGTTAAACAAACAGAAGTGAAGGTTTTCATTAAGATCATAAATGAGTGATCTTAGAAATTTGAGAGTGGGTTGAACATAGACATAATCTTTAAACGATAAAAAGTAAGTCAAACCCAATTTCTCTAGCATAAAATCAACACTGTCTTTAATTCCTATTGCTTCTAAACAAAGTATATCAGCATACCTTGTAGATTCGACTTCTTTGTTTAGTAGTGCTGCATAGAGCTCGACATGTTTTTCACCCGCTTCACCTTCTCTAAAGATTACTTGGTAGCTCGCCATGGCTTGAACAATATTCTTCTTTCTCTCTGAATTTGAACGAGTAATGTATTTTGTATTTTGAAAAGTTGGTAAGGGAGGTATAAATAATGAAGTTACTACGAGTTAATGTGGTTAGTATGGTTGGTTTTCCTTTATGATAGTCAACAAAATCATAGGAAGGAGGATAAGTGGCAAGAATGCATGATGGTGAATGGCACATGGGAGTATGCATGGTGTAGGTGGGACTTAGGTGGCAGACATGCATAAGGTGGGGCCACATATGTAAGTGGCGGGTGCCACTTCTTTGTGAGAGGTGAGTGTGGCAAGTGCCACCTCTGACATGGTGAGTGTGGTGAGTGCCACAAGACAAGGGTGGCGAGTGCCACCTCTTGGTGGGGAAAAAGACAAAAATTCTTTTGTTTGTTTTTTTGAAATTTTGAAAATTTGGAAAAAAACATGATATTCTTAGTTTTAATCACTAATGATAATTAGATATGAATTGAAATGAAATGTAAAATTTGAAATGGATAACTAGAATTTGGAAAGGAAATTAAATTATACTGCCTAGAAGAAATAAAACAAAATGTCTCAAACAAAGACAATTACAAAAATCGGTAGACTGCGAAAACAGCAAAATAAAATTGTCCGAAAATAAATAAACTTGTCCAAAAATAAAGTTCCTCTCCTGCACTTAAAACAAACAGTGTCCCTACTGTTTAAAAGTGCGAAGATAGGAATGCATCAGTATCCAAAAAGTTAGCCACGAGGAGGAGGAGGAGCGATAGAGAAAAGATGTTGATAAATGTAATCCAGCTGCTCCATCACCACATCCATGAATCCATGAAAATCCATACGTAGAGTTGAAATTTCACCTCTAAGGTCAGCGACGTTCGTCTCCACCATGTGAATGGTAGTAGTATGATCCACTCATTGGGTGGCAGGCACAGCAGGACTGCTAGTGCCAGAATCAGAGAGATGGTCATCGTAATGGTCATAATGGTCATATATTTAGGGAGTCTCAGGGGTTGAAGGTGGAGCTTCTGGTTCATCTAAATCATAAAGCCAATTATTCAGATTGTGGACACTAGTTCTTTCATAATTTGGTAAGGTAAAGAGACGGATAACTTGGTTATCAATCAGGAGTTCAAAGGTGTCTGGGACAAGGTTTCTAATGATGTCACAGTTAAGGCAAAATTGAATGTCCATAGGTCAGATAGTATCTAAGGGGTTAAGGTTAAGAAGTGGTTGCTTCAGTCTGATGGCATTGGCAATCATAGTCACTAGGCCTTCTATAATGATCGATACATGGCCGGCTTGTGCTATAAGTCTAAAGTTGGCTATCATAAAGGTAGCATCATTAACGGGTTGAGCCTGGAAAGCATAATAAAGCATAAAAAGCTCATCTCTCGACATAGAGTAAATATTTTCTTCTTTACCAAATAGGGTGTGAGCAAGAAACTTATGAAGATAGCGGATGGCAGGGTTATGGATGCTTTTAGAGTACATAGTGTTGGGTTCAGGATGATTATTTCCGGTGATGCTTCCCCAAAAATAATCAAGCTCAAGGTTAGTGACTAGTTCCTCTTGGGCTATGGTAAAGGAATCAGGGCCGCTTGGAAATCCTAGGAGTTCAGCGATCTCTCAATGGTTAAAATGGTAGTCCATGTCAAACATCCTAAAGTTGATGAGGCCACTACTGAATCCATACCCGTGGTCAGGTTGGTAAACCAGTGAGCTAAGGAACTCCAGGGTGAGCCTACGGTATGAACTAAATCTCTTGTTGATAGCAGAATGCTCCCAACCAATTTGGTTGAGGAGATACATAACACTGTCTCGGATACCTAGCCTAGTCAAGGTGGGTCCATCAGGGTAGATAATAAGTGACATGTCTTTCTGATCAAGGGCTTCAAAGCGCCTCCTCTGAGCTCTGCCTATGAAAATAATGCCCATATAGTCAACTCGGTTCATGCTAAAGTTAGTAACTAACTAATGTTAAGTTAGCCTGTATATAAGTTGACAATGAAAACTAGTAGTGACTAAGTAAAATGGATAAGATTGCATGACTATTCTTGGAAAAGAAAAATGAAAATCATATAAAAAAATTTAAAATAAAAAATTAGAAAAATAAACATTAATACTAAAAAGCGGGTTGTCTCCCACCAAGCGCTTTGTTTTATGTCGTAAGCTCGACATAATTTTAAATTTTACTAATTTTGGGGATGAGTGTGCAACTCAGCAAGCTTTATACTGGCAAAGTAGTTTCTGTTTTCAATGTTATAGTAATGTTTCAGGCCCTGCCCGTTAACAATGAACGGTTCACTAGATTTTCCTTTTATTTCTACTGCGCCATTTGGAAAAACTTTTGTTATCTCAAAGGGACCAGACCACCTAGAACGGAGTTTTCTTGGGAAGAGTTTAAGTCGAGAGTTAAATAGGAGTACTACATCACCCTCAGTAAATTCTTTCCTCGATATGCGTTTATCATGCCACTTTTTAGTTCGTTCTTTATGGATGCGGGTATTCTTGTAAGCGTCTAACCTAAGCTCTTCTAGTTCATGGATGTCTAAAATTCTCTTTTCGCCTTAGGCAGTAAAATATAAGTTAAGGGTCTTAATGGCCTAATACGCTTTATTCTCTAATTCTACCGGCAGGTGACATGATTCGCCATAAACTAGCTTAAACGGTGTGGTTCCTATTGGGGTCTTATAGGCTGTTCTATATGCCCACAGAGTTTCGTGTAGTTTGGAAGACCAATCTTTCCTAGAGGTCGCAACTGTTTTTTCTAAGATTTGTTTAATTTCTCTATTTCAAACCTCTACTTGCCCGCTGGTTTGCGAGTGATAGGGTGTTGCTACACGGGTCGGACTCCATATTTTGTTAATAGTTTTTCAAAAATCCTTGAAATAAAATGAGAGCCACCATCGCTGATGACGAGTCTTGGCACACCGAATCTAGTAAAAATTATGTTCTTCAAAATCCTAATTACTACCCGTGCATCATTTGTCGGAGAGGCTATAGCCTCGATCCATTTTGACACATAGTCAACAACAACAAGTATGTACTTGTTACCAAAAGACGACGAGAATGGTCCCATAAAATCAATTCCCCACACGTCAAAGACTTCTACTTCCAGAATGCCTTTCATTGGCATTTCGTCACGTCTAGATATATTTCCGGTGCGTTGGCACCAATCGCAGTTTATGATTGCGATATGGACATATTTCCATAGAGTGGGCCAAAAGAGGCTGGACTGTAAGATCTTAGTGCAAGTCTTTGAAGTGCTTGCATGTCCTCCATAGGGAGCAGAATGACATTGAGAGATTATTTTTTCAACTTCGTCATCGAGAACACATCGACAAAAGATACCACCGACACCTCTCTTGAAAAACAGAGGCTCATCCCAAGAATAATGTTTAAGATCGTGGAAGAATTTTTTATTTTGTTGGTAAGTTAAATCTGGTGGAAGAACTCCAGCTGCTAAGTGTCGCTACTGCGAAAATCGGCGCTGGCCATGACAGAAGAGTCGCCACCGTGCGTTATTTATCCCAAGAGAGGGAAAGGAAACGCTTAGAGAAAACCTAACGCAAAGAGGGAAAGGAATGGTCATCGCAACCAAATCCTGGATTCGGGAGTCGGTTACGCAAAGGGAAGGTATTAGCACCCCTCACGTCCGTCGTACTCGACGGGATCCACGCTTGTTTTCTATCTAAGGGTGTGTTTATCTATCTACTCTAAAGGTCTAGTCTAAAAAGAAAACAAAATGACTCGACAAAGTATCGCACCTTATGCCTACGTATTCCCGTCTGGAACGAGAAATCAGAGTCAACGTAGTTCGCCTAACTACTGGAGAAGGGGGGAAGGTTGCTCGCCGAGATATCGCATCTCGTGCCTACGTACTTTCATACGGCATGAAAGATCAGAGCAAATGTAGTTCGGGCTACGGAAGACACAAGTTTGTCTGACAATTTTTTATCTTCTTATGAAAGAGTTTTCCAGATTAAGGGTCCAAGAGGACAAAAGCAGAGTTTGAATGTTTGTTTGAATCTTTTACGAAAGAACTGTTTTTTAGGATGTTCGCAATCTCCGTCGCACTAAAGACTATGACCTAGGAGTGAATGCTTCGCATGCCACCCAAAGGGTACCACACTAAACATCCAGATTACTGGAGAGAGACCCTCCACCAACCTTTTCTCAGATAGCTTAAGGCTCGTAACGTACGACTTCAATTAACCTTATTACTGTATTTTGAATTGTTTTGAGATGAGAAGAGAAAGACGCCCTAAAAATATGGTTGAAAGGGAATCTACCTACTGTTATCATGCATGGTTTAGAAACCTAATGTCTGTCATAACTCCCTCTTGCACAGAGGAAATCAGAGATCCTAGGGGAAAACAACAAAAGAAAGCAAGCAGTAAACAGTAAACAGTAAAATGCATGCTATGCAACAGTACAAGCGAGGCAAGGGAGTCCTGCTCAACCTCAAACCTAAGAAAATAACAGGAAAGGGGAGACAAGCTCCACCTCAAACCTAAAGGTAAGCAACACAAGCAAATAGACAATACAGCAAAAGAAAAACAGAGGAAGCAGCCCAAGCAGCAGCAACAATCTTCTACAGACAGCAACTTCAACCTTTAGCAGCATCTCTTGTCAGCAAAGTTGACAACAAAGAGTTTTCATCTTCAAGTTAGCTCCTATCTTCAAGCTTCTTCAATCTTCATCTTCAAACTCTAGCAAGCTCCACAAGAAGAGAAATGATCATTGAGATCAAGTTACAATGCTAGGAAACCTGATGAAGACCAAAGGAATTCATCAGGAACCAACATGGGGAGGAAAGTGCATCCTCAAAAGTTCTACTCATTAAGGCATGCCACTCATCCCTCCAAAGGAGAGACGGGGCTTCCTTAAGAGGACTTTGCATCATAGGATGAGGATAGAAGCAAACAATGCATTCTATTTTTTATGAAAGGAAAAGAGCTAGTTCTAATGGTTCTTCCTAAAACCTTAATCCTATAAGCTTCTAAAAAGCTCCTAAAAGAGAAAGAAAGCTCCAAGCTAAGCTCCACAAGCCAATCCACAGCATCTACAAGATGTCCAGCACCTCCTCCAAAAAGGGAACCAAGCTCTTCAAGCTCCAAAGCCACCAACAAGATCAAACAAGGCAAGGCACCAAAGAAGGAACACCAAAGGCAACACCTAATTGTGAATTATATAAAAAATAGAAAACTAAATTTTAAAAATATAAGAATTTTCCTAAGGGAACATGCATGTTTTAACATTCTAGGGTTCAAATATCGGAGCCTAAATCAACTTCTAGGTCCACTAAATAAATCCTAAGTTGAAATGTGTCAAGATAAACCATAAGTTGGGAAGGCTCTAAACATCTCACCTAACACAGAACCTAAAATTATTTAAAAAATCTAATAAAAATCCTAAGGGAGCATGCACATCTAACCTACAACATACTCAAAAATCAAATTCAGAAACCAAACCAAATAATTAAACCAAAATCAACAAAACAGATAGGTAATTATGCAAAATAAAAGAAATAACATAAAAAAGGAAAATGCAAATTAAATTGAAAAATGCAGAAAAATGCAATTTATTGATTCCAGAAAATCACAAATTGAAATAGGAGCATGGACATATTTTTAAAATATTTTTCTGATCAAAGATGAATTTATTATGATTTTTGGAATTAATATGCATTTAAAATAAAACTAAAATGAATTAAAATAACCAAAAGCCAAGAAAAAACGTGAACTATTGGATTGGTAGACTGGTCAGTTGATCCAATGCTTGAGGGCATGCCACCGCATTATTGAAACGGTGCGTTTTGGTAAGTCAAAGCCTTCAGAAAAATGAACATATCACAGCCGTGGGATGAGAAGAACAAGTCAAGGTTTCAACCAGATCTGATGGTCATCAGTCATCGTCTCCAATTCAAATGTCAAACGGAGGGAAAGCCAGTGTGGTGGCCGGAGAAGACCTCCGGTCGTCTTCTCCGGCGAGGTGGTGGTCTTAGGAAGCCAAAACAAATCAAGCCTTATATCAAATTCATCAGAATTTCACGAGGATCTCCAAAATCACATCCAATTCATCTAACTCTCAACAGGTTTTAAAACACGATCCAAGATTCAGAGAACACATCAAATTTGATCCTCACCAAATTCAAATCTAAAACCATAGAAATGATCCTTACTCTTCCTACATTAACCTGATCTATCCAAATCATGTTAAATCCTTAAGATCAAGTTAAATCGTGCTCAAACAGAAATCTCAAGTCAACTTAATTTGTCTCTAATTGCTCCAATTATCATCCAGAAATGATCTACAACTCAACTAGATCCTAACAACATGCTCACTATGATCTACATCTTGCTATAATCAGTGGAATTTGGAAGTTTACATACCTGTTGTAGATCTGTTAACAGAGGTGTCTAGAGCTCGATGCAACCTTCAAAACTTTCTAGAAACACTCAAGGATGCAAGAGGAAGCTAAAGAAACCTTCAATTTGATCTGAATTTGCTTAGAAATGAAAACACGATTTCAGTTTGCTTGCTTGCAACTCCAACTTCTATCTCTGCTTTCACCACGAAATGAGCTCCAACCTGATCATGGAATCAATGGAAGACTTATATAGAGTGTGTTCATGGGCTTTAGGAGTCCAATTCAAGCCCAAACCAGTAGTTTCAATTTTCTGTTTTACTTTCAAAAGTTGCACATGCCAGTCGTGATTTCCTCATTACAGCTTGCACTAGAAGCTTCCAACTTGTTGCAAAATGCCTTGTGAACGAAATTGGACCAAAAGGACTGCTTGAAATGCCTTGGTAAGTGATTTGGTTATGTTACTTGCTTGTGAAGAAACAACATGATAACTCATGAAAATCTGCCTCAACTCAAAAATCTACCAATGCCAATGTGTTTGAAATACCATTTCCACTCAAAATGAGTATTTACTTGACATGTTTTGGTCATATATCAATTACTTTAAATTTTTCAACTTTAATCCCTTTTAAAACCTTCTTTTTTAAGCCATTTCAAACCAAATCTTGCCTCAAGCCAACTCAATGCATCATGAATGCTTGGTTAACCTTAAAATCACATTTTTAGTAAGTTCCATGTTGAACAAATCTTCATTTGAAGTGTGCAAGTTGGAGATTTTGACCTATAATCCAAAATGACCTATAACCTCACTTTCCCAAAATACCCTTGGCTTGCAAAGATCATAACTTGAGCTCCACAAATCATAATAAGCACTTCTATAAAATTTTGGAAAGCTAAGATCATAAGGAACAACTCTCATGTTGGCCAAAAGTCCATGTGAAAATTCCTTCTAGGTCAAAAGTAGCCTGGAAGTCGGATAATTTTCTCAGAAAAATTTCACATTCATCTGGTGACCTGTAACTTGTCTGGACCATAACTGGAGTTCTATAAATCCCCTTGAGGACTTCTAGTACTCAAATGAAAGGTATTGAGATGCTCTACAAGTTCCATTTTGGCCAAAGATCCATTTAAAACTTGCATCTTGACTTATGTGGTCTTGAAGTTAGGCACTAAACAGGGGATTTTACACTGAAACCCTAATTTAGCAACTTCCCACACTCTTGACTCTTCTTGACTTGATCTTGGCACAACAACACAAATGTCTCAACATATCATTTCATGAACTCCATGACCTAAAAGTAGGCTTTGATACTCTTCAATCGCACAATTGACCTAGGATTGACCCAGATGAAACCCTAATTGCTTGCACTTCAACTGTGGCTCTTGCATTTGACACAATGACTTGATTGAGCTCTCCCATGGCCCTCTAGGAATTCCATGAGCTCCATACACATCCTCCTCTCATATTCAACACTTCACATCCCTCTGATGGTCTTCAATTGATCCTCAAGTTAGGAAAAAAATCCACATGCAAGCATCTAAACTCTTAGGCACTCAAACCACCTCCTGATGACCTTGATAACTTCTCAAGCTTGAATAAGACCTCTAGTTAGGCTCCTCTTGATAAGAATCATACTTGATCCCCTTCTATATGAATGATATCATGATATGCAAATGATATAACTATGCAAATGTTAATGCAATGAAACATAAACCAAATAAGAAAAGAGGTTGGGCAAATTTTGGGGTGCAACTGCTGCCCCTATTCAAACGGCTTGGACCCGACTGGGTGAATAGAGAATGGGTTTCAAACAATCGAGGTAGAAGATGGTTGAATACCAAGAAACCCCGAAATTTGCTAACCACAGAAATAAACTGCAAAAACTACTTGAGGGGAACAACATCTGTTACACTGAACCCAGTTGTTACGGCAACAACTGATCAATCATCGGATAAAAACTTTTGATTTCAACATCAACCCCCTGTGTAATGCCACAGGCATCGAATTAAATTTTCAATAAACAACTCCGTCCACAGCTAGACAAATTTCGTCAACATGAGGAGAGACTCCATCACCACGGGTACAACTCCGTCCACAACTGGACTAAATTCGTCAACACGAGGAGAGACTCCATCACCACGGGTACAACTCCATCCACAACTGGACTAAATTTCGTCAACACGAGGAGAGACTTCATCGCCACGGGTACAACTCCGTCCACAACTGGACCAAATTCGTCAACACGAATAACAATCTCTGTCAATCACAGGTAACGACTCCGTCAACACGGATAACAATCACTATCAACACAGGTAACAACTCCGTCAACACGGATAACAATCACTGTCAACACATGTAACAACTCCGTCAACACGGATAACAATCACTGTCAACACAGGTAACAACTCCGTCAACACGGATAACAATCACTGTCAACATAGGTAACAACTCTGTCAACACGGATAACAATCACTGTCAACACAGGTAACAATTCCGTCAACACGGATAACAATCACTATCAACACAGGTAACAACTCCGTCAACACGGATAACAATCACTGTCAACACAGGTAACAACTCCGTCAACACGGATAACAATCACTGTCAACACAGGTAACAATTCCGTCAACACGGATAACAATCACTATCAACACAGGTAATAACTCCGTCAACGGATAACAATCACTGTCAACACAGGTAACAACTCCGTCAACACGGATAACAATCACTGTCAACATAGGTAACAATTCCGTCAACACGGATAAGGATCTCCGTCAACACGGGTCAAAATCTTCAAGATTTTCAAAACTGTTGTACGGCAGTCTGAAGAATACTTTGCTGGGGGAATACGAGAAACCTAACCAAACAACTCTGTGGGGAAAAACTCTACTGGGAAATCACTAGTGATAACTCCAAAAGTTTAAGCCATGAAATCTTTTAACGCTGACGTAACAGCAACCTGAGAAGAATTCCGCTGGGGAAGAAGAGAAACTTAACCAAGCAACTCTGTTAGGGGAACATGCGACGGGAGAAACGTTATCATCACCTATCTGACGCCGAGAATTTGAATATCTAGAAATCCTTCCGAGCAAGAATCCTACTTCTCTACAAGGAATAACACCTGAAAACAAAGTGGTAACCAACCTGGCTTAAGTTTGAAAATGCGTATGTTTGACAATGGCGTAATGCTCCATACGGCATGGAAATGCTACGCGTTTGGGTGGATGAAAATATGATGATATATGCACAATGCAAAGATGCCAAGAGGCGCTTCAGCAAAATAAATGCTGAAGACAAGACCAAATCCGCTAGGGATAAACGGGTATCACAAAGTATTCCAACAAAATAAATGCCGAGAGCCAGGTCAACTCTGTCGGGGAGAGACCAGACATCACATAATTATTCCAGCAAAATAAATGCTGGAAAGGTGAGAACAACTTCCACTGGAAGGAAGAAAACAACCCTGCTGGGAATAGCTCGCAAACTTGGAGTTACGAACTCTGCTAAGAATGATCATCCTGACGAAAGAATGACAACCTACTGGGGAGAAGAAAAAACAGTCCTACGCGGGGATAATCCTTCTAAACCAAAGACGACTTGGTTACATTCTGCGGGAGTTACCCATGTTGGGGATTGATTGTGTACATACTCATTGCTGGGAATGCACCTTCTATTGGGGACATCAAGATCCACTGAGGATACTCTCTTGGCAGTTTTCCTAGGGATACTCTTTTGGGGAGGACAACCCCACATCCAGTAGGGATAAGTGCCATCTCAACTCTCTCTGGGATAAGATGTGACTTCCATCTGCTGAGGAGTGATACAATCATTATGTCACGGGACTCTGGCTGGGGAAACACAAATTCCCTGACTGTTTGCTTCAAAGGTGAGAACCCTGCAAAACACAAACGAGACAGAACAAATCTACACAACAAGATCTATCCCGGTTAGTATCCGTGACATTCGTTCAGTCAATTCGAAGTTTTAGCAATTATTGGCAAGGGCCAACAAGTTTATGCACATGCAAGTTCATCAAAAACATCGGCGTTTTTCACAAACAAAACAGTAAAGAACATGCATCAAGTACTGAATAACTTCACAAACAAAACAGTAAAGAACAAGCATTAAGTACTGAATAACATGCTTTATTGACAACGGGCCTGTAAATAAACAAAATTTTGTACACTGGATGCAACTCCTGAAAAGAGGAAGTTACGCACAAGCAAATACAAATATCACAGAAGCACAAAGAAAATTTGTATACATGTCGGCAACGTGGTACAGACAAACACCATGAGCTGATCCTCCTATGACTCGCCTGACCCTGACGCTTTCCCTATACTCGATCTTCGGAAGAGATTGTTTTGGATATACGACTCTCAGGTACTCCCAAACCACTAAGCAACGCAGTATCAAACTCGGACCGCAGTCATTTGCTTTTTCAAATCCCTAACTTTTGCGTGAATCGCCCTGTGCGGGTTTTCAATTCACCGGGATACCCTTTTTTGCCGAAGTTGCCCTTTTCAGGTTTTCTACTTCGCGGGTGTACATATTTTTTTTCAATTTTATCCCTAACTTTTGCCCGAACCTTTTATTCTTTTTTATGGTTCGCCAGGATGCCCCATTTTTGCCTGGACTCTCCTTTTTCCGTCCATCGGGTCTCTTTAAGCAAAGTATTTTTTAACTGCGTCCGAGTTCACAGGGGATGTAAAATCCTCACCATCCATGGTGGATAACAATAAGGCTCCTCCAGAGAAAACCTTTCTAACGACATATGGACCTTCATAGTTGGGAGTCCATTTGCCCCTGTAATCTGATTGTGGTGGGAGAATCTTTTTCAGCACAAGATCGCCCGTCTGAAAGCTTCGAGGGCACACCTTCTTATCATAAGCTTTCTTCATCCGGCTTTGATACAGTCGACCATATGCTAGAGAAGCCAATCTCTTCTCATCCATCAAACTGAGTTGATTCAGTCTATCTTTTACCCACTCCGCCTCATCAAGTTAGACATCGTGCAAAACCCTCAAAGAAGGAATCTCAACCTCCAATGGTAGGACAACCTCCATACCATATACCAGTGAAAAAGGAGTTGCCCCGGTTGATGTGCGTACCGTCGTACGATAACCGTGCAAAGCAAAAAGTAACATCTCATGCCAGTCCTTGTAGGTCACAACCATCTTCTGAACGATCTTCTTTATGTTTTTATTGGCCGCTTCAACAGCACCATTCATCTTGGGCCGATAAGGAGAAGAGTTGTGATGTTCAATCTTGAAATTCTGGCACAATTCCTTCATCATCTTATTATTCAAATTTGAACTGTTGTCAGTGATAATTCGCTCCGGGATTCCATATCTGCAGATAATATCCTTTTTGATAAATCTGGCCACCACCTGCTTGGTAACATTAGCATACGATGCCGCTTCAACCCATTTGGTGAAGTAATCAATAGCTACCAAGATAAAACAATGTCCGTTGGATGCCTTGGGCTCAATCTTGCCAATCACATCAATTCCCCACATGGAAAAAGGCTAAGGTGATGACATATCATTCAGAGGGCTCGGAGGCACATGAATCTTGTCTGCATAAATCTGGCATTTATGACACCTCTTTGCAAACTTGAAACAATCTGTTTCCATCGTCGGCCAATAATACTCTGCTCGTAATAACTTTCTCGTCATTGCATGTCCGCCGGCATGCATGCCAAATGTACCCTCGTGGATCTCTTCCATGAGCAACTTAGCCTCTTTCTCATCCACACACCGCAACAACACCAAGTCATAGTTTCCCTTGTACAAAACACCATCCGGATTCAAATAGAAGTTGCCAGCCAATCTTCTAAGAGTCTTCTGATCACGAATGGATGCCCCAGCCGGATGCTCTTGGTTCTTCAGGAAATTCTGGATATCATAATACCACGGTTTGCCGTCGGAAGCTTCCTTAATGGCGAATATGAAAGCGGGCCTATCAAGGCGAGAGATAACTATCCTGGGAGCCTCATTCCAGAAGTTAACTTTATACATTGAAGACAATGTTGCGAGAGCGTCTGCCATCTGATTTTTTGCTCGTGGTACATGGTGCAATTCCACCTTGTCAAAGAAAGGTAACAACCTCCTTGCATAATTCATATAGGGTATCAGATTGGGCTGACGAGTCTCCCACTCTCCCTTAATCTGGTTCACAACTAGAGCAGAGTCCCCGTACACATCAAGATTTTTAATTCTCAGATCAATAGCTTCTTCGAGACCCATAATGCATGCTTCATATTCGGCCTCATTGTTGGTAACTGGAAAGGTCAATCTGTCAGTGAATGGGATGTGCGACCCATGGGGAGTAGTAATGATTTCCCCTATTCCACTTCCGTATGAATTAACGGCACAGTCAAATATCAATTGCCATTTGGAACCCAACTCTGGACCTTCATCAGGCAACGACTCTTCACAGTCCTTCATTTTTAAGTACATGATATCCTCGTCAAGAAAATCAAACCTCATCGGCTGGTAATCATCAATTGGCTGCTCAGCTAGGTACTCTGACAGAACGCTACCTTTAATAGCCTTATGAGAAACATACTGAATATCGTATTCTGTCAGTACCATCTGCCATCGGGCAATCCTTCCGGAAAGTGCTTGCTTTTCAAACACATATTTGATCGGATCCATCTTTGAAATTAGCATGGTTATATGATTTAGCATGTATTGCCTCAAACGTTTGGCAGCCCAGGCTAGTGCACAACACGTCTTTTCGAGCATTGAGTAACGGGACTCACAATCTGTGAACTTTTTACTCAAGTAATAAATCGCATGCTCTTTACATCCAGTCTCGTCATGTTGACCGAGAATACAACCCATGCTTTTCTCAAGAACCGTCAAATCAATGGTCTCCCGGCTACTGGGGGTATCAGTATTGGAGGTTCCTGCAAATACTCTTTTATTTTTTCAAACGCCTTTTGACAATCTTCATTCCAGGTCACAGCCTGATCTTTTTTCAATAACTTGAATAATGGCTCGCACGTGGCCGTTAGGTGAGATATGAACCGAGCAATGTAATTCAATCTCCCTAAAAAACCACGAACTTCTTTTTCTGTTTTCGGTGTTGGCATTTTTGTATTGCTTTTATCTTAGCAAGATCAACCTCAATTCCTTTTTCACTAACAATAAACCCCAATAGCTTACCAGATCTCACCCCGAAGGTGCACTTGTTAGGATTCAGCCTCAGCCTGAATTTCCTAAGCCTCTTAAACAATTTCAGAAGATTGACCAGATGCTCTTCCTCCGTCTGAAATTTGGCAATCATATCGTCAACATAGACTTCGATCTCTTTATGCATCATGTCATGAAAGAGTGTTGTCATAGCTCGCTGATATGTTGCCCCGGCGTTCTTCAAACCAAAGGGTATCACTTTGTAGCAGAACGTTCCCCACGGGGTAATAAAATTTGTTTTCTCCATATCTTCCGTCACCATTTTTATCTGATTATAGCCCGAAAAACCGTCCATGAAGGAAAAGACGGAGAACTGAGCGGTGTTGTCGACCAACACATTAATATGAGGAAGCGGAAAGTCATCTTTTGGGATCGCCCTATTCAAATCTCGATAGTCCATGCACATCCGCACCTTACCATCTTTCTTTGGTATAGGTACTATATTGGCGACCCATGAGGGATAAGTTGTAACAGCCAGAAAACCGGCGTCCCACTGTTTCTGAACTTCCTCTTTAATTTTCACAGCCATATCTGGTCTAGTTCTTCTGATTTTTTGCTTAACTGGCGGACATTCCTCACGCAATGGCAAACGGTGAACCACTATATCAGTATCCAACTCAGGCATGTCTTCGTAAGACCAAGCAAAGATATCACTATACTCTCGAAGCATCTCGATCAAACTTTGCTTGATATCGCTTTGCAGTGCAGCCCCTATCCGGATATTCCTGACAACCTCTTCGGACCCCACGTTGATAATTTCAATTTCCTCCTGATGAGGCAGAATGATTCTCTCTTCTTGTTTCAAAAGTCGAGTCAGCTCTTCTGATAAGTCACCATCCTCAACCATCTCTTCTTCTGCTTGAAATATCGGGTGTTCGAAGTCGAAGCGAGTCATAGGAAGTTCGTGATCGGTGTCGTCTGAAATATGAATCATGCAATGAGAATGGTTAAATGCTTCAAATAATGCAAACAAAGCACATAACCACGTTGCCATTTTATTGTTAAAGCAAAACATGAAAAACAAGGATCACAAAATTTGCATGAGAAAAACGCCTTTATTAATGATTAAACAAAGCACACACATAAGCAGGTAGCCCTGAAAACAGAATCACTATGCCCCGGGTAGGACACAGGTTTATACAATAATCGAGAAAACAAATCATTACTGTTTTGTAGTCACTTGGACAAGTTCCTGGATAGACCAGTTGCATAGGCTCTGTCCTGGAACGCCGGGCTTGAACCACGAGTCCATATCGCAGTCACTGTCTCCGTCTTCGGCATCGGAAACAGCATTAATCGTTTCATAACAGACTCCACCTGGAGTGATCACCACTGGCCCTTTGAACTTTGGCACGCCTGATGTGGAAGATGACGACGTCGGGCGATACCTCAACCCAAACTTGTCCATCTTGACAGGAATTTCCAAGACTTGGCCCCATCCTTTGGTTCCTCCGGCCTGAACCATTGCCTGAGCGTCTTTGTATGAAGACATGGCCACCTCTGGCCCTTTCCTGGGAACATGAGACTTGTCTTTGATCTGCAACCATTCAAAGGCTTGGCATGGCGTCTCATGGATCTCCCCATCCACTTCGACGTACTTGAATGACGAAAGATGACTAACCAGAATGTCCTCCTCACCGCAAATAGTAACAACACTGTCACCGAACATGAATTTAAGCTTCTGATGCAGCATGGACGTTACAGCCCCTGCAGAATGTATCCATGGTCGCCCAAGTAAACAGTTGTAAGCTGGATGTATGTCCATGATGTAGAACACAATGTCAAACACTTCTGGCCCGACCTGGAGTGGCAACGTTATGGACCCAAACACCGACCTTCTGGTCCCATCAAAAGCTCTCACGACCAAGTCACTTGGCGTGCATATGATTCCTCGGATATCTAGCTTCATCATAGCCTTCTTAGGCAACACATTCAAACATGATCCGGTGTCTACAAGAACGTGCGACATAACAGTTCCCCGGCATTCCATTGAAATGTGCAAAGCCATATTATGATCCCGACCTCTAGGCGTCAAATCAAAGTCAGTAAATCCCAGCCTGTGTCCGACATTCACATGCGCCAATACCCCCTCAAGCTGATTAATAGATACTTCCTGAGGTACAAAAGATGTGTCCAAGATTTTCAACAAGGCATTCCGATGAGCCTTGGAACAAAGCAACAAAGATAGGATTGAAATTTTGGAGGGCGTCTGCTGCAAGTGCTCCACAATCTTATAGTCATTTTTGCGAATTAACCTCATAAACTCTTCTACATACTTGATTTATGTTTCTTTCTTTCTCGCTTGGGAAGGTCCTCCTTCATTCACTTTGGCTTTGCCTTTAGCAATCCTCTCAGCCTCAATTTCAGGTGAAGTGAAAATTCTACCACTGCGGGTCATGCCTCCTGCTCCAACAAGATTGCCCATTGCCCCTGCCGGCTGGCTATCCACCTTAATCTTTTCCCCATTGCAAAAATCTTCCAACCCATAATTCCACGGAATGGCTTTCGTACTTTCATAAGGAATAGGCCTTGCTTTCGTTATCGTGATAGTTGGCCGCTTGACGGGCGTTGATATCGTAATAGTCTTTCGTGGAATTGTAACTGTTGCGATCTCACCCTGCTTTTCAAATCTTACCTCACCAGGTTTCTCAACAGCAGTACAATCGAATTGCAAAGTTCCCACATCAATCATGGCCTGAATACCTCTCTTCAAATCAATACAGCCCTCTGGTCGGGTCCAACAATCCAAACAGTACTCATCACATCCAGGGAAGACTCCCCCTTTCAACAATCTGCTTTTAACATAGCTTAAAGGCCTCTTCAGATCATTTACGTCGATAACCAAATCCAAATATTCTTCTGTCAGAATAACATTCGCTCCATGATTCGGCATTGGTTGTTGTACAATGTTGGGACCATCATGACTGAAGTTAATGACTTTACTATCAATCAAATCTTTGACTTTGTGTTTAAAAGCATGACAACTCTCGATATCATGTCCGGGTGCCTCAGAATGAAACTCACAATGCTTACTAGTATCATACCCGTAAGGAAGCGTTCCTGTGGGCGGGTTCAATGTTCTCTTTTCAACCAGATTCAAGCCTAACAGCGTTTGAAGCAGTTCTGCATACGTTGACGGAGGTGTATCAAATACCCTCTTTGGCTTCCCATTATGAATCCTTCTCTGAGCAGGATTCTGCCTTTGTTGTTGCTGCTGTTGTTGTTGTGGTTGTTGTCGTTGTTGAGGTATAGGAATCGTCACACTTGCAACCTATTGTTGAATATACAGATTCCTACCTCTACCTCGTCCTCGACCACCATACACTGCGCTGGCGTCTTCTTATCTTCTACCACCAAAGACCTTTTTTGCACCTCCAGCTGAGGTCGATTCACCGGCTTGAATCTTACCAATCTTAATGCCATTTTCAATTCGTTCTCCCATGAGTATCATGTCAGAGAAACTACCCATCAAGCAATTGAGCAATTTATCATAATACATCCCAGAGACTGTTCCAACAAAAATATCGATCAATTCCCTTTCAACCATAGGTGGGTGTACCCTTGCCGCAAGATCACGCCAACGCTGGGCGTACTTCTTGAAACTCTCCCCGTTCTTCTGAGAAAAAAAAAATATTCTTTCAGGTCTAAGAGACAATCAGTTCGACATGAACACTATCAGAGATTCGTGGGCTCATCTTTCACACATCTATGAAACAACTTCGATGTGTAAGCCGAATAATGCCACGGAAGATAAAGTGAAGTTGCGATTGTTTGGTTTCTCGCTTGTTAGAAGGGAACAAGATTGGTTGTTATGCCTTCCAAATGGGACCATTCAAACATGGAAGGAGCTGGAGGATAAGTTCTTGGAAATATTTTTTACCACCACCCAGTTTAGTGAACGAATGGATGAGATTTTGAATTTCGAGCAACAAGATGTGGAGGCCCTTTATGATGCATAGGAGAGATTCAAACTTTTGTTATGCAGGTGCCCCAACCATAATTTAAATAATATGGAGCAGATGTTGAGTTTCATCAAGGTCCTAAAGAGTCAAACATGCATGTTGCTGGATGCTTCCACGGGAGGCACAATTAGACAAATGGTCGACCCACAAGTCAAGGACTTAGTTGAGAAGATGTGCATAAATGAGTATTGCACCAAGAGTGAAAAGTCAGTAAAGGTTGATGCCTGTTTGCGGTAGAACGGAAAATAACGTACTCTTTTCTGAAAATGATTTTAAGAAAAATCCCGAAGGATAAAAAGGTTTGAATTTGGTTTAATAGTTTTAGTAAAGTGAATTGAATTTTTTTTTTGAGATTCACGTTGCACTAAAAACTATGACATAGGAACGAATGTGTCACATGTCGCCCAAAGGGCATACACTAAACACTCTAGACAAGTGAGGAGAAACCCCTCACTCATCATTTCCCATATACTTAAGGCTCGTGGCGCACAACATTCATCATTCTTTATTAAGTGTCTTAAAGTTGTTTAAGATGAAAAGAGAAGACACAAAAGAAAACACTAAAGGGAAACTGAAAACCCTAATGTTATCATACAAAATTGTCCTAAGGTTAGGATGAAAAGGAAGTCTACCTAATGTTATTATACAAATGATGGATCTAAAGTTGAGATGAAAGGGACTATCCTAATTGTTATCATGCAAAGGATTAAAATCCTAATGTCTCTCCTACTCCCATCTTAATCAGAAATTAAGAGGGACTAGGAAGCCTAATGCACAAGTAAACACTAATCAATTCAATCACAAATGAAAATAAGAATGAAACTTAAACATGTTCCAAAAAGAGAAGAAAGATGAAGAAGAAAGAAGGAATGTCAGATGAAGAACATACACGAAAGTTCAAAGGCTAAGTATCAAGCAAACATCAATTAATGATCACATATAGTAAACATCAACAACATGTCAAAGTAACAAGAATGAGCTCACACCATGTCAAAATATTTGCAAACAAAAACACAATGGCAAAACAAAGTGCCCACACACATTCAAACAACATCAATAAGCATCATCAATCATAAATCAAAATGGAATAACAACAGTAGGCACAAGAAATATGGTAGGGCAGTAGCACAACACATCATACTCAAGTCAATACCAATGATCAAAGAGAGAGCACTAAGAAAATAAGCCATGCATACCATTCAGAAAACAAGTGTGCATGATGAACGGTGAGATCATCATCTTCAACCTCCAGCCACTTGAGATTTTCAGAGAATTGCAAAAATACAAAGATCCATCAAACCATAACCATTGGAGCTCATAATGGTTTCATCTGATGCGTCTTTTCAAGACGATCTCAACCATATCATCCCACCATATTTCTTTAAACCACAACTCACTCGATTCGGAAAAAACTAGAAGAAAAAGCAAACACGGATTTGAAAATTAAACATTAAAACTCAACCAAAACTAAAATCTAACAATCCTAACAGAATCAGCACACCAAGGACTACATCTTAGCAACAAATTCGAGTCAAAATGGTTGAGAATTGTACTTTGTAAGTGCTCTTGATTGGTTGCATTTTGTGGCAAAATATTGGTATATGTATGAATGTCATGTCTGATGTTGTTACATTCATAATATAGACTGTGCGGGGTAAGTTAACTAAGCTAACTATAAGTTAAGCTGGATGTCATACTTAATGTTATGACATAGTTCGTATGACATCAAGCGGAAGTTTGTTATTCTGGTAGCTAGAACTCAGGAAACAACTCAGAAGCTCAAGCTGGAATGCAGTAGACATTTTAGACGCCCTAGGGGAACTAATACATATCTGATTAAAGAGGCAAACATGCAGAATATAAAAGAGAGGTTTTATGATGGATAAAACCTAATGTATGCGCCCAGGCCCAAGGATTGATCTACTGCTATAAATAACATGAGAAGCAATCCTAGAAGGCAGCAGTTGGAGATAGAGAAGCAGAGAAATCACCATAGTGGTTTAGAAGTGAAGAGGTTGTTCTTCATGATTGTGTCTTAGGAACACTTGTAATCCAAGAAATTGTTGATTGCATTGGTTAGGTAGTTTCTAGGCTGTGTACCACTCAAAACTGTTAAGCAAGAGTGTGTGTCACTTGATCAAAGCTTTGAAGCAAGATCAAGGTGTATTTGTAGTTGAAGTGTCTCTTCAATCTACTATTTAATTTGTAATTGTTTGTTATCACTGGTGTGTGATTGTAGGTAGTGAGTGGGTATACTCAGGTCTAGAGTATCTCTAGGTTAAATTGTCCTTGGGTAGGTTTTAAGTGAGGAGTGCAAACTGGAGGTTTGACTCTGAATTAATTCTACTGATAGTGAAATTTCTCCTTGGCTTGGTAGCCCCTAGATGTAAGTATGTTGCACTGAACTGGGTCAACAACCAACTATGTTAGTTACTGCTTTGTTATTACTGCATAATAGTAGGTCTGTAGTGAATGTCATAGTGGATGTTATAACTTCTGTTAAAACATCCATCGTTGGCTGGCCAGAATTTTCATACTTGTTAAAGTTCAACTTCAAAGCTATGAAAATGGAATCCTCAAGCTTGATTCAAGCCATGATTATTCAAGTTCTTGAGTTGGTTAGCTTTACCGAATGTTGGTGAAGCTAACTGAATGGATAATGTGAGTGATTAAGGTGTGGAAAAGAAAATACGAAGTTCAAGCATAAGAGTTCAAATGGGATCTCAGCAAGGTGATTCTGGCTATCAAAGCTTGTGAAAATAAGTGGAATGAGTCCCTTATTTATAGGATAAGCTCTCTAAATGTTGAGGGAGGGTGAATGATGCAAAATTAAGCGAATTCGTGCACACCTGCATTATGAGCAAAGTGTGACTTCAAACTTATCAAAACTCACTCAAAACATGTGTTTCAATGCTCTAATAAACCCAGACAAGTTTTTAAATCATGTTTAGACTGAATTCATGGATTAATTTGATGACTAGAAGCCAATTCAAACAAATTCAATTCTGACTTGAAGTGAAATTTCAGCTTTGAAATTCAAAATTTGCGACCATGGTTCTCACAATGTAGGAGGCTTTATGATGTGACTCTTCTTGCATTGGATAGAGGATGATACAATCTTTGCAATGTGAAAAGAAAGTATTGATTTGGAAATCTAAGTTGAGAGATATGATCCTTCAAAGTAGCTTGCATGAAAAGGTTCAAAATTGCAAAACACTTAGAAAAATTTCAAGTCATTTTAGGGACCAAAACTGACCTATGATGTTTTGATAAAAACCAAGGCCATCTATAGGTTTCTTGCACTTCCACCTTGAATAAAAGTTGTAGAGGACATCTTCAAGTTCATCTTTGAAATAGAAAACGCTCCAAATGATGAAAATTGACCAAGTTATGACCTTTTGAAGTTGATTAGAAAATTCTTCCAAGACTCAAAATGACCTATAATGTCTTCAAACTTTTGATGACTTTCCAAGCATAATTAGATCTTCCCTTGCAAAGAGAACTTGTTGGGGATGATGAGAAGAGTTCATTATAAAAAGAACCACCTCAATACATTGAAAAATGAAGGAGTTATACCCATTTGATCCTAGCAATCACAATTGCTAAATTAGGTCAAACACCTTGAACCAAACTTGAATCTCTTGATTATTTCTTGCCAACCAAGGCATGGTGAACCACATATGATCTTGAAGTGATGTTTCCTTGAATCAAACGTGATGATGGGGGACCTTTGAGGCCTAAAGTCAAGAAGAAACCTTGCTTGAGGTTGAAGAAACAAGTCCTTTTTTCTTGAGAAACAAGCCACGATACCTTGATCCCTTGTCTAGAGCAATGCTATGCAAAAATAAATATGAAAATACAATGAAACATAAGCCAAGACACAAGAGGAGAGATGGGAAAATTTTGAAGTGCTACAGCTTCCCCTATTCAAACAACTTGGACCTGAAGGGATGAAAAGCGATTGTTTTCAAGCATTTAAGGTAAAACGTGATTGAATACCAAAAGAACTCAGAAATTTGAAAACTATGGGG